>JAPQVY010000122.1:44249515-45449515 GCA_028535165.1 Quercus tomentella | reverse complement strand
AAGAGAATTAGAGAAGAGGCTTATCGGTAGAAGGAAGAGAGAGAGAGAACGGGCTTGTAGGGAATTAACACAATTTCCAAACCTGTGAAAAACAAAATAAAGATAACACATGCCAAAGAAAAAATAATCACACGTACAAGGCAATATTTACGTGGTTCGGCAATTTGCCTACGTCCACGGAGTTGCAAGAATTTCACTATTAGCAAGGAAAAATACAAAGTACGGCAATACAGTTTTTTTCTCTCTCAAAAACTACATAAAGAAAACCCTAATCACCAAAATAACGGTTTCTATATCCTGCGCACAAGATTCACAATGGGCTACAAAACGGGCCAAAAAAATTGGCTTCAAATTAAAAAGCCAGCTTATTTTACTATTCAACTTATTTTTGCTACTATTTATGGGCCCTACTACACTTTTTGATACTATTCATAAGTCTCACTGTACTATTCCATCTAACTTTTACTTTTATCTATAGTATTTTCAGTAAAAAGTTTTCAGTTTCAGTAAAATAAGCAGATCCCAAACAGACTCTTAGTAAAAAAAAAAAGCATTCTTGCCATGCCCTATAGAATTGCTCAGCAAACAGTAACTAAATAGGAACAAATTGCAAACTGTTTTATACATTCTCATTTATGCTGCTCTTGTTAGTCGAGTGAAGAAAATCATCGGGCTTTGATTTCGTAAAAGTACATCTTTGAGATATCGAAAGTAGCTATAACAAGCCTCCTCCACATTCTCTACATCTAAATAATGTTTTGATGGGAACCAAATGGTGACTAAGGATAGCACGTGTAGCCCATAGTATGTAGAGAGAATCTATATATGACATTCGTCAGATCTATCATCCCTAATGCGCATTGCAAAATCAAGTGGTTTCCCATTGCTGATCATAGTAGAGACAACTTCCTCTGCAACTAGCCCTTTAGATTTTAGTAATCCCCTGCAATGTTGATGCAACATTAGACCCTCTAAACAACAAGAACAATCATCACCTGTGGAAAGGTTCTAGGCTTCTTGGAGTTTAAACATGTCCCCAGATGCCAATTCCAAAACATGAGATAGCAGAAGGAACTAGGAAGGATGAAGCAAATCAACTTTCAAACTTATGAAATCGGTGGCCATCATCAAATGTTGCTCTATCCTAATTGTTGCCACATACAATTGTACTTTTTATCCACTAAAAAGCTGAAAGAGGGATTTCAGACGCTCAAGTACTTTATTCCCATTTATAACCCTTCACCGCCATAACCTTTATAACATAAATTCTTTTTTGTGGATTGCTTGCACACGCAGGCATTGAATGTCCCAATTTTAGGTGCTTATTGAAATTCATAATGCAATTTTAGTTACCCTTGAAGAGCAAATGAGATGCGCATCCTATAAAGCCATTGTCAATCACAAGTCAGCTTCTACAACAATGGGAGCCCTTCACAGTTGGAAATGTTTTCAATATTTGACAAGAGGATGTGAGTGCAATGACACTATTCATCAGCCGATTTAAATGCCACTAGGCTTCACAATTTGAACTGATGTGGAAGATAGCCACATCTACTTTGCAATCTCAAAAGCTCTTTTGAAAAACCTTGATTACCAGTTAGCAAGAGCCCATTCAAAACCCAATTGAAAGTGAACTTTCGAGGCAAAAATCCTCTCTCAACCATCTTAATCAACAACTTCCCAGCCACCAACAAATCATTTGATTTCTTCCTCATAAACATATCATACTTATCAAAACATTTTATGTATCCAAATTGGGGAAGCAAACCCCACTACCCATCTTTTCAAGCACCTCCAACCCCTTTTCTTCTCTCTGCATCACAAAAATAACGGATCACAATGTTATACATCTAAACATTTGGCTCCCACTCATCGTCCTTCATTCTTCCCATAAACTCCAATGCCCTATCCATTTCACCCGCGTGACACAATCCTCTAACCAGCACACTATAAGCCGTCGAATTAGGCACATAACCCTTCCCCACCATCTCCTTAAAAACCAAAACCGCATTTTCCACACTATCCTTCTTACACAAAATCTGAATCAAAGCATTATATGTCACAACCGAAGAAAGCAACCCTTCCTTCATCATCTCATCAAAAACCTTTCTAGCTCTCTTAATCTTGCCTGCACAACCAAACCTATGAACCAAGGGAGTATAAGTAACAACATCAATCCCATATTTCCTTTTCTTTATTGGTAAAAAGAATTCCAAAGCTTCCTTAATCTAACTAGCGTTATATTATACATCGTTAAGCTCGAATTCAATCCTCTCTCAACCATTTCCTTCAACACCTCCAATGCCTTAGGCGTCCGCTTAATCAAACAAAACCCAATGCCTTAGACCTACCCTTTAACATCCTAAACAAGTTATGAGCCATTTCAACGCATTTCAACTTACACAAAATGTCAAGAATAGTATTGAACGAATTCAATTCATGAAAACAACCATGTTCGTGCATTGACATGTAGAGTTTGAAGGCTCTATCGGGTTGGAGAGTGGCATGGAAGTAAATATAGGGGTTTTGAGATGGGAGAGTGGTGAAGGAGCTCTTTGAAGCTGAGTGAACAATTTCGATTTTCCTAGTCCCAACACACGAGTTTTTCATAACCGTTATTGTCTAATTAGGCTCAAATTTGTTTTGGGCTTTATCACTCTCTCATTAATATGGCTGTAAGTGGGCCAAGCCTACTCAAACTTGATTATTACTAAAAGTTTAGGTGTAGTTGCACTTATCATGGAGCAAGATTACAGGCTCAAGAACTGGCTTGAGTCCAATGCACAGTTGCACTTGACCTATTGAGATACTGACATATGTTAAATATTTGGCACATCAATTGGTCTCATGTGCACTAGACCCAATCCTTACCCATATTTTCAAACTTTGTTCATTTTCTTATCAAACAAACTTGAGCTTGTTCACAGTCTATTTCATTCATTTATTGTATGCTCAAAAAAAAAAAAAAAAAAAAAAACTTCATTCATTCATTCTTTTCCCATAAATGCTAAGGCTGTTTTTGTTTTGGGTGAAAATCACTTCCGGAAATGCTTTTCCGTATTTACAGGTGTTTGGTTGCGCATGGAAAATGTATTTTCCGGAAATGGTTTTCAGTTGACTTGTGTTGGGGGTGTAAATTGATTTCCGTTTTTATTTTACCTTCAAATACCATTTTTCGGAAAACAGAGAGAGAGCTGAGTGAGAGGGAGATCGAGGAAGAAGAGAGAGGGATAGAGCATACCCCTCCGGCCAGCCAAGCTCCGGCCAAAGAGATCGCACCCAGAGAGAGATCGCAACCCAGAGCCCACTTCGCCGTTCGACTTCGCCGGCGAACCCAGAGCCCTTCGACTTCGCACCCTTCGACTTCGCCGTTCGACTTCGACTTTGAATCGCAATTGAGAAATGGTTGGGTTTTGATGAATTTGACTGGATTTGATGAATTTTTTTTGGTTGGTTTTGTTTCGGTGTTTATCAATTGAGAAATGAGATTATATATTCGTTTGGCAACCAAGAAAATGTGAGCAACAAGTAGAAAATGTGTTTTTTATGGTATTTTCAAGAACACAACCAAACACAAGAAAATATTTTTTGAAATTTTTTTTGAAATGCAACCAAACACATGAAAACATTTTCCTTTCCGGAAAATAGCATTTCCGGAAAATGGAATATTTTCCGGAAATGCTTTTACACGAACCAAACACAACCTAAAACCTTAATATATATAATTAAATCAACTATCATGTTTACTAATTTCTTCACAAATATATTATAATGTTGAGGTTAACTCATTTAATAACAAACATAAACTTGAATTTGAGGTTAACTTGTTTGCTAAACAAATGAATATAAACTAATCTTTTCTCGACTAAGCCCAACTAGTTCATAGACAATTTTGGTTCATTTTTCATTTACCACGCTGCTCTATAGGCCCGGCCCAGCTCTAAAGAATGAACAGTTGAAGACCTCGGCCACTTTACTTTCAAAAACCCTGGGCGCGGACCGAGCAGTGAATTTCGACCACCACACACGGCGCGCACTTTAGAGGCAAACACTGTTTGATTTTTGGGATTTGTTTTGAATGAACAAAAGCGCGAGCAATTAAGCTTTGAAGTTTGAACACAGAGAGAGAGAGAGAGAGAGAGAGAGAGAGAGAGAGATGAATTCAAAAGAGAGTTGTAGAAGTGAGCTCCGCATTGCGATTCGTCAGCTCAGTGATCGTTGCCTCTACACTGCTTCCAAATGGTACTCATTTCTAACTCCAAAACCCTATAAAACTCTAAACCCCCAATTTTTGAAAAGTGCTTTTGTTGCTTCTGAAATCACTTACTTAATATTCTTGTTTTTTTCATATTAATCAATGTTCTTTTGTTTGAATTCCTGTGTTTGTGTATCTAATTAGTGTTAAAGTTACTATCTTTATGCTCCATTTGGTAACTAAGCAACTTGATTAATAGGAAAACAAATAGTCATAATTGTAAAACCCTATCCAAGTGCATATTTTTCTTTTTCCTGGTCAAAATTGATGCAAAAACCTTGTTTTGTCAAATGGGAAAGTGAAAAGTATATTGCTAGTTTGCTACCCCATTTGTTTTTTCCTTGTTTTAATCATCAAGTATTTGTTTGATTTTATTGCCAATGGATTTTGATTTGTTGGGTCTATGGTAATGCAGGGCAGCAGAACAGTTGATGGGTATCGAGCAAGACCCGGCAAATTTCACGCCTTCGAACACCAGATTCCAGTGGGGAAGCTCAAGCATTCGCAGGAGATTCCGCACGAATGAGATCACTTCAACACCCATTGCTGGTGTGTCGTATGTGTCCACTCCTGTGATGGAGGAGGACGATGCTGTGGATGGTGACTTTTACCTCCTGGCTAAGTCTTACTTTGACTGCCGAGAGTACAGGAGGGCTGCTCATGTGCTACGGGACCAAACCGGGAAGAAATCTGTGTTCTTGCGTTGTTATGCTCTTTATCTGGTTTGTTGCATACTCTTCTAGCTGTATAACTTATATTGTTCATTCTGTTTTAGATTGGATATTATATGATGGTGGGTTTTGATACATTAGGAATGAGACTTGTTTTCTGTATTGTGTTCTTTGTTGATTGTAGGAAATAAATCAATAAGAGATTCAATTTGGTAGGATTTAGGCAAAACACTAGCTGGTTCAGGATGATAGTCTTTAGAATTCTTATTTTGAAGCCTTTTCTAAATCTTCCCTTTTTTATTTGGGTGGAAGCATGTAAAGTTGTCATCAATGGAGTTGAATCATTAATACCCAAGGTTAGTGGTTGGTGACTTGGTGCTACAAAAAGTGTCAACTATGCAATAATTGGACTTAATACCCAGAACCAAAAAGAAGCATGGTATAATGAGGTTTTGTTTAGATGAGAAATGGTGGCCAGACATGAAACTTGCTTCAATGTTTGATTTAGGTATGAAATTTCACTAATAAATAACTGAAAGCACATGCATACCTAAGGTGATAAAGTTAACCCTTTTTCAGGTTTGAATTTTGGGCTAAGTGCCTACTGTTTTGCAATGGCTGCAACAAAGACTGAATATACTTATGCATAGCTTTGATCACTAGCAGAAAGTCATGAAGAGTGCATAATTTCTCATGCCAACCCAAATTGCAAGAAAATTAAAGAATCTCATGGTATTTGTGAGATAGTAGGGGGTTGCATAGTTCTTTATTTTCCTACTTCAATAAATTTTTGATCTGTTATGAATGGCGTTAAGAGCTACTTCTGTTTATTTTTATGTTAGCATGTTAATATTAAATAGTAAAAATAACTAGAAGTAACTCTAACAAATGGCATGATACCTGTTGATTTTCAAGGATATATGGTCTATTTGATCTTTGTTTTTTTTCAGAAGTTTTATATGTATAAATACTCTTATTCTCATTGTTTCATGAAGGCTGGAGAAAAGCGGAAAGAAGAAGAGGTGATAGAACTTGAGGGACCCTTAGGTAAGAGTGATTCTGTGAACCGCGAACTGGTCTCTTTGGAGCGTGAGTTATCAACACTTCGCAAGAATGGCTCAATTGATCCATTTGGATTGTACTTGTATGGTCTTGTTCTCAAAGAGAAAGGCAGTGAGACTGTTGCTCGTACAGTTCTTGTTGAGTCTGTGAATAGCTACCCTTGGAACTGGAATGCATGGTCAGAGCTGCAGTCTTTGTGTACTACAATTGACACCTTGAACAGCCTCAATCTCAACAACCATTGGATGAAGGACTTCTTTCTTGCCAGTGCTTACCAAGAAATTAGGATGCACAGCGAATCTTTAGCAAAATACGAATATCTACAGGGAACTTTTGGTTATAGTAATTACATCCAGGCTCAAATTGCAAAAGCCCAGTACAGTTTGAGGGAATTTCAACAAGTTGAAACAATATTTGAAGAACTTCTAAGAAATGATCCTTACCGAGTCGAAGACATGGATATGTATTCCAATGTGCTCTATGCAAATGAGTGTTCTTCTGCCCTGAGTTACCTTGCCCATAGGGTATTTATGACTGATAAATACAGGCCTGAATCTTGTTGCATTATTGGCAATTACTATAGTTTAAAGGGGCAGCATGAGAAGTCAGTTATGTATTTTAGGAGGGCACTCAAATTGAACAAAAATTATTTGTCTGCTTGGACACTTATGGGTCATGAGTATATTGAGATGAAAAATACTCCAGCTGCTGTTGATGCCTATCGACGGGCTATAGATATAAATCCGTGTGATTATCGAGCATGGTATGGACTAGGACAAGCTTATGAGATGATGGGCATGCCATTCTATGCCCTACATTACTTCCGAAAATCCGTATTCTTGCAGCCAAATGATTCTCGGTTGTGGATCTCAATGGCTCATTGTTATGAAACTGATCAACTTCGCATGCTTGAGGAGGCAATTAAGTGTTACAGAAGGGCAGCAAATTGTAATGACAGGGAAGCAATTGCCCTGCACCAACTAGCAAAGTTGCAATATGAACTCGGGCGTCCTGAAGAGGCAGCATTTTACTACAAGAAGGATTTGGAGAGGATGGAAGCTGAAGAGAGGGAAGGACCAAATATGGTAGAAGCTTTGCTTTATCTTGCTACGTACTATAAAACCCAGAAGAGATTTGATGAGGCAGAGGTGTATTGTACCCGTCTTCTGGATTTTACTGGCCCAGTGAGTTCTTCATATTTTTCCCCCCTTCTGTCAATGTTTTACATAAAAACCCATATTACTAATTTTTTGAATATGAATCACTGATTTTGCACTTTTTTGCCCATGATTGCAGGAGAAGGAAACAGCAAAGAGTTTACTTCGAGGAATGAGAACAACACAATCTGGTTTCCCTTCGATGGATGTTGAGCACTTTTCTCCCTGAATTTTTTGTTTCCAAATAGATGTCCATGTATGCCTCTACTCCCAGTTTCTGGCTTATGTAAATTGATGACTGATAAAAAGCTTGGGATGAGAACAGAATGCAAACATATCTTGAACGCTGCTGAACAAATTGATGTATTTTCAATTTTAATCTAATTAATTATTTTCATATTGGGATAGATGCTACCCCAATGGAATGTTTCAGTCTGAATGTGGTGCTGCAGTTATATAGGAAACAAGTTTGAAGTTTGGAAAGTATTTCCTCATTTGGAGTTGCTGTGCACTAGAACTTGATTGTTGACTAGAAGCCCAATGTAATTCTTCTGAAGTTTAGTCTGTTGTGATCGTTTATTAATGTCATATAAGAAGTACAAATGCTGTTCTTGTTTTGTGTTCTCCATTTCATGAGACATTTTGCAGCTATAAATTATAATGAATCTCTTAATCTCATAACTTTAAGTCTCTAGCTTTGCTTACTGTCTTCTTCTTTTAGGTGGGTGGGTAGGTTCTGGGGATAAGATGTTGCTTTGGAAGTCAGAATCCAAATGATGATAAACTTCGTATGCATTCAGTTGCATTGGGTTTGAAATTGTCACGAGCCTATCCGGACAGTAATTTTGAGAACAGGCTGGATCACTTATGATAGCTATAATGGTGTCCAAAGAAGCTCTGTTCTTCAGGTGTGCTGTTTGTGCAGCATTCCTTTTCCTTATGATTCTTCAGAGGCATGTGTTTGATACCATCTGCGAAGTGCAAGTGAGAGGGATGACATGGGGACAATCTATGGTAGGTATTTCTCATGCAGAGAACTGTGAGAGGAATTTCATGCACTTGTAAGATACCCAAGCTTGATACTCAAAATGATCGTGGTTATCTTCAGAAGGGACTAGTCAATAACTTCTTTTATTTAATTTGTGCTTTTTTTTTTTGGGTAAGTCAGATTTTATTACCAAAACACAATGTACATGTAGCAAAGGCTGCTACATACAAATAGAGCAGACCATCACGTCTTTGAAAACACTACCCAAATTCAAACACTATCCAACACGAGCCAGCCAGGTTACATAACATCAGCCTAACAACAGACTCGAGTTAAAATTGGAAAGAGGAATACCCCATCTGCATCACAACTCTGTTGAAAACAGAGTTCTTAAAACCCCCTTTAAACTCAAGTTGTAGGCATTTGCATTTCTATTGGATAATGTCGAGGACAACTACAATCCCTTCCCGACTCGAAGAGTCAGATTAATTACAGGTCATCCCCAACATGACCCTTTCAGACTCCAGAGAAGTTACCTGTCCACACCCATCAGTGGTCAATTAGAATTTAGAACCTTCTTCACCCAGGTCCTAGAATCACTCCCTCTTTAAACCTCCACCAAAAATAGTTGCAGGCAAAAGCATGCGTTTTAACTACAAATTCAAACAGGAGTGACCTTTTATCCATTTCAACCTTTTGGGCACAAAAAACAGTTGACATGGGGTATTTTTGGGGGTCTTGTGTTCATTGCCATGGTTTCCTTTTGAGCTTGCAGCAAATCAATTTGTCTGCTTTATTTTTGTGTGATTTGAATTCAGCTTGGCTATGAAAACTTCCCCAACATTAGAGAGAGCAGTAGTTATCCTCACAGACAAATTTATGATAATTTAAGAGAATAAATTCCCAAATTAATAATGAATGGTCTCATAATCTCATTAGTGGTTGAATTTGTCCCATAATAGATAGCCATGATGGCTAACACCTTATTTTATATTGGTTAGCAGTTTTTTCCCACATCTATGGGCATCTTGAGACTCTTAAGTTGAGAAAGTCCAGCTTCAAGAGCAATAATAAATTAAGTTGGCGGGACGAAATCCAGCTCAATGTCCCAAAATGGTACTAAGACATTTGAATGAAATACACATCTGCCAATTCAATTTAAAACAGGTAAGGAACAAAAGGAAATTTTCCTTCCAAGTGGATGCAGTTAATCTATCTCACATATAAAATTCAAGTTTTATTCACCCACATTTATAAGTTCAATGACATCCACTAGATGCAAATTTAACACAGTTTTCAATCGCAAATCTCCACTTAGTTCTCTTTATTCAAGAGCTTAGCTTCGATTTGGGTCTGTGAAGAAGTTGTTGATGGATGGCATAATTTCTGGGGACTTGTTGCGGACAAATTTTCTTACGAAATGCTCAGCGTACTTCTCCCCCTCAGCAAAGTTGTCCAGCACTCCAGCAGCCCTCTTCTCCTTGTTCACCCTGATAAAGAAGAAAGCAAAACTATATATCACCTTGTGATTTTCCTTAAGCATGCTACATCGCAACATCATATAATCATATTATTAGTAGGTAATTATGAGTGAGTGACTCCCAAGGAGAGGACAAACGAAAGATTCTATCTAATGACCCCCTACAAAACATGGTCCTCAGCCAATTGTGCTACCCCTCTTGGGTTCTCCCATTCCTCCCAAAAGTCTCAATTATTATTTACCACTACACACTAGCTTCTCACAAGAAAAACCAATGCTTGTGAAATACCAATTTTTTCCCTAGTTTGACAAAAAATACTAAAATAAATGGGCAAAACTTAGGTACAGTTTCTTAAATGTCGTACATTAAATCTTCCAATCAAATTCAAACACAAGGTAACATTGACCAATGAAATATAAACGTTAATTTTTTCAAAGACGATTAAATTAAATTTGAGAAGCAAATGTACTGCACCTAAATAAATTGTACCCCAAGTGTTGCCCTATTTTTTTTTATTTTTTTTTAATGCTAGTATATATATTTGATTAGAACTCCTTGGTGTCCAGGTTTTAATACCTTCAAAATAACACTACTGCCTAATTGAAAATGATTTAATAATAAAACAAATTAAGCACACAGATAAATTTATAGATTTAATATCACCCATCAAATTATACCCCACTAACAACCCCACACATAAAAAGGCCACATTCTCATTATATATGATTGCATAAAAGAAAGTTAAAAATATAGAGTGAAAAATTCAAATTCCATAAAATTAAGACATGTTCTAAATTTAAAATTTAAGAAAAATACACAAAAACCCCGTGGTTTCCCTTAAAAACTTTAAAAGTCTCGAATGTAACACTAAACTCTCATTTGTATTACTCAATATGTAAACCGATAAACATTTATAAAAACAAATAATAAGTTGTTCAGGTAACGACATGTATCCATATTATTTTCCCATAAAACAATATTAGAGAATGTTTTGTGTTAATGTGTTGCACACTTGCACTCGAAACCCCCAAGAGGTTAAGTGTTAATGGTTTAAACATAAAACAATACCACAAGACATTAAGTGTTACACTCATAACCTCATGGGCTTCCCAATTTTTTTTTTGGTAGGGATACCTTACAGATTTTTTTCCCCCAAAAAAAAGTTAGAAATTCTAAATTTCCAACTATAGTTACATGTAACACTAAACTCTCAGTTGTATTATTTTGTGTGTAAACCTTTATAAAAACAAATAGTAAGCAACATGTGTCCATAATATTTTCATATAAAACAACATCAAAGAATTTTTTTTGGTTAGTGTTACACTCGAAACCACCCAAGAGGTTAAGTGTTACACAATCGAACGGTTTAAACATAAAACAATACCACAAGTGTAACACTCATAACCTTAAGTGCTTCCGTTTTTTTGTAAAGAAACCTTATAGGTTTTTTTTCCCCAATAAAAAGTTAGTAATTCCAAATTTTCAACTATTGTTACATCTTCATGTGGGTTCCAACTAGCTCAATTGATATAGTCTCCGATGATTGAATAAGAAATTTGGAATTCAATTTCCGCCTACACCAAAAATCGATTGGTGTCTTGGTCTAATTATAAAGAGCTATCATTATGGACGGTTGAAACTTTCTATAAAAAAAATATTAAAAAAAAAGTAAAAAGTATTTTTTTTAATTAAAAAAAAAAATCTCTAAAAACGAGAGATTTTTTTTTTCCACTTCATTTATAAACTCTCAACCTAAAAAATAAAATAAGATAATCCCTTTTTTTTTCCATTTAATTTTCTTAATAACTCCCAAACATAGACATAGAGTTAATATAATCCAGAATAACAAATTAAATGAAATATAAATAAATAAAGATTAACCAATTTCAATTTTTTTTTAAAAAAAATTCTGAATATATACACATAAATATATATATATATATATATATATACCTGACTTCAGGGTTGATGCAGATATTGCGGACGAGCTGGAACCCGCAGATCCCTATTGCAGCTCCTACGGCCGCAAACAGCGGATAAACCTACGCTTACCATAAAAACAAAAAACACACAGTACTAAACATTTGGGACTGAGATAGACCTAAAACTCTATCTAATTATAGAAAGAAAAGACATAAACAGAAAATCAAATCAAAGATTGATAGATAGATATTTTTTAGTCAATACTATAAAAGTGTTGTGGAACAACAACTGTGGATCTAAGCGTACCTCAGGCCTCAGCCATCGATTCGCCATTTCAACAACGCAGGACTTGAGAGTTTGAAAGTTTGTGAGGAAAATGCGGCGAGGAAAGAGAGTGAGAAAATTGAAATGGCGAGACTTTTTATATTTGACGAGTAAAGATTGTTAGCAATGTGAGTTTTTTTTTAATAAAATAATAATAATAATAATAATAAATAGTATACGCTTCTTTTTTCTTTTTTCTTTTTTTTGGGTTGCGTATGTTGTAATCTGATTGGGTGGAATGGGAAAGAGAGAGAGGAAGAAAGTAAACACAGCACATTGTTTTGTGTGATGTAGTATCCCAATCATCAGTCGACACGTCAGGACATGTGGTTCTCGAGGCTAAAATATTGCCTAACTTTTTTTTTTTATATATATATATATATAGAAAGATATAAATAATGTAAATATTGCCAGCCACTTGATCAAGTGGATGTGAAAATTTATGCCGCACGTTTGGATGGGGCGTTTTGACCAATATGTGCGTCTGTATATTTTAGAGGGTTTCATAAGTACTGTTTATACACCCACAAAAGTTAGTAAAACACATATTTTCATGTAAATTTGGGTCACATCTTTATAAATTATTTTGCTATAGTATTTTCAGAAATAAATTTTCAGCAAATAAGTGGTATTCAAACACACCTTGAGAGTGTGCATTTGGAACAAACTGAAAATTTCAACTTATCTGTAATTTTAGTTACTATTTATAGGTTCCACTGTACTTTTTGGTATTATTTATAAATCTCACTATACTTTTCAACTAATTTTTACTTTTATTTACAGTAATTTCAGCAAAATTTTTTTAGTTTCAGCTAAATAAACTGTTCCCAAATTGACACTGATTATATGATAGAAAAATATGTAAATTTTATGTTGTGTATACACATTTTTTCTTAAAAATGAGTAATTGTATAAATTTACAATTTTGCTACAGTACATTACTACTATTTATTTTGAATTTTGTTTATTATTATTTCTTTACGAGGATGAAGAAAAAGAATAGATGATAGTTGCTATGTGTAAAAAAGATAAATAATCTTTAAAAGTCAAGAAAATTTGATATTTTAATGAAATGTAGTGTAAAATATATAATTTGATGTGAGTTCTTTTGAAAAGTAAATGTAAAATATAAAAGAAAGTTTTTATGTTAAGATATACAAGAATTTTTGCATATGTTGATGCAAATACTTAGTTCTATTACTATTTTTTTTTTTTGGGTGAATTTCATTAACCTACCCTCAAATTTAGGCTAGTGCCAACTATGTCCAAGATATTTCATAACTAACTAATTTGTTCCCTAAACCTAACTAGACCCATTAGTCATTTTTCTCAAATGTCTTAAGAACCAAGTTTGATTTAAAGACCAAATTAGTAAGTTTTAAAATGTCTTAGACATAATTAGTATTAGAATAGACCTAAGCATTAGACTAAATCTCAAGCAATATTAAACCTTAGGATATGGTAATGGAATATATCTTCTTTTTTTAAGAGGTCCATTGCTATTAGCCTAGCGCCCACTGGTATGTGTAATAGGAGACCATAGTATTTGTTAGTGGCATGCGTAATAGGAGAACATAGTATTTGACTATTTGTTAACGCCTGTCGTTGACAATTACTGGTAGACTAAATAATTTAGGCTACTGCTGTAAAAGCATACAAGTGACTGATGAACAACCATAAAAGAAAGGGTCAATGGTGTTTTTTTTTTCCCACCCTTTCATGATAATTTGATACTTGAAGAATGAAGGATTTAAATTTTGAATAACTCTATTGGAACATCAAGAAATGCCAACTAGTAGAGCAACAATCAACAGTGTTAAAAAGAGAAATAGTTAATTAAACATATTGCAAATGTATAAAGATCAAAACAAACATTTTACTTTACATTAGTACTTGAAAATTGCTTGACTAACACCTACCCACATTCACATTTGTTTTTCCACTATAAATTTATGTAAAACTGATGTTATCTATGAATTTGAGAGAAAATGATGTCAATGACAAAGACACGATGCGGATTTGTCTGCAATTGGTGTCAACCACACAGCACCATGGCTCCAGGTATCATGGCCATTACTTATGCTTTGCTTAGTTTACAACTCTGTAAAAAAAAGTTCACTGCCCATCAACCTTACCATATGAGTTTTATCATTTGGATTCACATGCATCTTGTAGTAGTCATTTGCAATAAATTTCAGTCACAAAAGAATCAATAGATCAACTAATGGTCGTTCTGATTTTGAGAGGAAATGGTATGGGAGTAACAGAATATAGCACAATTATTTGCCAATTATCTCCGGAAAGGTTTGTCAAGCAGCATGGGTGGAGTGGGGGCCAAAAAATAAGGAGCAGTATGTAGCGATGATCACAATTCAAACAAAATATGCAAAAAAGCTCCTACTTCTCACAAATTTGTTACAAAGAAACAAGGACTTTTCCTCTTTCATACCACAAAATTTGGATGATATCAGAATCTTTTCACCATCAAGCTTAAACTGTACAACGCCAACAAGTAGCAACAATAACATACTCGGTCATGCACAGATTCATTCAGAGGCATAGGTTTCTTCCAATTAACTTCAACATACATGCATGACATACGCCTCTGACATGATTGATGAAATACTTACATGAGACTCTTTTGGTTAGTCGCTGATGCTGCCGATCAGCTTGTTGATCTATCCTACACTTTACGAGCACGGTCACGCCAAGATCCTTGTTGCTTTGCTAGTACCTAAAACCATGGTAATGATAACTTAAATCATGCACAAGCAATCCCAAACTACCTCTCTCCCTAAAAGCAGGTGAAATTACTTACTTTATCACTTAAGAGGTTTGTAACAGGGCCATTTTCCTCTTTGTTGTCCTCCATTTCAGGCTCACTCTCTGTACTAATGGAAGGCAGAATTGATGATGCTCCAAACATGGCCTCATCGTGAGCAGCTTTAATTTGTTCCTCTCTTCTTGTCTTAAAAATCACAATAGATAAATTACAATTGGAAACAAGAAACTCTCTCTCACATCATGAGAACCAAATTGTCACAACTAACAAGCATGATTATCGGATGGAAACTATCATGAGTAACAGATAGAAGAAAAGATGGGCCATAATACCTCCACTGCAGAAAAGCGAAAGCTCTGGCCAATGTGCTTGACTAATGCTTTATCATCTTCTGCAGCTGCAGACATGGTAAACAAATTTTTTTTCTACCATCAGTTCTTTGCTTATCTCATCCACAGTTCATAAGAGATTATCATAAAATAATGTTGTCTTTCAATTTACGGGACACCCCAAACACCTGAGATGTCTCTACATTGAATCTATCGCCTCAATCAATTGTTGGGCTCATATTATGACCTTGTAATTTGAATCCAACATATGGCACAAAGAGGGAGAAATTCTGTGAGAAGAATATTGCACCAGTCAGATGATAATAAGTTAGATCAATCGGAACATTGCAGCAGACAAACTATTTGGGGTAAAAAAAGGAGGTATTTCTTGGGGAAGGCAGGACACAGGGAGAGAAGGTAAAGGGGCAAAGACCTATGGTTTGTAGAAGACCTATAATTCTGTTTTCAAATAAAGTCCATTTATAGAATGAAAGTGTCACTTCCAAATCTGTGGAGCTAGCCCTATCTCTAAGTGAATAATAGAGCAAAACAAAATGATCATTTAACTTGCTTCTCAAAAGATGGCAATAAGATAGCTGAAATAGCAAATTCCTTAAGAGTGAGCCCTATTTTCCTGCAATGAATGAATTTACAGAAGAACAGAGTACCCCAACCTTGCCCTTATTTTTCCTTTCTGTTTTTCAATATAATCACAAAAACAGTAGCTGCCAGTGCAACTAGGCTCTGAGCTTAGATTTCTTACTAAATTTGGAAAAAAATTAGTCATACTTGTTAGAACTTTGTACATTTTCAATGATATCTTTTACGCCAGAAAAGTCCTTATCAATGTCTCAATATTACAAGAGAGTAAAATTTACAGTAATTAAAATTAAGCTGCATGTGAATTGCACCTCAATCACACAAGCAGAACTAACACTGAACTGCATGTGATGCACAATATAAAATGGAATCTCTGTTGACATTTGGAAATCCATAGATTATGTTGCAAGGAGACACCCAAGCTAACATCTTTCAATATTGGATCAGACAAAAAGTATAGGAATGCAGGAGAAAACTAGCAACCAGTAACAGGTGGCAGCTTAATGACTCCATAGATGGGATAAAAGCAATATTGTATAATCAAAGTTTAATGGCAATGATATGCAAATAATAAACCAAGAGACATGTATGGCTAACATTATCTATATTCTACAGTACAAATTCAAAAGTCAGTGTTATGGGTATAGATTGTTGACCTTCAATCTCCTCATCATCAAGTGGAGCATCTTTGTTGAATTCAAACCGTTCCCAACCTGAGCCCATGCCCTTTGTTTCATCCTTTTCAGCTGCATATAAAAGTGACATTTTAATAATACTATAATAGGAATGAAAGATGGTTAACTAGCAACCACACAAAGAATTTTAACTACAATTTTCTGTTTTGTGCAGGTCCCCCTCGCTCTGAGAGAAAGAGAAAGGAGCTCTATAGGGAGGTGGCTTCCATGTTAATAGGAATGAAAGATGTTTAACTAGCAACCATACACAGAAGTTTAACTACTATTCTTTTCTGTCTTTTACAGGTCCCCCTCACTCAGAGGGAAGCATTATGATATGGTCCAGTAGTAGCCTCGAAAGTTTACCTTTAATTTTTTTAATTTAATTTAAATGCTGTTGTTTATAAAATCTAGTTATTTTGAAACAAAAGAAGACATTTCATTTAAAGGTTGCCCTTTTGGCTTCATAGCTATAATTAGAAATAAGAACATGGGCGATCTGTTCATACTGCTTCAAAGTTAAATTAATTTCAAAAAACATCATAGATTATTACCAAGTGGTAAAGACCAAACCCTTTAAAGAACAATAAGCCGATAACTCTATATGTACAAGTTCATCTATACTTTAAAGTTAAGATTCATCAATTTCTATTGACAGATTGTCAGAACTTCATCTGGGTTCGAACCCTATTAAGAGTAAAATCTTCCATGTGGACTTACAAAAACTTCATTTTCAAATAAAACTTCAGCCCCCACAAAGTCTTCCTTAACATAAAGCATGCATTGTCACTTCACAACCAACAAAGCAAAAGGATCACAAGGAAGAGCAATAACATCATGTGCAAAAGTTGAAGAAGCACACCACTCAGTACTCTTCCACAGATGTGGCCACTAAGAAAGAGTAGGTTTGACAATCAAGAACAACTAAAGTACTAAAATCCCATTTTATTCTCAAATTGAAGTCCTGTCACAATGCTTTAATAGTTTCCCTTATTAAATGGACAAATTAAGAGTGCACTTTGATAAACTGATGACACATAACTATCATGGGATATTTTTTATTAGATTGTGTAATTTATGCTTCTTAAAGAACACCTTGGGAAAAATTCCTGCAACTGCCACTGCCATCAACATAAAAAAACTAATACATAGAAATAAAATGGATCGTTCCATTAAAAAAACTCAACATTTGCACATATACCTAATGTTTAAGTAAGAGGCAGCTTAAACAGACACTAAATCTATCATGTTTGAGCAATTTCATTAGTTACAAAAAATTTCTAAAAATTTGCTACAAAATCATTATTAGAAAATTTTATAACTACTGCAATTGCATTATTCTGGTTATCAAATTCCAAGAGTATTGTCAACTTCAACATCTTTCCAAATGTCTCAAATTCATAAGATACAATAACGGGGGACATTGCAAGAATGGGTGCTTTCAACTTCAAAGAATCATGCTATCCTATTTATTTTTGTTTACTTATTTTGGCAATAACACTGGTATAATCGCAGTTCCATACACAACTAGTAGGTCATCTTCTCATCAAAGAGAACCGCTGCCTCTTAGATTATATTATTTTATCAAGTTCACTTCAACATTCTCAGCGCAAGCAGAAATTACTGAGCTAATAAGAAGAATCTAAATAGATGGCGAATTTTCTCAACATTAACTATGTTCAACAAAGTAGTTTATATACTGCCTAGCTTGATCCAAACGTAAAACCCACTAGGTAACCTCGCTAGTAAAACCCATCTATCTCAATTCATCCTTCTAGAGCAATTCATGTACATTTTTGCCCAAACCATAATTCTTTTTACATAGATTAATAAAACAGATACCAGCATTCATTTACTAAAACAATTACCTAAATAACATAAAAAAGAAAGCACTCAAACAAACATTTTACCATACAGCATCTGAGATAAAGTTAGTTTTACCAGTTTCAGAAAGCTGAAGTTTCATCTTGGCTTTGACTCTTTCAGCTGGTGTCTGTTTACAACCAAAAAGAGAGAAACATATCAAAAGGCTAAACAACATTGACACCCATAAATCACAAAATAACTACACTACAATGTATATGCATACCATTTTGTCATAGCCTTCAATCAACTTAGAAAAATCAACTCTATCCCTATCTTTATCTTCAATTCTACTCTTCTCCGATCTCCTCCTCTCTCGCGGCGACACGCTCCTCCTCCTCTTCCTCTCTCTGTCCCTGTCCCTATCCCTGTCTCTGTCTCTGTCTCTATCTCTGTGTCTCTCTCTGCTCCTACTTCGCCTCCTCGAATGCCTGTCTCTGTCTCTGTCTCTAACTCTGTCAGTTTTCTCAGAAGCCCTAGAGTGTTTTTCTTGTTTATCTGAGGTGGGTTTCTTCTTGAGCTTGTTTTGAATGGATTCGAGCTGAGCTTGCTTTTCGAGCTCGGAGGCCTTGGAGGGGCTGGAGGCTCTGACGAACGAGCTGAGGAAAGAGGAGGCGGAAGGCAAAGCCGAGCCTCTCGACGGCGGAGCTTTGGACTCTGAGACAGAAGAAGAAGAGGAGGAGGAAAAGCCGAGGCCTTGTTTGAACCTGGCGGCGCCTTGGCCTTTGCGACTCAGCTCGTCGTAGTACGCCGCGGCTTTGTCTTCCTCCATTTTCTGCTGCTGGTATTTTTTTTCGCCACTCTTTTTCTCTCTGTAAAATGGTTTAAAACTTTGTCGAAACGACGTCGCTGCTGTGGAAACTGTATGTAATGAGGAAACTAAAAAAGTCCAATTAGGAAGTGTGCATCTAACATGGGCCTTAAAGGTGTGTGATTTCCTTATGGGCCCTTTCTTCTTGGTCCTAGGGGAAGGCTAAAGAACCTTGGGAGACTTGTAGATTTTCTTGTGAGCCACTAGGTCTTGCTTGTCTTCGATTGGTTGTTTAGTGGGGGACTGAGTTTCGCATGATAAAGTCTTCACTAAAGTTGTCCACTTTATTTTAAGTCTCCCTATGGCATGTGCGTTTCATATTAGTTTTTTTAGTTTTTTAGTTTTTTTTTTTAATGTTAAAGGTGTGCTAAAATATACAGGGAAAAAGAATAAGGTTTTAAAAAAGAGATTAAATTCTATAAGGATGGGGTGTAAAACCCATGTTTTACACCATCCAATAAGTGATTGTTATATCAACATTTTACTTAAAATTCAATACATCCTATCACACCTAATAACATCTCGATAGATTCCCAATTTAATTGGATTTATATATGGGTATTAGAATTAATTGAGTGTGATTGTGTTTATTCTTAAATATGTGATAAGATGATATGACATGTTGAGATTGGAGGGATAAAACATGGGTTTTACACCACGTGCTTATAGAATTTAATCTCTTTAAAAAATTGTGCACAAAAGCTAAAAACTAAAAACTAACCAAAAAAAAAAAAAAAAAAACGCGGGACACAAATAGACATGAGTGACGCAAACCTTTAGGGTTTCAATTGACACTAAACATATAGATATGAGAGGATGTCCACTTCATTTGTTCATCGGTTGTTGGTTATGAACTAAGCAACAAACGAGTCAACCATCATTTCCTAAAAGTGAATAGAGTTGTGTACTAGTTGATCGAACCATTACAATGCCATAAATCTGAGGCTAAGAGTACGTTTGGATTGGGCTGAAAACCTAGCGCGTTTACGTCTGGCGTTTTTCTTTCTTTTTTTTTCTTTTTTTTTTTGCACGCATTTGTGAGACTTACGGCTACTGTTCATGAACAGTTGCCACAAAGTTTGACTTTTCTTACTCTTTTCAGCCAATTAGTGCACATTGTGCACTGTTCACGGACCCACAAATTTCTCTTTTCAGCAATTTTTTCATTAAAAATGGGTCCCACGGTACTATTCACACATTTAAAAATTATTTTGCTACAGTGTTTTTCAGTTTTCAGTTTCAGTTTTCAGTTTTTAGCTGTATCCAAACGGACCCTAAGAGGAAACATTCAACATATCAGTGCATTATGCTAATAATACAAGGCCATTATTTAAAAATAATGGCTTATATACCCAACTAAGTCATTTCCTCTACTATAAAGGATAAGCCTAAGAGCAGGCCGGTTGAACAATAGATGCAATTGACACAATTGCCTAAAGCCCCCCCAAAAAAAAAGCACCCACTTGTAAAAAAAAAAAAAAAAAAAAAAAAAAAAAAAACTATATATATAATATATTTATCTATATATTTTAATTACAAAAAAAAAATTAAGTACTTTTATTGGTCAATAAAATGCATTAAAAAAACCATATTGTATCCTAAAATGCAAAATATTGCACAATAACAGTGCACACAACTTGATAAGACAAGACTGCACAATGCTATGTGCACTATGCAGTCTTGTCCACAAACCCCAATACATCACAAGACCTAAGCTAAGCTGGCCCTGACACGGTCCCACACTAACTAATAAGTTATCACATTTTTTTTTTAATGCAAACTCTTACTTTAATTGATTATAAATTATCACACCAATTAATAATTTGATGTATATTATATCAACTCATTTGTATTATAGTGTTACTAATTTATTGAACCATATAATAAATTAATTTTTATTTATGCAAGTTTAGACTATAAAGTTTTAAAAAAAATCCACTTCAAATTTTTGCCTACGACCCCCAAAATTGTTAAGCTGGCCCTGCCTAAGAGTTTAAAACTTATATGCTAAGTTTGCCTTCTTTATCTTGACCGAAAATTACAATTTCGAGATTTGATGGAATGCCTTCCAAATGGCGTTATGAACTCATCTTTACTTTTTGGGGACTCTTCATTCTTCCTTAGGGCATGCATACCTTCATTCATCATTCCTTGAGTGCTTATAGGGAGGATATCATATTGTTTTCCTTCTCTTGATTTATTGCTTCTTGGAGTTTGGTTAAGGAAATCTCTTAACTTGTCTTGCTCATGACGACTTGGCCCCCACTTATGTCCCCAAGGGATATTGGAGAGCGTGATTTCTTGGTTTGCAATTTAGGGTAAGAAGGGTTTCTTTATTCCTCTCATACAACATCCTAGAGCCTCTGGACCGACTGCCTAAGATCGACTATCGCTCACTCATAGGTCAAGGTTGGGTCATTTGAGTTTGTCCCTTTGTTCAGGGACACTCCCCTTGCTCCAAAGGTAGAAGTTGTAGTCTTCATCTTCCACTACAATGGGGGATCCAAATTCCAAAGACTACACGTGTCACCCCCTTCGAGATTCATTGAGTTGGTGAACTTTGGAGTAGATCATTTGGCATCAATGCTTGTTGAAGCCTTGGCATGGTCAGTCCACGATTTCATTATAGTGAAAGAGGTCCCCCAAACGCTTCGATTATTGAGTCTTCTTTGTAGATGTCTTATAGGTCATTCCCAAGGAGTGTTTTTGTTGAACCAGGTTGCCTTGACAATGCCTAGCTAGATCTTATGCTTTGTGATTTTCACAAGTGATGGCAATTGTAAGCGAGTAGATTTGAATAAGAGGAACCATAACAAGGGTTCTAGCGGAACAAAATTGATAATTAATTGAACAATGAACAATCTCTAGTGATGTAAGACCTATAGGAAATAAGAAACCTACTTAATATGCTAAGGACCAACTTGTGGGGTTGGTCATAACTCATAAGCCCTTCTAAAGGTTAAATTAGTATCGGAATTGAGTAGACTTAGAAGGAAAAATTATACACCGACAATTGTAGTTAGGAAAAGAATACAACTTCAAGATTTAGGAGGGTATATTTATGAGCTCTTGTTGGTGGAGTTAGTAAACACTTCCCCATAGGATGGGGAATTTCTAACAACCCACCATCCCTTCAAGTCTGCTAAGGGGTCATGACTCATAAGTTTAGAGTATTGTCCCCAACGTTTTAGGTGGTTACCCCTATATCGAAGCATTTTATGTGAAATTGATGATTAATAAATGCATTTGTAACAAGTTTGGACTTCCTTGAGATGCTTATCTTTTTTAAATATGAGTGACCAACCTAACTTGGAACATATTATTTTAAACCCAAGTTCATCAAGGCTGGTCTTGTACTGGTTAGTTCAAGCAATCGATAATTTTATTCAGTCAAAGCAATTGATGATCTTGTTTGGTGAAAGCCAATCAATATCCCTCAAACCCTGGACTAGGAAGATTTTTGACCGCTCTAGATTCCAAAACCAGCAAAAAATTCCCCATAGCTAGGAAACCAAATTTATTGTTAAAATGACGAAGAACAATGAAAATTCCACAAGAAACTTTAAAAGGGATAACAAGAAAGTGCACTCTTCCAACGCCAAAAGTGATAGTAAGAAAGTGCACCCTTCCATTTCTCTCTCTCTCTCTCTCATGATTTTTTTGGATAAATTTCTTTACTTTGTCGAAAATATGTTTTTTGAAGCACTTTTCAAGAATATACTTTGTTGGAGAGATAACACTAACACCTTAAGAGTCTCTATTAAGTAGTTAATATAACATATAAGAATGCCATTTAAGGCAAAAAATTTGAACACAACTATGTTATATTAAGTTATTAACCACTTCCTCTGGTTACCACTGCCCACGTTAGGCAAGTTGGTACTTCTCTAAGAATGCCATTTAAGGCAAAAAATTTGAACACAACTATGTTATATTAAGTTATTAACCACTTCCTCTGGTTATCACTGCCCACGTTAGGTAAGTTGGTACTTCTCTAAGTTTTAAAGGCTTGAGGGGTTCATAGACCCAGGTTCGAGTAGTCCCGAGATGAAAAGGGGTGGGGTTATATTGTCAATTGTCCAAAAAAAAAATCACTTCGTTCTTACATATATTCCTAACAATCTCTCCAGTCTCTCAAAACCTTGTTTAGTAAAAATTTAAAAAATCACAAGGCTATTAATAAATCAAGTAAAGAATTCAATTTGGTACTCTCTGATTCTATCCGTGAAATGTGGTCTTTTTAAAGATTGGAAGGTGGAAGATTCAATATGCAGATAAGCAATCACCAAAGATATCTTTCCAAGATATTGCAACCAATATAAAGATGGTCCTCCTCTCTGGTGTGTTACTATTAATATTTATCCCTACACATTTTAATCGAGGGTACCTTCAGCTTTTCAAACCCTCTCTCCATCTGAGTTGACTGGTGCTAATCAACAAACATAATAAAGACACAGTCTGAAAAAAAAAAAAATCCTCAGATTTCTTGACTTTGTTGTTCTTTTGTTAAAGAACAGGGGGCACCAGATTCATCAAATCTTATAAAAAGTAGATAACCCAATTATGATGTGGACTGATATTGGACAGCAATGACTTTAAGCAAAGTCATGGGAGTGGTCCTAAGATGCCTCGCTATTTCCAAAAGTGCAAGAAGTCCAAGATGCCACGGAGAAACAAGCAAAACATGATCATGATATACAGGAAAAATGATCAACCTTATGCTATAAAAAAGTTCAACTCAACCACGATCATAAAAGTATGTTAAATGTAAAGGAAAGCCCCACAATAAAGCTAGCAGGTAAGCTCCAAAAGTAGAGAACCCCACCAAGAAACTTGTGATTCAAAATAAATGATCAAAGCATTGAATTTTTATTTTTATTTTTTATCTGGTCCAGACATTTATGTGGATAGTGTTATTGTATGTCCTTTAGAAATATATATATTGATGAACAGTTTTGCCAAAAGATATATTTGTCAACTTAATCTAAATGAGACTAATGACCCCTTTTTTTTTCTTTTTTTTTAATATTATTATACACTCATTTTGTATTTGAATTTATAGATCATCGTACAAAAATCACCATTTATAATTCCTAAAATTAAAATAATATTTTTTGTTGCTTTTACTGATAAAGAATATATTCAATAAAGAAGAGAAAAGACAAGTAGAGGACAACACAGTACATCACGAAACAATACATCCAAAACCAAACAATCTCAAAAGGCTAAACAAATTTGAGATCATTTCCATTGGGTGATGCAAAGCCTTTAAAAGTACAAAATGCATAACACTAACTACATAAAAGCACAAAAAACAAGTTCCATCCTGTGAAGCATTTTATCCTGTGAAGCATTTTGCATTTGAGTTTTACAACTTGCCATAGTGTCATCTTGTATACATGAAATCAACTGCACCAATTAATGCAAAATTTTCATCTATTTTGCAAGAAAAATCCTACTTTTTTCTATTTTATACACTCACTTTTACAAAACACCCACATCAATTTATCTATTCTACACATTTATTCAATAAAATATTCATTTCTTTAACATTGTCATCTCTCTCACAGACCGAACACAACCCACACAGCCACCATCATCAACCTAGCCATATGAAATCCAAAAACTCATTCAACCCAGCCATATGAAATCCCAAAGCCCACTAATCAAACAAAAAATAAAAATGGATTAAAACCCACTTATCAAGATCGATGCCTCGCCTTAAGCAACAAGATCGACGCCTCCGGCCTCCCACTCTACAACAAGATCGACACCAGCATCCAAAAAACAAAAAAAAACCAGTTAAAAAGGCCCAAAGAACAAGCCGATCAACGGAAATAGCCCACCACAACCTGATTGGAAACCACACAACCCACCGACCCACACCCACAATCACCGATACCACCTACCCACACTCATAATCACTATCACTGTAGCCTTAAGCTCAACCAAAAAACTAGAGAGAGAGAGAGAGAGAGAGAAACCAACAACTAATAGGCCGCATCGCCGATACCAACCTCCCCATAGGCCATAACACAAAAACAAACCTAGCAACCCCAAATCAGCCACAACAAATTGGCGATGGGACTTGGGTCGACGAGAGAGTTGATCTGATTAAATGAGAAAAAGAGAGTGAGGTGAGAGTCAGAGGTACAAAGAGGAGAGAAAAAAAAATTAAAATATTAAATGGAAGAGCTATAGTAACTGTGTATATATGCATGGTTACTGTAGTAGTAGTGCATATTTGCACACTTTTACACTAACTGATGTGGGCATTTTTTAGTTAAAATATGCAAAATGATGTACTTTTTGTATTATGCAAGATTTTGCAACTACTGATGCGGTTGCTCTGATACGATAGCGGCATGCATATGGCTTTTATTTTTTTTTATTCTCTTTTTTGCTTTTTGCTATTGTTGCTATTATTGTTGTGGGTAAAAAATATATTATTTTAATACGATGGAATACAGAGTAAATAATAGAAGTAAAGTATGTTGTTAAAGTGGTAATATAAAATAAATAAAATGATTTTTGATGATACAAAATGTTTTTTTTTTTTCCCCTTCAAATGAGAATAATCTTAGCGGCCATTCTGCTAGACATTACAGTCAACCTCAAAAGGAGTGCTTACTCAACCCATTTATGCAGAACCATTCTTGATAGCCAAATATGTGATTGTTGTTGTGCAGCCACGTAGACACCTTTGCATGCTCTTTGTTCTTGCCCTGAGCTAGAGGCAGTGTGAATCGATTATGAGTCATGGGATTTTTGCCAATCCACTCAGTTTTTAGATTTTAAAGACCTTGTGTTATGCAGAAGAATAAGAACTCGAAGTTCTTTGCGATGACAACTTGGTCGATTTGGACTTAACAAAATCAAGTTTTCTTAAATCAGCCCAGTTGCAATTTAGATCACCTTGCTAAGGTTTCTAAAGATCGGTATGATGAATTCATAGCAGTCCAGCCTCCTCAAAAACCACGACTGCCTTAAATTCGTGTTTTTTTTTTTTTTTGGGTGATCTCCCCCAACTAATTTATTTAAAATCAATTTTAATTTGATGGAGCTATCTTTAAAAATGACAATAAATCTGGGATAGGTGTGGTTATACTGAACAACCAAGGTTCATTCATTGCCTTTTTATCTCAACAACTTCAGCAAGCTTTCCATGCAGTGGAGATTGAAGCTTTAGCTGCTGCTCGAGCGCTTGAGTTTGCTTCAGAGATTGGTGTTGAACAAGCTCTGTTGGAAGGGGATTCTGAAGTAATCATGAAAGCTTTAGTTGAGGATGGTGGGTCTCTAGCTTCTTACGATCTGTTGATTCAAGATGCAAAGTTTTGTTCTAGGCTCTATACTCAATTAAGTTACTCTCGTATGAAGAGATAAAATAATAAAGTTGCTCATAATCTAACTCGGCATGCAATAAATGTCTCGGATTGTATTGTGTAGGTAAAGGATGTTCCACACAGTTTTATTAAGTAATTTAGGTTAATATAGCTGGTTTCTCTTAATATAAGATTTTACTCTCTTCCCTAAAAAAAAAAAAAAAAAAACAATTTACATTTGCATTTATTTCATTCTAACAACTGATATTCACATTTTTGCTCAAATTACACTACTTCCCTAACATGTCTTCTTGATTTTACTAAATCATACAATGAGTCATTATCATTTTCATTTCTCTTCCTCTCCCATTAGTTTATTGATTTAACCATGAATTTTCCGTCCAACCCCCTAATTGGTTTAAGTAGAATTGTGATCTCTCTTTCTTAGCAGGGCTACTCGATCGATTGCAAGGATTCATCATTGTTCAATTCTTGCTGCAATTCCGCTATTCGGTTTTAAATTTGACTACTTATACAACATCATTTTGGATTATTTTGTTTTTTTGCTAAGTAATTATGAAGGATAAAACCTAAGGTATAAGAGGTTACAAAGGAATGCTGGTGCCAATCACTCACTAGGGATTTTTTTTTTTGATGGACACTTACTAGGGATTTGAATCATATAAGCAAAACCATGCGTGATAATTCAGCACCACCTTGTATACAATGTTTCACACCACCCATCTCTATGTTGCTTAAAAATCATGAGTTCAACAAAATATTATTAAGATTTGGAATAAAATCTGCCTAGATACATAATGATCTTTACTAACTGTATAATAGAGACTACACAAGTCACCAACTGTTTATGAATAGAAGGTTTAGTCAATTCAGAATCGATGTGAAAAATGAAAGAGGAAACAGCAAAATCTGTTCCCCACAACACCCATGGCCATGAAAATTGTATGTAATATCTCTTGAGGGATTCTGGTGTTACATCATTGGCCACAATTTGCCCACGTGACAAATTGTGGCGAGTAAAAAAGTGATGGTGAAGATTCTCTTCGACCAATCATAACTTATCATGTGAGCAAATTGTGACCAATGGTGCCACATCAGAATTTTTCATATCTCTTTATCTCTGACGCTATACTGTCAAATATATGCAAAAATCCACTTGGATCTGGAACTGAGAGAGATCTCAGATTATGTTTCCTCCAAAAAGCCAAGCAATATGATTTCACATTCAGAGAAAAAAAGTAAGTGAAAATACAGATCCAATCCAATCCCCACAAGATCACGGCGTCAAATCCAAAGCATATCTAATCTAATTTTAGTTAGCCAGCTAATTGGACAATATTAGTGAGTGGTATTTATTAAATGTAGCATTTAATATAATCTCAACCTCCACGCACATACAAATATATTAAAAATAAGCGTTAACGTTTTTGAGGGTTGATAAGAGAGTTTTGGTTTAATTTTCATTTGTACAAAAAATTAATTAAAGTTTTAGTCTGATATTAAAAAATTATAATAAAAACGGATGTCAACTTTTTCTAAATATATATATATATATATACTATATATATATACGTGGCGTGATAATATGCGATTAGGAGGGATAATAAAGGGCAAAAAAAATAAAAAAATAAAGAAAAAAGTATTCACTTTTTTGGGGGTGGGTCCACACCTGGCAGCAGATCAAGTAAGATTATGTGACCGTACTGTAAATATATATTTTGGGAGGTGGGCGTTTTTAAGGCTTTTAATTACTCAGCCGGCTAAGGGCGGCTTTCTTCTTTTGACGCCGCCGTTTCGGGTCCTTCTCGGTTTTAGTTAACACCGTGTTGCCTTGGCTAGTCAAGTTCATTTATAAATATTCAATGCTATAATCCTTCCCAACGAAAAGTTTTCGATTCATTAAAAAAAAATTAATGAATGCATGTATTAGTTTAGAGAATATTTTTTAAATTTTTTTATAAGAAAATTTAAAAAAAAAAAACTTCTTAACCGTTTTTAATATTTTTCATAAATATGTTGTCAAAATTTTATTAAAATAGTTTTATTAATAATTATTTTAATGACACCTATTAATAAGACTTATAAAAAAAGTTCTAGATAACAAGTACTCTTTAGGCATTTATTAATGAGACATTTTAGAAAAATTTTATATCACTTTTATTAAAAATATAAAAAGTTATAAAAAAATCAATTACTTTTTTCTTTTCCTTATAGAAAGTTCTTAAAAATAATCGTTGAACTAATACCTTTAGGATATTTGTTAACTTTTCCCATAAAGAAACGATGTTAGTAATATCAAACCCACTTTGTAACTCAATTATTATTTTTTTAAATTAAATGAGACATTTACAATTCAAATAATTCTAATTAGCTTGTCATCGTAGGCGTTTATAAAATGATTTAGAAAAAAAATTCCAAGAATCAAGGCGTTGGGTTCCAATCATATTCTGAAGTTAGATGTTAATCAATAAAATCTGATAAAAATGTTACCAACTTGTTTGGATTTACTACCCAATTGAATAGGTGCATGCCATGCATTAGTTATGTGCCACTTTCAATTGGGTTTCTTTATTTATACCAAACTACCAATGAGGTTTTTTGGCACTTATGTCATGTGTTACCTACTTTTCCTCTAAAATACATTTCTGAGCAGTTGAAAATTACATATATCCACAATTTCTTTGAAATAAATTAAACATTTAGTGGCCTAAGCTGAGGTGTACAAAAAGTTCAAGATCTCCTTATAAAATCTTATAACAAAATCTTATAATAAAAGTATAGATCATGATAGGTGATCTATTAATGGTGGTAATTAAATTGTTTCTTACCTATCACAAATAAAGTGGTTGTAGGCTCCAATCCATTCATGTCCTGAAAAACTAAGCAAGTGCCAAGAAGTATAATGCAAGAAAATAAATTCAATGCAGTTGTATCCCACTTTTGATTTTGGTTCAACAAGATTTGCCCATATCTTGTGAATCTACAAATCTAGAAAATAGTGACGTTTAATTTTGTATTAAGGAATGCATACAACGACATTTATTTTTATTTTAAAAACTTTAACTTTCTACTTCACTAAAGGCCCTGAAAACTTTTGGAATCAAAGGATGGTCCATGCAACAAAAAAAAGTTAATTTAATAAACATTTGACAATATAGAATCCATAGTGGTCCAGATCCACACAAGATCTTGCGTGAGTCACCGTACTTTCCATCTAACACTTGTGTAGGTTTTACCTTTTAGGAAGAGAAAATTTTAGTGATAAAGCTGTAACTTATAACAATATTTTTTTACCTGGGAATTTGTCACTATAGTAATACCGATTTGGTTGGTTTGGAAATAGGTTTTTTAGAAAAAATTTTACTGAAAATATGTTAAAGTATACTTATATTTTCAAAAAGTAAAAAAAAATTATTACAAAAGAACGAAATTTTAAAAAATTGTACATAAAAGCTAAAAATTGAAATTATAAGCTTAAGCCAAACAAATACACTTGTGTAAAAAATTTAGAAGAAAAAAAGTACTATGAAAATTCTTCCTTTTTTGTTTTTCCCCCAAATAACATTTTACCCCTAAAATCATTTTGTTTTATTATTCTTAATAACTAGTGTGGGGCCCAGTAATTTGTGGCCCTGGCCCATTTATTCGTTGGGGCCCAAGGCCCGAGCTAAGGAAGGTTATAGCCTAGGCTCGGTAATACAAGTACGAAATAGTCTTGGGACACAGCCGAGGACGATTCAGTCCTCGGCATGTCCAAGGTCTCACTAAAAGGAAGGGTAAAAATGGTATAGGAGCAACTTAGAAAAAATCTAAAAATATCTAAGTCAAAAGAGAAGGGTACGCTGGAAAGTATAACGACCAGGGAAAGCTGCCCTCACTGCCCTTCAATACTCTGCACCTGACAGAGCCATACTCCCTAACTTTTACAACCATCCCCAACCACTCTGGATGTGGACTGATGGGACAAGTATCAGTCTTGAAAAAATCGACCCTACACGTGGACGAAGGATAAAGAACACAGGCTAGTATAAAAGGAAAAGTAAGCAATCCATTGCGGAGGCTGGGAAAAATGGTCAAAACCAGAGCCTCTCAGCCCACCTCTAGGAGAAATACTCCCAGAGCGTGCTCGATTTATTTATGTATGAACACGACTTATTTATGTATGAACACCGCAGAATACCACCGACTTGTGATCAAGGCCTAGCCTTTCAAACCCACGCTCTATAAATGATATTGTTTGGGCCTTTTTACGTGCGAACCCAGTATCGCTTTGGGTCGTTCCAAATCGTGTCCTTACAATTGGCGCCGTCTGTGGGAAAGGCTTGTGTGTTGGCATAGGCGGTTGGTCGAAACAATCCCCTTGTCACTTCTAAACAGCCGGTTGTATTGTATTGTTTTAGCGTAAAGTTCCACCAGGGGCTATGTTTCTTTAGTAGAGGCTGCGCTTCGTAGCGTCAGCAGCACGGAGGGTTCTAAGGGCTTGGTCGAAGAGCTAATTCCCCGTAAACCAAGGTCCCGTGCCATGACCGAGAGGTTAACTTCCCCTACTTATCAATATCAAGTTTTGGACAGAACCAAGGTATTGCATGGTCCTCGGACTCAAACCTATGGGGAAACCAACTACTTATCAATATCAAGTTTTGGACAGAACCAAGGTATTGCATGGTCCTCGGACTTAAACCTATGGGGAAACCAACTACTTATCAATATCAAGTTTTGGACAGAACCAAGCTATTGCATGGTCATCGGACTCAAACCTATGGGGAAACCAACTACTTATCAATATCAAGTTTTGGACAGAACCAAGGTATTGTATGGTCCTCGGACTCAAACCTATGGGGAAACCAACTACTTATCAATATCAAGTTTTGGACAGAACCAAGGTATTGCATGGTCCTCGGACTCAAACCTATGGGGAAACCAATTACTTATCAATATCAAGTTTTGGACAGAACCAAGGTATTGCATGGTCCTCGGACTCAAACCTATGGGGAAACCAACTACATAAGAAAATTCTAAGTCGCTCAGTTCTCGGACCAAATACCAGAAAAGGTTAAGGCTGTGAAGGTTATCGCCAAAAATGACGAAATGCCTTATTATTCAGCGACCCGCAGGGGCTGTTCATTTTTGGGTTACATATCCTTGGATGATTCTTTTTTACATAGCACCGAGCATTCAGCCATCACCTCATTCAGTTTGGGGCACACAACCTTTATTCAAGTCGGTCTTACTATGCAAGATAGCTTCAATAAATTCATAATATCATCTTTTTTCTTAGTAAGGGTTTCTGCCCTAAGTATCATTTGTCCAGATCGGCATTATTATGCTAGATAATTTCCTAAGTATCATTTGTTCAGATCGGTACTATTATGTTAGATAGTTTCCTAAGTATCATTTGTTCAGGTCGGCATTATTATGCCAGACAGCTCTAATAAACTCATATTAACATATTTTTCTTTTTGCTTAGTAAGGGTTTTTGCCCTAAGTATCCTTTGTTTAGGTCGGCACTAATGTGCTAGATAGTTTCAACAGGCGCAAGGTAAGGTCTTTTTATTAACAAAGATTTCGGCCCCAAGCATCGTTTAGAATATAAAAGTAAAAAATGGAAGTCATGTGGTAGTACGTTTATTCACGGTATAATCATTTCAAAAAGAAGAGGTAGAATATACAAAATAAAGCAGTATTGACTTTTATTAATGTAAAAAGGTATTACAACGTACAATGAAGGGCTTAAACAAGCCTATACGGAAAACGAATCGCAAAAAAAAAAAAAATAATAATAATAATAACAAGCATACAAACAGCCAGAAATCTTTTGAAACTCTGCTCCGAAGTCTCTCCCAATTCTGCCCCAGTAGCACTCATATTGAGAGGAGGACCTTCTTTGATGGATAAGGAGAAGGAGGAGAAGAAGAGGAAGAAGGAAAAGCACCAGGATGGATCTGGTGGTGGAAAGAAGAAGAAAGAGAGGCAAAAGGAGGCACCAGTGAAGGAAGAGAGGAAGAAACAGGGATACTTTGTCCTTGCGTCAGTCCTGATTCCTAACACGCTGGTGCCATGTTAGCTATGCTCATAAGAGAGCGGCTGGTACTGATAATGGGTAACCCCAACTCAGCCACGCCAAGAGATTGACGCAACGAGCCTCTGCTTCGGATTTTGGCTGAAAGGAGGGTAAGAAGTATCTTGAGTCTCTGCCATCCCTGCCCTGACCGAGCCAGTTTGAGCTTCACAAGAACGTAGCATTTCTGAGAAGGGTATGGTCTCTTCATTCCCCCTCCTATCATGGATGAATCATAATTTAAGGTGTAAACGAACGGATATGGGAAATTCTAGGGGAGGCTAAGAGTTTTTAGACTTTAAAAGTATTGAAAGGTCTCTGTGAAAGAGAGGTAACCTCCTGCTTTCATTCTTATATGAAGGACGAAACGGGAGGCATTTAATCTGCCCAAATTTCCAGGAAGAGCGGTAAACAAGAATATACCCGTTCCACTTCCCCGCACCGTCAATAACCGTCAAATTTAAATGGTCTCGTAAAGGGAAATCATTAAAGGCGCGTTTCCGGTAATCAAACGGCAGGAACGCATTGGGAATAAATTCAAAGGAATGTCCCGTAGCCCGGTATGTTTCCTGGGTAGATGAAAGGACGTTAACATTAATGAAAGACATAGTTAAACGAGCCGTGATAAAGGCTTGGCATTACCAAAACCCTTTTCTCCCACCAAAAGGTTGGACAGCAGGATTTTGAGGGGCTATTGTGGGGCCCAGTAATTTGTGGCCCTGGCCCATTTATTCGTTGGGGCCCAAGGCCCGAGCCGAGGAAGGTTATAGTCCAGGCTCGGTAATACAAGTACGAAATAGTCTTGGGACACAGCCGAGGACGATTCAATCCTCGGCATGTCCAAGGTCTCACCAAAAGGAAGGGTAAAAATGGTATAGGAGCAACTTAGAAAAAATCTAAAAATATCTAAGTCAAAAGAGAAGGGTACGCTGGAAAGTATAACGACCAGGGAAAGCTGCCCTCACTACCCTTCAATACTCTGCACCTGACAGAGCCATACTCCCCAGCTTTTACAACCATCCCCAACCACTCTGGATGTGGACTGATGGGACAAGTATCAGTCTTGGAAAAATCGACCCTACACGTGGACGAAGGATAAGGAACACAGGCTAGTATAAAAGGAAAAGTAAGCAATCCATTGCGGAGGCTGGGAAAAATGGCCAAAACCAGAGCCTCCCAGCCCACCTCTAGGAGAAATACTCCCAGAGCGTGCTCGATTTATTTATGTATGAACACGACTTATTTATGTATGAACACCGCGGAATACTACCGACTTGTGATCAAGGTTTAGCCTTTCAAACCCACGCTCTATAAATGATATTGTTTGGGCCTTTTTACGTGCGAACCCAGTATCGTTTTGGGTCGTTCCAAATCGTGTCCTTACAACTAGTAAACATTGATCAAAGTTATTTTGGATGGGATTATGTTGTAAAATGTTATAATATACTTTGCGCGTGCAATAAGACTTTTTATTTATTTATTTTAGATTTAGTGAAATAATGTTTAAAAATGAGATGGAGATAATGTCCTAATTTTTAGGACTTTGATAAAAGTTTGAAAGCCTAAATGTTAGGAACTCTTTTAAAAATAGTAAATTACTCTTTGGGTTAGGCTTAGGTCCAATGTCTAGTAATATTAGACCCGTTGAGATGATGACATGTGTCCACTTTTAGACACGTGTCACTATCTGATTGGGTCTAGTGCATTGATGCACTGGACTTAAACCAAGTCCTTACTCTTTTAACCAATTTTTGTTTTTAAATTTAAAATTATTCAACTAAATGATAGATGTACTTTAGAGAGTTTAAGAGTTTGTGTGAAAATATTTTAATATACAAAATGTTGAAAACTAAATATGAAATTTTCTTATTAATATAAATAACCATAATGAATATATTTGTGTTTAAATAAGTTGTTTTGAAAATTTATTTATTTATAATTTGTTGAAAGTTCATAAAAGAACAATTGCACCTAAAAAAAAGATGAAACGTTAAAAAAATTATTAATTAATAAATAAATAAATTATAAAAAAACCTAATTCAAATTCACAAGGTATTTTTCACTTTCCCCCTAAACATTATTGTATACAAAATTTTTGTATGAAAAATCACATCATATACTTTGTCGTTTTCTTTTCCATAACATGGCATGTTTTTTTGTGTGTGTGTGTTTTTTTTCCCTCCGACATAAAAAGTTCAGACAAAATGTTCTGTAGTTTTACTCTACTACTGTACCCAAGTCAAATTCCTCACTCTCAAAACTGAAGTGTACCAGTTAAAAAAAAAGAGAGAAGAAAAAAAGAAATGAAAAAAAAAAGTAACCCACAAAAACAAAAGAATACGTTATACGTTTTGTCTACTCTGACAAAGACTATTTACTGCATGAAAAAATTAAAATCTTCAGAAATATTGTTGATAGGACAAGAGGACAAATGAGTCGGAGGATAATCTCTATAATCCTCTCTGCTAGATTTGCTAACAGAAAAAGAGAGAGAGAAAATCTTTTATATTTGGATCCTCAGAATCTCAAGCTTTAACTTTTTTTTTTTTGCTTAATTTAAAGCAAAAGCTGCCTACACTCTCTTTCCTATAAACTGTGCTATAAAGTCATCCACAGACTCTCACATTTCTCGCTCTGTGCGTTTCCACTGTTATCAATTTATCACTTATTTTACGTAAAACTAAGAAAGCTTGAGAGTCACCCATTTCAGCTTAGAGCCTGAAGAACAGTTGTGACTTGTGAGGTGAATTTTCCGGCGAATGGCGACGGTCGGCGAGGTTTTCAGGCGGAGCTTGCCGGAGACTATTGATCAGGTTCGTGATGATTCATCATCATCATCGGAGTTGCATGTTCTTGCTGTTGATGACAGCCTTGTGGACCGGAAAGTCATTGAAAGGTTGCTAAAAATCTCGTCTTGCAAAGGTATATATAGAGGCTGTGGATGATTCTGTAGATGCTGTTTTTGGTTTGAAAAAATGGAAAAAGGATTTGGGTTTTGATTGGTTTTTTTGAAGCCTGGTTTTTGATGATCCTGTAAATGTTTATATATGCAGTCACTGCTGTAGAGAGTGGAACAAGGGCTTTGCAGTATCTGGGTTTGGATGGAGAGAGAGCCTCGGTTGGTTTCAATGTAAGAAATAAGCTTGGACTACTCTGTTCGTATGTGTATATATTTTTTTTAAACTATGTTTGGTTGCAAAGAAAGTGTGGGAAAGGAGAAGAAAAGAAAGAAAAGTGCTTGGACCCTTTTCTTTTTTTGGATTTTCTCGGAAACTCAACCAAATATTCAAGTTCTTTTCTTTATACGAGTAATTGTGATAACCGTTGCTGAAGGAATTTTTATGGCTATGGTTGCAGGGTTTGAAAGTTAATCTCATAATGACCGATTACTCAATGCCAGGGATGACCGGATATGAATTGCTTAAGAAGATCAAGGTTTGTATTTTCTTTTCGTCTTCTTCTTTTTTGTTTTAATTTTTTGGTTTAATGGTAAAAAGCATATCACAGAAACCTTGTACTTTTGAAGGATTCAGACATCAAAACGTTACTTTTAGTGTTGCTTGTTGATATTAACGTTGTTTTGCTTTTGGGCTACTCTTCTAGCAGGAATCATCAGTTTTGAGAGAGATACCGGTGGTGGTCATGTCATCCGAGAATATCTTGACTCGTATTGATAGGTAATTTCTTATATTCAATCTTTTGTGTCTGCATCAGTATTTGGTTGGAGGGAACATCATTAATTTGCAAGTTTTCAGCCTAGTTTCATAATTGATGTGATTTTATTAGCAAATGCGCATGGTAATTCTGGATTATGTGTCTGTTTTGTTAATGTACAGCAAATATGGTGAAATTCTCTGTTTGTTAATGATTGATAGATAATCATAATCTGTCAGATCTGGTTATTATTATAATAATAGCTATATGTGGACATGCTCAATCTGGTTGTTTGTGTGAATGGTATAATTGATTTGGGAATTATAATCTGAATCTGATCTGATCTGATCCTAAACAGAAATAGGGTGGATTTTGTGAATCCAATGTGTGAATTTTTATTTCATTTGGTAACAATTATGCCATCAGCATGTGATATGATTCATATACGTTGTCTAATTTAAGCAGAGTATGAACATAACTTGTTCTGATGTGGATTTGTAGCATTAGGCTACTTTCATTGATATATTGGTAGGATATGATTGTCCATCACCTCACATGCTACAGATCATGGCCCACAAGATGATTTTGTAATATCACTTGGTAGATCTTATAAGAGGGATCTTTTGAACATTAGGACATCTTCTCATGATTTTCCTGCAAATACAGGACAGACAATTTAGAGGAAGATTAGGATGTGAAAATTATGGTCTCTAGTTGATGAACTAATCAAAATTTGTAATGGTTTTATCACTCAGGCCTAGAATAAATTACCTAAATTTGGATGATGTTGCAATTGCAATTGAGGTCACTTCTTGATTGTCCTAATGAAATTGATGAAAGATTATTAGGATTTATATTTTCTAGTTTATTGTGTAAATTTGATTCAACTTCTTAACTCTGTTTGGTGTTCCTGTGGTTTTCTTAAATTTGGTTTTGCTTTGCAATGGAAACCAATTTTGATAGCTTATTTTATTACTGATTAACAGGTGTTTGGAGGAAGGGGCTGAGGACTTTCTACTGAAGCCAGTAAAATTGGATGATGTGAAGCGCTTGAAAGATTTCATAATGAAAGGGGATGGGAAGGATGATGGAGAAACAAGAATTCACAAGAGAAAACGACAAGATGATTACGCTTCCTTATTATCACCATCACCATTTCCTGCTTGTGATCCATCATCATCACCATCTGTGCGTTCATCAAAGAGGGCCAAACTTCGTAACAAAGATTGATTTACTATTCTTTGCATTTGACTGGCAATATTTTTTTGTTGGCGCCCATCCTTGGTGTTTTTGTTTGGCTGGAGATGATTTCACTCTTATATTTGAGATTTTACACTGGCCTGCATAATTGCTGACATGAGTATGTAACTAGAACCAGAAATAGAGAAAAACGAGATAGAAGAATCACAAATACTAGGAAATATATTCTTTTTGTTTCTCATCCTCCGCTTTGTTGGTGTATAGTTGAATTTCCTTATAACAAGATAGAAGAATCACATATTAATTCAAGGGGTTATTTTGTGTATCAGTTTTTTTGTGTATCAGTTTTTTAATGCATCTCTTGGTTTAATGTTACTTTCCCAATATGTGATTTCTTCTGCAGAGCTTACTACAAATGTATTTTTGATAGATGTTCTTCTTTATCTACAAGATGCCTAAAGAGAAATTTCAGGCCCAATAATTAATCGGTCTTGAACATAATCAATTAGATTGGGCATCACTAGTTGCCTATACTAAGGTGTTCTGCTGGTGAGCTTAAACTAGTTGCCCAAGTTCAACTCTCCTAGTGAGCTTAAACTGTTAAACATAACCTTCACACTATAGCATATACTCCTGGTTGAATTGATATTATGGTGTCAGAAATCTCTGTTTAAAGAAAAAAACATGGGGTCATAAATGTAGACTAGGCAGTACATGTGACTTTGTGAGCTGTGATGGTGTACTCGATCTAGAATTGGTGTGAGGTGTGAAGTTATGCATTGCAGTGGAAAATGTCAACTAGTAATGTGCACATAAAGACGCAATATCTGCTGAGATCATAAACTGCTGTCCCATTCATTGAGCGGGTGTTGCCGAGCTCAATATATGACATTTCAAATTTCTTTCTGCTATTTCACTTTCTTTTCATTGGAGACTAATTAGCACCTTCTAAATGCTCTGGCACAAGGACCATGAAGTTGCTCACAATTTAAGGATCACAGCATATGTGTGCTTCAAATCAACTAGTTGAATCGGGTTAGGTAAGATTGGATATGAGTCGAAATTCTAACCCAAATCCAAGTTGTCTAGATTCCACTTTACTCCAACCTGTCATTTTATACAAAGTAAACACTGTTATAAGTGTTGGGGGAGATACATCTTGTGAAGACTTCAATTGACATGGATTGGCTACTAGGGATTAATCTCCCATAATAATTGGTATTATAATATCACTTTGTCAGTTTGCCCACTTATTTGGCTTTCTATTCACACACTTACCTATAATATAATCAATTTCATTATTTTCTCAATGGATCGAGTTGGAAGTCACTTATAATATAATCAATTTCATTATTTTCCCAATAGAGTTGGAAGTCATGACAACTAGTGTAAAACAAAATTCTGTTTTTTAGTGTTTTCGTAAGAGACAATTCTTTGAATGAAAATTATTTATTTATAATTCAATAGTTACAATGAGGGAGGAGATTTAAATCCTGGATGTCTCAATTAAAAATACTATTAAGTGCCAAATGAACTACAAAAATTCTTGGCTCGTATTTGAGATTTGAGATTTATGATAGTTTTATGGTTGGGCCTTTGTATAAATTCACTATATATATTTTTTGAGTAAATAAATACACCATAATTAACTACACTCATGACAAATTGGTATCACAATTTATGTTCTCTTCAGCTATTAACGCATCTGAGTCTGATCAATGTAAATAGGTATGAATGAAGATCTTCCCCTAGACATAGTATGATCACACTTCAAGAGTTGGACAACAACCTAGTCTTAAATGCTTTGGCTACCCACGATAAATTTGTGCACTAAAGTCTAGAATAATGTATTGAAATCAATGCTTATAGCTCGGGCATAAAGCAGTTCGAACAATGCAAATAGTCTAAACATTATTTAGTCCCAACGCTATTTGGTGAGAGAGATCTAAATAAAGATTCCTTGTGGGTTCTAACTATGCTTATACTTACTATTAAACTTAGAAGGGTAGCAATATCATAATTAGAAATCAAAGGTCGGTCAAGACCATTAATGAGGTGTAAAGCTATCAAGCAGGAAAACCATAAAATTGGATGGTTGGCACACTTATTGATTCCCAACCAATTTGCAAGTAGACACTCACTCAATCCATGCTGAAGTGTTGGCTATTTTAGCATCAATTCTTATGATTTGGATGGTAAATTCATGGTTCTTTGCCAGAGACAGACCAGGTCCCCCAAGGTTTAATTGGGATACAAAGAAACCAAGTAGACCCAAGTGAACCACAATGCTTTTCTAGAAAGCTACTTAACAATTTTTTGTCTAATGAAACCACACTTCTCTCATATGGAACAGTTCTTGAGTTACCAGTCTGTGACACAAACATACCATAGGCACAAAAAATCTTTATATATAATTCAATAGTTACAATAATGGAAGAAAGATGATTTGAACCTTAGAGGTCTCTGATGGAAACACCAAGAGTTGCCAAATGAACCTAGGAAGTATGAACACTTCATTTGGGGTGTTGTACTCGTGTTGTAACAGTGTCTAATTTACCTATTTATTGTGTCATGTTATAATTTTTTAAAAATTGCTTGTATTGCTATTTCATACCTAGACCCGTGTCTGTGCATCCTAGAAATGAATTATAAGACTTTTGGCCAGGCAAAATAATAATAATAATAATAAACAAACAAGATATGCTGATAAGTGGTAAAAGATTTCGGTACGTGGTTCATTTCTCATTAACATGCAATGAAAATCCAAGACTTTTAATATGTATCTCTATATATTAAGATGATTCAGAAAGTTAATTATAACAACAAAAAATGTCAAAAATACTCCTAATCTAATTAGATAATCCTTATTCTTCAGAAATAAAAAATAGGGTTAAAATTATAATTCAACAAAATTCAAAAAAAAAAAACTACTAGAGAAACTTTTTTCCTAAAAATTAGCATGCTCTCCATTTAAATATATCTCACGCAGGTTTAATACATTTTTTTCTTACAAATTAGCACAGACTAAGCCCAATAGTTTACTTAATTTCAAATCCTAAATTTTAGTTTCTTAAAAATCTATTCTTGTATAACCTCACTACTAGTAGATAAATTCAAATTGAAAAATTACATTAAACTCAAAAAAAAAAAAAAGTCACATCGCAAGTGCAGACCGCGTGCGATAAGGCTAGTATATTTTAAAGTTATTGGTGTCTAACAATAGATAAATTCAAATTGAAAAATTACATTAAACTCAAAAAAAAAAAAAAAATCTCATCACATGTGCGTACCGCTTGCGATGAGGCTAATATATTTTAAAGTTATTGGTGTCTAATAGCCAAGATATGGTTTATTTCTGCTATTTGGCAACTTGCAGATAGTCCAAAGTGGGTGACCTTCTAAGCTTTTCTTGATCATTGTACACTTGACTTTGTGTTTAACGTATAGGACATTGTAATCAGGTTATGAACTTACGATCATAATCCAACAATCAAAGAAAGATACTAACATATATACCCATATTCATACCAACCATTAACTCAGCACTGGTTTGAAAATAATTGACATCCATATCTACATAATGCCAACAAATTCTAATCTAACAGCTGGATCATCACAATTTGTATCCAAGACAACACCATTAAGATTAAAAACAAGGAACAAGAAAGGATAAGTATAGCATTATTATATGCCCAAAGAGAATAATACCAAGTTTATGTATTATTTGTCACTTACAATGGAATGAGGCACGACGGCTAAACTGTCACACCCACCAGATAATATGTACATACTATTGTATATCTACAAATAATAGACTAATTAGTATACGTTCCATTCGGCTGCAGTTGGAATTCACAACGTTGCAACAAAGTACAATATGTTCATTTCATTAGACAAAAGCTTATGAAGAGTAAATAATTCCAACCAGCAACAACTACCTTCATTGAAACTGTCAGCACTCAGCAACCAACACTAAACACACAATGTTTCAAGAATTTATTCACATGTTAGCCCCATAACACAAACAATCAAAACAAGAACTTCTTCTTTCAGTTCTCAGAGTCCTTCTTTTACAAATGGTTCTTCACATTTGAGTCCAATAACATAATCTCCAAATGATCCTGCAATCTCTCCAGCATACATTTTAACAATGTCACCATCACCAAATAATACAGTTGTGAAGGCCGTTGCTGCCACAGCTGCAGCTACCCTAGTTGTTGCTGGGATTATCTTTTTCTTCTATAAAAAACTATTAATTTCTCGCCGCCAAAAGAAAAACAAAGTGAACAAAAGCTTTCGTCGAGAAGAAGTTGTAGTGACTCATGAAGAGGTAATGAAACTTGGAGGAAATGTGAAAGGATTGATTGTTGATGAAAATGGGATGGATGTTCTTTATTTGAGGAAACTAGAAGGTGGAGAACTTAAACATTCTTTTCCAAAGGTTATGTTTAATCCCAGTTTTGAAGATGAAGAAGAAAAGAAGGTGGATGTTACACTTGAGAGACCAAGAAAATCTAAGCCCCAGGAAGTTCCATTGCGTTGTGAGCATTCTGGTGCAAATCATCTTAAAAAAGTGAAACCAACATTCCAAGTCCCAAATCCATTGCCACTAAGACCAACTCTGCCACTAGTATCTCAGCCACCATCTCCATCAATGATTTTGGAGAAGCAAGTTGAAGCACCACCACCACCTCCAGCAAAAGAGATTCCAGTTCCTCCTCCTCCTCCTCCACCACCACCATTTATTCCTGCTAAGATAAGTCCAGCACCACCACCGCCACCACCTAAGGCAGGGAGCCTGGTGTCATCATTAAAACCTCCACCAGCACCAAGAACAAAATCAAACAACAAGAGCAGGGAAGAGGTTTCAATGGGGGAGAGCTTGAAAGGGACTGGTGCTGGCCAAATGAAGCTGAAGCCACTGCACTGGGATAAAGTTGTAGCTACTGCTGATCATTCAATGGTCTGGGATGAGATTGTAGATGGATCTTTCCGGTATTTTGTGCCTCAATATTTGTCATTTCTTACATTATAGCTATCTTCCAATGCATTGCCATGTCTGTGTCTGTTAACTAATTTTTATGTGCTGTTCAGGTTCGATGATGATCTTATGGAGACTCTCTTTGGATATGCTAATACCAACATCAAATCCCATGAAAAAGACAACATCCTGTCAACTTCAAGCAAGTCCAACACTGCCCCACCAGCTCAAATTTTTATCTTGGAACCACGAAAATCACAGAACATAGCAATTGTGCTTAAATCTCTTATAATCTCTCGCAAGGAAATTCTGGATGCCCTCTTTGAAGGCCAGGGACTCGGTACTGATACCCTCGAGAAGCTTACCAAAATGGCCCCAACCCAAGAGGAAGAGGCTAAAATCCTCCAATTCAATGGCAACCCAACTAAACTTGCAGATGCTGAATCTTTCCTCTACCACATATTGAAAGCTGTTCCCTCAGCATTCACTCGTTTCAATGCAATGCTTTTCAGAACAAACTATGATCCTGATATCCTTCACCTTAAGGAGTCCTTGCAAGCACTAGAATTAGGGTGCAAGGAGCTAAAATCCCGTGGGCTTTTCTTAAAACTTCTTGAGGCCATTCTCAAGGCTGGCAATCGTATGAATGCTGGAACTGCCAGAGGCAATGCGCAAGGTTTCAACCTTACTGCTCTTCGGAAGCTCTCTGATGTAAAAAGCACAGATGGAAAGACTACTCTACTTCACTTTGTTGTGGAACAAGTAGCTCGATCAGTGGGTAGACATCATCTGATCAGTCAGAACCACAGCCTTGGCAGAAGGATTGGCCAAAGTATAAGCACAGAAAACTCGGATAGCCTTACGGCAGAAGAGAAAGACAAAGAGTATCTAATGCTTGGTTTACCAGTGTTGGAAGGCCTTAATACTGAATTATCTAATGTAAAGAAAGCAGCCAACATAGAATATGACAATTTTAACAATATGTGCTCCACTCTTTGCGTCCGTGTCACAGAAATTCGGCAGCTTATGAGACACTGTGGCAATGATGAAAGAGGTGGGTTCATGAGGGAAATGAAAGGATTTCTGGAGGAAAGTGAAGAGGAACTTAAGGTGGTGAGAGAGGAGCAAGCAAGAGTTATGGAGCTTGTTAAAAGAACAACTCAATACTACCAAGCAGGAGCTCCCAAAGACAAAGGGGCACCCCCACTTCAACTGTTTCTTATAGTCAAGGACTTCCTTGACATGGTTGGTCAAGTTTGTTTAGACATTTCTCGAAAGCTACAGAAGAAGAATGTTACACCACCTCTGGGATCATCGCCACCACTTTCACCATCAATGAAAACTCTAGTGAGCTTCACAAACTTCCACTCACATTTCATTTCAGATATGTCTAGCACATCTGAATCTGATGATGACTTCTGAGGAGGATTAACTAAGATTATGCAGAAATTTGATTATGGAAAAACACAACTGGATGAAACTTTGATATGGAGTCAGCTGCCACATGAAAAGTAGACTGTAGAACTAAATCTGTCATGTCACTTGCCTGACCATTAGTCCATTGGGCACAAGCAAAAATTTCATTATCTCATATTAGTAGAACTTTTTTTTTCCTCTCTCTCTTTCTCTCTCTAAATTTTAGAAATTATAAATAATGGATCTTGGTCATTCATAAAAGCTGAAAGCCCTACGTACTGGGAAAACATGAAAAAAGAAAAAAATTGAAAGATCTGAAATGATAAGTTCTAGGAGATGAAAGTATGCGAGTCTAAAGAACACATGCTACATTGAGGTCCTCATGAGCATGATGTGCCAAATGCAATCCCTCCCTTGCCCAACATGGAGCGTAACATATGAAAGTTGTATCTGCATATGGAAATATGTAACATTCCTCTATTCTCAATTAACTACACAAATTTCCTGCTAAACTAATTTCTAGGTTTATATACGTAAGCCCTACTGTTAGTCCTGCCAAACTGGATTTTGAGAGGGTACATCCAGAAATGGCTATTATTTTCAGCCATTTTGCATTAAGTGGTCACTAACACATACAATACATATACTTACAGTAGATGGAATTTATAGCATCTTCAATTTCTTCAAATATATATCCCCCACAAAAAGGGACTTGACTGTTCTGATTCAGGACTTCTTACTCAGTCATAAGTAGTCACCAACTGTTCTGGATCCAGATCATTTTTTCTCGTTGAAGACTCAACAACCCCAGATGCTTTAAGCCCCCCACCTTGTTTCAAAAAAATCTTGTAACTATAAGCAAACCTTGAATGCAATCAACATTCTAGAGTTTTTTGAATAGTGTCAGTAGGCAAAATCATTTCTGTTGTGTGTGTATATGCGTGTGATGTGTGAAGAATGTGAAACTAGGGAAAAATGAACGTGCTTGACCTAGTCTTCAGTACGCAAGCTAGTAGAGTTATAAATACCTTCAGATGGCCTAACAGGTGAAATGCTGAGCCTGTAAGTGGCTCTTTTCCTTTATTTCCCTTCCAAGTAATTTCTAATCCAATATATAGACCAGTGTAGCAGAAGCCCCTGTAACAGTATAATTAGATCAACTGCCTGGGCAGTCAAGCTGGGAAACAGTTATTCCACTTGCATCTGCCAATCCCATACACTTATTTACAAAGTGGCATTTCAATAGTCATGTTCGGTTCTATGGAAAGGAAGACAGGACAACAAATAAGGTTGCTTGGTAGGCAGGACTAAATGATTTTCTTGCTTCTAGTTATACATTGAATTCGACTCTAATCAAGAAACAATGGCAGTTCTGTTGTCAACCACAAAAAGTAATGACAAATCAAAATCAAGAGGCCATCAGCTAACTTACTTAAACTAATTGTATTGGAATTTAAAAGAAGGTTAATAGAAAGACGAACAATTACAATGCATCAGAATGCAGCATTTCTGTAGTCATCCTTGGTAGAAGTAAGAACCACTCACATTTGGAGGACAGTCACATGTATCCTGTGGAACTGTCATGAAAAGTTGAAATCTGATAGATAAGCAGATTTTAATGGCTCAGCTGGAGGCCTCCATAGTCCCAGCCTATATTTGCGTGTATATTTCAATATCAACTTTCTCTGCAACATGGAAAAATTTGTTAGTTGTTTTAGGCCAAAAATTTCCAGGCTGTCTATGTTAGTTCCAGCATAACTTGAGTCACTGCCGTCAGAACAATATTGACTAATTAGTGTTATTGAAGTTCACACTTCAAAAAGATTTGCTTGCATTATAATCAACTCCATTTTTCACCGTTGCGTGTTACCTAAATATGTTATCAGTGCAACTATAAAATTTTCCAGCTAATAATATCATAAATTACTCAAGCTTTAATTAATCAAGTTTTCACTAAATAGAGTGAATATGCAAAGAAGAAAATTCAAATCACAAATGGCTGGACTACACCTCATGAAGCAGAGGTGACTAATGTGAATCTCCCCTTCCTCTTCCTTAACACCCCCCCAACATCCCAAAACAAAAAAAAAAAACTAAATTCGTCAAAATTATGGGAACTGCCAAGTTAAAGACCTAGTATCAGCAGGAACTAGTGTCTCAAAGCACAATAAACAATATAAAACTTAACCTTAGACAGACATATTAAGATCCTGGTAAATTGGATAACATACATGTTTCCAAGGTATGCCAAGTCCCTTGAGCTTAAGGGTCTGGGTGTCACGCTTGTTACTTTGTTCAAAACAAGCCGTCTCTAAGCCGCTGCCATGCCTACAAATGCTTACATTTGACACAAGAATATGTCATAACAATACACGTAGCTGCTGAGTGCTAACATGTCCATTTGCATTTGTGATGCAGAGCTAATAAAAGAAAGTACATGTTGTGCTAAACAAGAGCCTTAACTTGAATTTGTTTTAGACAAATTTGTTGAGGAAAATTGCTGTCTAGGCTCAAACAGCACAGGTACCCTTTTGGGTAAAACTTATGTACAAATTCCTTAGATCCCAAATTGAATTCAACCGCATGGTTGTATCGACCAGTGTAACAAAAACAATGTTATCTTTCTCAAGAACAATTAAATTCAACCATGGCTTTAGTTGGTCAATATCACCCATGTTTAAATTTAATTAGGGAACCTAAAATGAAATTCCTACTGTATCTAACTTTCATCTTTCCATTTTATTTTCCCACCTTTTCTTAGCAACCAAAAAACTGCCAAAAGCCAATTAAATTATCAACATTCAATAATAAAATCATTAACTTTTGTTTTTTTTGTTTTTTTTTTTTTCTATTGTGAGTGTTGGGTACTTGGGTTACAGTCTTTACAGCCACAGATAATGAAAAACAAAAAGTAAAAACATACGTAAGTTTCCACATTTTACAAGCAAAGAGAGAATAAGAGTTCATAGAAGTTTTACCTGATTGGTGCGCGCCAACAGAGGATGACCGTTGATCTTGGAGGCACTGCACACAATGCTGATGCTACGATTAGTATTATTTGTAAGGAAGCATAGGTACTTTTGGGCCTTTACGGATTTGGGTTATGGGGCATTTATCCAGCCCGAAACCATAGTAGCAGTGTGAACATTATTTTATTTTATTATTTTATATTTTTGGAGAAGAAGTGATCATTTTTTATGAATCTAATTTTTCTATCTCACTTTTCCTGTTCCACTTTATACTTTACCAATAAAAACTTGCCACGTGTTAACATAATTAATTAAATAATAATATTATTATTAATTATATCAAAAAAAATATTATCATTATTAATTAATGGTAGTATTAATTAATGGTAGTATTTAATTAATTAGGTGAATACATGACAAGTTTTTATTGGTGGAGTATAAAGTGAAGTAAGAAGAGTGGGACAGAAGATTTTGACTCATTTTTTATATGCTCCCATTCCAACCCAAAAAAGGAAATCAATTTTATATGCCAACTTGGAAAAGAATCTTTTGCGTGTTTACCAAATTGTCCAATTTTCCTATCACTTTAGTTTTGTGGGTTCCAAGAAAATTGTACTCATTGTCGGAAACTTTGGCATGATTGATTTAGACTTCAGACACATGTTTTTTATTTTTAAACAATATTACATATATTTTTTACATTTTTTTATCCATACGTATTTTCAAAAAAATTAAAAACTATTGTTTAAATATACGTACCAAACAAGCCCTTTATGTTCGCATTAATTCAATGAGAACACTCGTTAAAAAAGTATCATATTTTAGCTACATTTAAGTGCAAAACACACCCGCATCAGGTCATATGAAGTTGCTTAAAAATACATAATTGTTATAGTAATATGTAAATTTATCTCACACTATTCATTTTATATTTAATTTTTTATTATTTCTTTATATATTTCAAGCATAAAAGAAGAGAGTGGATAGTGACGATTATCTGTGAAAAAAGAGAAACAATTAAAAAAAAGAAAAATTGATATTTAAATGAAATATATTGTAAAATAGATAATATAATATGGTGTGTTTTGAAAAGTGTATAAATAAAATAGAAATAGTAATTTTTTTTTCGTTAAAATAGACATGAATTTTTGCATAAGTGGATACGAATGCAAACAATACAAACTAAACTTCCATTAGATAGTTAATCTAATACTTTCTTTAATATAAACAATATTTAATCTAATACTAATTGTTAATTACTAAAAATGCTAAAGCTCTAAATAGATCTTCTACGGCCTGGTTACCTGGTAGGTGCCATCGTCCATTCCTGATGGTTTCGCTTGGTCCTACTGCAGGAACAGGTGCAATCTCAATTCCCAAATGGTCCCCTTTACAAACACAAAAGTATTCCCAAACGTGTAGTTACCTAATGGTCCCCTTTACAAACACAAAAGAAAAAGGAATAAATTAAAAAGCTTATCTAGACAAGTGGGAACTGTGGAATTTTTATCCTTTGATCAAAAACCAAGAAACTTCCTGGGAGAAATATGCTTTATCCCAATCATCACTCATGTTGAGGCTTTTTGATTGGAGGATTAATCATATTTCCATATCCCAGCCTCCAATAACTTTCATCTTTACAACAAAGTCTTTAGTCAATTACACAGCTTTTTCAGAACAGAAAAACAAAAGTTGAAGTCTTGGTGGATGATTGTTTAGTGTTCAATACCAAAAGTGGTCACCATCAACCCACTATGCACGTTATGATCTCCAAGAAAAAACCCAATAAAACCAAACTGTATGTGCTATAAAATCAAACTGATTCACTTCTTCAAGCGCAGGTTTAAACAAGATCAACAAACAAAAGCTTCTGAGCCAAAAGGGATGGCCATTTTAAACCTTGGAGAGAACATAAAAATCAACCCAGAGATAGTCAACAAAGCTTGTTCTCTTGCAGTGGGGGCTCACAATTCTGCAGATAAGCCCTATATTTTGCAGAACATTCGTGGTTCACCAGATCTTGTCATCTTTGGCTTTCCTGGAAATTGGTCTGTAAATGATTGGTATGCCGGAGAATCTTTTGGAGAAACCAAGATCAATCTTGAGTTGTTTCCTTCTCTTAGAAGTATAGGCATCGATGAACATGCCAAGGTCAACAAAGCCTTTCTGCAGAGATTTGATGACAAAGTCTTGACAAATTCAGATTTCAAAAACAAGGTACTATTTGTATTTTTTTTTCCCCTGATCACTTGCTTGTTCCTACGATGGATTCATCTATGATTTGCTAACATTGTTTACACCATAATTAAATATATTAAGAATTTAACCATGTATCTGTGATGTAAAAATTCTGTAGAAATATATTAAGAAATGTTTAGAAATTGAAAATTTCAGTATTTATCCTAGTTTTTGTCTGGAAGAATGGTTTACCTGGTAGCAGTAGGCTTGAATTTAAGTGCCGGAGAGAGATTAAAAGAAAGGTTGAAGCCAAATTAATTTTAAAAATTATTAATTAATATAAGTAAAAAGTACTTAATTAATTATTTTTAAAAATTGATTAACATAAAAAGTATAGTGTTTATACAAGTGATAGTTTATTTTTGAATAAAGTTTAGCTACGTAAAATTGATTGTAGTATAAGGTTACAACTTTATTCAATATCATTAATATTTCTACGTATTAAAATCTAACCGTTGGTTTGTATGTTTTTTACGCTCTTAATACGTATATCAAATTTTGTGACAATCGGATGTTATTTACTATATAATCTATAAGATTATATTTTATGCATAATTTTCAATTACAAAAACTTACAATTTAAATAATTTATTGATGACATAGTTATTGATCTTTAATTTTCTAGAAATTTTGTAAACATGGAGGATATAAGAAGAAAATGTAATCTAATGATGAATTTGTCAAAATTCATCTCCAATAAAAAGATATTGAGTAAGGTTGTAGTATTAGACTACAATTAATTTTGTTGCTTGGTGTCAATTTATCTTTGTGTCTTATGTTTGAGTTGAGATATAGTATATACCTTGTCATGTTAAAGTACTTTATTTTTTTTAGAAGGTATTTCATAATTTAAGATGACTATAAGCATATATTTCAAATAAGTAAAATATATAAATAAAAATAATCAATATATATATATATATATATAATATTTAAAAATTGAAGCATAACATTTATTGTTGTTACGCTCCTATTGAGCCATATCAGGGTAGCATTTTGGTTAACTTCAATCTATTCGTCCACTTCGGTCCATTTCAATTGTAAGATCCATTAGCAAATAACTAAATGAGTTCATTATTTTGTCAAAAACTATTAGTACATAAAGTCAATTAAGCATTTTTTTAATTAATATTAATAAAAAAACAATAAGATATTTTAAATAATGCATCTTAGGAATGTTTTCATTTAATTTTTAATATAAAAAGAACATTTAAATGATATCTTTTACTAACAAAAAAATTTTGCAAAATGACATGATTGGTTAGTTTTACATCAATAACATAATAAACAACTTCCTAATTATTTTTTAGTGATACTATAGTTAATTAGTATAAATCTATATCTATATAATATCTAAAAGATGAAATTTAGTGTATTGTTGCTACGCTATTTTTGAGTTACAATAACATAGCATTTTGGTATACTTTTGCCTATTTAAGTCCAATTCGGTCTACTTCCGTCCAGTTATGTCCGTTCAGTCCATTTCAGTCTTATTCTGTCCATTTTGGTCCAATTCAGTCCACTTCTATCTAGTTAGGTCAATATGGTCCAGTTCGGTCTAATTCAATCTATTCGATCCATTTTGGTCCTCTTTTGTCTATTCGGTCTATTTCAAACTAACTGTGCCTTAAATTGATTCTTTTGTAGGTTACCTTTTTAGTTTTGGGCTCAAAAAAAAAATTTTCCCTTAATTTTTGGGTTGAAAAGTATGAAATTTTATTCTATTTGGACCAAACTTTATAGGTTCGGGCTAAAAAATTCAAACAAAAATGCATTAGAAATTAGAGATATGAGCTCTAAAAAAACGATAAAACGATAAATATTCAAAAGATTTATCTTAAAATTCAAATTTCAATAATATAGGCAACCTTAAGAGGTTGGCTAAGCAGTTTCTAAAGTCTTATAATATCCATGAAATCTTGGGCATGAAACATCTTGCCCCCTTCTTGGGGTCATCCCCAAGATAGGCATTATACTTGTATTTCGAAAGAAAAAAAAAAATACTACAATTCCAAACTTATATAATAATTTAAATTTAATGTAACATGTTACATGTATCCCATAGAATAGGAGTGTACATTTAAAAAAAAAAAAAAACATTCTTGAATACATTCAAATTAATCAACCGATTATGGTATATTTTAAAAAAGGGAAGAGTTCCTTTAATAACATATTATTCATTTATATAAAACAAGATTATAATTATATGATTTAAATATTTATATTAAATTACATTTTTCACACACACACACATATAACTATGTATTGTTGTTGAATACAAAATACATTAGGACAAAATTTAGTTACAAAATTGATTGTAAGCTTAGACTACAACCTTACTTAATAAAATAAATATTATTACATATTTTGAAAATCTAACCGTTGAATTGCATGTCTTTACACTCTTAATACATATATCAAAATTTTGTATAAATCGGATATTATTTACTATATGATCTATAAGCTTATATTTTATACATAATTTCAAATTACAAAAACTTGCAATTTAAATAATTTATTGATGACATATCTATTGATCTTCAATTTTATATAAATTTTACTAGTATTTAGTATATAAGAAAAAGATGTAATCCAATGATAGATTTGTCAAAATTCACTTTCAATAAAAAGATATTGAGTAAGGTTGTAGACTAAGGCTACAACCAATTTTGTAGCTAAAATTTGTCCATAAATATGTTCCACTACATAAAACTTATAAAAATATAAAATACTTTTAAATAACACATCCTACAAATTTTACATTATATTCTTATAAAATAATTATATTACATTACTCATGCATCGCGTGGGCTTGCAATTAGTTGTCATTAATAGATGAAGTTAAAATATTAATTTTAAATTATTCAAAAAATTATTTTGATAAATAAAAAATAAGTTAATAAGAAGTATTTAAAGTATAATAATTTACTAAAAAAAAATTAAAATGCTCTATGCAAGCTTTGATTTTTTTTTTTTTTTGGGAAAAGAGATTATATGATGTTTTTATTTTAGAGTTCGGTTAATGTATGCCTTTAGGGCATACACTAACAAATCCATTTTTGGAAAAATTTTATCAGGAATTGAAAAAATTGTCAAAACTTTTTCAATTTCCGATAAAACTTTTTCCAAAAATGGTATACTATTGTGTGCCCTTAAGGCACACATTAGTAAAATCCTTTATTTTAAATTAACTTAAAAGTACCAGTGTTTTTTCTTTCTATATTAGTTTTCATTTCAAAATTCATACTAAGAAAAGTTTCCTTGTTTTTGTTTTTGTTTTTTTTGATAAAAAAATCTTAAGAAATATATATTATAGGAGAAATTGTTTAGAAAAAGAAAAAAAAGAAAAAAAGACAGAGTGTTTAAGTGATTTTGTGATAATATACCATTTTTTTTTAATATTTAAAGTCTTCATATAGGGTTTTTCTTTCTTGACCAAATCAGGAGAGTTTGAAAATATTTTCAAATAACAAAATCCACCCCACCCTCCCCATGCATAGTGGGAAAAAAATTACCTCAATATATCGTAGAATGCCAACATGGTAGGAAAAACTAGTAAACTACCCCATGCATTGTGTTGAAATTACTTCCACTTATGTTTTTATCCGAGGAGTGGTGTTGCTTAATCCCTTCATGAGTAGTGTAACTTAGTTTTCATCACTCATTTGTATTCAATTTTTGATTGAGGAATTACTTGGATTTTGATCGAGATTACGCACCGCGTCCATATTCTTCAATTAATACAAGTGCTTTACTCTTATTTATATTTATTGACTTACATGTCCTTTATGGCCTGTTTGGATTGAGGGAGGGGGAGCAAGGGAGAGTAAAGTAGAGTTGACCGGATAATAGGCTAATTTCCAACCAATTCTACTCTATTTCCCCTCCCTCATTCTCAATCCAAACAGACTATTATTGTGATTGTGTTGTCAAAATAGCCTTTTTTTTTTTTTTTTTTTTTTTTCTTAAAAACCACATATCATTATAACACATGAGGGAACCTAGCTGAGCAGTGAGTCGTTTTATTCATTTATAACACCTATAAAACCAAATGAAAAAAAAATTCAGTTCCAACAAAGTTAATAGGCCAGGTCTTTAATATCCTCAATAATTGTTTCTCAATCAAAGCCTTCTTAATTGAGAAGATACCAAACCTATTTGAAAATACCGATGTGAGTCATGTGACTCAATATTTTTTGAGTAATGTTAGATATACAAACTTTTTTACAAAAGAATTTTACAAAATGCTGAAGTGATGGGTGATTATTAGTAAATAAAAAAGTGATGTTAATGGTGGGCCTAAATGAAAACCAGTTAGAAGTTAGCCACATCAACAATTTGTAAAAATGTTACAAAATAGTTTGTATATATAACATTACTCATTTTTTTTTCTTAGTAAAACAAACACGTGTTCCATATTTGGTCAAGCATACGTAGCTATATTTATCCATGTGTCAATCATATCTTGCCATTGCAGTAAAACCCATTTTTGATTCAGCTTGAATTGGCTTGGAACTTTAATAGTTTCAATAAGAATTTAAAGAGACGACAAACTTTAGGACATCATAGAAAGGATCCCATGCAAGCACTAAAACATACTCATATATATGGAATTGGAACACAGATATCTTGTTACTAAATATGAACACATTATTCAGGTGCAAAAGGCAGTGACAGAGAGGAAGCAAATACTGTTTACAGGACACTCCACAGGTGGTTCAATTGCCAACCTTGCAACAATTTGGTTCTTGGAAAAATACTTGAGATCAGATAACTACAAAATTTCACCTTCCTCACCTCTGTGTGTGACTTTTGGTTGTCCTCTAACTGGTAACCACATATTTTCCCATGCTCTTAGGCGTGAGAACTGGGCTCGCTACTTCATACATTTTGTCATGAGATATGACATTGTTCCACGGATCTTGCTTGCTCCAGTCTCATCCATTCTATTGGAATTTCAGAGAGTTCTCCAATTCCTCAATGAAAAATCCATAAATCTTGCACATGCATCCATTAACAGCTTCGATGCTTCAAATTTTTACATGAAAGTAATGAAGAATGCATCATCTGTGGCAAGCCATGCTGCTTGCAACCTCATGGGAAACACAAACCTGCTATTGGAAACTGTGACAAACTTCATTCCATTAAGCCCATACAAGCCCTTTGGAACTTATGTCCTCTGTACTGGGAATGGAAAGCTAGTTATCTTGAGGAATCCAGATGCTGTTTTGCAACTATTATTTTACTCCTCTCAGTTGTGCAAAGAAGAAGAATGTACAGATGTTGCCCAGAGAACTCTTCAACAACATTTCGGCTATGAGAGTGAATTACAAGACAGCTTCCAAATGCTAAATGAGGTTTACTTGGAGCCACTGGAACAGCTTCCATTGTCTGCAGAATCTACTAGTGATATTGCAACAATTAATGCAGCCTTGAACGACCTTGGCTTGGTAATTTCTATTTCCTTTGCTTGTTTCAACAAACTTCAAAATCTTGAAATCAACTCTTTTTAAAAAATTATTGTTCTTTAAACATGACTTGCAATAGACTAAAAGTATTTCAATGCTAGAAAATGTGTTGAAGTTAGAGTACTGGTCACCAAAGAATTTACTTTGTGCTTTTCCTTGTGAGGTGTTCAGAGCACAAGAGCTAGATTGTGTCTTCGTGCTGCTGGAGAGCTAGAGAAGCGGAAGATTGGAAACAAGGACAGCATCGATCTCAAGAAGACAGACATTGAGAAAGCAATGAAATACCTACTAGAAGACTACCAATTGAATTGTGGGTATCGTGGCCTAGGTTGTTATGATGCCTTCAAGCTTCAAGAATCCTCCAAGGATTTCGATGCTAATGTGAAGAGACTTGAATTAGCAGGTATATGGGATGAAATCGTCGAATTTTTAAAAAGGTATGAACTTCCAGATGCATTTGAAGGCCAGAGCGATTGGATAGATCTTGGAACAAGGTACCGACGCCTTGTTGAGCCCTTAGATATTGCCAACTACTATCGCCACTTGAAGAATGAAGACACAGGAGCATATATGGATAGGGGCAGGCCAAAACGCTACAAGTTTACGCAGAGATGGTTTGAGAATGCTAAGAGGATGCCAGCTGAATCTAGTTGGGAGTCATGCTTTTGGGCCAAGGTAGAGGAGCTTCGCATTAAAACTAGCAATGCAGGAGGGTTTGCACAAGTCAAGGTCAAGGAAGAGGTTTTAAAACTAGAAGAACAAGTACAGATATGGATAAAAGGCGGAGAGTTGGGTAAAGATGTGTTTTTGGAGAAATCCACCTTTATGAAGTGGTGGAACACACTCCCTGAAGAGCATAAATCGAAATCTTGCATTAAAAATGTAAAGGATTCATGATCGTTGAACATGATTCTCATGCTAATAATATCACCTACCAATGTTATCTGCGTGCAACTATAAAATTCACAAGCTAATAATATCAGAAATTACTAGCTCTAATTTATTAAGTTTGCCTTAAATAGAGTGAATATGCAAAGAAGAAACCTCCAAATCACAATCGGCCGGACAATGCCTCATGAAGCAGAGGTGGCTACTGTATCTTCCTTTGCCCCTTCCATTTGGGGTCACCAGTTTCAGAAATTCATCAAAATTAAGTGAATACCAGGTTAAAAGATTGAATTCTTTGATAAGAAAAATAAAAATTGGTGCCTCATATAAACAATATATAAAACTAATTAACCTTAGACAGACATATTAAAGGTATGCCAAGTAAATTGTATAACATACATTTGCAAAATATGCCAAGTTCCTCGAGCTTAAGGGTGCAGGTGACATGGAATTCTCTGAAAGACTGAAAGTCCCTAATCTCAGTATCAAGCTTTGCTACATAGGTTTCAACTCCCCTCCAAACTGCATTAAAAAACACTCTAGAATTCCAACCTTTCACTGCATAAAACAAACATGGTGTTGTGTGAGTTACTTTGTTCAAAACAAGCCGTCTCCAAGCAATTGCTATGCCTACAATGCCATGAATCCAACATTATGTTTGACACAAGAATATGTTGTTACAAAACAATACATAGCTGCTATGTGCATGTCCTTCAGTTACATTTGTGCACAGCTAATCAAACCAATGGCCTCAGAGTTTCAAATTTCCACTACTAAAAGAAAGTACAACATGTTGTGCTTAACAAGAGGCTTATGTTTATTCGTTACAATAACTACAATAGCTATCTTTATTTTTTAAATTTATTTTAGAAAAATTTGTTAAGAAAAATTAGTGATATATTTTCAGTAAAATTTATGTATAGTTCCTTAGGTCTCAAATTAAATTTAACCACATGGTTGTATAAGTATTGAAAAATATAACAAAAACAATGTTATCTTTTTCAAGAACACATACACACACACACATATATATAGTGGGTTCCAGGTAGCTCAACTGGTAAAGTCTCTGATGGTTGTATAAGAGATCTGGGGTTCAATCCCTGCCTACACCAAAAACTGATTGATGTTTTGGTTTGATGATAAAGAGTTATCATCAGGAGCGAACGCCATATGTTGAAATTCTCTCAATATATATATATATATATATATTTATATATATGGGTTCAAGTTACACTAGGTGTAACTTCATAAGAGTTATACATTTTTTGGACCATTGATTTGTATTAAATCTAAGGGTGAAAAAAAAGTCATGGTCATGTCATTATTATTCCCTAGAAATTAGTAATTAAGTCATTAACTCTTCTTATTAAAAATAGAAAAATAAAAAACAACGGGAAATGTTAACGAGTGCCGTACGGCATTGGTTAAGAATCTAATTGTAGTGGGCCTTTTTGAGGTTAAAGTGGGCTGGGCTGCCTCCTGCGGTATTGGGCTCGAGTATTCTAAGTAAGGGAGTTGAGACCGGTCCAACTGCAACTCAATTTGGTTCGACTTGTGTGCAAACTATGTCTCGTCTGCTAGGAGCACGCTTACGGCGGGCAGAACGTGGTGCTTATCCTCTGTTTCTGCTGTAGAAGTAACTTTTCTCCAGTTTCTACCGCAAAAGGAACTTTTCTCCAGTTTCTGCCGCAGAACTGACTTTTTTGCTATGTAGAAAAACTTTCTGCTGTGCAATAAAGCTTCCTGCTGTGCAATAAAGCTTTCTGCTGTGCATTGAAGTTGTCTGCTGTGCATTAAAGCTTTCTGCCATAAAGCCTTCTGTTGTGCAATAAAGCTGTCTGCTGTGCATTAAAGCTGTCTGCTGTGCTTTAAAGCTGTCTGCTGTACTTTAAAGCTTTCTGCTGTGCAATAAAACCTCTTGCAATATGAATGACTACTCTTCGTTTTTACTGCAGAAATACTTTTCTACTTCCTGCACATAAACAAGTCTAAAGCCCAAAGAAAATACCCATCAAATAAATGTTAGTTTAAATGAGTTAGTATATTCTCAAATATATACATACATATATGAGTATATATACTTATACGTATTCACATATACATATATAAAATATATTTTGCAGAACATGAGAAACAAGATATATGTATATATATACTTATGGCAGGATAATGATTAGTTTGTGTCAACAGTGAAACACGTAATAACAAATAAAGAAGAAAGTTTCCGCAGAAAAGGTTTAGCTAGTATAATAATTAACATGGTACATATAATGAAAATGCGCTACAGCAAAATAACTAGTACAAAAAGTAAAAATACCATAGCAGGACAACTGGTGCAGTAGACGTGATAAAAACGTGCTACGGCAGGATGACTAAATACAGCAGATATAATTTATAATGAGATAAATCAAATATATTTGCAATCAAAATCAAGTATTGAATCTTCCTATGGGATAAGTAAACCAAGAAAGAACCCAAACCCCAACTTAAACAACCTTGTCATAGGCTTTTGCCATCAAAGTTGTGCATTTTGGAGAATAGGCCTAAATGACTACTAGCTATTACTTTTGGGGACATCAAAGAGTGGGTTTGCTAAGAGGGAGGGAAAAGATGGTCTATTGATGCATGCCCCTATTTCTACCGTATTTTCTCTCTTTGTTTTACCACTTTCTTTCTTTCTCTCCATTCTTTCTTTACTCTTAGTTTCTTATTACTCTCCTGCCATGGGTTGTTCCCCCTTTTTGGTCTTTTCTTTTCCTGGGTACCTCTCTCTGGGTGCTTACTACTCTCTTACCATGAGTTTTCCCCCCTTAAGTGCTTCCCTCCATTGGGTCTCCCTCTTTTAGTGTTTTTCTCTCTTCCTCTATTTTTTTCCTCTTCCCCTATTTTTTTCTCTTCCATCCGGCCTCTTTTTTCTGCCTGGTTACCTTCCTTTTATAGCCAATTGATTCAACGGGATTTCTCCCTTTTACCTCTAGGGCTTCACCAACTGTTTTTGGTTTGTTGTGGGCATCCTTTCAAGATTACCCACTTACCCATTGGTTACCCAGACCACTGCCATTGTTAAGTTCATATCTGCTGCACCACTACCCATTTCACGACAAAAGTCCCTTTTGTTTGTTCCTACTCTATCCCTCTACCTCACTACCTAGCTCTATGGCATGCATCAGATGGTCCCAACCATTTATTACTTCTTTTGGGTAAGATACTATCACAGCAAGATATATTCCCCAAAAGAAGTCACGACAGGAAACCAAATATAGACCCCCTTTTCCCCCCACCACCAAACCACACCCTCTGAATCCCCTTGACCGTGGGCCCACCTCCCTCGTATTGGCTGGGTACAGGTTGGTGGTGCCCCGACCCTTCTGTGCTTGTTTCACTGTCTTCTGTGTTTGTCTCTCATGCCGTTTCTGCCGTAGCAGATTAGCTTTGTTTTGGTCTGCTGCATGTTTTGTCTTATTTCTTCACGCGTTTCCTGCTATGTTTGTCATTTTCCTTTGGTTTGGCTTTTCTTTCCTTCACGTGATTCTTTCTGCTGACACTTCCTACTGCTCCTTGTTTCTTTTCATTGTGCTTCTTCATATCAGTTTTCATGCCTATCTTTTTATACAAAAGAATTTGGGTCTTTGTGGGCCAGATAATGTTGACTGGATCAAAAGGGTCTTGGGCCCAATTTGTCTTTGTCTGCCGAAGCCATTCTACCAGGAAACTCTATTATGCAGTAGATCTGTATTCTGCGACAGATTTGTATTCTGCGGCAGATTTGTGTTTTGCTGTAGATTGCTTTCACTTGCATTTATTTCTTTGGACCTTTCTTGCTCTTCGGTCTTCTTGGTGGGTCTTTGGGTCTTGCTTTTTTCATTGGGTTTTCTTCCTCATGGGCCTTTGGGTATATTTTCGCAAAAATGGGCATCAACACTAATTAAAGAAAGTTTTTATGGAAAAAGAAAAAAAAGCAATTAATGTTTTGACAGCTTTTTTCATTTCCCATAAAAATAATGTCAAAACTTTCCTAAAATGGATTCTTAACCAATGCCGTACGGCACTCGTTAACATGACCCAAAAACAACATTAACTCTCTACTCTCCATCATCAGCTTCATCTTCTCTCTCTCTCTCTCACGCAGTCTTTGTGTAATAATTCTTTATGATGAATTAACACAAAGACAATTGAAAGTTTCCCAATTGCTGGGAATCATTCCTCATTCTCTAGTAACATCTTCTTGATTAGCATACAATCTTAGCAACCAAAATAGATTTTTCAAGAACATTTAAAAGAATTTAATTGATCAATACAATCACGTGCTTGAAATTAGAAGACCTTTTTCTACCTTTAATCTTAGCAACCAAAATAGCCAAAAGGCAATTTAATTATCAGCCTTCAATAATAAAATCTCCAATTTTCCCTTTTTCTATATCCATATATTTACCTCAAACTAAAACCCTAGTTTCTAATTAGTTTGCCAACAATATAAAATGTACACAATTTTCACATATTTCAAGCAAAGAGAGGTATTAGTTTTACCTGATTGGCTGATCGTATGACAAAAGCTTTGGTGCGCCCACAGAGTATGATTTGTAAAGAAGCTTGATGGATACTTTTGGGCCTGTCCAGCCTCATACAGATAATGGGCCTTTTCGGATTTGGGTCATGGGGCCATATGTCCAGCCCGAAACCATAAGTAGCAGTGTGAATCCAAAGATGTTCGTTTACCAAATTTCTACAGCTTATTTTTTGGGTTCCATGAAAACTCTCTCTCTCTCTCTCTCTCTCTCTCTCTCTCTATATATATATAGAGAGAGAGAGAGAGAGAGAGAGAGACAGAGAGAGACAGAGAGATGGAAACTTATGTTCAATCAGATGGAAACTTGCATTAACTAATTTAATTTATTGCCACGGTACAAACTTCCACCTGTTATTTAATCTAATTTATGCTAAAGATAACAAATATATAAATTCTAAGTTTAGTAATCTAAAGTCTAAAAAAAATTCTAAGAAATCTTCCTCCCTTTTTTTTTTCTTGTATCTATTTTATGTTTTTCCATTCTTCCATTTTTATCACACCGAAATTGATCTTCTACAACCTGACCTGTCCATTTCCGACAGATAAGCTTGGATTATTTATTTCAAGTGAAATTTCCAAGGTATACAAATACAATCCCACTCGGACAAGATTTTAGAGCAGGGACATTTTCTCAACAAAAAATTGATGAAAGAAAAAAAAAAATCATAACTTTTTCTACACTTGTCCATGTGACAGACTATGAGTAGTGAAAAAAATGTAACGAGGTCATGTGAAAGTGATAGACATCCAATTACAATCTACCATGCAGGATAATTGTGGTTTTTTATGTGGTATTAAAATTACTTTTTTCTCAATGGGTCATGTAGGTCACAACAATAATATTGCCACATGTGACAGACTGTGAGTAGTGAAAAAAATGTGATGAGGTCATGTGAAAGTGATAGACATCCAATTACAATCTACCATGCAGGATAATTTTGGTTTTTTATGTGGTATTAAAATTACTTTTTTCTCAATGGGTCATGTAGGTCACAACAATAATATTGCCACATTTAAAGCGTTAAGAGCACTCACATAATTAATGTATAATTTTGCACATTTAACTTCAAAAATCACCCATATCAATACATTTAAATTTAGATTATTGCTAAAGTAACCATGTAAATATTTTTGGTTATTATTCACATGCAAATCTATTTTTTAATATTTTTTAATTCACATATACATACATATAGAGAGAGAGAGAGAGAGAGAGAGAGAGAGAGAGAGAGAGAGAGAGAGAGAGAGAGAGAGAGAGAGAGAGAGAGAGAGAGAGAGAGAGAGAGAAATGCTCTGAAAGAGTAATAAAAAATTGATAAAAAAATAACATTTAATGAAAATGTGTAAAATAAATAATCTAATGTAGGTGTTTTTGAAAAAATAGTTATATAAAATAAAATAAAATAAGTAAATTCTTACATGAAAATAAACATAAAATTTTGGACAAGCTAGTGTGAATGTTTTAACTAAGGGAGTCAATCTCGTATTGGAGACTGTATCAGTTTGACTAGTGGAACGATACATTTCGGTATCAGTTAATACTGGTGTACTGTTTTGGGTTTACCGCTATTTTATATATAATTATATATAAATATAAAAGTTTACCATAAAACATTACCTCAATTTAGAATAAATTATTTATGGTTTTAGATTTTAGCATCAACAAAAAGAAAAAAAAATAATATAAAAAACATAAAGCTTAATTGTTCATTGCATACTAAGAAAACAAATAATACTAATAAGTTACCATTCTACCATTACAAAAATTCAATAATTACAAAACTAAAAAAAAAAAAAAAGAAGCTTTTTTTCTATATCGACCGGTACGCCTGATACCAGCCAATACACCCGAAATCGCCCGGTACGCCCAATACATGACCAGTATGTCTAATATTTAAACTGGTACGAAACATTGACATTTTGATACCGATACATGTACTTGTACATACTGACCGATATGGCCAGTACTAGTAGGGTATCAACCACTTTGGTTTTAACATCTTTCTAGTAGAGGGAATCTAAAAATGTACTAAATTAAAGTATTCCAAACGCGTAGTTACCCAGCAGTCACTTCACTAGCACTATAGAATTAAAAGTAGGAAAAAGGGAAACATAAATCCCTTGATCATCCAGACAAATAGGAACCTTGATCATGCCAAGAAACTTCATTGAAAAAATGTCTGTTCCAGTTTTCACTTCAAAGACTTAGGGTCCGTTTGGATACAGCTGAAAACTGAAAACTGAAACTGAAAACTGAAAAATACTGTAGTGAAATAATTTTTAAATGTGTGAATAATATCGTGGGACCCATTTTTAATGAAAAAGTTGCTGAAAAGTGAAATTTGTGGGTCCGTGAACAGTACACGATGTGCTGTGATTGGTCCAAAAAAATTTGAAAAGTCAAAGTTTGCGGCTACTGTTCATTGAACAGTGCATGAACAGTAGCCGCAACACCCAAAACGCTCCAAAACGCGTGAAAAAAAAAAAAAAAAAAAAAAAACAGACAAAACGCAAACGCAGTTTTTTTCAGCCGAATCCAAACGCTCTCTTAAGGTGGTTTACGTATTGCGTTTTACGCGTTTGCCTTTTTATTCTTTTCTTTTTTTTTGACACGGGTTTGGCATTGTTTATTGTCCATAAACAGTAATTTTATACTTATAAACAATACCAAACTGTAAACAGTAACTTTTTAATTATTTTCAATTTTTAGCTTTTAATTTTCAGTAAAATAAGTGGTGTTTAAAGGATCTAAATATATTTATATAGCTCCAGTCTCCAATCAACTTCCAGCAAGCTAGTGAGAATGTTTTAACATCTTTCCATAGTAGGGGGAATCTAAAAATGTACTATAATTATTCCTAACGCGTAGTTACCCAGCAGTCACTTCACGAGCACTATCGAATAAAAAGGAGAAAAGAAAAAAAAGGGAAACCTTGTTACATAAGTTGTGCGCATCCAGACAAATAGGAAGCTGTGAAATCAGCAACCTTGATCACGCCAAGAAACTTCATTGAAAAAAATGTCTGTCCCAGTTTTCACTTCAGAGACTTTTCAATGATTGTTATTGCTGTAGTCTCCAATCACCTTCCAACAAAGTCTTGGTCAATTAATAGCCAAAAAAATAAAAATAAAATATGAAGTCTTGGTCAATTATTGTTTAACCCAGAACTCATCCATAAAAACCAGAGGGTATTTGCAGTATAAAATGCAAACCAATTTGTAGCAACAAGCAAAAAGCTTACTCTCTTGCTATAGAAACAATTAAAAGAAAAAAATGGCCAGTTTAAATCTTGGAGAAGACATAGAAATCGATACAGAGCTAATTAAAAAAGTTTACTCTCTTGCAGTTAAGGCTCACAGCAAGTCTTCAGAGAAGGCATATAATGTTGAGAAAAGTCGTGGTTCATCAGATCCTATCATCTTTAGCTTTTCTGGATGTTGGTCTGAAAATGGTTGGTATGATGGAGAACCTTTTGGAGTAACTGAGATCAATCTTCCATTATTGTTTCCTTCTCTTAGAAGTATAGGCGTTAATGAAAATGCCTTGGTCAACAAAGCCTTTCTGCAGAGATTTGTAGACAAAATCTTGGGGAATTCAGATTTTGATCGTGAGGTACTATTTGCTTCCTTCTTCTACTTCTTTTTCTTGGACTCTTTTTTTTTAGGGGCACTTCTTGTTCATACTATATATGGATTCTTCTATAACTTGCTCATATTGTTTATGCCTTAAATATATTAAGAAAGTAACCAAGTATTTGTTTTACTGCTTAAAGTTTGGTAGAAATTTAACACGAACAGTTGAGAAATTTAAAGAAAAAAAAATTGTAGATATATATATTTTTTTGGTCTGTCTGATGGAGTGGTTGCATAATTGCAGGGCGGAGCTACATGTATGAGTGGGCCCCGCAAAAATTTTAAAAATATTTTTATACTATATATAAATATTTAATATTTTAATTATTAGTTTATAAAAATGGGACGACTCTCAAATATTTGAGTTAGTTCAATAATACTCTTAAAAAAATTGTCTAATTGGACTAGCAGTTATAGAGAATTTTTTTTTTCCTTATATTCATTTTTTATTGTAAAATGTGTTCTTATATCTATTAAAGTTTTGGATCCTTCATATCTTTGAATACTTCATTAGTTCAATTGAAATTTTTTTTATGCATTTTGGTTGACAATTTGGTAATTTATATTAAAAATGAAAACTTTAAGGATTTACTATAGAATATACTAAGTTGTGTGTATAAATATTTGTGTTTGTGCATGTTTATGAAATTTTTTATAAGCTAATAAATTAGTATCATAAATTGCCCCACAAACAAAAATTTCTAGCTTACAGATCACAAACAAGATTTTAGTTTAGGGTACAAGATTATAAAATAAAAGGTTGAAGCCAAATTAATATTAAAATTTTTTAATTAACATAAATAAAGTATGTAATTAATGAAAAATAAATAAATAAATAAATAACTTGATTGACATAGAAAATAATGCAAAATATGAGTGATAGTTTTATTTTTCTTGCTTAGTGTTAATTTTTTTTTTCTTCTAATGTTCGAGTTGAAAGATAGTATAATCATCCTTATGTTTAAGGTACCTCATAATCTAAGTTAACTATAAATATATTTTCCAAACAAGTAAAAGAGATATAAATACTTATAATCAACATATAGTAATTAATAGCTGAAGTTACAAGACTAATTTAAGATTTTCAAAAAAGTTTTTTTTTTTAATTATTATTTAAAAGTAAAGTAAAAAAAACTAATAAGAAGTATAATAATATACTTGAAGTTTTTAAAATATTATATGAAAGCCTTGAATATTTTTTTAAGAGATTTATATGATTTTTTTTTTTAGATTAACTTAAAAGTATCAATGTTTATTCTTATATATATATATATATATATATATATATATATATATATATAATTGGATTTATTTAAAAAAAATTAAAAAGTATATATCATTGTAAAAGAATTAAAAATAAAACAAAAATAAAATTGACACATTAGTTTAAAGGGGCTGGCTAAACGAAATTTTGGGGTTTAAGGCAAAAATTTTAAAGGGTTTTTTTTTTTGTTATATTTAAATATTAATTAAATTATATATATAATTTAAATATATTTTTCTTACTTTTTGAGATCCAAAATTACTAATACAAAGTTCATTCCAAATTCATATTTTTCATTATAGTAATAAAAAGTAAATTATTCCAAATAATTGTTTCTCAAAAAAAATTTATTCCAAATAATAGATAAGGTTTATTTTTAGAAGAATAAAAGATAAGTTGGTGAACCTAAACTAGATACTATTTTTTTTTTTTTTTTTTGAGAAGAAGTACTAGAAACTCTATTGAAAGAAAGAAACTTAGCCATAATTGGCTAGAAGAACACCATGGATGTGTGGAAGAATATCCTTCATCCACATCGATAAAACTCTAATATGTCTAACATGTTTAGCGAGGTTGTGAGATGCAAAATTGTCTAATAGAGTTCTAATAAAGAAAAATAAAACATTTTAATCAAAGATAGTTCAACTAGAAAAAAATAAATAAATAAAAAATTCGAGGCCCCCTCTATTTGCCAATAGAATGCACTGTCTAATAGAATGTGAAGAAAGAAAATCAAAAGCCTACTTTTGTAGTTTGATTGTCTTTTTAGTAGGCCTAGATATGGAACTTTAGTTTCAATAAGAATTTAAAGAGATCATAGAAAGGATGCCATGCAAGCAGCACTAAAACATACTCATATGGAATTGGAATACAGGTGATATCTTGTTACTAAATATTACTATATTATTCAGGTGCAAAAGGCAGTGAAAGAAAACAAGCAAATATTGTTTACAGGACACTCCTCAGGTGGTTCAATTGCAAACCTTGCAACAATTTGGTTCTTGGAAGAATACTTAAAACCAAAATATAACTACAAGATTTCACCTTCCTCTCCTCTGTGTGTGACTTTTGGGTGTCCTCTAACTGGTAACCACATATTTTCCCATGCTCTAAGGCGTGAGAACTGGGCTCGCTACTTCATACATTTTGTCATGAGATATGACATTGTTCCACGGATCTTGCTTGCTCCAATCTCATCCATTAAATTGGAATTTCAGAAAGTTCTCAAATTCCTCAATACGAAATCCATAAATCTTGCACATGTATCCATTGACAACTTTGATGCTTCAAATTTTTTCATGAAAGTAATGAAGAATGCATCATCTGTGGCAAGCCATGCTGCCTGCAACCTCATGGGAAACACAAACTTGCTGTTGGAAACTGTGTCAAACTTCATTCCATTAAGCCCGTACAAGCCCTTTGGAACGTATGTCTTCTGCACTGGCAATGGAAAACTAGTTATCTTGAGGAACCCAGATGCTGTTTTGCAACTATTGTTTTACTCCTCTCAGTTGTGCCGTGAAGAAGAATGCACAGATATTGCCCAGAGAAGTCTTCAACAACATTTTGTCTATGAGAAAGAGTTGCAAGAAAGCTTCCAAATGCTAAATGTGGTTTACTTGGACTTGGTGCCACTGGAACAGCTTCCATTATCTTCAGACTCTACTAATAGTGATATTGCAACAATTAATTCAGCCTTGAATGACCTTGGTTTGGTAAGTTCTATTTCCTTTGCTTGTTTCAACAAATTTGAAAATCTTGAATTCAATCTCTATTTAAAAAATAATTCTTTTTTAAACATGACTTGCAATAGACTATACAAAGAGAATAAAAAAAGTATCTCAATGCTAGAAAATGTGTTGAATTTAGAGCACTGCTCAGCAAAGAATTTTCTTAGTTATATCTTTGTGCTAATTTCCTGTGTGATGGGTTCTAGAGCACAAGAGCTAGATTGTGTCTTTGTGCTGCTGGAGAGCTGGAGAAGCGGAAGATTGGAAACAAAGAAAGCATCGATCTCAAGAAGCCAGATATTGAGAAAGCAATGAAATACCTTAAAGACGACTACCAATTGAATTGTGGGTATCGTGATCTAGGTTGTTATGATGCCTTCAAGCTTCAAGAAACCGCCAAGGATTTCGATGCTAATGTAAAGAGACTTGAACTAGCAGGTATATGGGATGAAATCATTGAAATGTTAAAAAGGTATGAACTTCCAGATGCATTTGAAGGCCAGAACGATTGGATAGATCTTGGAACTAGATACCGCCGCCTTGTTGAGCCCCTAGATATTGCCAACTACTATAGACACTTGAAGAATGAAGACACGGGAGCTTATATGATAAGGGGCAGGCCAAAACGTTACAGGTTCACGCAAAGATGGCGCGAGCATGCTAAGAGGATGCCTGCTGAATCCAGTGGAGAATCATGCTTTTGGGCGAAGGTAGAGGAGCTGCGCATTAAAATTAGCAGCCAAGGGTTTGAACCAATCAAGAGAGAGGTTTCGCTACTAGAAGATCAGGTACAGAATTGGATCAATCTTGGAGTGTTGAGTAGAGATGTGTTGCTAGAGAAATCCACATTCAAGAAGTGGTGGGAAGATCTCCCTAGAGAGCATAAGTTGACATCCTGCATCAAAGATTTAAAGGTTTCATGATTGTCAAGCATGTTGGCTCCTTATAGTTGGCTACTGTCAACAACTTTCTGTTATCTTCTGTAGTTTTATGTTTGGGTTTGCAATTGCTCAGTAGGCTGTTTGTTGTGTTTTTTACTTTTTTTTTCTTTATTTATCAAGAGTTTTATGCCAGCAACCAAAAGATATATTATTTTTATGTCATATGAAGTATGAACTGCCAGTCGACTCCATTCTCAAAAAAAAAAACTGCCAGTCGACTTAAACTAAAAAAGAAATTTTTTTTTGAAATAGTCTCATTCATTAAATTTTCTATCATTTTGTGATCTACTAAACATCCCGTAAAAACCCCAATTTTACATTGGAAGATCTCATGGTTGACTAGGGCTGTCCACGGGTCGAGTCGGACTGCGTTTGGGCCTAACCCGCACTCGACCCGATTGGGTTGGGTCGTTGGAAAATTGACCCGCACTCACCCGAAATACGGGTTGGACCCACCCAGTTGGGTCATCAATTGGGGCGAGTCAGATTCAATGGTTTGGCGGGTTTGGACCACATATTGGGCCAAATTTGTAGATTTTTATGGATTTAATTTTTTGGGAATTTTTGGCCGATATTATCGGGCTTTCTAAATTACAAGGATTTAAAAAGTTTTTGAATCTTGTCATATTATATTGGGCCTCTTTTTTACTTCATTTCTTTTAAAATGGGCCTTCAAGAGCTTGAATTTGTCCAAATTAATATTTCCTAGTAGGCCAGTACCCTTTAAAATGGGCCTTCAAGCTTTGTTTGAAGCAATATCAATCCAAATTTATACTTCCCAGAACCCACATATTGACATTTGGGCACAAAAAAAATACAAAGTAAAACTTGGGCACAATAGCAAATAAATAAAAACACACAAAATACCATTTTTTGCCACCTGTTAAACATGAATAGCATGTAAAACCTGGGCATTAATCAAACAAATAAAAACACACAAAATACCCTTTTTTTTACCACTACAAATCATCCACACATTACAACAAATATTTTCCAAATTGCCTCAAGAAAACTTAGGCATATAAAAGTCAATCTGAACACATTAAACATCAATAGCATGTAAAACTTGGGCATTAATCAAACAAATAAAAACAAACAAAATACCATTTTTTTTAACCACTACAAATCATCCACACATTATAACAACTATTTTCCAAATTGCCTAAGCCTAAAGGCCTGGGCACTGGGTAGTACCTCAAAATTGCCTCAAGAAAACTCAGGCATATAAAAGTCAATCTGAACACATTAAACCTGCCAACCATTCCATACATCAAGTAATATTCCAGAACCACATAGCAGCAAGCATTGCTACAAATACTAGAACATCTTCATAATTCCATATATATATATATATATAGAGTAAGCCATAGAGGCAACAGAGAAGGTAGTTACTGCACAAGTCTGTAAGGCAATAAACCACCAAGGCAGTAGGCAATATTTCTAGCAGTATATATAATTAGTTACAATTATGAAATACTATAAGTATTTCCAAAAAATAGCTTTCCTAAAGCAGTAAAGAATTACTCTATTATCTCTAGTTAACAAGTCCAAAACTTATAGAAAGGAAAACCTACATAGATGATAAGTTTTCCTTTCTATAAGCAAGAGTTCATGTATAGTTAGAAAAGATATACATCTATCCAAAAAAGCTTCCAAAATACATCCAAAAAAATGCCTCCTATACAAAATGCGACCTTCCTTCCTCCTACAATACAAAGGGAAAAAATATTCATCAATAATATATAAAGACAAAGAACAAAAACTACAAAATGACCAAAAGAGAAGTAACAATATCAACAAAAATTACAAGGGCAGAAACATACCTGGTCAGTGATCATTCATCAATACTAACTGTGGTACGGGTACTACCTTTGCTTGAGCAGGAACTAGAACTTGCTGCTGTTGTTGCTTGATTCTAAACTAGAAAAGAAAAAATTGAGGCAATAGATTAAATTTTGCTCAAGTATATGACACATTTAATAACACTTAATAGACAAGAAGTTTGGAATTTAAACATATTACAAAAGTCATGAAATTCATTCTCTAAGGCCTCCATCTCATCCTTTGACTTGCGAAAAGAAATTGGGACATGGGCTTGCAACCAGTTTTGAGCACAAACAAGATTTTGAACCATGAGAGGAGAGAGTGAACTTTGAAATGGATCAAGTATGCGCCCTCCGATACTAAATGCCGATTCAAAAGCAACTGTAGAAATAGGAATAGCTAGCACATCCCTGGCCATTTTGGACAGCACTTGGTATCTATCTGAATTGGCTTTCCACCACCCCAAAATCTCAAATTTCACATCCCTTCTACTCTCACAATTTTCAGCCAAATATTTTTCAATCTCATTGCTACACCATATAGACTTCTTAGCCTCCAAGAAACGCTCATATCGAGAATTAACCATCGCATATGGATCAGCACAACCAATTGTATCACCTTCTATGTGTGTCCTCCACTCTCACTTGGTACTCCCACATTTGGTGAATCAACACAAGAATAATAATCCTACAACCTATCCATGGTCTTCCTCACCAAATCAACAATCTCATTAGCCACTTCATCCCCATAAATTTCAGAAAAAGAAAACTTCAAAAACCTCATTTTTTTTCTTGGATCAAGAACCACAGCCACATACAAAAACTGATTAATTGTATCCCCTTTCCCCCAATACTTTTCAAATTTATCTTCCATTTTAGTTGCCATGTTTTTCAAGAGATGATTTTGAGATTTAATTAAATGAGCAATATTCTCTTGAATCACAAACATCTCATCAGAGAAGGTATTTGAAGTAACATACAAATAACCAGAGAACTTTTTTGTTGCATTGTAAAAAAGTTTCAAGAAACCCACACACATCCTACAATTTTGAAAACCAACCCCACAAGGAGATCCCAAACCACCACTATTTTCCTTATTCATAAAGTATGAAGAATAGCTATCATCCTCAAAGTCCATTCTTAGGAACACTTTCTCAAATTTTTCAGCAGTATCTAACATGAGGTAAGTAGAGTTCCACCTAGTAGGTACATCTAGACTTAGTAAACACTTGGATTCAATACCTAATCTCTCCATAAAACTCCTAAAAGTTTGATTTCTATTTGGTGAGGAATTCACATACCTGACCGCTTCACGCACCTTAGCAATAGACGCATCAATTTCTTTCAAACCATCCCCCACAATCAGATTTAGGATATGTTCACAACACCTCATATGCAAGAACTCATGTTCTAAAACAGTCCCTTTCCAATCTTTAGTTACTGTTTGTAAAAATTTAATGATAGCACCATTAGAGGAAGCATTATCCACTGTTAAGGTGAATATGCCATCAACACCCCACTCATGCAAACACATCTCAATCTTTCTACCTATAGTCTCCCCCCTATGGTCTTCAACTTGACAAAAATTCAGAATTCTCTTATGCAAGTTTCAACCATCATCAATAAAATGACATGTGAGCGACATATAACTCAGATTTTGAATACTAGTCCATGTGTCCGTAGTAAGGCACACGCTACGACATTTCAAGGCTTCCCTTAGTTTCTCTCTCTCAACACCATAAATGCCAATCACATCCCTAGCTACAATTTGACAAGATGGGATATTCCTAATTTGCAACTTAGGTTGTAAGGTAGTTGAATATCTTTGAAACCCATATCCTTTAACAAACCTAAAAGGCAACTCATTAATTATAATCAGTTTAGCAAGTGCCTTCCTAGAAGCCTCAACAGTAAAGGCTATTGATACAAGCTGAAACCCTTCCTCCCTATTCATTTTGGGTTCAAATGCTAAGGCTTGTTGCCCTTTAAGTGCATTTCTATTAGGGTTCTTAACACAGTTTGACACATGATTCAATAAATTAGTAGTACCATGCCCCTTACTATTAGCACGATAAGTTTTTTGGCAATAATGGCAAACAGCCTTAAATTAACCCTCACTAATCTTTATTTTTTCAAAATGATCCTAAGTAGTAGACTTTTTCCTATTATTACCACAATCAGCAGCTATCTCACTCACCTTGGCTTTACCATTAGGTTTAGGTGGAAATGCCTCAGCATTAGTTGGAGTGGCAACAAGTTCAGCTTGGGAAGTGGGTGTTGTTTGGGAAGGGGGTGCATCACTAGAGGGTTCTATAACATAAAGACATCAAATTTAAGCATTAGCAAACTACCATAACAATGATACTACTAACCCAAGAACAAGAACACACACAAGTGACACAACTACAACAGGTCAAAGCGACAACAAAAACAACAACAAAAGTAACAAACAAACAATAACAAGAAGTTAAAAGAGAAACAACAGAAGAGAAATGATACCTCGGAGAACTCTTAGCTGTTAGGGATTCAACCTTGAAAAGGAAGCAAAAAGAGTAGTCTACTTGAACAACTTTCAACTCCTGTATAAAATTAGGATTTAAAATTTTTAAGTTAGGAAAGCAAAATGAATCAAACAAATGAGCAATAAAATACAATCAGATAAGAAAATAAAAATGTGTTTGGATTTCATCTTTTTAAAACAAGGGTTCCTCTACCCTTTTTTTTATTTTTTTTACAGTGAAGATATAAGTATATTGATCATAGAAAAAAAAAGAAAAAAAAAAGAAAAAAAGAAAAAAAAATGTGTTTGGATTTCATCTTTTTAAAATAGGGGTTCATCCTTTTTTTTTTTTTTTACAGTGAAAATACAAGTATATTGATCATAGAAAAAAACCAAAAAAAAAAAAAAAAAAAAACAAAACAAAACAAGGAATAAAACTGGGCAGATACAAAGCACACTCAGAGCATACTAAAATAATGAATCAAACTAACTATAATGTCTGTCTGTAAAGAGTAAACATGAAAATAAACACAAAGCACACTCAGAAAAGTGATAACTCAAGTCTTTGAAAAATGATAACATAAACGAACATACTCAAATTAAGGGTTTCATCTTTGAAAAGTGATAAATCAAGTCTTTGAAAAGTGATAAATCAAGTCTTTGACCCAACAAATCAAATCAAAAAAATTAGGGTTTCATCTTTGAATCCAATCTCTTGGTCAGTTTTGGTCCCTAATCTTCATTTGAGCCAAATCCCTTAAGTTGCTTTTTATATCCTTGTTGTTTTTTGTTGCTGTTTCTTGTGTTCACCATCATGAACACCTTATTTTTGCTGTTTTCGATTTTTCTTCATGATTAATATGATTCTTATTGTTAGGACATATGTGGAACATGTTATGAACATATGTCATTTAGAATTAGCTAATCCTTTGACAAAACGCATTTTACTTGTAATTGGATAAATCTAGGATGTGTTTAATACTTCAAGGAACAAGAGTTCAAGTCCAAGTATTGAAACCATGCAAATCTGTCCAAGAATCAAGTGAAGAAGTGTTGTTCATTAAATCTCGACAGATGTATCTATTGAGATTTAATATTTAAAGCTCGACAGATAGCTCGACAGCTGTATCTATCGAGAATTACGAAATTCAGATTTCCAGATCTGTTTTTCACGCATATCCAAGTTATTTGTATAGGGTTTCTTTTCTCACAACCCTAGACATATAAAAGAATTATTTTAAGGGCCATCTCAGTTGATGCAAAGGTTGTTGCAATTGTTGTTGCACTCATATTGTGACAGGAGACAAAAATTGCCCTAGTTCATCTTTCTCTTGAAGAAGCTGTTGTGTTTGTACGCCGTAGGATTTTGTAACCAAGGAGCTTCTTGATCTTTATTGTGTAGATGAACTGAAGAATTTTGCAGCCAACATCCTTCTCAAGTTGGTGTGTTAATCACGTACTAGGATCCATGCATCGATTGGTTAGTCACGTACTTGGAGCCGTGCATTGAAAGGAGAGATTGTCACTACATTACAAGTCCAATTGTGTATTGGAGAAAGGGTTCAACTGTAGGTTAGTATAAGATACTGGGATTCCTTTACTTGTAACCGCTTGTTTTGATAATAGTGGATTCTCGGAAGTGGTGACCTTAAATTCACCCGGGGTTTTGCCTTGGTAGTTTTCCCCATTAGTAAACAATCACCTGTGTCAAATTTAATTTTTGCTGTATTTAGTTATTTGGTGATTTGGTTGTGCTACCACGCGTATTGCATGTTAATTGACTTAATTAATTCAGTTGGCTAATTAATTGGTTAATTTACCTTAGGGGTCAATACATTCTTGGCCTATCACTTATTACTTATAAAAAAAAAAAAAAAAATCATTTGAACAAGATGATAAACCCATATCACAAACACAAAATACAGAAAAAGAGGGATGAAAAAGGAAGAAAATTTACTTGATCTGAGACTAGGAAGCCGAGACTGAGAGGCTGAGAAGACCCATGGTGGAAACAAAGTGAAGTGACGGTGTCAGGTGTGGTGTGAGGCAACGGCAGCAACAACCAGCAACTAGGGGTTGATCCAGTGGAGTGAAGAAAGATTTTGATGTAAAGGACTTTGTTTATTTCAAAATAAAAAAGAGAGATTTTGAAATCAACCCTTGAGACTAGAGAGACTAGAGAGTAAAGAGAACGGAGAGAACTCGGAGAAAACTAATTTATAAGAGAGAGAGAGATAACGGTTGAGACTTGAGAGTCTTGAGACCTTGAGGCTGAGCTGAGTAAGGAGTAAGGAGGACTCATCATGGCCATGGGCATGGGAAAGTGGAACTATGATTTTGATTTGAAGTGTAAGCGTTCTAAATCTTCTGATGAAGATTTTCTTTTGCGTGTAAAAGTGTAAGTTTAGTGCTTTTAGCCTTTTAGTCCCATCACTCTTAACAACTCAGGGATTTTGATTTGAAACTTAGTGAGTTAGCATGTAGCACTAAACAACTTAGTGCAGTCCAATCACTCTTCTCTCTTCAATCTTCACATGTTCTCCTAGAAATAACCAATGTTTTTATTTATTTATTTTTAATCTGAAACCATCGGTTAGGTCGGGTAATACGAGTTTTTAATTCCTTAACCTGCTTCTCGACCCGAATCGGACCCGAATTCGACCGACCATGGGATTCGGGTCGACCCACCAGGCTTCAAGTCGGTTAGACTTGGTCAGTTTTGGAGGGTCAGTGAACCGCTAGACAGCCCTATGGCTGACCATGATGCAGCTTACTTATCATAATAAACATCTAGGCTCAAAAAACATAGCAAAGGATATTCTTTTTCGGCAAAACTTATGTGTAGTTCTATCTGTAGGTCTCAAATTGAATTTTAATCATATAATTGTATTGACATGTAACAAAAATAATGTTTTTTTTTTTTTCAAAAACAATTAATATTTTGATAGATTTTTCAAGATTAACTAATTTTAACTATTTAATTGGTCGATGCAACCACATGTTTAAATTTAACTAGGTGCAGTCTATACTGTACCTAACTTTTATTTTTCCCACCTTTTCTAAGCAATCTAAATAGCCTAAAGGCAATTTAATTATCGACATTCAATAATAAAATCTCCAATAATTTGCCTTTTTCTGTATCAAGACATTTATCTCAATCTAAAGCTGACATGTTAATGTATAGCCTAAAATCCTAGTTTCAAACAAGTTATTACCAAAACCATTACAACAAGAAAAAATGCAAAACAATCTAACCCTACTATAGGGTCTAGTGGTGAAGCACCTTGTCCACCTTGTCATAGCGCTTGAGTTGGAGTAGTGTGGGACTCATTAGTACTAGGGCCGTAGGCCAATATGGGAATCTCATGGTATATTCTACTTAGTAGGACGTGATTTACCTACATGATCCTACTTTTTTTTATTCAGCCAAAAAAAAAAAAAAAAAAGCGAACAAACTAAGCCCATGATTTTTTAGGCTAAATAATAAATTACAACTTCTAACTTTGTCCAAATTTTAATTTAGTCCTCTAACTTCACTTTTGTTTAATTAAGTCCTTTAACTTTCAAATTTATTCAATTCAGTCATTTTGTTAGTCTCCATTAAAAATGCATTGTTAGTGACCTCCAAAATGAAGATGGTTAAACAAACAAAAGTACGTTATTTTGGGGTTTATTAATGACATTTTTTTGATAAAATCTAATTAAATTGAATAAACTTGAAAGTTAGGTGTAATTTGTAATTTAGCTTTTTTTTTAATTTTAATTATTATTACTTTTTCTTTTGTATCGGGTAATAGGCTTTATAGAGAATAAAAAATGTACACAGTTTTCACATTTTCTAAGCAAAGAGAGTAGAGTTTGAGAGTTGAGAGAGGTTTTAGTTTTACCTGATTGTATTTTAATTTGTAAATACATTTGGGCCAGTCTGACCCATGCAGATGATGGATTTTCCGCATTCGGGTCATGGGGCCATTTTTCCAACCCGAATCCATAAGTAGCAGTGTGAATCCAAAGATGCGCGTTTACTAAAATAATATCACATTTTTTTTGGTGGGTTCCATGAATACTCTTTTTAACGAATAAAAAAAGGCCAAAACATAATTTTGGTTCTTATATTTTAGAGTCGCAAATAATTTAGTCCTTACATTTTAGTAACAATCAATTTGGTTTTTGTTATTTTAAACTTGCAGGTAATTTTGTTCTTATCATTAACTTATTAATAGAAAATACTTACGTGGCACATGACATGCGCAGTTGGCACACTTAACACCTATGTGGCTACTAAAAATAATAATAATAAAATTATTTATCATTTAAAAAATTCCATGTCAGCATTAAACAAAAAATCCAAAGCTGAAAAAATTATTTTTTGAACGGATGATTTTAAAAATTTCCCCAGTTTTTCTTGACAGCCAAACACAAAATCCCAAAAACACAAAAATTGAATTTGTGGGGCCGAATATTTTGTGGCCCTGGCCCATTTTTACATTGGAGCCCAAGGCCCGAGCCGAGGAGGGGTGTAGCCAAGGATATGTAATGAAAGTCCAAGTAATATTGAAACGTAGCCGAGGATGATTCTGTCCTCGGCATTCCCGAGGTCCTCCTGAGGGAAAGGGCAAATACGGTATAGGAACAGTACACGGAAATGCTAAACTCCTCCGCATTAATGTGGAAAAGACCCTTGAATAGGATAGCGACAAAGGACAAGGGAAAAGCAACCATTACTGCAAGGAAGTACTCTGCGCTTGACAGAGCAATGCTTTTCAACTTTTACAACCACCCCCAACCACTTTGGGTATGGGCTGATGGGACAAGTATCAGCCCCAGAAAGTTGAACCTACACGTGGACGTAGAAGGGAAGGAAAAAGGCTAGTATAAAAAGGAAAGAGAAGCAACTAAAGAAGGGGGGGACAAACCGTCTCCCACCCCCCTGAGTCCTAGACAAGGGAGAATTATGAGAAAACCAAACCCCTCAAACAAGGCCCAATGACCGGAGCCGCATAGGCCATGCCGGAGAAAAGGTCTTACTAAACGCGCTGCTATCACGAACACTACGAATAACCACCGTCCAGTGATCAAGGCCTAGCCTTTCAAACCCACGCTCTATAAATCATATTGTTTGGGCCTTTTTTACGTGCGAACCCAATATCATTTTGTGGTCGTCACAATTTGAGTCCTTACAATTGGCGCCGTCTGTGGGGAGGCTTGTGTGTTGGCACAGGCGATGGGTCGAGAGAGTCCCCCCATCACTTCCAACAACCCGTTGTAGCGCCCTAACATAAAGTTCCACCAGGGGCTGCATTTTTCACTAGGGGCTTGGCCGAGGTGCTAATCCCCCCAAACCAATGTCCTACACCTTGGCCAAGGGGCTAATATCCCCCAACTACACAAAAATCTAAGTTTTGGACAGAACCAAGGTATTGCATAGTTCTCGGACTCAAACCTATGGGGAAACCAAGTAAATGAGATTGAAAATCTAAGTTTTGGACAGAACCAAGGTATTGCATAGTCCTCGGACTCAAACCTATGGGGAAACCAAGTACAGGAGAATGAAAATCTAAGTTTTGGACAGAACTAAGGTATTGCATGGTCCTCGGACTCAAACCTATGGGGAAACCAAGTACAGGAGAATGAAAATCTAAGTTTTAGACAGAACCAAGGTATTGCATAGTCCTTGGACTCAAACCTATGGGGAAACCAAGTACAGGAGAATGAAAATCTAAGTTTTGGACAGAACCAAGGTATTGCATAGTCCTCGGACTCAAACCTATGGAGAAACCAAGTACAGGAGAATGAAAATCTAAGTTTTGGACAGAACCAAGGTATTGCACAGTCCTCGGACTCAAACTTATGGGGAAACCAAGTACAGGAGAATGAAAATCTAAGTTTTGGACAGAAACAAGGTATTGCATAGTCCTCGGACTCAAACCTATGGGGAAACCAAGTACATGAGATTGAAAATCTAAGTTTTGGACAGAAACAAGGTATTGCACAGTCCTCGAACTCAAACCTATGGGGAAACCAAGTACATGAGATTGAAAATCTAAGTTTTGGACAGAACCAAGGTATTGCATAGTCCTCGGACTCAAACCTATGGGGAAACCAAGTACAGGAGATTGAAAATCTAAGTTTTGGACAGAACCAAGGTATTGCATAGTCCTCGGACTCAAACCTATGGGGAAACAAAGTACAGGAGAATGAAAATCTAAGTTTTGGACAGAACCAAGGTATTGCACAGTCCTCGGACTCAAACCTATGAGGAAACCAAGTACATGAGATTGAAAATCTAAGTTTTGGACAGAACCAAGGTATTGCATAGTCCTCAGACTCAAATCTATAGGGAAACCAAGTACAGGAGAATGAAAATCTAAGTTTTGGACAGAACCAAGGTATTGCATAGTCCTCGGATTCAAACCTATGGGGAAACCAAGTACATGAGAATGAAAATCTAAGTTATAGATTGCTCAGTCCTACAGGATGATTGTCTATTAAAAATTGGATTACGTCCTAAACGGAATGAAGGTCCCAACCTGTCCTCAGATCCTCAGTCTTAAGGGAACTGGTGAAAACGAGCGTTTAAGTTCGATACGATCGCACCTCGGTCCTCAGACCGGGTGCTAGAAAGGACTAGGGCTATGAAGGTCGTTACGAAGGTGGCGAAGCACCCTAGTACTTGGCGACTCGCATGGGCTGTTCTTTTTGGGTTACACATCCTCGGATGATGACCTCCTGCATAGCACCGAGCATTCAGCCGTCCTCTCGGTTAGTTTGGGGGTATGCAACCCTTTTTCATGTCGGCATTATTGTGCCGAATAGTTTCAATAAGCTCAGAATAATATTTCTTTCTTAATAAGGGTTTCTGCCCTAGTTATTGCTTTTTCATGTCGGCATTATTGTGCCAAATAGTTTCAATAAGCTCAGAATAATATTTCTTTCTTAATAAGGGTTTCTGCCCTAGATATTGCTTTTTCATGTCGGCATTATTGTGCCGAATAGTTTCAATAAGCTCAGAATAATATTTCTTTCTTAATAAGGGTTTCTGCCCTAGTTATTGCTTTTTCATGTCGGCATTATTGTGCCGAATAGTTTCAATAAGCTCAGAATAATATTTCTTTCTTAATAAGGGTTTCTGCCCTAGATATTGCATTTTCATGTCGGCATTATTGTGCCGAATAGTTTCAATAAGTTCAAAATAATATTTCGTTCTTGATAAGGGTTTCTGCCCTAGTTATTGCTTTTTCATGTCGGCATTATTGTGCCGAATAGTTTCAATAAGCTCAGAATAATATTTCTTTCTTAATAAGGGTTTCTGCCCTAGATATTGCTTTTTCATGTCGGCATTATTGTGCCGAATAGTTTCAATAAGCTCAGAATAATATTTCTTTCTTGATAGGGGTTTCTGCCCTAGATATTGCTTTTTCATGTCGGCATTATTGTGCCGAATAGTTTCAATAAGCTCAGAATAATATTTCTTTCTTAATAAGGGTTTCTACCCTAGATATTACTTTTTCATGTCGGCATTATTGTGCCGAGTAGTTTCAATAAGCTCAGAATAATATCTCTTTCTTAATAAGGGTTTCTGCCCTAGATATTGCTTTTTCATGTCGGCATTATTGTGCCGAATAATTTCAATAAGCTCAGAATAATATTTCTTTCTTGATAAGGGTTTCTTCCCTAGATATTGCTTTTTCATGTTGGCATTATTGTGCCAAATAGTTTCAATAAGCTCAGAATAATATTTCTTTCTTGATAGGGGTTTCTGCCCTAGATATTGTTTTTTCATGTCGGCATTATTGTGCCGAATAGTTTCAATAAGCTCAGAATAATATTTCTTTCTTAATAAGGGTTTCTGCCCTAGATATTGCTTTTTCATGTCGGCATTATTGTGCCGAGTAGTTTCAATAAGCTCAGAATAATATCTCTTTCTTAATAAGGGTTTCTGCCCTAGATATTGTTTTTTCATGTCGGCATTATTGTGCTGAATAGTTTCAATAAGCTCAGAATGATATCTTTTTCTTAATATGGGTTTCTGCCGTAAGCATCGTTCAGAACATGAAAGGAAATTATATGATAGCACATCTATTTATGGCATAACCACTGCAGAAAAGAAAGAATACATAGAGTAAGACAATGTCAATTTTTATTGATGTAAAGAAGCAATACAGCGTACAATGAGGGGCTTAAACAAGCCTATACAGGGAGCTAATTACAGAAACAAAAATAAGATAAAAAAAAATAATAATAATAAAATACAATGAAACGACAAATCTTTCTAAACTCTGCTCCAGTAGCGACCGTGTATGAGAAGGAGACCCCCTTTGATGGATGAGGAGAAGAAGAGGAAGAAGTAAAAGCACCAGGATGGATCTGGTGATGAGAAAGAAGAAGAAGGGGAAGCAAAAGGAGGCACCAAGGAAGGAAGAGAGGAAGAAGCAGGGATACTTAGTCCCTGCATCAGCCCTGACTCCTAACACGCTGGTGCCATATTAGCTATGCTCATAGGAGAGCAGATGGTACTGATAATGAGCGACCCCAGCTCGATTGCACCAAAAACTTGATGCGATTAGCTTCTGCTTCAGATTTTGGTTGAAGGAGGATGAGAAACATCTTGAGTCTCTGCCAACCCTGCCCTGACCGAGCCATCTTAAGCTTCGGAGGGACACAGTGCTTTTGGAAAGGATGTGGTCTCTTCACCCCTGTTTCTACCTCAGACATATCACACTATAAGATTTGACTGTGCTGATAAGGAAAACTTTGAGCGCAACTTGAGGTTTAAGGCTTCAGAAAGGTTAAAGGGTCTTTATGCAAAGGAAATACCCTCTCATCTGGCTTTTTATATGGAAGGTAAGTTCAGTGGCATTTAATCCGTACAGATTTCCAAGAAGAGCTGCAAACGATATAGTGTCTGTTTAACTCCCCAATGTCATCTATAACTATCAGATTTGATTGGCCTTGCAAAGGAAATTTATTAAAGACGTGCCTCGTACCCTGAAACGGCGGGAGCGCATCGCGTGTAAATCTAGAAGAATGTCTCTTAACTCGGCGCATTTCCTAAGCAAATGAAGAGACACCAACATTAATGAAGGGCAGAGCTAAACGAACTGTAATAAAGTCTTGGCATCATCAAAACCCTCCTCTCCGACCAAGAGGTCAGACAGCAGGATTTTGAGGGGCTATTGTGGGGCCGAATATTTTGTGGCCCTGGCCCATTTTTACATTGGGGCCCAAGGCCCGAGCCGAGGAGGGGTGTAGCCAAGGATATGTAATGAAAGTCCAAGTAATATTGAAACGTAGCCGAGGATGATTCTGTCCTCGGCATTCCCGAGGTCCTCCTGAGGGAAAGGGCAAATACGGTATAGGAGCAGTACACGGAAATGCTAAACTCCTCCGCATTAACGTGGAAAAGACCCTTGAATAGGATAGCGACAAAGGACAAGGGAAAAGCAACCATTATTGCAAGGAAGTACTCTGCGCTTGACAAAGCAATGCTTTTCAACTTTTACAACCACCCCCAACCACTTTGGGTATGGGCTGATGGGACAAGTATCAGCCCCAGAAAGTTGAACCTACACGTGGACGTAGAAGGGAAGGAAAAAGGCTAGTATAAAAAGGAAAGAGAAGCAACTAAAGAAGGGGGGGACAAACCGTCTCCCACCCCCCTGAGTCCTAGACAAGGGAGAATTATGAGAAAACCAAACCCCTCGGACAAGGCCCAATGACCGGAGCCGCATAGGCCATGCCGGAGGAAAGGTCTTACTAAACGCGCTGCTATCACGAACACTACGAATAACCACCGTCCAGTGATCAAGGCCTAACCTTTCAAACCCACGCTCTATAAATCATATTGTTTGGGCCTTTTTTACGTGCGAACCCAATATCATTTTGTGGTCGTCACAATTTGAGTCCTTACAGAACTCAATCCAAAAAATTCATAATAACCAAATTTTGTTTCAAGAAAATGAACTTGGCGTTTGCGTGCTAACTCGAACTAATCTTCTCCTCCTTAACCATCTGCAATAATAACACAATACAACACACACAGATCCGTCTCAAAACTTGATAAAACTTAGATTTAAGTAAATAATTACACAATACTATACAACAAGTCAACAATGCATCTTCGTAAGAAGGGTGAGAAGGTGGTCTTCTAAAAGCATAAGGCTTGATGGCTTTATGAATTATGCTCCTTGGCTTTCTTGGATTCAACCCAAGCAAGGTTACAACGTGGCCCAATCAAACTATAGAGTTTTTGAGCCATTGGATTCAACCTGAGCAAATAGCAACCACCGCCACCACTCTCTCAAGAAGTTTCTCAAGAGGAAAAAGATTAATTCTGCTAGAGTCTTCGTTGACGTGGATTTGGTTATTATGAATTTTCTGAGTTGATTTTTGTCTTCTGGGTTGTTGTGTTTGGCTGCCAAGAAAGAAAGAGCAAGAACAAACGGGGACTCATCCTTCTTCTTTTTTTTTTGGTCTGATGTGGTTTTATTTTTTGTTTTTAATTTTTTATTTAATGCTGACATTGCATTTTTAAATAATAAATAAATTTATTATTATTATTTTAATAGCCACGTAGGTGTTAAGTGTGCCAACTATGCATGCTATATGCCAAGTAAGCATTTTCCGTTAATGAGTTAACGGTAAGGACCAAATTAACTGCAAGTTCAAAATAAAAGAGACCAAATTGACCGTGACAAAAAAATGTAAGGACTAAAATAATATTTTTACCATAAAAATAATATATATTGTAATAATATTAATATATATATATATATATATTAAAGAGAAAAAGGAAAGTGGTTGCATCATGCATGAAAACTCATAGTAAATGAGTTATGAGACGGAAACTTGCATTAATTTAATTCCAACTTTACAAACTTCGACCTGATGATTAATCAAATTGCTTTACTATTCTTGATACTCTTGGACTAATTATGCTGAAGATAACACAATATATAAATTTTAAGCAATTTGATTCTCAAAAGAACTAATTAATTTTATCTTCTTCCATTAATAATAAAGCCCCACATTTTTTTTTTTTTAAGAAAAAAATATAAACAATACCTGCAGTTTCATTTTTGTTTTTATTGGTAGGAGATTATTGGTTATGGTTAACTTTGCCCAATTCCAATGTTGTGAAGGTCGGAAAAAAAAAATGATGAGTGAATGACATATCTTTTGAATGCAAGTTGATTAGGTCAATGTAATTCTTGGGATACAAATTTAGTTCTCATGATTTCTGTTAGCGGATATTATTAGTGTTATGATGGGTTGAAGTTAAGTTATTCATTGAATTTACATGAAAGAGTGCTTATAATTTTTATCCCTTTATCCTCCATTTAGGCTCTTTAGCATTCACATTGGTGATGCTCAAAAATCTACTTTATTTATTTTAACACTCCATTTAAAAATACACTCTATATTCCATCTCTTACTTTAACATATTATCCATTAACATAGTTGTTAGTATCGTACGATACGTATCATATTGTGTACAAAAAGTTGCGTATTGTAAGTGCTCATAAATCGTCTGATACATAGGTGCATATCGTATGAATCGTATTGTATTGGTGAATCATACGTATCGTATGATACATAGATATGTAAGTTTAAAATTGGTTTTTTTTTTGTTAAAATTTGTGGTTTTATTTGATTCAAACAAATTGTTAAATGAAACTTAACAAAAAAAAACTTAACACAAAATTATTGGGAAACTTAATTGAGTTTTTTTTTTTCCTCCCTTCTCTTTCCCCTACAAAATTTAGAGTATACTCGTAACACTCACTTTCATATGTGCAAATTTATTTTCTATGCTATTAATAATGTATTAAATGAAAATATAATTATTTTTTTATCATTATTATTATGAGTCTAAAAAGCTAGAATGCCAAGAAAAAATATAAAGAATAAATTATTAGAATAAAAAAAAAAAAACGAAAAAAATAGTAAATGTTGATAATAATGAAGAAAATGTCTATGAAAAAATAATTTTGCAAGATGTTGAACATGATGATAACATTGACTTAGATAGAGCTAATTAGCCAAGCTGATGAAAAGATATTATTATTTTGGTTCATATATCATGTATTATCACTTTTGAGTTTAATTAATTTGAACATGCATGTTATTAATATAAGTTAATTTGATTTATTTAGTTAACTTTGTTAAATTTTATTACATAAGTAATGATTATATTGGTCATTAGTTGAATGTATTTCAAATTTATAATGAATATACCTTTTATATAGGTATATCTATAATTATTTTATAATTTTATTAGATATTTGTGTATCTTACGATACGCAATTCGATATGATACATGATACAAAAAAATAAAAAATCGATTAACGATTTGACAACTAATGGAGATAATATAAACACTCACTAAAATAATATAAAACATCCACCCATTAGTAATAGAGGAGAGAGTGAAAGGCTGAATAAATAAAAGCAAGTAGCAACTTGCTACAACGTGAATGCTCTAAACACAATGTGAATGCTAAAAACACAATGTGAATGCTCATGCTCTAAACACAATGAATTTGTCGATTTGAAATACTTTTTGGTATTTCTTGTGCCAAAACTAGCTTTTTGACTATTTTAACACGACCAATTTAGCACAACCAATATGAATGCTTTAAACATTAGCTCCTAAAAGGACATTACGGGAGTAGATGTTGCAATTATTACACCAAAATCGATCTTCTACGGTCTAATAGTGATGGTACCTTTCCATTTCCAAGCGTTAAGGTTGGATTATTTATTTCAAGTGAAATTTCTAATTTTAGGGGGAAAAAGGTATAAAAATAAGGGTTAGGATTGTATCATGTACTGGACATATTAAGATGCGGACACATGTCCAATTTTAAATGTATTTTCGTATCTCAGCATGTTTAATGCACTGAGAGCATTGACATTGGGCATGGTAAAACCCCTCAATTGTAAATTTATAGTGTCAAAACCATAAAAGTGTGTATTACCCGGAATTGTAATTGTAAAAAAGTTTACAATTGTGATCCAGTACCATCTTATAAATAAAATGGTACTATAGCAAGATGATATTTTAAAAAATATATATTTTATTGGGTTTTGGATTTTATTTGGGTATTGAGTTATATTATTTTATTGTGTATATATATTATTTTAATGTGTTATATGATAAAATAAAATTTGGGATGTTGGGTGTATTGTAAAATGATATTATATAATAAATAGAGTATATTTTAAAATGGTAAAATAAAATATTTTTTAAATACAAAATGCTAATACTCTAATACACCGAACACAAGCCATATCTTACAAATACAATAAACAATAGCCGTAAATGCATTTTTAGTCCTTACATTTTGACTTTTTTATATTTTGGTCCCTACATTTTCATTTCACCACTTTTAGTCCCTAAACTAATTAACGCGTGTTATTTTAGTCCTTTCCGTCAGTCAACAGACGAAAATAACTGAGATGACCAATGGAAAGATTAAAATATTATTAAAAATTTACTGCAGCACTTATCAGGTTAAAAAAAAAAATCTAACATTTTTAAGTTTTTAACAGATTTAAAATTGAAAAAAACAAAATTAAAATCCAAAAATATATCAAGATCTATATTCATCTTCGACAAGAACACCAATGAACACAAACCCAGATTTTAAACATAAGAACACATTCCTAGATTTTCTTGCTTTTTCTTGCATTTTTTTGTCAACCAAACACAAACACAAATCGATTTCCAGCAAGAACACAAACACAAACCCTAGCAGCAGATTTTCTCAAACCACATAACCCAGATATACAAAATCTCAACTCAAACCCAAATTTTATCATCTTTCAATCAACAATGAAACCTCCAGCAAATAAAATTCAAAAACCCAGAAAATTCAGCATAAAAACACCATTAAAAAAAAAAATCATTAATTCCAAAGCCCCCATCCTCAAACCCAAGCAAAATTATTACTTAGTTCTTTTTTGGTCTTTGTTTGATTGCCAAGAAAACGAAAGAATAAAAATTTGGATAGCACCATCAAAGTCCATTCAATCTCCCTACTCTTTCGTCTCCATGGTCTCTCTCGGCTCTGGCACCCAAATCTCTCACAGACAAAAACACAAACACCTAAACTACAAAAAAAATCTCACAATGGAAAAACCCACAACAAGCTCAACGTGTCAACAAGTCCCAAATCTTCTTTCCTCTTTCGTCGACACTTTCGTCGATTTCTTTGTTAGTGGCGGCCTCTTCTTACCAAATTACCAAAACACCCCTGACTCTAATTCCCCTGGAAATTTCGAAACTCGGTATCCTTCTCCGCTGGGTCGACTCGTTGCGATCGACAATCTCCACAGCGATTTAGAGAAGTTGAAGCAAGCGTTACGACTCGCTGAGTTGATAAACGACTCCAGCGACTAGACCGGCGGGTCAACGACCGTGGTTCAAGTTGGCGATGTACTCAATCGCGGTGGCGATGAGATTAAAATACTCTATTTTCTCGAGAGACTTCGACGGCAAGCGGTGAAAGTCGGCAGCGAAGTCATCACCATGAACGGTAACCACGAGACCTTGAACGTGGAAAGAGACTTCCGGTACATGTCGGAACCGGGTTGTGAAGAGTTTAGGGTTTGGGCGCACTTGATGAAACCTGTCCAGCAGTGATCTGCAATCATCAATCTTATGTTTCTGGTGTGTTTTTTTTTTTTTAATTTTTTATTTTTAACTCATATTTTTTCTATTGTTAAAATTGAAAAATAAATATTTTAAATTATAATGTGGCAATGAGTGCTACAGTAGATTTTTAATAATATTTTAATTCCTCCGTTAGTCAATTCAATTATTTCTATCTGTTGACTGATGAAAAGGATTAAAATAACACGCATTAATTTGTTTAGGGACTATAAGTTGTGAAATGAAAATGTAGAGACCAAAATGAAAAAAAAAAAAAAGTCACAATCTGTTGTTGTCATGTAGGCCAATCCTACGGGTAATTCTGGTGCCACACCCTATCCCACAACTATTTGCACAACTTTCACATGTGGCAAGCCACCTCATCACCTTGGACCCACTAGCATACCACAACACTTCTTTAGTTATTTCAAATTTTCAATTATAACTACCACCGTAACTTTACTCCTTTTCTTCTTCTTCCTCCCAAAACCCATATGTGAAAAAGCTTAAGCCCCTAAAATAAATTGCAGCGGCTGGAACTACGGTGGTGCGAAAATGGAAAACTCACTCCGGAAAACACCATCCCATGCCAGAAAATAAAAACCCAACCTTGAGAAACATTACCTCTCCGTCGAAAAACCAAAACCCACTGCTCCTTGAATCTGCGAAAAGCATCGGTCGTTTCAGATTTGCAGTTGCTGGAGTACTGGCACGGTGGCTCGTAAACGGAAATTCCATGCCAGAAAACTCCATCCCAAATCAGAAAATGAAAACCCATCCTTGTAAAACAAAAACCCATTGCTTAAAACAAAAACCCATTGCTTAATGAACTTACAAATTTTGTTTGTGTTTAAATTCCTGGTAATACAAGCAAAATAAGAGAAGAGAAATGGGTTTTTGGGTTACCTGGTAATAGTGTTAGAAAAGCCATCAACAACGAGAGCAGAGAGAAACTTAGCGTTGGAGAAAGAGCGAGCCATTTTAACTCAAAATTTCTTTTTTTTTTAAAAGACAAAAGGGATTAAAATCTACGCCGCCGTAGAGAGATTTTTTTCCTTTTCTTCGGAGAGAAGAGAAATTTTCTATCGAAGGAAAGAAACCTTCCACAATAGCGAAAAACTCTTTTCCTTTTGGGAATTGGCTCTCTCAAACTTGGATGGAATTTAAAACACAAACAAGATTTTTAAGTCCATTGGATGGAATTTAAACACAAACAAAATTTGTAAGTTCATTAAGCAATGGCTTTTTGTTTTCAGCAATGGATTAATGTTTTACAAGGATGGGTTTTCATTTTCCGATTTGGGATGGAGTTTTCTGGCATGGAATTTCCGTTTACGAGCCACTGTGCCAGGACTCCAGTGATGTAGGACACAATTTACTATTTAATTATTGTAATTTATTATTTTTGGTATTTTTATGTAAAAAAAACGTTATTTTAAGTTTAGGTGATTTATTCCCTTGTTTTTAGGTGCATTTAATGCTCTTTAGGTCAAATTTGGTTCCTGTTATGGTTAGGTATCAATTAGGAGTTATTTAAGATTATATTTTCTTGTCTGTCAAGTTTTAAGGAGCCCTTAAATAGGCCCCTAAGTATGTAAACGTTTTTCATAGTTTATTATCAATAAAAATTCAGACTTGTGTCTATTGTGTTCTCTGGTGGATTCCAGACCTATCACCTTGTGGATTCAAGGAACCCCTCGTGGATTCGAGGTTTACTACCCAGGAACTAACAGTTTAGTTTCTGTTCATCAAAGAGAGCATTGTGTGTGCTTCTCTTCAGGCTTCCGCGACATCAGTTGGTATCAGAGCCTAATCAAGTTATTCAAGCATTCGAAGTATTTGTTTATTTGGAGCGGAAGATTTCAGATTTCAAAGATGAACTCGAGGACGAGTTTGTTTCAAGTGGATGGGTCTGATGTAGGACACAATTTACTATTTAATTATTGTAATTTATTATTTTTGGTATTTTTATGTAAAAAAACGTTATTTTAGGTTTAGGTGATTTATTCCCTTGTTTTTAGGTGCATTTAATGCTCTTTAGGTCAAATTTGGTTCCTGTTATGGTTAGGTATCAATTAGGAGTTATTTTAGATTATATTTTCTTGTCTGTCAAGTTTTAAGGAGCCCTTAAATAGGCCCCTAAGTATGTAAACGTTTTTCATAGTTTATTATCAATAAAAATTCAGACTTGTGCCTATTGTGTTCTCTGGTGGATTCCAGACCTATCACCTTGTGGATTCAAGGAATCTCTCGTGGATTCGAGGTTTACTACCCATGAACTAACAGTTTAGTTTCTGTCCATCAAAGAGAGCATCGTGTGTGCTTCTCTTCAGGCTTCCGCGACATCATCCAGCAACTGCAAATCTGAGACGAACGATGCTTTTCGCGGATTCAAGGAGCAGTGGGTTTTGGTTTTTCGGCGGAGAGGTAATGTTTCTCAAGGTTGGGTTTTTATTTTCTGGCATGAGATGGTGTTTTCCGGAGTGAGTTTTCCATTTTCGCACCACCGTAGTTCCAGCCACTGCAATTTATTTTAGGGGCTTAAGCTTTTTCACATATGGGTTTTGGGAGGAAGAAGAAGAAAATGAGTAAAGTTACGGTGGTAGTTAAAATTGAAAATTTGAAATAGCTAAAGAAGTGTTGTGGTATGTTGGTGGACCCAAGGTGATGAGGTGGCTTGCTACATGTGAAAGTTGTGCAAATAGTTGTGGGATAGGGTGTGACACCAAAATTACCCCCAATCCTACTCTCTCCAAGTACTATACAGTACCTGGAGATGGAGCCTGAAAATAGTATTGTCACATCTTTCCTACTCTCTCCAAGTACTATACAGTACCTGGAGATGGAGCCTGAAAATAGTATTGTCACATCTTTCCATGGTAGATGGAATCTAAAAAAATAAAAATATAATTAGAGTATTTCAAACGCGCAATTACCCAACAGTCACTTCACTTAACTAGAGAAGAAAATGAATGGACAAAAATGCTTACCTAGACCAGTAGAAAGCTCCTGGTATCAGCCTATCAAACCGAAGAAACTTCCTTGAATAAATGTGCCTGGCCCCAGTTCTCACTCATGAGGTTTTTCATTGGAGGTTTTTATTTTTTATTTTTGGAGGCTTTTCATTGGAGTCTTTAAGCATATTTCTATATCCCCAAGTCTCCAACCACCTTTTGGCAAAGTCTTGGCCCGAAGAAACTTCCTTGAAGAAATATGCCTGGCCCAGTTTTCACTCATGATGCTTTTCATTGGAGGTTTTTATTTTTTATTTTTGGAGGCTTTTCATTGGAGGCTTTAAGCATTCGAGGGTTCATTTAGATACAGCTGAAAACTGAAAATACTGTAATAAAATAATTTTTAAATATGTGAATAGTATCGTAAGACCCATTTTTAATGAAAAAATTGTTGAAAAGTGATGTTTGTGGGTCTCATAAATAGTGCACGGAACCTATTACTGTGCTGAAAAGTCAAATATTACGGATACTGTTTATGAACAGTACATGAACAGTAGCCATTTATCTCCTGAAACGCGTGTCAAAAAAAAAAAAAAAAAAAACACAACTCAAAACACCAGATGCAATAATTCCTATCCAAACGGAGGCAAGTCTCCAACCACCTTTCAGCAAAGTCTTTGGTCTTTTTTTATTTTGGGGCAAAGTCTTGGTCTATGACATTGTTTAATCAGCCAAAAAAAAAAAAAAAAAAAAAAAATTAAAGCAAGTCTTGGTCAATAATTTTTTTAACCCAATATTCACGTTATAATCTGCATAAAAGCTAAAGGGTATTTGTATTTTGCAGTATAAATAAGCTACTTCCTTGCTTCAAGCTCTAACTTATGAAAGAGCAAGAAGAATGGCTAGTTTAAAGGTTGGAGAAAACAAAGAAATCTATACAGACCTAATCCAAAAGGCTTGCTCTCTTGCAGTGAATGCTCACAAGTCTTCACAAAAGTCATATATTCTTGAGAAGATTAATATTGGTGGTTCATCATATGTGATCTTTAGCTTTCCTGGATATTGGTCTGAAAATGACTGGTATGATGGAGAACCTTTTGGAGAAACCAAGATCAATCTTGAATTGTTTCCTTCTCTTAGAAGTATAGGCATTGATGAACATGCCAAGGTCAACAAAGCCTTTCTGCAAAGATTTGTTGACAAAATCTCGAGGAACCCAGATTTCATAAATGAGGTACATTTTGCTCTTTCTCTCTCTTTATAATTTATTTAAAAAAAAAAAAAAAATTTCCTGACCACTTGCTTGTTCCTACTTTTGATTCTTCTATAATTTGCTTACATTGTATACACCAATCCATATATGTATTTGTAATGTATAAAAGTGTTGTTTGAGTAGTGTTGTTTGTAATTTTTTGAAATATTTGTAGGTGAAAAAGTGTGTAATGTTGTTTAAAAACTAAAAATGAGTGTTTGAAATGCCCTGACAAACGGGCCTTAAAAATTAAAAAAATAATAGTTATTATCTACTTTGTCTGGAAAAATGGTTGCATGTTAGCAGTAATAGAACTAGGATTTTAGTCTCGGGCAAAGATTAAGATAAAAGGTTGAAGCCAGATTAGTTTAAAAAATATTAATTAGTATATGTAAAAATGATTAACATAAAAAAACATAATTTGAATGTAAGTGAGAATTTATTTTTTCGTGCTTGGTGTCAATTTATTTTTGTGTCTAATGTTAGAGTTGAAGTATAATATAATCATTATTATGTTTAAGGTACTTCATTATTTAAGAGTAGACTCATCACATGTGCAAAGTGTGTGCAATAATACTCTTTTTTATTTGTTTTTTTTTTTAGTTTAGTGTTATAATGTTTAAAAGTGATATATAATAATTGTTTGTATTTTATTTTTTGAGAAAGAGGTAAAGTAACGTGGAATAATGTTTAAAAATGAGATAGAGACAATGTCCTAAGATTTAGGCTGAGTGGAGAAGATAAAGGAAAAAATCTAAAACTTAGGAACAATAGATTACTTTTTTAACCAATTTGTATTTTTTAATTTAAAATTATTTAGCTAAAAGATAAAGGTATTTTACTGATTTTAAAAATTTGTGTGAGGATATTTTAATACGCAAAATGTTGAAAGTTGAAACCCAAACATAAAATCTTGTTATTAATAGTATAGTAGTATAGATGACAAAAAGTAAAGTATATTTTAAATAAATGTTAAAAGATATAAATAAAAATAATTAATATATAGTCATTAATAGATGAAGTTTTTTTTTTATTTTTTATTTATTTATTTTTATACAAGATAAAATTCTACTCTAACTTAATTTAAGTGTATATATGTGTGAAACTCCCTCTTAGAGAATTGAACCCGACCCTTGCCCCCCAACCCCACAAGTACTTAAAATGTAAAATAAAAAATAAATTAATAAGAAGTATTAAAATTTTAAGAATATACTCAAAATTTTTAAATCGTTCTATACAAGCCTTGATTTTTATTAAATACATTATATAAATTTATTTTAAATTAACTCAAAAGTACTAAATGTTTATTCTTTCTATATTACTTATTATTTCAAACTAACAGAAGGTGGGTTTATTCCAAAAAAAAACATTTTTTAGTACCGGCACATTGGTTAGGGAATGTTGTGATAATATACCATTTTTTTTTTTGGGTGAAAAAAGCTTCATTACAAACTAAGCAGCAACAATACAATCAGAACAGACTCTATTACAAAACACCCCATTGAGGTCATCCTCAAAAACATCTATTAGGTCCACAGGCGGACTATCAAAGGTAGAGAAATTAGCATCTAGACAATAGCTTAATCTAGCAAGACTATCCGCACACCTATTCGCCTGACGGAAGCAATGTTTAATACAAAACTGTGGAATGCGAGAGATCAATAGCTTGCAATCATCCAACAGAGGCGATATGACATTATTCACATAAGAAGGATTATCCAAGGCATCCATAATAGCCTTGGCATCAAGTTCAACTTCAAGAGCATTAATGTTAAGGTTGCTGCATAAAAGAAGACCCTTCCTTAAACCCCATAGCTTAGCGGCAAAACTGCTGGTCATGCCAATACTCCTATTAAAACCCATAACCCACCTACCTGCATCATCTCTAATCACCTCTCCACAACCTGCCAAACCAGTGTTACCACAATAAGAGCCATCTGTGTTAAGCTTCCACCATCCTTGAACCGGCTTCTCCCACCTAATCCTCCTTAAAATTTTCCGAGTCATCAGCCTTGGAGAGGAAAGGCAATGAAAAAATTCCACTGCTTGGTTTATAATCACCAAATCAAGCTTCGGGTTCCTACTTTTACCATTGAAGACCGCATTGTTTCTACTCTTCCAGACATTCCACACAGCAAAAGGAAAAACAACATTCCAAGGAGGGTGAGTAGCACCTAAACTGTGCTTAAATTTACTATTTAACATCAGCCAATCTTGAAGGTTGCTACTCCAAAAGGCTTGATTAGAAGGTAAAACCCCCAACTGGTTCCACAGGCCTCTTAAAAGAGGGCAATCTCTCAGGGCATGTAAAATGCTTTCAGCTCCTTCCTGGCATAAAGGGCAAGTAGTATCATGACTAACACCTCTCCTCTTAAGGCAAACCTTAACTCCAATGCTATTATGGGCACACTTCCAAAGAAAAGTTCTAATCCTTGGAAGAGTATTCACTTTCCAAATCCAACGAGCTGGGAAAAGATCTATCCCTTCATCCCCCATGGCAATCCTATAAGCACTCTTCAAGTCAAAGGTGCCTTTAGGAGATCCCGACCAAGCCAACTTATCAACACCTCTACTCAACAAAGTCACTGGGGTTGCTTGAATCAACCTTCTAACCTCAATAGGAAGATCAAAGGGAATCTTCCCCCAATCTCAACCAGTGTCTATCATAAAGTCTTTCACTTCTAACTGGCTAGCCTCCCTCGTGATAGGACCCTGAATCAAGCCTCTAAGAGAACCTCCATTAGTCCAATTGCTTTGCCACACATTAAGTATACCATTTTGTAATATTGGAAGGCTTCATAAAGGGTTTTTTTCTCTCTTTCAAGGAGTATGTGTATGTGTTTTTTTTTAAAAGTGAAGATTGTATGGTAAAAGGAGAGGGGAAAAAAGAGAGAGAGAGAAGGACAAAGAGGTGGACCGGCCAAAAAAAAAGGGTAGAGAGAGTTCGGTTTTGTCCATGGGCTTTATGATTTTCTACTTATTTACAAAAAGACCATTCAATAACATTACTTGAAAAACTAAAAAACTAGTATGAATGAGTTTTCAAAATACATGTTTTAAACATCCTAATTTGAGAATGGTAACTCAAACAACCAAAATAAAAACATCGCTACCAAACTTTTTTTTTTCTTTGGCCCATAATTTTTAGTGTTTAAACACTTAAAACTGTTATTTGAACATCACTACCAAACAGGCCCTTAATCCCTCATCACTCATTAATTTGTATTTGATTTGATTGAGTAATTGCATCACTTGTTTGTATTTGATTTGATTGAGTAATTGCTTGGATTTCCATCAAGATTACTCAGTGTTTTTTGTATTTTTCATGTAAGTGCTTAACTTCTATTTATATTTATTGACCTAGATTTGCATGTTCTTTATTGTTATTGTATTATCGAAGTACCTGTTTTTTTTGTTTGTTCTAACTGACAAAACACATATCAGTATAGAGAAAGAACAAAAATCATGAACAAAAGCCATTTTAACGGCATTGAAAGTTTATTCATTACAACACCTATAAAAGTTTAATAATAAATAAAACCCAATTGAACAAAAATTCAGTTCCAACGGAGTCAGAGGCCAGGTCTTTAGATAATATCCTCATTTATTGTTGCTGAATCAAAGTCTTCTTAATTGAGACAATACCAAACCCATTCGAGAATACCAATGTGACTCAATTTTTTTAAGAAAAAAAAAACTTGTGTAGCCTTCTATTTTTATTGATTTGCCAATCACATCTTGCCATTACAGTAAAACCCTTCTTTGATTGTCTTTTTAATAGCTCTAAGCCTCTAAATATGTTAGGATTCAGCTTGATTTGGCTAGGAATACGGATAGTTTCAAAAGGCTTTTTTTTTTTTTTAAAGTCTAGTGTGATAATTTTCTTTTTCTTTTTCTTTTTTTAAATTTTAGATAAGTTTGTTTTGAAAGCATGGATTAGTTGGAGAGTGTCCTATTTTGTAGGCATTTTAAATAGAGTTGGAGATATATTTTTACCGGGTTATTCTTAAGTTTTTTCCCTGTTAAACCGAAAATTTATGAGTATTTTTGAACCACAAAGAAGTCCAGTCCAAAAATGGGAATCATCTTTAGAGATAGTATAGATTAAAAAAAAAAAAAAAAAAAAAAAGATGTGATTGAATATGATTATATCATTCAGGTGGAAAAGGCTAAGAATGAGAGGAAGCAAATAGTGTTCACAGGACACTCCACGGATGGTTCAATTGCCATCCTTGCAACAATTTGGTTCTTGGAAAAATACTGGAGATCAGATGCCTCAGCAGCCTCACCTCTCTGTCTGACTTTTGGATGTCCTCTAACCGGTAACCATATATTTTCCCATGCTCTTAGGCGTGAGAAATGGGCTCCATACTTCATTCATTTTGTCATGAGATATGACATTGTCCCACGGATCTTGCTTGCTCCTATCTCATCAATTAAACAAGAATTTCAGCCAATTCTCCAGTTTCTTAATTTAAAATCCACCTGTGCTTCCACTAACACACCCCCGGAGGCTTCGAATTTCTATACAAATGTAATGAAGAATGCATCATCTGTAGCAAGCCATGCTGCTTGCAGCCTCATGGGGAACACAAACCTGCTATTGGAAACCATGACAAACTTCACAGCATTAAGCCCTTACAAGCCCTTTGGAACATTTGTCTTCTGCACTGGGAATGGAAAATTGGTTATCTTGAGTAACCCAGATGCTGTTTTGCAACTGCTGTTTTACTCCTCTCAGTTGGACAATGAAGCAGAATGTCCAGATGTTGCCCAAAGAAGTCTTGAACAACATTTCAGCTATGGGAATAAATTGAAAGACTGCTTCACTAAGCTAGATGTGGACCATGCGGTTTTGTTGGAGTCATTGGAAAAACTTCCATTATCTGCAGACTCTACAACAACAAGTAGTGATATTACAACAATTAATGCAGCCTTGAAGGACCTTGGCTTGGTAAGTTCTATTTCCTTTACTTGTTTTAACAAATTCTGAAATCTTGAAATCAATCTCTTTTTAAAAAGTAATTAAACATGACTTTCAATAGACTATACAAAGAGAATTAAAAAAAAAAAAAAGAATTTCAATGCTAGAAAATATGTTGAATTTAGAGCACAAATCACCAAAGAATCTTCTTAGTCTTTTCTTTGTGCTCATTTCCTGTGTGAGGTGTTCTAGAGCACAAGAGCTAGATTGTGTCTTTGTGCTGCTGGAGAGTTAGAGAAGCGGAAGATTGGAAATAAGAACAGCATCGATCTCAAGAAGGCAGATATAGCAATGAAATTCCTACAAGAATACCAATTGAGTTGTAGGCATCAAGGCCTAGGTTGTTATGATGCCTTCAAGATTCATAAATCCGACAAGGATTTTGAGGCTAATGTGAAGAGACTTGAGTTAGCAGGTATATGGGATGAAATTATTGAAATGTTAAAAAATTATGACCTCCCGGATGCATTTGAGGGTGAGAAGGAGTGGATAGATCTTGGAACAAAGTACCGCCGCCTTGTTGAGCCCTTAGATATTGCCAACTACTATAGACACTTGAAGAACAATGACACCGAAGGTTATACGAAAAAGGGCAGGCCAAAACGTTACAGGTTCACACAAAGATGGCTTGAGCATGATCAGAGGCTGCCTGCTGGATCTTGTGGAGAATCATGCTTTTGGGCCGATGTAGAGGAGCTGCGCATTAAAACTAGCAGCAAAGAAGGCTTTGCACCATTCAAAGATGAGGTTTTGCAACTAGAAAAACAAGCAAAGAAATGGATCAATGACGAAGTGTTGGATAAAGATGTGTTGATGGAGAATTCCACCTTTATGGTATGGTGGAAAAAACAACCTGAAACGCACAAGTTAGCATCTTGCATTAAAGATATAGAAGGATTCAAGATTACGAGTGTCTAGCATGTTGATTTCTTAATTGGCTACTATCAACGGCCTGCAATTGCTCAGCTGGTTTTTTTTAATCAAGAGTTTGTGTGGTTGTTTGTAACATATTTCTTGTTTCAATAAAATTTAATCATTACCTAAAGAGAAATTCTGTTTTGTGTATATGCTCATCCTTGTAATGACTTCATGCACATTAAATTGGGAAAAAACTTATTCAACAGAACCACCACCCAATTCCAACCTCAAGGTGGCATCACTATTTGATTGATTGTTAATACTTTAGTGTTCTTGTGATTCCTCCTACATATTGAAAAGTGCCACGTGTTTCTTATATTCACTGAAAATTTCGTGGACCATGCTACTATATTTTATCCAAAAAATGAAACAAGAAATTGAGAATGCTAACAAACTTCAGGCACCCCTCTCTAATGGGTTTGGCCAACAAAGTTATATGCCATATTAAAATGTGAATAAAACTCGTATTTGAGCATAAATTAATTCAGTCCAATAAATACATAATAAGATTACAACATAAAAAAAAAAAAAGATTACAACATAAAAATATACGAACATGATGTCATTATTTCCAGAAGATAAAAATTGTTATTTGGTCGTATATAACATGCATGAAACCAAAATCCACCCTACTTAATCCCAATTTCGATCATCGCACCTCCACACTTAGCAAAAGGAGGACAACTATCCTCTAATAATTCACAATTTATACTACCATATTTTCCTTTCCACTTCTTGACTCTCTAAGCACTTTGTGTATGGAAAAGTGTCAATTAAGCAACAAAACTTTTAGCTTAGACTAATTAATATTCAATGAGATGGAAAAGAAGCGATTGCATGAAAACTCGTATTCAATGAGATGGAAACTTACTTGCATTAAATTAATTCCAACGTCACAAACTTTGACTTGATAGTTAATGTAATTGCTATGCTATCCCTAACACTCTTGAGCACTAGCATAAGTTTTTATGCCAAATGCCAATTCAACACAACAAAACCTAGTTTTTCTATTTTAACATTGCATTTAACATTATACCCTACATCACATCTTCTATTCTTCCATACACCACATTAAAAAAATATAAACAACTAATAAAAAATCAATTTAATTTCTCCAAAAACTCCTCTCTCTCTCTCTCTCTCTCTCTCTTTCTACGCTAAACCAGAAGTCATCCACCATCTCTCTCCTCTCTACTCTTTGAACCTAGCACCCATCCACCGTCGTGATCACCACCGCCATGGTTCTACAAAAATACAAAAAATAAAAATAAAAACCCAAATGCAAAAACCTAGTCAACAACATCCAAACTCACCTCCAAATCAGATCCCACAAATTCGAACCCATTACCACAATTGGAACCACCAAGACCACCAAAATCAGCCACTGCACCCTAAACAAATCGACCCATAACCACCACAAAAAAAAAAAAAAAAAAAAAAAAAAAACACACACACACACACACACACACACACACAAACACAAACAAACCCGAATTAAAACCCACCAAAATTAGCCACAACAACAACCCAAAAAACAAACAAACCTAAAATTAAAACCTATTACTCGTCGATCAAGAGAGAGAGATCTGGTAGTAAGGCACTGTGGAGAAGTGGTGTGGGATGGTGGCCAACTTGGCGAGGCTGAGAGTGTGAGTGAGAGAGAAAGAGAGGAGAGGTAGGGTGAGAGTAAGAGAGCAAGAATGAGGGGTTGGGTGAAAGTGAGGGGAAGAGAGGCCGAGAGTGATGAGAGAAATCAAAAAAGAAAATGAGAGAGAGAGAGAGAGAGAGAGAGAGAGAGAGAGAGAGAGAGAGAGAGAGAGAGAGAGAGAGAGAGAGAGAGAGAGAGAGAGAGAGCTAGAATAAAAAAAAAACAATAAAATTTTTACATTTTATGCTCATATAGTTCTAAAATTGAAATTGTACTATTCATCAATGCTAAAATTTTTAACATTTAGAACATTTGATGTGTGGAAGGCTTTTTAGTGTTTGGTGTGCCAATGCTCTAAGACTAATTCAATAATAATATTTATGCTAAAAGATAACACATATAAATTCTAAGACTCTATAAGTTTTAGAAAAATAAATAAATCTTATAATCTTCCGTTTTTTCTTGGATATATTTTGTTTACCATTCTTCCTTTTTTTTAACCATCCAATTCTTGCATTTGAATTTCATAGAAAAACTGATTGATTTTATCTTCTTCCATGAATGATAAAGCCCCAAGTGTTTTTTTTTTTTTTTTTTTTTTTAAATCTTTTTGAATATAAACAATGCCTGCAATTTTATTTCTGTTTTCATTGGTAGGAAAATATTGGTAAGGCCGTTATGGAAAACTTTCTTTTGCCGAACTCTAATGCTGTGAAGGTTTTAAAATTAAAATAAAAAATAAAAAATAAAAAATGAAGAGCGAATGACACAAATCTTTTGAATGCAAATAATTTTACATGAGAGAGAGTGCCTGTAATTTTTATCCCTTTTATTCTCCATGTAGGTTCTATTTAGACATTGGCTAAGTGGGTGGGTGTTGCTATTATTACACCGAAATTGATCTTCTACTTCCTCAACAAAAAAAGAAAAGAAAAAAGAAAGAAATCGATCTTCTACAGCCTAATAGTGTGATAGCTAGTGCCCTGTCCATTTCCTACCGTTAAGCTTGGATTATATTATTTTCAGTGAAATTTTGGGGATTTAGTGATTTACAAATGCAATTCCACTAGACATTTTCTCAACGTGTCATGTAGGCCAATCCTACTTTTTCCAAGTTCACAGTAAGAACAATAGTATTGCTACATTTAAAGCGGAAAAGAGCATTCACATCAGAATTCTTATCAATGTTAGCATGAAAATTTATTTTTATTATCATACAATCATTTTTCAAAGACACTCATGTTAGACTATTCTAAAAATATTTCAATAAAACATTCATTCCTTATTCACATAACCACTTTTTTAAAACATCCACGTAACTCAAACACACGCAATTGTGAATTGAGAAATGTATAAAATGTCTTTACACATGAACTTTAGCTGTGTAAATTTACTTGAGTATTGTAGATGTGGACAAGATATGCATAATTGGGAACAAATTGATGTGGATAATTTTTTGGGTTGTTTGGCCAAAATGTTACATTTATGCCATTTTACATTTACAGATACAAATGGTTTGAGCCAGTAAGTTATTAAACTCAAACCAAACCAGCTAGTTGGACTGAAAACCTGGTGACTCGACACCTAGACTGTTTCGAGTGTTTAAATGGATTGTTTCTGCATATGACCCAATCAAGCCTAGTCAAACTCGGGGGGTTTATGGCAACCAGGGTAACCCAAATGGGTTTATATAACCTAGTTCGGTTTGTGAAATTTATAAAATTATATGTATAGGTCCATTTTATTGACTTCTTTACTAATTAATATGTTAGTTTAAAGAAGAGAAAACCTAAATTTTTTTAATAAAAAAATGCACTTCTCAGTCTATTTACCTACCTCCAAAACTCTCATGCTATCAAAATACTACTCTGTTATTGGGAAACCTTGATTTTAAATTATAATTTCTAGTTTAATTTAGATACATGATTTTTTTTTTTTAATTTATGTATTTATATTATGATTTCTAAAACTTACTTTTATATATATATATATATATATATATATATTCACATAAAAAAATATTTATTTTTAAAAATTTTCTATTTTCTCTTCTGGTTTGACCCGTAACTGACTAGTGAATCAGTAACCCAGTGATCTAACTCAAAGATCGAATTAATATCCTTGCCAAGTTTAATAACTATGGGTTTGACATCTTTGAAGTATTCCAAATGCATAGTTACCAAAGTCACTTCACTTACACTAAAAATAAATAAAAGAAAAAGAAAAAAAGAAAAAAAAAAAGAAGAATATCAAATAGGAAGTTGTGAGAGCAACATCCTTAATCACATCAAGAAACTTCCTTGAAGAAATGTGTCTGGCCCCAGTTTTCACTTACGAGGCTTTTCATTGGAGGCTTAAGAATATTTCTACAGCCCCCGTCTCCAATCACCTTCCAGCAAGTCTTGGTCAATGACATTGTTCATTCAACCAAAGACAAAATTAAAATTAAAGGAAGTCTTGGCCGTCAACGATTGTTTAACCCAGTCTTGGCCAAAGACAAAAATAAAAATTAAAGGAAGTCTTCAAGCTCCAACTCAAGAAATACAAATAAATAAATGGACTGACCACTTGCTTGTCCCTACTATTGATTCTTCTATGATTTTTTTTTTTGCTGAATGATTCTTCTATGATTTGCTAACATTGTTTACGCCATAATAAATATATTAAGAATGTAAACCATATTATATGTATTTGCAATGTGTAAGGTTTGGTGGAAATATAATATATGAAATGTTTAGAAATTAAAAAATTAGTAGAATACTAGTTTTTGTCTGGAGAAGTGGTTACATGGTAGCAGTAACAGAACTACGATTTTAGTAGAGGACAAAGATTAAAATAAAAGGTTAAAGCCAGATTAATTTCAAAATATTAATTAGTATATTTAAAAAGTAATTAATTAATTAAACATTATTTTTTTTTGAGAATGTAATTAAACATAAATTGATTGACATAAAAAACATAATGTAAATAAGTGAGAATTTATTTTCTCGTGCATGGTGTCATTATTATTATTATTATTTTTGTATCTAATGTTAGAGTTTTTTTTTTTTTGGTGGTTAAAACTAATGTTAAAGTTGAAGTATACTAAAATCATTGTTATGTTTAAGGTACTTCATAATCTAAGATGACCAAAATTTTAAAATGTAAAAGTACTAATGTTTATTCTTTCTATATTACTAGAAATGCATTTGTTAGTGAACCATTTTAAGAAAGTTTTTATGGGAAAAGAAAAAAAAAAAAAACAAATAATATTTTGACAACTTTTTCAATTTCCCATAAAAATGGTATAAACTTTTTTTCTAAACTTGTTTATTAACAATTGTCCTAAAGGCACCCGTTAACATGACCCTATTACTTATCATTTTTTTTTTTTTTTTTTTTTGGATAAGATTACTTATCATTTCAAACTAACAAAAGTTGGGCTTATTATGATTATTTCATTTAGGTGGAACATGCTATGAATGAGAAGAAGCAAATAGTGTTCACAGGACACTCCACTGGTGGTTCAATTGCCATTCTTGCAACAATTTGGTTCCTGGAAAAATACTTGAGACCAGATACCTCAAGAGCCTCACCTGGCTGTCTGACTTTTGGATGTCCTCTAACCGGTAACCATATATTTTCCCATGCTCTTAGGCGTGAGAAATGGGCTCCCTACTTCATACATTTTGTCATGAGATATGACATTGTCCCTCGGATCTTGCTTGCTCCTTTGTCATCCGTTAAACAAGAATTACAGCCAGTTCTCCAATTCCTTAATGCAAAAGCATCCGCTAACACACCCTGGGAGGCTTCGAATTTTTATTCGAATGTAATGAGGAATGCATTATCTGTGGCAAGCCATGTAGGAAAATAAGGCTAAATGAACAAGTTTGAATCAACAATACAAACCCTAAAAAATTAGAAATGACAAAAATAAATAGATAGAGTTAGAAAGACCTCACAAACTATAGAATCACGCAAAAAACGTTGTCTTTAAAGGTTGATTTGTGCCACTCGGAGTAGAGCTCGGTGTGAATGGTTCTCTTGACCGAACAACCCCCCAAAGATTAGACTATAGTGATTTCTTCAAGTTGATCACACACTCAAGCAAAAAGAACTAAAAACAACCTTAATTTGCCTTTCCTTAAAACTAAAAATTGATGCTGAAATTTTTAGTGGAGATGAGCAAAAAAAAAACCAGAGCAAACAGAGGGAAGAGGCGGCTGTGTAGCTGAAAAAAAAATGAAGAAAATAAAGAGGGGAAATGAGGGTTTTATAAACCAACTAGTGTGAGGGCTGAGAGCTGCATGCAACGGTCACTGTGCAAGCCAACGGGCAGCACATTAAATGCCCCAACGGGTTGCTTGTTTAATAGCCAACGGGCAGAACCAAAATGGGCTAAAAGGAAAAGAAATAGAAAAGGAATGAGGAACAAGAGAGATAGAGACAAGCCTAAACCCAACACAAGTCCAACTTTAACCCTTAGCCCATTATCTTTCAAGCTAACACTTAAGTGGTGCTATGGTTTATAAACATATATGAAAACTCATCTCTAACCAATGTGGGACACAAGCATAGTTTAAGTGTTTGAAACACACATACTCCAACAATCCCCCACATGTTACAAACACTAAACTAGAAAATGCAATAAACTCAAGAAGGCATGCATCAATATGGTACCCTAAGGTTTTAACCATACTTAGGGTAAAGAAGTAGGAACTACTAGACAATGGTAGAGTTAGACTCTTTTAACCAAGCTATTAGATAACCAAACTTACCACCCATAAACTTTTCTTTACCAAGGTTGTTCCATGAGCGGGTTGGCGCCTTATACAGGCCATGTGCCATTGGGGTTTCATGAGAGCTCTAGAGACCTACCCAAGTCTCATAGGAGCGACACAACTTCCACTCCCACATAGGTGGCATCCATCAAGAGTGTGTGCAACACATCCCATCCCAACAGGTAGGGACTATGGATCTATTAAGAGCTAGAGCTCAACCTCCAACAATCTGCAACTTAGCACTGTCTCACACCATAAGGATGGACTCATCACTAATCTCCTCAATGAGATAGCGGAATACATAATAATTGACAGTGCCCATATGGACCACAAATGACCTCTACCCATTTAACCCCTTGTGTGGAATCACCCATCATAGAGGTTGGGCATTGGCCATAGTGTCACAATTTGGGTATCAGTTCTATCCCCCTCGATGTCTCACTCACCAGCCTTTTTGCTAGTGGCTTGGTCAAAGGATCGGCCAAATTCCTTTTTGACCTCACAAAATCCAAGGACATTACACCATTATCAATGAGCTGCCTCACAATATTGTGCCTCCGTCGGATATGTCGACTTTTCCCATTATAGATTTTGTTCTTAGCACGTGCTATGGCAGTCTAGCAATCACAATGCATGCAAATAGAGGCAATAGAGTTAGTATACAATGGTATATCAATTAAAAAACTCCTAAGCCACTCGGCTTCGGACCCAGCCTTTTCTAAGGCTACTAACTCTGATTCCATGGTGGATCTCGCTATGCAAGTCTGTTTAGATGATTTCCAAGAGACAACCCCTCCAGCTAGTGTGAGCATATATCCACTAGTGGGCTTTACCTCATCTGTATCAAAGATCCAATTAGCATCACAATATCCTTCTAATATAACAAGATAATCACAATATGACAAACCATAATCAAAAGTACCCTTTAAATATCTCAACAATCTAGATATTGCATCCCAATGTTCAATACTAGGATTATGAGTATATCTACTCAATCTACCAACAGCATATGCAATATCAGGGTGAGTACAGTTTGTCAAAAACATCAAACTACCAATGATTTGTGCATATTTATCTTGTGAAACACTATCACCATGATTTTTAAACAAGTGCACCTTTGAGTGAAAAGGTGTAGACATAGGTGACATATCAAAGTATTCAAATTTTTTAAGAATTTTCTCTACATAGTGAGATTATGATAGTGTAATGTAATCATTACCCCTAAGGATCTTGATGCCCAAGATTATATTTACCTCACCCAAATCTTTCATATCAAAATTAGAGACAAGAAAGTGTTTAGCATCATGCACAACATCAAGGCTAGTTCTAAATATAAGTAAGTCATCAACATATAAACATATAATAACACCTTCATTATTAATTAACTTGCTATATATGCATTTATCGGCACCATTGATCACATACCCGTGTGTAAGCATAAATTATCAAAATTTTCATGCCATTGTTTAGGTGCTTGTTTTAAACCATATAAAGATTTAACCAACTTACAAACTTTATGTTCTTGTCCAAGAACTACATAACCCTCGGGTTGCTCTATATAAATTTCTTCTTCTAAATCACCATTTAGAAAAGCAGTTTTAACATCCATTTGATGTACTACAAGTTTGTAAATAGAAGCAATGGCAAATAAAATTCTAATAGATGCAATTCTAGTAACCGGAGAATAAGTATCAAAATAATCCACATTATGTTTTTGCTTATAGCCCTTGGCTACTAAGCGAGCTTTAAGCTTATCAATTGTACCATTTGGTTTTAATTTCCTTTTAAACACCCATTTGCAACTAATAGGTTTAACCTTGGGTGGAAGCTCAACTAATTCCCAAGTATGATTAGACATAATAGATTCTAATTCATTATTAATTGCTTCCAACCGAAAAGGTGCATCTACGGATTTAATTACATCATAGTAACTTACAAGTTCATCTTCAACAACATAGGCAAGGAAATTGTTACCGTAATCCTTTTCCTTCCTAGCTCGCTTGCTCCTTCTTATTTCTTGCACATCATCAACAAAGTCATTAGAAATTTCAATAGAATCATGCAATACTTTTTCCTTATTTTTCAAAGGAAACACATGCTCAAAGAATATGGCATTTTTGGATTCAATAATAGTGTATGATTCTAATATATTATTTTTTATGACAAGAAATCTATAGCATGAACTATTGCAAGCATAACCAATAAACACACAATCACATGTTCTAGAACCAAGCTTTCTCCTTTTAGGCTCGGGTAGCATGACCTTAGCCAAGTACCCCCACACTTTGAGGTATTCCAAGTTAGGCTTATGCCCTTCTCAAAGTTCATAAGGAGTTTTACCGGTTTTCTTATGAGGTATCTTATTTTGAATATGACAAGTCGAAAGAATGGCCTCCCCCCATATGTTGGAAGATAGCCCAGAACTAACAAGCATAACATTCATTATCTCTTTAAGAGTTCTATTTTTCCTTTCAGCTATTCCATTAGATTCCGGTGAATAAGGTGGAGTTACCTCGTGTATTATGCCATTTTGTTCACAAAATTCCTTAAAAGGATTAGACTCATATTCACCACCTCTATCGGTTCTAAGTCTTTTAATCCTTTTATTCTTTTGGTTCTCAACTTCACTTTTATACTTTATAAACATTTCCAAAGCTTCATCTTTGGTTCTTAGTAAATAAAGTTTAGTGAATCTAGAGTGGTCATCAACAAAGATCACATAAAATCTTCTACCACCTTTAGCCATGGTGTGTTTTAAATCATCCAAGTCACTATGTACCAATCCAAGAAGCTCGGTTTCTCTTGTTATGGATTTACAAGGTTTCTTGGTGATTTTAGTTTCAACACAAATTTCACATTTGTCCATATTAGCTTCACTTAGTGAGTTAATAATTCCACATTCTTTCATTTTCTTTATATAGCCAAGATTAACATGTCCAAGTCTACCATGCCAAACATCAATGGAATCAACTAAGTAAGCAAAAGAAGATGAACCTTTTTCATTAATAACTTGATCAACATTAAGTACAAAGAGACCTTCATCATCATAGCCCTTACCAACAAAGACTTCATTCTTAGTTAAAGTAACTGTGCCACCATCAAATAAAACTTTAATACCGGCCTTACCAAGCAAATGTACCGAAATGAGATTGTGTCGAAAGTGAGGTACATGAAGGACATTATTGAGTGAAAGAGTTTTACTGGAAGTTAGCTTCAAGAGTACCTTCCCTTTACCACTCACCGACATGGACCTATTGTCCCCAACATAGACACATTCGGTGCCTTCCGCCATAAGAGTGTAGGAACTAAACACCTCTTTGAATTCACCAATGTGTCTTGTGCAAGCCGAGTCAACTACCCATCCCTTCACTTTTGTCACCAAGTGTGCCTCACACACCATCGCCGCAATGATCTCTTCGGTTTGCACCACATTTGCCTTATTTGATGTAGAGCCTTTGTTGTTGTTCTTATTGTTGTTGAAGTTGCCTCTTGCCCTACATGTTGCCGCATAATGACCTATTTTGTCACAAATAAAACAATTACCCTTTTTCTTTTGGATTTGAGGATTTGGGTCATTTTTATTATGAAATTTTCCTTTTCCCTTGAAATCATGTTTCTTATTATGTTGTGAAGGTCTAGAGGGTCCTCCCTCTACGACATTAGCCTTGGAAGTAAATTCCTTAGCTCTAGAAACCTTTTTCGACATCCTATTTGTTTCTTCAATTTGAATATCAACGATAGTTTGTTGAAGATTCAAATAGGTTCTATGGTGGCTATACCGATGTTTATACTATTTCCAAGAGTTCGGCAACTTAAACACAAGGCCATGAGTCATACACCTCTCGGGTAAAACATCACCCTCTTTAGCTAGGTCGGATATTAATTTTTGAAAATTTTCAATTTGGTTAGAAACACTTTTTTCCTCAACCATTTGAAAAGGCATAAATTTAGCCGTAGCAAACTTTTTAGCACCCTCATCCTCAAACCCATAACGACCATTAAGTTCATCCCATAAATCTTTAGCACAAGTAAAATGACAATAATTATCAAACAACTTGTTAGATAAACCACACTTAATAGTATGAACACATAATTTATTTGTTTTTTCCCACTTTGCTATATTTTTAGGATCATCTTCAGGTTTAGGCTCATAAAGAACCCGGTCAATTTCGGTAAATTCCAAGATGGGCAAAACCCTTTCTTTCCAACGCTTAAAATTATTTCCATCAAAAGCCTCAAGCTTTGTAATTTCCGAAATGACCTTAAGAGAATCAACAACTTGTTTCTTCATTTTTAAAAACACACTAATCAACCTTTAAAATTGTAGGAAAATAAGGCTAAGGCTGCGTTTGGTTCGATATAAATCGAATTCCTAGTGTAAAATGAATGCAGGGGAAAGTGAATTCCCTTAAGGAAAATGAAATCTAGGTGTTTGGTTCTGCAATAGAAAATAGTCCGGAAAACGATTTCTGGTGTTTGGTAACATTCTGAAAATGCTATTTTCCTACAAATTTTTCACATTTTCTCAGCTCCCAAACAAATTTTATAATAGAAAATTTCAAATTCTTCACTTAACACAACCAAAATTCAAAATAAAAACATTTTTTATTCACAAACTCGGTGAGGGGAGGAAGAAAGAGTGAGAGATTGAGGGAAAGAGAGATAGATCGGGAAAGAGAGGATCGGAGTGGATGGAGGACGGTGGCAGCCAGATCGGGTGGGTTTGGGGGTGAAGTGGAGTGGGCTGAGATCAGTGATGGCTAGATCGGCAATCGGTGGTGGCAGCCAAATTGGTTGTCAAGATCGGTATCGAGCTTGGGGCTTTGGGTGACGAGATCGGTAGTTCGATCTAGAGGCGGCAGCGACGGCGGGTGGTGGGTTGTAGATCAGTGACATGCAGTTGAAGATTCGGCCATGGTTGGTCAGAGGAAAAGAGAGAGAACAAGGGAGGAAGAGAAGAGGGATGGTGGATGCAGTTTGCATGGTGGTCGGTAGATGGTGGATGGAGCTTGCACTGCAGACGACGGATGATGGATGGAGCTTGCACGGCAACCAAAGCTTGCACGGCGGTCCGATTCCTCTGGTGCTCTCTCTCTCTCTCTCTCTCTCTCTCTTCGGGTTGTTAAGTTCTGAGTGAGGCTGGAAATCAATTGAAGGTAAAATGAGTATGTAATTGGTTTTACGGAGTTGGGGTGTCTATTTTACGGTCAACTGAAATTGGTTTTCAGTTTGACCGAATTTTCATGCGCATCCAAACACTCTTAAGGGTGTAAAATATTTTCCGGATTTTCTTTACCATCGAAACAAACGCAGCCTAAATGAACAAGTTTGATTCAACAATACAAACCCTAAAAAATTAGCAATGACAAAAATAAATAGATAGAGTTAGAAAGATCTCACAAACTATAGAATCACGCAAAATGCGTTGTCTTTAAAGGTTGATTCGTGCCACCCGGAGTAGAACTCGGTGTGAAAAGTTCTCTTGACTGAACAACTCCCCAAGATTAGACTATAGTGATTTCTTCAAGTTGATCACACACTCAAGCAAGAAGAACTAAGAACAATCTTAATTTGTATTTCCTTAAAACTAAAAATTGATAGTTGATCACACACTCAAGCAAGAAGAACTAAGAACAATCTTAATTTGTCTTTCCTTAAAACTAAAAATTGATGCTGAAATTTTTAGTGGAGATGAGTAAAAAAAAAAAAAACCAGAGCAAACAGGCAGCACATTAAATAAATAAATAAATAGGGGAAATGAGGGTTTTATAAACCAACTAGTGTGAGGGCTAAGGGTCGCATGCAACGGTCACTGTGCAAGCCAACAGGCAGCACATTAAATGCCCCAACGGGCTGCTTGTTTAATGTCCAATGGGCAGAACCAAAATGGGCTAAAAGGAAAAGAAATAGAAAAGGAATGAGGAACAAGAGAGACAGAGACAAGCCTAAACCCAACTCAAGCCCAACTTGAACACTCAGCCCATTATCTTTCAAGCTAACACTTAAGTGGTGCTATGGTTTATAAACATATATGAAAACTCATCTCTAACCAATGTGGGACACAAACATAGTTTAAGTGTTTGAAACACACATACTCCAACAAGCTATGCTGCTTGCAACCTCATGGGAAATACAAAACTGCTATTGGAAACTGTAACCAATTTTATTGCTTTAAGCCCTTTGGAACTTATGTCTTCTGCACTGGGAATGGAAAACTAGCTATCTTGAGGAACCCAGATGCTGTTTTGCAACTACTGTTTTACTCCTCTCAGTTGTGCAGTGAAAGAGAACGTATAGATGTTGCCCAAAGAAGCCTTCAACAACATTTCAGCTATGAGAATGAATTGAAAGAGAGCTTCAATATGCTAGATGTTGTTTTGTTGGAGTCATTGGAACAACTTCCATTATCTGCAGACTCCACAAGTGGTGATACTACAACAATGAACACAACCTTGAAGGACCTTGGCTTGGTCAGTTCTATTTCCTTTGCTTGTTATTGCCAAAATATTGTTTATTGGTGTTTCAACAAATTCCAAAATCTTGAAATCAATAATCTCTTCTTAAAAGATAATTGTTTTCAAAACTTGACTTGCAAAAGACTTTACCAAGAGAATAGGAAAAAGTATTTTAATGCTGGAAAATGTGTTAAATTTAGCGCACTGCTGCCAAAGAATTTTCTTAGTCATTTCTTTATATGCTTATTTTGTGTTTGGGGAGTTCTAGAGCACAAGAGCTAGATTGTGTCTTCGCGTCACTGGAGAGCTAGAGAATCGAAAGGATGGCAACCAGAAACGCATTGATGCCAAGAAGACAGATATTGAAAAGGCAATGAATTACCTACAAGAAGACTACCGATTGCATTGTGGGCATAGTGTTAGTAGCCTAGGCTGTTATGATGCATTCAAGCTTCAAGAAACCTCCAAGGATTTTGATGCTCATGTGAAGGGGCTTGAGTTAGCAGGTATATGGGATGAAATCATCGAAATGTTAAGAAGGTATGAACTCCCAGATGCATTTGAGGGCGAGAAAAAATGGGTAGAACTTGGAACAAGGTACCGCCGCGTTAGTGAGCCCCTAAGCATCGCCAACTACTATCGACACTTGAAGAACAAAGACACAGGAGCTTATATGGATAGGGGCAGGCCAAAACGTTACAGGTTCACTCAAAGATGGCTTGAGCATGCTCAAAGGATGCCTACTGGATCTTGTGGAGAATCATGCTTTTGGGCCAACGTAGAGGAGCTGCGCATTGAAACTAGCGGCCTAGGAGGCTTTGCATCAGTCAAGGAAAAGGTTTTGCGACTAGAAGAACAAGTAAAGAAATGGATCAATGGCAACGAGTTGGGTAAAGATGCGTTGTTCAAGAAATCCACCTTTATGAAGTGGTGGGAAACATTGCCAGATGAGCATAAGTTGAATTATTGCATTAAAGATATAGAAGGATTCATGAGCGTCTAGCAGCATTTTGATTCCTTAGTTGGCTACTATCAACAGCTTTCTGTTATCTTCAACGGTTTTATGCTTTTTGCAATTGCTCAGTTGGCTGTTTGTGTGGGTTTTTTTTTTTTTTTTTCTTTTTTTTTAATCAAGAGTTTCTGTGTTTGTACTATATTCTATATATTGTTTCAATAAAATTTAAACATTTACTAAAGAGGGAAAAAAAAAACCACATAATATTAAGTTTTCTGTATGCTTATCCTTGTAATCAGTATCGCCTCATGCACATTAAATTGGGGAAAAACCTTATTCAACATCAACAGAGAAGTGGTTGATCTGCAGACCCAAGGTAAACAAATAAAAATAAAAAAAATAAAATAAAAAAAAAGCCAAACAATGAAGGGAAAACAGCAACAAGAAGAAGAAGGAACCATAAAAGCTTGCTAGTCTCTACATGCTCAAATATTTAGATTTGTACACACAGCTACACAGAACATGGTCATGTCATTTGATTCACACAAGCATGCATTTTGAACATAAAAGCTTATACCTTTATGTTATTTTTGCTCATACATGCCCATGCTTGAACACGGTTTGTTTACACATGCTCAGATTCACATTCATGAACACAGCACACACATAGGGATGGCCATACCAATTGGGTAATGGATATCCAACCCTACCCGATCCAAATGTTTCGGGTAATAACTGGTTCTTCATGGGTAGAGCTTAACCGGGTTGGGTATGGATATTACCCGAATTGTTTAGGTAGGGTATGGATATTATCTAAACCCAACTCGTAAAAAAAAAAAAAAACCACTATGTCCTCAAAAGACAAAAGCACTCGTTGTCAAATGTCAAGTCCTCCAAGCCATCTGATCTGTCTTCCCCACACAAAATCCAAGCCTTCAAATCCCAACTTAGCCACAATGGTGAAGAAGTTCATGGAAAAGAAGCCGTCGTCTTCTTCGTCGAAGGCAGTGAAGATGGTGATTCTGTCAGATGTGATTGCAAAGGAATGAAATCGCCCTTTTTTCGAGGAAGAGGATTCTTCCTGTTATCGGAAAGATTCGCCGGCTCCGGCAACGGCGTCAGAGGTGGATCATCAAGAAGAACGAAATCATGCTCAACCTTGGTCAGACCAGCTAATCTCTCTCTCATCTCTCGATGTCGTCATTTCCGCCCTTTCCTTCCTCCAAATCTCCAATCACGTTTACGAGCTTCCCCATGGTCTCTCTCTCTCTCTCTCTTATAGTCTTTGTTTGCTTGCTCAAAATATTTTGTATTCTGATTTTACTTTTGGATTTTGTTTTAATGACTGAGGTGGAGCTAAGTTTCTGTTTGGTTGAGGAGATAATATATATATATATATACAGTAACAAACCAAAGAGTGGGAAAAAATACACGTGGAGGGGCGATATAACTATTGATTAGTTTTTAAGTTAGAATGTTTTGGATTTAAAAAAATAATAATAATTAAATGGGTTTCGGGTAGGGTATGGATATCCATGAATAATATATCCGGGTAAGATTCGGGTATGAATACTAATGGGTATTGATATTCGAGTATCTATGGGTAAACTTTTTGGGTAGGATATGTGTGTGACACACATATCTAGTCATAGAAAATATCCAAACCAACATAACCAAGCAGAACGTTTTAAGACAAACCCAAACCAAGAATCCCTTCTTTTCAAACCCATAACCCCAAACCCCGAATCAAAAACACCCAGCAACACATATATCCAACCCAGAAATACCCATCTTGAAATCAACCAACATACCCAAATTCTCATCTCCTCCAAACCCCAACAAGCCAACCAAGATGCAATCAAGCTTAAAGTCGGGAGCTTTTAGCCAAAAACAAAGCAAAGAGGAAAAAACAAGAAAGAAATAGAGATAGAGATACAGAGAGACCAGGTGGATCGGCAATACTTCATTTGGTGATTGGATTTCGTTAGGACAGACCTGGACCGGGTTAAACCAGTCCAACTCCAACCCATGTCTAGCCCATTCCTTATAACCCAAATCTGTCTCACGCCAGCCCACATTTAAACATAAAAGTTCATCCAGCCGAAAAATCAATCAGCTCTCTTAAACCCAGCAACAACAACTCAACCCAAACTTGAACCTAATAAGCTCTAGCCCACACCAAAATACAAAAGCCTAACATTCACTTTAGCCCAAGCCCAGTCCGGCCTCACTAAAGCCTGGGTCTGAAATGCATCCAAGTCCAACTTTAAGAGCCACTCTCACTTAGTCACTTATGCCCCAAGCCCACTCACATAAAAAAAATAAAGATAAAACAAAACCCACAAATGTTTCAGCCCAATCCGAAACATACAAGGAGCCCAGCACACTTAGAGCAAACTGGTCAGCTCAGCCCACTCACAAAAAAAAAAAAAAAATCTACACTCAACTTTGGCCCAACTGAAATTAAGCCCAATTCGAAATTACCTTTGGACCCTAAAACTTCACAAAATCACACTTCAACCCCAGAAATTCTCCAAATGACATTTCAACACCTAAACTTCATAAATTACATTATAACCCTCTAATCATAAAATTACATTCTTAACCCTCAAACTTTCCAAAATTAAACTTTTGACCCAAAACTTTTCCAAATTATATATTGACCTTGAACTCTTTGAAATCACAAATTGACCTCTAACACTTCCAAAAATGCATTTTCAATCTCATTTTGTGCACAAATAAAATTTATTCCTTTAAAATCATAAATTTGTCAAATGACTTTGTTTTCACACTTTGAATTTACCACTTTCTTGTTATTTCTTTGTGTCTTTTGCATGAGAAGATACTTTGGGAAGAGTAATTGCAAGATTGCACTTGGTATGTTGTATCATGGCTATGCAATGAGGTAAGCCTTATTCAATTTATTTTCTTAACAAATGCCATGCTATCACATGCTTAGCAATGTTTTTTAATTTTGTTTTCAAAAATAAATTATTCACATGTCCATGCGCACATGCCTACATGCTCATGTCACTCTAAGGTAGAAAATATATGTTATGCATTCACATGTCATCCTAGGATAAATTATATGTAATTCTAAGATTGTTCACATGTACATTTATACACATGTCACCTTAGGTTAGGTTGTACATGTCATACATCCACATGTCAACTTGGGATAGAAGCATGACATTTTTCACATGCCATCTTAGGATAGATACACGTCATTTCTCATATGCCATCTTAGGATAGATTATGCATGTTCTTTTTACATGTCATTTTAGGATAGATTACGTGTCACATAGGATAAGCTTAATCATTATTTCATTTCACATTGACATGCATATCTTATTCTTTTTAAAACTAAATTCCAAATATTTTAAGTTGTTCTTTAAATGGTAAAATTTAATATTCAAAACAAGGTTCTATCTTTTAAGATAGGCGTTGTGGGATGTTTAACACATTCCCCACACGTAACCAAGCTTCTGAATCTGTCTTTTGGTTTAGGACATTCTTTTACTTTCTAGTTTAGCTTAGGAACTCTAGGGTTTTCTTACTTTTTAGGGGTCCCAACTTACCTTGTATGTCAAACAAAATTATCACATTTTTGTGATTTTTTCATGATACTTTCCATAAAAGAAATTTCAGAAAAATAATAGAAAAAATCTAGTATACTAAAAGCAAACAAAAAAATAATAATAATAATATAATAGGGTATATTATATGTCTGTGTCCATTAAAAAAAATATATTTTAAACACATTTTTGTTTTTACACTGAGCCGAAAGCTCCTTTCTTTCATTTGCACTCAAGCGTCCTGTACATACCGAAGTAGTAGCAACAGAATTCCTTTAACTAAATATTTTTTTGCCGCACTGAAGTTTATGTATTTGTAATAAAAATTCATCAATTATATGAGAAAAAAAAAGATTAATTATCCCATAACTTAAAAAAAAAAAAAAACAAAAAAAAAAACTAGATTATAAAGCAATTTGAACCTTGGACGACTCTATTGGACACAACAAAATGTGTCAACTAAACTACAAAACTCCAAACAATTAAAGTAAAAATTGATTGTCCATTTTTTACTATCTAGTGTTAATTATTTAGTGTAAGTTGGTATGACTATAATGCGTACGAGTTCAATTAATTGGCTAACTCCCACATTTCTTGCTGGAACTTAGTGAGATACAGTTGAAAGACAAAACTCTCTGCAATTGGAATACACATAAAATTAAAACATAAACCTAAGAAGTCAATACGGTTGCAATTTAATTTAAATTACTTTTATCATGTACCTGAAATTTTGTATACAAGTTTTTGTAAAAGTTCATCAAAGTTTGGAGTAAAATAATATACTTGTGACAAGAAAACATTGAATGACATAAGAAGTTTGCGGTGTTCCATAAGAAGCACTGCAAACTTCTTATGACATTCAATTTTTTTCTTGCCGCATAGATTTTATTTCACTCCAAACTTATAGATGAACTCAATGTTTACAAAAACTTGAATGTAGAAGTTCAGTAATGAAAGTAATATAAATTAAATTGCAACGATATTGACTTCTTAGGTTTATAATTTAATTTTATGTGTATTTCAATTGTAGAGAGCTTTTACCTTTCAGTTGTATTAAGTTCCAGCAGGGAAGAATGAGAGTTAGCCAATTAATTGGATTGGTGCGTATTATAAATTCAGTGTCTTCATCATTTTCGTGTCTATTATTATCTTTTGAATGTTTATTACAAACATAAAAGGAACAATGGAATCCTTACATATGATTATAGTCATACCAACTAACACAAAATACCAACACCCAAGGGTAAAAAATGGGCAATCAAATTTTACTTTGTTTGCTTAGAGTTTTATAGTTTAATTGACACATTTTGGAGTGTCCAATAAAGATGTATATGATTTAAATTGCCTTAAACTCTAGTTTTTTTTTTTTTTTTTTTTTAAGTTATGATAAATAATCAATCATTTCTTTCTCTTATAATTGATGAATTTTTATTCAAAATCCCTAAATTATAAGAATTTTTATTCAAAATTCCTAAACTTGTATGTCACAAAGAAAATAAAAAGATTTAGTTACAGAATTCTGTCGCTACCACTTTGGTATGTATAGGATGTTTTACTACAAGTGAGTAGGTCTAGCTTTCAATTTAGAGTAAAAACAAAAATGTTTTATAGGATGTTTTAAAAGAGTTTTTCAATTTATATTGTTTCTTTGTCATTTAGAATACTGGATCCTTTCCTATTATTTCTTTGTAATTTCTTTTATGAAAAGTATTATTCTGGGAAGGAAAAATCACAAAAAGAAAGGGAATGTGTTTTTCCTTTCATAATTCAATTATTATAAAAAGTTGGGTAAATTGGGAATTGAACTCTATCTCTACTCTAGAGCTGCTCATATTTAGATGTTTCTGGAGGAAGGAGGAAAAGGTTAGGGAAATTGGAGCTCTCATTTTTAATTTGATAGGTACTCCTTAATCAAACACAACTTTTCCTAACAAATTGATCATATTAATAAATTAGCACCATTATCAAAAAACAAACAAAAAAAAAAACTCACCGGGACAAGGTCAAAGTAAAGAGGCGTCGTTTCTCGACCTCTTAGTCAATTTGTCTTATCCCAAGACACAGTTAGGTCTAAGGGTCATTTTTTATTTTTCATTTTATTTAATTTTTTAGGGTCATTCTACGTACCCTTTATATTTTTGGTGGATATGGTACCTACTTGCATCTTAACCGTGTATTTCACTTCGTTTTAATCCTAACTGTTATTTTAATTTTAATGAGACACCAATTACTGGTCAAGTAGGTAACATATAATTGCAAAAAAAAACCTAGAGAAAAAGGATAGAAAGAAATAGAAGGCGCTTCTTCTCTCTCTTGTTCTTTGATATCTCTCTCAAACTAGAGACTACTACTTCTCTCTCATGTTCTGTGTTCAGTGAATTTTCTTTTCGCATCCCGTCGCTTTCTAGTGAAGGTATTTGAGAATCACTTTTCTATGATTGAAGGTAAGAATCAAAAAGAAAAATTGTAATTTCACTGCAAATTGTTAAATCTCTTAATTAATGATTACCATGTTTGTTTTGTTTCCATTTTTCTTCGTTAGTATTTCGGATGTTAAAAATTATAGGGATTAAGTTGTAAATTTAAGCTGGGGTTTTGTGCTAATAAGTGAAAATGGTTGTGTATTAATTTAAAGTTAGGGACTACCTCAATAGGTTTTTAGGTTCAATTTTATTTAGAAAAAACAAAAAGAAAAACTAAACAAAATGAAGTTTATACACATTGTTCACCGTCATGACCATAGAGTACTTATCTTTCATACTCTCAAATTTTGACATGTTGGTACGCCAACATTTATATGTTCTTGATTTTGACTATCTAGATAGAGATGCACAATAAGCTGAAGGAGAAGAAATGTAACTTTGCGGGCATCCTGAAACAGTTTGTGTATTATACAACAAGCAAACTTTGGCTCCTATTGAGATTAAAAACTAATCGTCCTGTGTACAACATATGTTTCTGGCAACCTTATGATAATGTGCTCCTAGTGTCGTATAATTTTGCTCGTAAAGAAGTAGTAAATTCAATGGCGCGAGTGAGTTTGTAGTGAACAAGTATTGGTTGTCGGGATTTCTGGTCTAGCCATAAGGTCAACCAATACCTGTTCACTACAAACTCTCTCTAGCGTCATTGACTATACTACTTTTTTACTAGCAAAATTATACGACACTAAGACCACATTATCATAGGGTTGCCAGAAGCATATGTTGTACACAGGACGATCAGTTTTTAATCTTAATAGGAGCCAAAGTCTGCTTATTGTATGATACACAAACTGTTTCAGGATGCCTGTAAAGTTACATTTCTTTCTCCTTCAGCTTATTGTACATCTCTGTCTAGAGAGTCATAAAATCAAAATCATAAAAATGTTAGTATACCAACATGTCAAAAAATGAGAATATGAAAGAAAAGTACTCTATGGTCATGATGGTGAACAATGTGTATAGACTTCATTTCGTTTAGCTTTTTTTTTTTTTTTTTTTTTTTTTTTTTTTTTTTTTTTAAAATAAAATTGAACCTAAAACCTATTGAGGTAGTACCTTACTTTAAATTAATACACATCTATTTTCACTTATTAGCACGAAATTCCAGGTTAAATTTAATTACAACTTAATTCCTATAATCCTATGAAACCCAAATATTATTATAGATCCATTTGGAAAATCCATAAATAAAACAAATGAATAGCGAAGAGACTCACCAATTGCAAACTATTATCTGTAGCAAAAAGTATTCCTCGAGGACAATCACTACAAGATATAGGGGTGACCTGTGTCGGGGGTTGATTTGAGATAAAAGTATATGAGCGGTTATGTGCATGCAAAAAACGAAGTTCTTCACCAAGAACAATTAAATCTGATTTCAAGGAATCCTCCGGTGAAACAAGCATCACAGGTTTGTCGCCAAAGGACTAGTGGTCAATCAATTGAAGTGGAAGATGCTGGAATCCTAGAATTTCTGATGAAAGCATGTTGTAGGCATTAGGCCACTTAAATTGGAGCACAATTCCACTCCTTAAACTTGATATTACAAAAAGTTGTTCACCCAATGATGATGTCAAAAATCATCAGTGAGCTGTGCAGTCCTCATGTGCTCTCGATAAAACCTGTGAAACAAAAACAAAGAAGACTCTATAGAGAGCACCGGTGTGATACTAGCCAAATACCCTCTGAAAGTTAAGTTAGAGAGAATTTTTACAACTCTAGAGTGTCAAAACTGGAAAAAATTATGCATACCTTAATTTGTGAGGGCTTTGGGGTTTTTATAGTAGTGTAGAGCCGACATTTGTTTCTTGGTAAAGAAGGTCTTTCCTTATAGAGAAGATCCTTATCATTATACGTATTTTGCGGGGTCCTTTCCTTGTAAAGATTCCTTTGATTAGGGTTAATCATGGGGTACAAGACATTTCCATATTGGGTTTCTTGGAGACCACTTAGGCCACGTAGGTGCCACGTGGCTTTGCTACCCGTCTCATTGGAATCCGTCCGTCTCATTGGAATCCGTCCACTACAAAGAGTCCGTTCATCTTGCTTGAGTCTGTCCACTTTAAAGCGTCTGTCTGTCTTTCTGCCTTTTTGTTCGAGATACGATTCCTTCTACCAGTTCTTTGACTGTTAGGCCATTTAGACTGTCTCTTTTGGCAACATCGTCGCTTATGACTAACTTTGTTGACTGGATCCATCTCCCTTGGGATTTATCCCTATTAGCCGCCCCCTCACTCTATGGGTTCATCGCTTGGTATCCCAAACAAGCACGTGGAGTGACAGTCTCACCTAGTTCTAAGGAGTCGTGCTTTGATTGATAGGGTAGTTGAGAGTCATAAATGCTAAGGGGACACATGGCACAATTTCAGTGGCTGGTTACTCGGATCGAAGCATCTCTTCGTCTTCCGTGCTGTTTCCTTTATATATATGTTGCTTCCTCCCTTCATTTCTACTTTTCGCAACCATTTTCTAGTGTCAGAGTGCCATCGTCATCTACAAGAATCTGTCACTCCGTCTACTCAATGCGTCCATTCACCACACCATTTTTGTCTCTTTTTTGCATTGCACACTTGTAAATGCTCTCCGTCCTTTACACATATTTTTTATTTTCTTATTTTCTTTAAGTATTGTATGTCCGTCGCATATGCAAACCTGTAGAGTCTTAGGAGTTTATCCATTACGTGTAGGTGTAATAGATGTCTAGTGAAGTGTCGAGTGAACAATCGTGTGTCTGCGAAGGAGCGGGCTACGATGAGGTGTACCCGTCAGGTCAAGACGACCCCGGTGCCTCTTATTTTGAAAGGGTTCCGTCTGTCAACTCACCTTCCGAGAAGGAGGATGAGGATTCGGATGTGGACGGGTCAGAGAGTGGTACAAATGGAGACACAAACGGCATGGAGAACGTTGAATCTCCTATTAGATTCATCATTGGCCCTAACGGCCTTAGGAATTTCGTTCTTCCCCTCATGTGGACGGTCAACGATTTTAACTCGACTATTAAAAGAAAATACTTCGATACCTTACGGGAGAGATACCAGATTCCTGCCAACATCCCCATCTATTTACCTTTCAATTTTGAAAAGTGCTATTACCGTGGTGCTGATGACATCGGGGTGTATGAGCAGATGTTCAAGGTAGGATTTAGACTGCCTTTGAGTGCTCTCCACCATTGCTTACTCCAATACCTAGGACTAGCCATCACCTAGATTGCTCTGAATGCTTGAAGAATCTTCCTTGGTGCGGAGGTGTTGTATGAGGTTCTAACTAAAGGGAAGCGTCAACTAACTGTGGAGGAGTTCTTCCATTGTTACTGTCCTTTCGAAATAGTCAAGTCTAAAGGCATTTACAATTTCCTGCCAAGGAAACCGTCTCTCAGGCTAGTGTATGAGACCCTTGATTCCAACTGGAACTGGAAGAACCGGTACTTCTTCATCTAGGGAGACAACTGGATGTGTCACCTTGATGAACGGGAGAACATGCCCCTTGTTGATAAAACTTGGGGTATAATGCCTCCGTCTAGTAGGTGTCCGTTTGCTTAAATTTGCTCGTTTATTTGTTTTATCCGTTTTACTTGTTAGTCTAACCATCTTTTGTTGCAGCTCAGGACCGTCCAGAGGTTAACCTTGAACAGTGGAGCTTCTTGGAAAAGATCTTCAAAATTTCGCTAAAGGAGAGGATGTGGAAGAAGCTCGTCACCTTGGACACTCTGCAGTGGTATTGTGAGGGTCTCGAGCCTACAGATACTACCTGTCGATATGACACAATTGCACGCCAACGTGAGTCCGTTGCTTGTTTCTTGCTTATTTAATTCTTTAGTAATTTTCTGCCTAACTCTTTCTTCCCATCCCCTTTGGCGTAGAAATGGACGACGATAAGAGGAGGGCTTTCATTGGCCAACAAGCCGCCGCGTAGGCGAAGAAACGAAAGGGGGAGGGCGTGCCCCTTATCGAAGAGACGGGTCCAATCAAGCCGTTCATTAAGCGTAAGACAACGGACAAGGTGGACTGTCCTCCGAAGAAGCCAAAGGAGGTGATTACTCCAATCGTTAGGGAGACCTTTCCGTCTACCAAGCTGCCTCCTCCACCTCGTCATGGGACTGAGAAAGGTTTGATGATGGCCAAAGGTCCCGTCGTTGAACAACGCCCCCCTCCTCTGCGAGGACTCGCGATATGACATTGGGCAACTCTCGTCCATCATCAAGGACGATGATTATGAGGACTTGGGCAACCATGCAACTAAGGCCATAGGGGAGACGTGTCTTTTCAGCATAGCTCAGGTGTGTAATCGTCCTCTTTCCCTTCCGTTTCTTAGTCACCCTTATTTCTAACCTTGTGTTAATTCTTGCAGGATATGCTGATGATGAAGGGCTTGATGGACCATTGCATGGCTCGAGAGAAGTTGGTTGACCATTTGAAGGAGAGGGCTGAGTCCGCAGAGACGGGGTTGAACAAGCTCAAGACCTGGAGGGAGGTGCAAATTAAGTAGCTGGATGTGACGAAGAAGGACCTGGAAGAGTCGGAGAGTCATGCCGAGGCTCTGAAGAATGTGCTGACGGACAAGGAAGGGGAGGTCTCCTTGTTGAGGAAGCAAGTCCTTCAAGCTAAGAAGGACGGGAAAACAGAGTTCTGCAACTCCGACGGGTTCCTTTTCGAGCTCAGCGGCTGCTATGTGGATGACTTTAATAAGTGCCTCCGTCAGGTCAAGGCTCTCTTCCCTAACCTGGACGTTTCTCAGATCTCCATTGACGCCGTGGCCTAGACCCCAGTTAGGTCTGTTAAGCTTGAAGGTACCGACGAGCTATTTAAGGCCAACCCTACGCCCGACGCTCAAGGTGACGAAGAGGCCACTTTACAAGAAGAACAGGTTAAATCCGTCGAGGATGAGAACCATCCACTAGAGGAGGCCAAGATGGCAGATCATAAGAAGGTCAAGGATGAGAAGGCCCCCATTGACCAGCCTTAGATTTTGTAAATTTTATTTTTATTGAAATCATGTAGAAAACAATGGTTGTATAAATTTAACATTTTTAGGCTTTTGATTCTAAGTTTATTTACCTTCGTTCCATCTAGAAGATTTCAATTTTCTGCCCGTTGCTTCTTTTTTGCTTAGATTTATGTACGTCTACTAATAGATCCAGTGCATCCATCCATTAATGGACTTTAATGAATCCCAATGTACCTTTTGAGATGTATCCGTCTACTTATGGGACTTGTATAGATTTTCATGCATCCCTTGGGATGTGTCCATCCACTAATGGACTTTAATAAATTTTAATGAATCCCTAGGACGCATCCGTCCACTATGTGGGACTTATATACATTTCAATGCATCTCTTGGATGTATCTGTCCATTTCATGGGACTTATAAATTTCGATGCATCTCTTGGACGTATCCATTCACTTCATGGGATTGTATAAATTTCAATGCATCTCTTGGATGTGTCCATCCATTAATGCACTTTAATAAATTTTAATGAATCCCTAGGATGCATCTGTCCACTTATGGGACTTATAAGAATTTCAATGTATCCCGTGGGATGTATCCGTCCATCAATAGATGTGTTCGTCCATTCTTAGGACTTGTATTTTTCTAGGCACCCCTTGGGATGTGTCCGTCCCCTTAAGGACATATCAAGGCATCCCTTTGAGATGCATCCATCCACTTGTGGACTTAGTTGTAGACGTGGTTTTGTAGAAACGTGCATGATATATCTGAATAACTCCTCTTATTATGATAAATACGAGCATAAGCCAAAAATTGTTTTGAAAAAATAAAAAGTTTCCATTTGGGCTAAAAAGTATTGTAGATAATAAAAATTAACTAAAAAGAAATAAACTGGAAATAAGGAGTGGTGCTCTGCATGCTGTCGTTTACTGGTAGTATTTATTTAGGTGCTCGGTGTTCCATGGATGATGCAACTTCTGTTTGTCTAGCGTCTCCAGGTGGTAAATGTCTTTCCTCTACCATGAAATGATTCTGTAGGGTCCTTCCCAATTAGGTCCTAACTTTCCCTGGGATGGATCTCTTGTGGCCCTTGTCACCTTTCTCAGGACGTGGTCTCCAACTTGGAAATCTCTGTGTCTGACTCTAGAGTTGTAGTGCTTGGTCATGAGGTCCTGGTATCGTGCTAACCTTTACGCAGCTGTTGCTTTAACCTCGTCTACTAGGTTAAGTTGTAGGCGCATGGCTTCGTCATTCCTATTCTCATTATGGTTCTTCACTTTATAGCTTGTGAGTTCGACTTCAGTGAGGATAACGGCTTCGCTTCCGCAAGTCGGTTGAAATGGTGTCTCTCCTATAGGTATTCTAGCCGTTGTCCTGTACACCCATAGTACACTTGGTAGTTTGTCTGGCCATATACTCTTTGCCTCCTCGAGCCAAGTCTTAATGATTTTGAGCAAGAATCGATTCGTAACCTCAACTTATCCATTGGCTTAAGGGTGGAAGGGTGAGGAGTAGTGATTCTTGATCCCCAGCTGTGAGCAAAAATCCTTGAATGGCTCGTTGTCGAACTGTTTTCCGTTGTCTAAGACCAATACTTTAGGGATCCCATACCTGTAGACAATGTTTCTCCAAACGAAACTTTGTACGTTTTTCTCTGTGATGGTGGCCAGTGCTTCAGCTTCCACCCATTTGGTAAAGTAATCTATACCGACCACTAGGAACTTCAGCTATCTTGCCGCTATTGGGAATGGGCCCATGATGTCTAACCCCCATTGAGCAAAAGGCCACGAAGCTATCATCATGGTGAGCTCTTCTGTTGGCTGTCTGATGATATTGTTGAACCTCTGACATTTGTCGTAGGTTTTGACATAGACTTGGGCATCATTCTACATGGTAAGCCAATAGTATCCTACCTGAATCAACTTATGCACTAGTGACCGTGACCCCGAATGGTTCCCGCAAATCCCTTCGTGAACTTCCCTCATGACATAATCCGCTTCCTCGGGGCTTAGGCATCTTAGGTACTGTTGGGAGAAGCCATTTTTGTTCAAGACATCTTTTATTAGGATGAATCGTGCCGCCTGAACCTTCAACTTCCTTGCGGCCTCCTTATCGTCAGGTAATGTGCTGTCTCTTGAATACAAGATTATTGGTGCGGTCCAGTTGTCTTGTGAGCCTATTTCCTACACATCTATACCATCTATTAGGGGCGAAAGCTGAACGAAAGAAAGTACCTTACTTGGGAATGAGCATGTGTTCTGCTGATGCGGCCTTGGCAAGACGGCCAGCTTGCTCATTCTCTTCCCTTGGGATTTGAACAAATTTGGACTGAAGGTCACCTACCCATTTCCTTACTTGCTCCAAGTATTTCTTCATCCGTTCACCTTTGCATTTGTAGTCACCATTCACCTGACTTGTGACCACCTGAGAGTTGTAATAAACAACCATACTTGTGGCCCCTACTGCTTTGGCGAGGTATAGTCTAGCTACTAACGCTTCATACTCCGCCTCATTGTTAGTCGTAGGCAAGTCGAGACAAACCATGCACTCGATCTCGTCCCCTTCTATAGAGTGGAGTACTATAACTACCCTGCTAACCTGCCTGGTGGACGATCCGTCCATATGGATACTCCATTGAGGATGCTCTTTTGCCCCTTGGCCTTCTATATTGGAGAATTCTACAATAAAGTCAACGACCACCTGTCCCTTCATGGTAGTGCGCGGGCGGTATTGCATGTTGAATTTGCTCAACTCAATTGCCCATAGGGCCATCTGTCCAGCGGTTTCAAGATTACTCATTGCTCTCCGTAGAGGCTTGTCTGTCAGAACGACCACAGTGTGGGCTTGGAAATATGGCTTGAGCTTGCGAGTTGCAGTCACTAAGGCGAAGGCTAGTTTCTTCGTCGAGGGGTACTTTTCCTCCGCGCCTCAGAGTGCTTGGCTAGTGTAGTATATGGGCTTCTGTACCCTTTCTTCTTCTCTGACTAAGGCTGCATTGACAGTGGCCAAGGAGACGGTAAGGTAGAGAAATAGCTTCTCCCCTAGTTTGGAAGGACTTAGCATTGGTGGGGAAGAGAGGTATGCTTTTAGGTCCTCGAATGCTTGTTGACACTCAGCCGTCCACTCGAAGGACTTCTTCAACGTGCGAAAGAAAGGCAAGCATTTTTCTGTTACCCTTGAGACGAACCTGTTCAGCGCCGCTGCCTTGCCATTGAGGCTTTGTACTTTTTTTATGTTCCTAGGTGGTGCCATCTCCATTATGGCCCAGATCTTGTTTGGGTTAACTCCAATGCCTAGGAATTTTCCAACCGTTACCCCAAATGCACATTTTCTTGGATTGAGCTTCATGTTATAGGAGCGGAGGGTACTGAAGGTCTCCTTGAGGTCGTCCAAATGGCTGTCTTCTCGTCGACTTTTCACTAGCATGTCATCTACATAGACTTGGACATTCCTCCCAATCTAATATGCAAACATTTTGTTCATGAGCCTTTGATACGTTACGCCCGCGTTCTTGAGACCGAATGACATTACTTTGTAACAAAAAAGGCCTTGGTTGGTGACGAATGAAGTTTTCTCCTGATCAGCCTCGTCCAGCTTGATGTGGTTGTAACCAGAAAAAGCATCCATGAAGTTTAGCAACTGGTGTCTTGCTGTTGAGTCTACCAGGACGTCGATTTGTGGGAGTGGGTAGCTATCTTTGGGACACACCTTATTTAAGTTCGTGAAGTCTACAAACATCCTCTATTTTTCGTTGGTTTTCTTGACCATCACTACATTGGCCAGCCAGTCGGGGTAGTATACTTCTCTTATGAATTTTGCCTCTTACAACTTGCGAACTTCTTCAGCTATAGCCTTGTCTCGCTCCTGGGCAAACACTCTCTTCTTCTGCTGAATAGGGGGGAACGTGGGTGATATGTTCAACTTGTGAACCATGATTGAAGGGTCGATCTCGGACATGTCTTCGTGGCTCCAAGCAAAGACATCTTGGTTCTCTCTTAGGAATGTTGTGAGTGCTTGAGAGACTAGCGGACTGCCGAGGGTGCCAATTCTGGTCATTCACTCAAGTTTTGAGTTATCGAGAAGTATCTCCTCCAATCCTTCAACGGGCTCTGCAACCATCTGTTGTTCTTCTATACTCATGGTCTGTAAATGGTCGTCCATATGTTGCACTCGCATGCTGCCACTTGATCTCCATGTACCTCTCCTACTCCGTACTTGGTTGGGAACTTGATCATTAGGTGATAGATCAAAGTCATGGCCTTCCACGAATTAAGGGTAGGCTGGCCCACTATGGCATTGTATGCAGACGAACAATCAACCACAAGGAATGTAACATCCTTAGTAATTTGTTAAGGGTAATCGCCGACCATCACGGGTAGTATAACTGCTCCGAGGGGGTATACTTTCGTCTTTCTGAACTCGACGAATGGTGCATTGGTTGGTACAAGCCGTTCTCTCTCGATTCTCATTTGCTGGAACGCCGGGTAATATAAAATGTTAGCAAAGCTTCCATTACTGATTAGGACCCGGTGGGTGTTGTAGTCTCCTACCTGTATGCTAACAACAAGAGCATTGTCGTGGGGGTGGTGGAGACGTCGAGCATCTTCCTTCGAGAACCCAACTATGGGTTCGTCCACTCATGCCATTTTTAGAACGAAACTCGTCAGCTAGACGTTCTGAACCATCCTAAGGTAGGTTTTACGTGCCTTCCTAGATGAGCCAGACGTTGTGGTGCCCCCTACAATCATCCTTATGTCTCCTAAAGGTGGCTTGGGGTGCTCACATCCCTTCTACCAGCTTGTTCCTGCGATGGGTTTGTCTTTTCTTTGCTGACGAATCGTTGTAGCTTCCCCTACTTGATGAGGGCCTCGATCTGTTGCTTCAAGTCATAGCATTCGAATGTGTCGTGATCGTGATCCTGATGAAAACGACAATACTTGTCTCTAGACCTCTTATTAGGATCTCCCTTTAACTTGCCAAGCCAGGTCAAGGTCATATCGTCCTTGATCTACATCAGGACCTGATCGATCAAGGCAATCAGCAGGGTGGAATTCGCAAACCTTCCAGTGGGTGGTTTGGAATGCTTGTCCTCTCGTGGGTCTCCTGTTCTAGTTGTCTTTCGTCCCTTGTCTTGCCGTGCATCTTCTTGCCTTTCCTTCTTCCTGGGTTTTTCCTCTCGAGCCAGTAGTGCATCTTCTGCGTTCATGTACTTAGTGGCTCGATAAAGCACATTTGACATAATCTTTGGGTCGTTCTTGTATAAGGAGGACAAAAACTTCCCCTTTCGCAGACCATTGGTGAATGCAATAACAAGTATCTTGTCATCAGTTTCGTCTATCGAAAGGGCTTCTTTGTTGAAACGTGCTATATAGAACCTCAGCATCTTGTCTTCTCGTTTCTTGATGCTCATCAGGCACGCAGTGGATTTCTTGTACATGTGCCCCCTTATGAAATGCGATGCAAACTGTGCACTTAGCTCTTTGAAGGTACCGATGGAGTTGGGTGTCAATCTGCTGAACCATATCCTGGCAGGACCTTTCAATGTAGTTGGGAAAGCTTGGCAAACAAACGAAAGTATGTTATTTTGGGGGTTATTAATGACACTTTTTTGATAAAATCTTATTAAATTGAATAAGTTTGAAAGTTAGGTGTAATTTGTAATTTAGCTTTTTTTTTTTTTTATAATTTTAATTATTATTACTCTTTCTTTTTTCCTTTGTATCGGGTAATAGGCTTTATAGTGAATGAAAAATGTACACAGATTTCACATTTTCCGAGCAAAGAGAGTAGAGTTTGAGAGTTGAGAGAGGTTTTAGTTTTACCTAATTGTATTACAATTTGTAAATACATTTGGGCTAGTCTGACCCCAGACAGATGACGGGCCTTTCCGGATTCAGGTCATGGGACCATTTTTCCAGCCCGAATCCATAAGCAGTCCAAAGATGCGCGTTTATTAAAATTTGGGTCATGGGTTCCATGAAAACTCCTTTTAACTTTTTTTAATGAATAAAAATAATATATATTAAAGAGAAAAGAAAAGTGGTTGCATCATGCATGAAAATTTATAGTCAATGAGTTATGAGATGGAAACTTGCATTAATTTAATTCCAACTTTACAAACTTCGACCTGATGATTAGTCAATGCCTGCAGTTTTATTTTTGTTTTTATTGGTAGGAGATTATTGGTTATGGTTAACTTTGCCCAATTCCAATGATGTGAAGGTTGGAAAAAAAAATGATGAGTGAATGACATATCTTTTGAATGCAAGTTGATTAGGTCAATGTAATTCTTGGGACATAAATTTAGTTCTCATGATTTCTGTTAGCGGGTATTATTAGTGTTATGATGGGTTGAAGTTAAGTTATTGATTGAATTTACATGAAAGAGTGCCTAGAATTTTTATCCCTTTATCCTCCATTTGGGCTCTTTTGCATTTACATTGGTGGTGCTAAAAAATTTAGTTTTTAGTATTTCAAAAATCTACTTTATTTATTTTAATACTATTTAAAAATATACTATGTATTTCATCTCTTACTTTAGCATATTACCCATTAACATAGTTGTTAGTATTGTATGATACGCGATACGTATCGTATCGTGTACAAAAAGTTGCGTATCGTAAGTACTCATGAATCATCTGATACATGGGTGCATATCGTATAAATTGTATTGTATTGATGAATCTACGTATCGTACGATAAATAGACAAGTGGGTCTAAAATTAGTTTTTTTATGGAAATTTGTGGTTTTATTTGATTCAAACAAATTGTTAGACTTTTTTAACACGAAATTATTGGGAAACTTAATTTAGTTTTTTTTTTCTTCCCTTCTCTTTCTCCTACAAATTTAGAGTATACTCATAACACTTACTTTCATATGTGCAAATTTATTTTCTATGCTATTAATAATGTATTAAATGAAAATATAATTAATTTTTATCATTATTATTATGAGTCTAAAAAGCTAGAATGGCAAGAAAAAATTATTAGAATAAAAAAAATAGTAAATGTTGATAATAATGAAGAAAATGTCTATGCAAAATAATTTTGCAAGATGCTAAACATGATGATAACATTGACTTAGATGGAGCTGATTAGCCAAGCTTATGAAAAGATATTATTATTTTGGTTCATATATCATATATTATCACTTCTCAGTTTAATTAATTTGAACGTGCATGTTATTAACATAAGTTAATTTGATTTATTTAGTTAGCTTTGTTAAATTTTATTCCATAAGTAATAATTAAATTGGTCATTAGTTGAATGTATTTCAATTTTATAATGAATATACCTTTTATATATGTATATCTATAATTATTTTATAATTTTATTAGATGTTTGTATATCTTACGATACACGATTCGATACAATACATGATACATAAAAATAAAAAATCGATTTACAATTTGACAACTAATGGAAATAATATAAACACCCACTAAAATAATACAAAACATCCACCCATTAGTAACAGAAGAGAGAGTGAGGGGCTGAGTTAAGAGAGAATAATAAATAAATAAAGCAAGTAGCAACTTGCTACAACGTGAATGCTCTAAACACAATTTGAATGCTAAAAACACAATGTGAATGTGAATGTGAATGCTCTAAACACAATGAATTTGTTGATTTGAAATACATTTTGGTATTTCTTGTGCCAAAAATAGCTTTTTGACTATTTTAACACAATCAATGTGAATGCTCTAAACATTAGCTCCTAAAAGGACATTATGGGGGTAGATGTTGCAATTGTTACACCAAAATTGATCTTCTACAGTCTAATAGTGATGGTACCTTTCCATTTCCAACTGTTAAGTGGATTATTTATTTCAAGTGAAATTTCTAATTTTAGGGGGGAAAAGGTATAAAAATAAGAGTTGGGACCAAACACATTAAGATGCAGACACATGTCCAATTTTAAATGTATTTTTGTATCTCAACGTATTTAACGTACTAAGAGCATTGACATCGGGCATGGTAAAACCCTTTTATAGCATCAAAACCATAAAAGTGTGCATTACTTGGAATTGTAATTGTAAAAAAAGTTTACAATTGTGCTACATACCATCGTATAAATAAAATGGTACTGTAGCAAGATGGTATTTTTTTAAAATAATATCTTATTGGGTTTTGGGTTTTATTTGGGTATTGGGTTATATTATTTTATTTTGTAAATATATTATTTTAATGTGTTGTATGGTAAAATAAAAGTTAAGATATTGAGTGTGTTGTAAAATAGTATGGTATAATAAATAAAGTAGTTAAATGATATATATTTTTTAATATTGGATGCTAATATTATAATGCATCGAACACAAGCCATATCCTTCAAATACAATATTGACATTTCTCAATGTGTCATTGTCATGTAGGCCAATCCTACTCTCTCCAAGAACTATATTGTACCTGGAGATGGAATCTAAAAATAGTATTGTCACATCTTTCAACGGTAGATGGAATCTGAAAATGTAATTAAAGAGTTAGAAATAAGAGAGAGTTAAAGAGCATGGAAGCAGAATATTGCCATGAACCCCAAGATCGAGTGAGGAAGAAGATGAGCTACGACGCAGTGTCAAGAAATTTAAGGAGAGCAGTGGAGCAAAGCATTTTTCCCCACCACGGACCCTTGTCAGTTATAAAGACAGTCTTGTGGGTGACATTCCTGGAGCTTATGAGCAAGCCTTCAAGTTGGACAATGTCTGGGATGATGGCAAGGAGTTGGATACAGAAGTTGAACCTCTCATCAAAGGGATGGCGGAAGTGAAGCTATCAAAGGAAACCAAGGCTCGTATCAAAGCCCCATGGTCAAAGGCTTTGATAGTGAAAGTGTTCGGTAGAACTGTTGGATTCAGCTATCTCACTTTCAAGATCAATGCCTTATGGAAACCTACGGCTAGGATGGACTGTGTTAACCTTGGGAAAGACTATTGATTAAGTTCTATTGTTCAAAAGATTATGACAAAGTTCTTCGTGGAGGCCCATGGTTTATTGGTGAGTATTTTTTGGCCATTAAGCCTTGGGAACCTTATTTCAGAGCCTCGAAGATAATCTAACGTTAGTTGCAGTTTGGGTGATGTTCCCTGAATTGCCTATAAAGTTTTATGATATGGAAGTTTTGAAGGAAATAGGTAGTGCTATTGGCCCCGTTCTCCGCATTGATTCCTACACTGCCACAGGATCACGTGGAAGCTATGCAAGACTCTATATACAAATTGATCTGGAAAAGCCTTTAATTAACTCCATAAGGATAGGTAGGTTGGTGCAACAAGTAAAATATGAAGGAATTTTTTCTCTTTGTTTTTGTTGTGGGAGGCTTGGGCATAAACAAGAGAACTGTTGCTACCAGATTAAGGAAAGGGATAGGAATGAGAGTAAAGCAAAGAGAAGCCTGAACCAGGCAAGTGAGGAAGAAAAGCAATCAAATCCTAACTTTGGTCCTTGGGTGTTTGTTACAAGGAAAAAGAATTCAGTTAGAAATGGACGGGCAAGATTTCCCTTAGGGAGTGATCAAAAGGGAGACGTTAGTACGAAGGGTATTTTTGTCCAAAGAGAGGCAAATTATGAGGGTGGTTTATTCAAGTCCAATAATGTGGAGGTGTTGTCTAATCACCCTGACCCAACACATGCTGTGTGTGATGGTTCTAACCAAAGGGCAGTGCCGAATGTAGATTTGGGCAATCTAGAAGGAGGATTCAGAGTGGCAAGCCCGGTACAAAAAGCTGAGGTGATTCGGACTGATGGGAAACATCATCTTGTTCCCTCGGGCACGAAAACACGGGGCAGCAGGTCTATTGGGGTGAAGGGATCCAAGTCTTTGAAGAGACAACACCCCTCGGCTTCCCAGAGAGCTTTATCCTCAAAAAATTCACAGAGCAGCGAGAATGGAGGGAAACCGCTTAAGTCGTAGCAATATAACACGGTGTGGTTGGGTGATATGGCACTGAAACAGCCTAGTAGCAATGCCAGACTGGATCATCCTTCAAATCAGATTAGCACTGACAAAGAAGTTCGGGTGGTGCGATGTGGAAATGGGTCAGGCAGGGAAAAACATCTTCCCCATCACTCCGGCGAGTTACAGGTCGGGGACATTCCCATTGGACCACCCAGCTTGGGGTCAGATACCCAATCCTTGGTGGAGTTTCATAACAAACATTCCACTGCTATCATGGGAAGAGGCCGAAGCTTTGAGCAAGTAAAGAAGACCATCGGTGGTGCCTCACTTCGACGAATCTGGATGGTTGATATATGAAAGGAAATTAGTGGACCTGAGGTTAATGGCAACAGCATTTATGGGGAACCACCCGATGCTGAAACTAATTCAAATTCTTGCTCCGGTCGAGAAGTGCGATACGCTAAAATGTTGCAGGGAAGATGTGGTGGGAATACTATAAAGTACATGATGATATGGAAATCAGAATGGAAGTACTCGGAGGATTTGTTGAGGAGGATAGGATGGAGTATGGTAGAAGCTGCCACAGTGAATCCTAGTCAAGTTGAGGTCCCCATAGGTCAGTTTGTGAAGATGAACATTCTTATGTGGAATTGTAGAAGAGCTTTAAACTCGGATTTTAAGAGGAGGGTGTTTAAAATGGCTATGAATCACCATCCTTCGATTATGGTTATTACCAAGACTAGAATGGGGGGAAGTAGAGCTGAAAAGATCATTGAAGGGCTTCCCTTTGATGGTTTTATCACCACAGATACTATTGGGTACGCTAGTGGCTTATGGATCCTGTGGAAAAGAGAGGATGCGAAAGTTAATCTCTTATCAGCAATAGAACAAGAGATACATGCTTCTGTTAAGGTATGTGCCTCAAACCTTTCTTGGTTATTTTCCACAATTTATGCTAGCCCTCGTTTAAATGAACTGAAAATCCTTTGGTCCAATATAGAAAAGGTAGGGCAGTTACATAATCTTCCTTGGCTGATGATTGGTGATTTTAATGAAGTGCTTTATGGGGAGGACAAATTTAGGGGGAATCATATTAACTTAAACCGGGCCTTAGAGTTTAAAGCATGTTTGGATTCGTGCAGTTTTGTTGATCTTGGTTTTGCCGGGTCTAAATATACTTGGACCAATAAAAGGCAGATTTCGAACCTAATCTTGGAGAGATTAGACAGGTGTTTTGCCAATCCCATTTGGAGAATTTTGTACCTCGAGGCGGTAGTTACCCACCTCCCTAGAACTCTCTGACCATCACCCTGTTTTGATTGAATTATGGAAACCCAATGTGAACAGATTAGTGAGGCCTTTTCGTTTCCTGACTATGTGGCTTCTTCATCCGAATTTCACTAGGATTGTTAGAGAAGCTTGGCCTGAGGAAGCCCCCTTACAACTAGCCATTTCAGATTTTACTAAGAAGGCTAAGAAGTGGAATTATGAGGTTTTTGGAAACCTTTTTGCAAGGAAAAAAAGAGTGTTAGCTAGATTAAATGGGACTTAAAAGGCATTGGCTGAAAATCCTAGTGAGTCTCTTATGAGGCTTGAGAAACAACTTATTGATGACTACTCCTCTATTTTGCTCCAGGAAGAAGAGTTTTGGGCACTTAAGTCCAAGATTAATGTTGCTGCCTTTAGGGACTGAAACACCTCTTATTTCCATGTAAATACTGTAGTTAGGAGGCAGAGAAATAAAATAAGGTGTTTGAAGGATGGCATGGGGGAATGGATAGTTGAGGAAGAGGAGGTGAAGGAACATATTTTGAATGGGTTTAAGAGACTTTACTCCACGGGTTTGGAGATGTCTCACAGTTATTCTCTAGTGTCTGAATTCTCTGGTAGCTTTCTTTTTGAAGAAGAGAAAATTGGATGGGTAGGGAAGTTTCTGATGAAGATGTTAGGAATGGTTTGTGGGCTTTAAAACCTTTTAAAGCCCCAGGACCAGATGGTCTTCATGTTGGTTTTTATCAACATTTTTGGCATGATGTGGGGAAATTAGTTTGTGAGGAGATGAAGGCTATTTTCAAGGATGGCTTAGTTCCGGATCACCTCAATGATACCCTTGTGACCCTTTTTCCGAAGTGTGAAAGCCCTGAATCCCTGAATAACTATAGACCGATTAGTCTTTGCAATTCAGTCTATAAGATCATTTCAAAGATTTTAATGGAAAGGATTAGACCTTATTTCAGCAAGCTTGCGTCTCCAGTCCAATTAGCTTTCATGCCTGGGAGGAAGGGAATAGATAATGTCTTAATTGCTCAAGAGCTCTTCTATGCATTGGATAGAAAAAAAAGGTAAGGAGGGGTATATGGCCATTAAGGTAGATTTGGAGAAGGCGTATGATAGACTGGAGTGGTGCTTCAAGCATACCACTTTCCCCAAAAAATTATTAAGGTGATAATAAGTTGTGTCACTTCAACTAAGATATCTATTTTGTTTAATGGAGGGACATTGGAGTCTTTTAATCCTTAGAGAGGGCTTAGACAAGGAGACCCAATATCACCGCATTTGTTCATCTTGTGCATGGAGTACCTAGGCCACTTAATTGATAAGAAATGTATGGAGGGAGTGTGGATACCTTTGAAAGCCTCCAGGGACAATATAGGAATTTCTCATCTATTTTTCACAGATGATTTAATACTCTTTGCCAAAGTGGATAAAGACTTCTATGAAGCTATTTCGGAAGTGTTGGATGAGTTTTGTGATGAGTCGAGTCAAAAGGTGAGCATGGAGAAGTCAAGAATTTACTTTTCCCCTAATGTGCAAGCTGAAATCAGAAGTGAAATCTGTTCAAGACTGGGAATTCAGGCCACAACTAATATTGGGAATTACCTTGGTTTTCCTATTAACCATAAAGGGGTTCCAAGGAATAGGCTGAACTTTATTGTAGAGAGGGTGATGAGTAAGCTAGCTAGTTGGAAAGCAAGGTTCTTATCCTTTGCAGGAAGGTCTGTGTTGGTGAAATCTGTTATGTCATCTATTCCTAACTATGTAATGCAGGCCACCGCCCTCCCTGCCCATCTTTGTGAGAAATTAGACAAAATTAATCGTGATTCCTTGTGGGGCTCAACTAGTGAAAAGAGAAGGCTGCATTTGGTTGGTTGGAGCAAGATCATTAGGCCAAAGGAAGAGGGAGGCCTTGGGATTCAAGCTGCTAGAGCTAAGAATTTGGCATTATTAGCCAAGCTAATGAATCAAGAAAAAGAAAGTCTTTGGGCTAAAGTGATCTTAAGGAAGTATTGCTCAGTAGATAGAAGGAGAGCTAGAGACCCGGATAAGCTCCTAGCCTCACCTAATTGGAGAGCCATCAAGGCAGGCTTCCAAACCTTTGCCCATGGTATATGTTGGGGGATTGGAAACGGAGAAAGGATTAAACTTTGTTCTGATTGCTGGATAAAGGGAAGTTCCTTGAGAGAGCTAATTGAAGGCCCTTTGACACAAAGGGAAGTTGATATGAAGTTGTCTGATTTGCTCCTTGGGCTAGAACAGGGGTGGAAGTGGGAAGTTTTATCATTTGAGCTGCCTCCAAGTATTAAGGAAAGGATTAAAGCTATTCCAAGGTAGCAAGTTGGTAGAGGGGAAGATGTTATTATGTGGAAACATTCAAAGGATGGAGAATTCACCACCAAGTCCGCCTATGCGTTGATAAATGGCCCTCAGCAAAATACTATTCCTTTCCAAGGGTAGTGGATATGAAAAATAGATACATTGCCAAAAATTGTTAATTTTCTTTGGTTGTGTATGCATAACAGCGTGCCTATGAGGTCTGTGTTGGCTATAAGAGGCATAATACCAGATAGTTACTGCCCTTTGTGCAATAACTTCCAGGAGACCATAAGCCATTTGTTAAGAGATTGTATGGTGGCAAAAGATTTCTAGTATAATCTTAAGGTTCCCCCTGAGATGGTTAGCTCGTTTGTTGATATGGATTTGTTCTGTTGGTTGAGGGTTAACTGTCAAAGCAACGTGTCTCACCCCTCTTTAATGCCGTGGAGTTATGTTTTTACCTTTGTCATATGGAATTTGTGGAAACATAGAAATGGAATGGTTTTCAATAATACTGCCTTGAATGTTAATTTACACAAAATTAGTACAAGCCAAGCTTTGGAATTTTATTACTATGTGGGAAAGCTCAAGAGCCAAAGGAGTATGGTGGTTTGTAATGTCAGTTGGAAAAAACCTCCCTCAGGTTGGTGTAAGTTAAATACAGATGGGCCTCTCTTGGTAATCCAGGCAAGGCAGGAAGAGGTGGGATTATTAGGGATAATGATGGCAAATGGATGAAAGGCTTTGCTAGGTCAATTGGGTTCACAACCAGCATCACATCTGAGTTTTGGGCATGTTAGAAATACTGAATAATTGTATTGTATTTCTCAAATGAAAGAATATACATGAGTGCCTTTATATAGGAGGCATATGAATGTAGTACAAGTAAGAGTGTAGTACAAGAATGTGTGCTATACAAGTAATCTAATTGGGCCTAAAGCCTACAACACTATACACGTTAACAGCCTCCCTCAAAGTCAAGGTGGATGTGAGACCAACTTGAGGTTGTCAACCAAAGTACGAAGGCGTCCTTTAGGATGTGACTCGGTGAAGATATCTGCAAGTTGATCTTTAGAGGAGACTGAGATTAGTTTAAGAGCACCATGGACAAGATGATAACGGATAAAATGACAATCGATCTTGATGTGTTTAGTCCGTTCATGGAAGACATCATTGTGAGCAATATGAATGGCACTCTGGTTGTCACAATAAAGAGGAGTAACAGAGGATGTAGACACACCTAAGTCTTTGAGAAGCCATCGTAGCCAAAGGAGCTCAGATGTGGTATCAGCAAGGGCACGATATTCTGCTTCAGTATTGGAGCGGGCCATATGAGTTTGTTTCTTACTTCGCCAAGAAATCAGAGAAGAACTAAGAAGAAAGTAATAACCAGTGGTGGACCTGCAATCAGTGGGATCTCCTGCCCAATCAGCATCAAAAAATGCACGGAGAATAAGAGGAGACTGAGCAGAGTATAAAGACCATGGAAGAGAGTACCCTTTAGGTATCGAAGAATGCGCAGAACAGCAGTATAGTGAGTCGATCATGGAGCAGACAGATACTGGCTCACCTGGTGAACAACATAGGAAATGTCTGGACAAGTGACAGTGAGATAAACTAGGCTGCCAACCAAGCGTTTGTAAAGAGAGGGATTAGACAATGGTTTCCCCCCTGAGGGAGTCAGATGCGCATTAAACTCAACTGGAGTGTCAACAGTCTTGCTATTAGTGAGTCCAGCTCAAGACAAGAGTTTAGAGGCATACTTGGCTTAAGTAATATAAAGTCCATCTGTAGAATGAGTGATTTCAAGAACCAAGAAGTAGCTGAGATGTTCAAGATCTTTCATCTCAAACTGCTGACTGAGAAAATCCTTGAGTTCATGAATGCCACTGAGGTCATCACCAATTATGATCATATCATCCACACATAGGAGAAGTAAAATATTGCCTTTGTCAGTGCGACGAAGAAATAAGGTAGAATCATAATGACTGGCCATGTAACCCAAGCGAGAGATGGTAGAGCTAAATTTAGCAAACCAAGCTCGTGGAGCTTGTTTAAGGCCATAAAGTGCATGTCGAAGGTGACAAACCTTGTTGGAGTCAACAGAGAGACCATGAGGAGGTTGCATATAAACTTCTTCACTTAAATCCCCATTAAAGAATGCATTTTTGACATCCATCTGAAAAATGTCCCATTTATTGGCAGCAGCAACAACTAAGAGGGCACAAACAGATGAGATACGAGCAATCGGAGCAAATGTCTCTTCATAATCAATCCCATACTCCTGTGTAAAACCTTTTGCAACGAGATGAGCTTTGTAGCACTCAATGGACCCATCAGAGCGAGTTTTAATCTTGTAGATCCACTTACAACCAACCACAGATTTCCTAGGGGGGAGTGTCATCAAATCCCAAGTATGGTTTTTAGATAATGCATCAAGTTCCTCTTTCATTGCAATCTGCCACAAAGGGTCAGTGGAAGCCTCATGATAGGTGTGAGGCTCATGTAGTGTAGCAAGGGCAATGTAACAATGATAGTCAAGTAAATGTGCATGAATGGATCTTACCCGAGTTGAGTGACAAGGTGGAATGTCTTATGCAAGATCTTCAAGTGAAGCAAGTGCAGGGGACCCAAGCTCAGGGTTGGGGTTAAGTAGCTCGTCTTCGACCTGTTCATCTTCGACCTGTTCATTAAAGGGTGAACTAGGAAAGGGATCAATGATATCTGGTGGTTGGACAAAGAAGTCTACAAGAGAATCAGGAGCAACTACAGAAGGATCAGAAGCAGCTACAGAAGGAATATGTGCCTTATCTGAAAAAAGATCTAAGACAAAGGAGGAAGATAAGGAGGCACAGAAGTGAGAGAGCTCAACAAAGAGGCAATGTTCCCAAAAGACAACATTGTGGGAGATATGAAGACGATGAGAGACAGGATCATAACACCGATACCCCTTTTGAGTTTCGCCATAGCCAAGAAAACAACAAAGCCTTGATCGAGGCTCAAGTTTGTTATGCTCATGTGGCTGAAGAAGAATGAAACAAGCAGAATCGAAGGAGCAAAGGTGGTGATAGTCTAGAGGTGACCCAAAAAGGCACTAATATGGAGTTTGATTTTGGATAACAGGACTTGGAATGTCATTAATAGCATGAAGAGCAGCTTCGCTCCAAAAAGGAGCAGGAACTTTGGCAAAGAGAAGAAGAGCACGAACAGTGTCAAGAATATGACGAAATTTTCGTTCAGCTCTACCATTTTGCTGAGAGGTACCTGGACAAGTTAGTTTATGAACAGTGTCATAGGAATGCAAAACAACTTGGAAAGCATATTGAGTGTATTCAAGAGCATTATCAGATCGAAAAATTTTGATGCGTTTGGAAAACTGAGTTTCAACCATTTTTGCAAAATTAGAATATACTTGCAATAATTCAGAACGATGTTTCATATTAAAAATCCAGTTATAGCGAGAGTAATCATCAACAAAGACAACAAAATATAGAGACCCACTACTACTAGAGATAGAGGAAGGCCCCCAAACATCAGAATGAATAAGGTCAAAGATATTAGTGGATATTGATTCACTAGTATTGAAAGGCAAAGCTGGTTGTTTTCCTAACTAACATGAAACACAATCAAAATTTTCTGTAGACACTGAACCTAACAAACCTCTAGAAGCCAATTGTTGTACCAGAGAGGAAGATGCGTGACCAAGTCGAGCATGCCAAAGTGCAAGGGAAGGAATTGAAGAAACTGTAGTAGCTGCAGCAATAGAAACAAGAGCAACAAGTGGAAAACGAAGGCTGTCCATGGGAAACATACGCCTAACTCTGGAACTAGTCCCAAGCTCTTATCCTGTCCTCGGATCCTGCACAATACACCCAGAATAATCAAATATAATGCGATAACCTAACTCAGCTAATTGTCCCACAGAAAATAAATTGTAAGAAAGGTCAGGAACATTAAAGACCCCAGGAACCGAGAGGTTGGAGGTCGAAATAGAACCTATATTATGACCAGACATTGTGGAACCATTTTCTGTGCGAATATTAAGAGGGTATGGTGCAGGTTTAAGTTCAGAAAATAAGGACGAGTGAGGTGTCATGTGATTGCAACAAGCAGAATCCATAAGCCAAGAGGAAGGAGACATACCAGATAAAGCTGAGAGAGAAGAGAAATAAGATGCATTACCAACCATACGAATGACATTGGCGATGATGTTTTTAAGGTCATCTGTGAACATGGTGAAAGTGCATCCTGAAGACTTAGACTGTGCAGAGACGAGAGCCATTGGTTGGACACTCTCAGTGTTAGCAACAGTAGCAGTAGAAATTGAAACAATTGATCTGTTGCGATGATAGCAAATCTCAATATTGTAGCCAAAACGTTTGCAAAAATTGCAAAAACGTTTGCTAGATTGTCGGCGACAATTATTGCAAAAAGAAGAAGACCTGTCCTTATTCTTCATTTAGAAGCAAAATCTGCAAAAAACATATTGCAAAAATGAAATGTACGCGAAAAACTGGGTAAGGAGCACCTGGACTGCAAAAAGTCAACGGTCAACGGTGATGACATCAGCGTGATGACGTAATCCCTAACTAAGTGCTGATGTAAGCAAGATGACTTGTTGTTGACACAAGCAATGATGACGTGGCTTGATGACGTCACTAGGGCTAATGTGGCACAACTGATGACGTCAACGGACCCTGTTCTGGTGCATGGAAGCGCGTGGTGGCGCATGGAGAGGATTGGTGGCATGTGATATTAACGCCAAGAATTGTAGAGGCGCATGGAGGCGCATGAAAGTTCCGATGAAGACGATATTTTCACAGAAAGGCAAATCGGAGAGATTACTTTCTGATGGTGCAATCTGTGGTCTAATCGGAGAAGCGAAAGTGGTGGTGGCAGCAAGGCAGTGGTCTTTGATGTACTGGAGTCGCGGTGGAGGCAGTGATGTTGCTCACAACAACGGTTGCAGTGGATGACACCCAAGAAGACAAGACTGCTAAGAGCGGCACACCAAAGGATTAGAGCAGTGGCTCTGATACCATGTTAGAAATACTGAATAATTGTATTGTATTTCTCAAATGAAAGAATATACATGAGTGCCTTTATATAAGAGGCATATGAATGCAGTACAAGTAAGAGTGTAGTACAAGAATGTGTGCTATACAAGTAATCTAGTTGGGCCTAAAGCCCACAACACTATACACGTTAACAGGGCACTAAGGGATGGACTGTTGCTTGCAGATCAGATTGGGGTCCAGAATCTAGAAATTGAGTTAGATGCTAAGGTTGTTGTGGAGTTAGTTCAATCCAAAACCCCCTCTAATGCGTTCTATTCCTCTCTGCTGGCTGATTGCAGGTCGCTTATGAGCAGGTTTCAACATTGCAAAGTGCAGCACGCATTTCGTGAAGTTAATAGAGTCGCAGATGCGTTGGCTAGCTAGGATGTGAAATGCAAGAGGATTTTGTAATCTTGGATATATCCCCATCTGATGTGATTTCTTCTTTTGTGTATTCTAATGCTAATGGGGAGAACTTTTGTTGGCTTATTGCCACTAATTTAGCTATTTTGGCCTAGTTGAATGAAATTTCCTTAAAACCAAAAAAAAAAAAAAAAAAAAGTATTTCAAAGGCGTAATTACCCAACAATCACTTCACTTGACTAGAGAAGAAAAAGAACGGACAAAAATGCTTACCTAGACAAGTAGAAAGCTCCTGCTATCAGCATCCTTGATCAAACCGAAGGAAGTATCCTTGATAAACCGAAGAAAATTCCTTGAAAGAAATGTGCCTGGCCCAGTTTTCACTAATCATTGGAGGCTTTTTTTTTCTTTTTTTTTTTTTTGATTTGTCATTGGAGGCTTTAAGCATATTTCTATAGCCCCAAGTCTCCGATCACCTTTCGGCAAAGTCTTGGCCTTTTTGTATTTTGGTGCAAAGTCTTGGTCTATGACATTGTTTAATCAGGCCAAAAAAAAAAAAAAAAAAAAATTAAAGCAAGTCTTGGTCAATAATTTTTTTAACCCAATATTCACGTTATAATCTGCATAAAAGCTAAAGGGTATTTGCATTTTGCAGTATAAACAAACTACTTCCTTGCTTCAATCTCTAACTTAAGAAAGAGCAAGAAGAATGGCTAGTTTAAAGGTTGGAGAAAACAAAGAAATCAATACAGACCTAATCCAAAAGGCTTGCTCTCTTGCAGTGAAAGCTCACAGCAAATCTTCACGAAAGTCATATATTCTTGAGAAGACTAGTGGTTCATCATATGTGGTCTTTAGCTTTCCTGGATATTGGTCTGAAAATGACTGGTATGATGGAGAACCTTTTGGAGAAACCAAGATCAATCTTGATTTGTTTCCTTCTCTTAGAAGTATAGGCATTGATGAACATGCCAAAGTCAACAAAGCCTTTCTGCAGAGATTTGTTGACAAAATCTCGAGGAACCGAGATTTCATAAATGAGGTACATTTTGCTCTCTCTCTCTCTCTCTCTCTCTCTCTAAATTTTTTTTTTTATTTAAAAATTTCCTGACCACTTGCTTGTTCCTACTTTTGATGAGTCTTTTGGCTGAATATTGTAAAAAATGAAGTTTATTTGTGATATGGGTACTATTCAAATTTATTTGGTGAAATGAGGAGAGAAGCGAATTTCGGAAACACTATTGTCGAAATTCTGAGAAAAAGTAGGAGAGAGGAGAGAGGAAATGATGTGACGAATGTGAGAGAGAAAAAAAGGAATTTCGGCAATGATATTGCCAAAAAAAAAATTGAATTACTGAAATTGGAGAATTAAAAAAAGAAAAAAAGAAAACTGAACTGTGGCAAGAGTAATGCTTCGGCCGCACACTATTTACCATATTTTTTACAAACTATTGTTATGGCCAATTTCTTACTGATTTTCATTAGGGCCCACCAATAATTACTCATTATATCAACAATTTATGAAAGTTTTTGTAAAAACATTTATACCTCTAACATTTTGCCAAAAGGGGAGGATTTTAAAAAAATAAAAATAAAGAAAAGGATTGTGGTAAGATTAATGCTACAACCACACTTTTGGATGACTAAAAGTGTGTCTCTATAATTTTACTCCAAAAGTGTGGTTGTAGCTAGGCCTGTTCAAGATTTGACCAGCACTGATGAAACCGGCTGGTGCCGAACCGATTCGAACAATTCAAAGCTCCACCGTAGATGCTCAGAGAGGTGGTCGGCAAAGATCTAAGCATACCGAAGGTAGCCAGTGCGGCGATCGGCGAACATTTTTCACTCCAATGAGAAATCGCACCGCACCGATGTGTATATATATATATATATATATATATATATATTTATTTATTTATATGCTGTATAATTTATATATGTAGTGTGTGTGTGTGTATATATATATTTATATGCTGTACAATTTATATATGTAGTTACTATAGGTTTCAGACTTTCAATAGAGAGAAGGTGAGAGTTTGAGAGAGGTAAGGAAGGAAGGATGAGGAAGAAGGGGAAACGGCGCAAGAGAGAATGAGATAAGATGTAGGGTTTCTAAATTTTAACTCTACAATACCAAAATGACGCTGTTTGAGCCTGATAGTAATTTTAATATCAATTCCAAAACGACGTCGTTTTGGTATTAGATTAAAAAAAAAAAAAAAAAAAAAAAAAACTTGTAACGTTGTCATTTTATAAACCCTAAATATTTTTTATCCCCATCCCAATCAGTTCCCTACCTCTCTCTCTCTCTCTCTCTCTCTCTCTCTCTCTTCTTGTTAGTCTTTCTTACCCAAGCATCTCAGCCTCTCCTCTCTCTCCCCTTCCTCTTCAGCCTCCGCCATTTGCTGTCAGTCTATCACCATTCTCTACAGCTTGATGCTTTGTTCTTGGAGTTTCACCCTCTCCCCTCCCCCTTGCTCTATCAAGTTTATTAATCTATTTTCCTTTGATAGTTTTGTTTCATCTTTTATGACTTAGGTTTATTTTTTTATTTTTTTTTATTTTTTTTATTTGAAATGGTATATTTTTTAGAGAGATTGTGAATTTGTGCATATTTTGTTTGTTTTCTCGTGTATTTTTTTTTTTTTTGGTGCAGAATATTTGGGTTATCTAATGATTATGTTGTGGTTTGGGAGTGTTAAATGCCATGTTTGGATTCTGAGAAAATTGAGGAATTCACCGAACTAACCACATCGAACCGGTATCTTGCACCGCACCTTGTGCAGACCGGTTTTACTACTCCACTAGTGAGGTGTGTTCAAGCACTTAGGGAAACCGCACCTTATAGGTGCAGTGCTAAAAACACTCTCATAATTGGCCGCTCCACATCGTGTACAGGCCTAGCTGTAGCATTAATTAATCTTACCACAATTAAGGTTTTTTTAAAAAAAAAATCATCAACTTTTGGCAAATGCTAGAGACACAAACTTTTATACAAAAACTTTCATAAATTGTTGATATGATGAGTGATTATTCGTAAATAAAAAAAGTGATGTTATTGATGGGCCCTGATGAAAGCCAGTAATAAATTAGCCATAACAACAGTTTGTAAAAATATGGTAAAATAGAGAACTTATTTTTTTGTGCTTGGTGTCAATTTATTTTTGTGTCTAATGTCAGAGTTGAAGTATAATATAATCATTATTATGTTTAAGATACTTCGTTATTTAAGAGGACTCATCACACGTGTAAAGTGCGTGCAATAATACTATTTTTTTTTTTTGTTGACTACTATAATGTTTAAAAGTGATATATAATACTCCTAACTGTTTTTATATTTCTTTTTTTAAGAAAAAGGTAAAGTAACATAGAATAATGTTAAAAACTTAGGAACAATAGATTGCTCTTTTAACCAATTTGTATTTTTTAATTTAAAATTATTTAGCTAAAAGATAAGGGTAATTTAGAGATTTTAAAAATTTGTGTGAGGGTATTTTAGTGCGTGCAATAATACTCTTCTTCTTTTTTTTCCTTTTTTTTTTTACTACTATAATGTTTAAAAGTGATATATAATACTCCTAACTGTTTGTATATTTCTTTTTTTAAGAAAAAGATAAAGTAACATAGAATAATGTTAAAAATGAGATAAAGATAGTGTCTTAAGATTTAGGTTGAGTGGAGACGATAAAGAAAAAAGCCTAAAACTTAGGAACAATAGATTACTCTTTTAACCAATTTGTATTTTTTAATTTAAAATGATTAAGCTAAAAGATAAGGGTATTTTAGAGATTTTAAAAATTTGTGTGAATGTATTTTAGTACATAAAATATTGAAAGTTGAAACTCAAACATAGAATCTTGTTATTACTAGTATAGTAGTATGGATGACTAAAAGTAAAGTATACTTTAAATATATAGTAAAAGATAAAAATAAAAATAATTAATATATAGTCATTAATAGATGAAGTTAAAAGAGTAATTTTAAGATATTCAAACAAGTTATTTTGATGACTTAAAAAGTAAAATAAAAAATAAATTAATAAGAAGTATTAAAATTATAAGAATGTACTCAAAATGTTTAAATTGTTTTATACAAGCCTTGATTTTTATTAAATACATTATATAAATTTATTTTAAATTAACTCAAAAGTACTAAAAGTTTATTCTTTCTATATTACTTAATATTTCAAACTAACAGAAGGTGGGTTTATTGCCCAAAAAAAAAAAAAAAAAAAAAACATTTTTTAGTACTGGCACATTGGTTAAGGAATGTTGTGATAAGATACCATTTTGCAATATTGGAAGGCTTCATAAAGGGTTTTTTTTAATCTCTTTCAAGGAGTATGTGTATGTGTTTTTTTAAAAGTGATGATTGTACAGTAAAAGAAGAGGGGAAAAAAAAGAAAAGAGGACAAAGAGGCAGACCCGCGGGAGAAAAAGAAAGAAAGAAAAAAAAGAAGAAGGTAGAGAGAGTTTTGTTTTGTCATGGCCCTTATGATTTTCAACTTATTTACAAAAAGGCCATTTAGCAATATTACTTAAAAAATTAAAAAACTAATATAAATGAGTTTTCAAAATACATGTTTTAAGCACCTTAATTTGAGAATTATAACTCAAACACCCAAAATAAAACATCGCTACCAAACTTTTTTTTTTGGCCCATAGTTTTTAGTGTTTAAACACTTAAAACTGTTGTTTGAACATCACTATCAAATAGGCCCTTAATCCCTCATTGCTCATTTGTATTTGATTTGATTGAGTAATTGCTTGGATTTCCATCAAGATTACTCAATGTTTTTTGTAATTTTCATGTAAGTGCTTAACTTCTATTTATATTTATTGACCTAGATTTGCATGTTCGTTATTGCTATTGTATTATCGAAGTACCTGTTGTTTTGTTTGTTCTAACTGACAAAACACATATCAGTATAGAGAAAGAACAAAAATCATGAACAAAAGCCATTTTAACGGCATTGAAAGTTTATATATTACAACACCTATAAAAGTTTTATAATAAATAAAACCCAATTGAACAAAAATTCAGTTCCAACGGAGTAGAGGCCAGGTCTTTATATAATATCCTCATTTATTGTTGCTGAATCAAAGTCTTCTTAATTGAGACAATACCAAACCCATTCGAGAATACCAATGTGACTCAATTTTTCTAAGTAAAAAAATACTTGTGTTCCATATTTGGTCACGCATATGTAGCCTACTATTTTTATTGATTTGCCAATTAATTGCATCTTGCCATTACAGTAAAACCCTTCTCTAATTGTCTTTTAAATAGCTCTAAGCATTTGTTTGGTAAAAATTATTTTTACCAACTTATTTTACTATTCAGCTTATTTTTGCTACTATTTATGAGTCCGGCTGTACTTTTTGGTACTATTCATAGGTCCTACTATATTATTTTAGCTAACTTTTACCTTTATTTTCAGTATTTTCAACAAAAAGGTTTTAGTTTTAGTATAATAAGTAAATCCCAAACAAACTCTAAATATGTTAGGATTCAGCTTGATTTGGCGAGGAACATGGATAGTTTCAAAATGCTTTTTTTTTTTTCTTTTTTTTAAGTCTAGTGTTATAATTTTCCTTTTAAAAAAAAAAAAAATTGGATAAGTTTTTTTTTCTTTCTTTCTTTCTTTCTTTCTTTTGAAAATCTGGATTAATTGGAGAGTATACTATTTTGTAGGCATTTTAAAAGGAACTAGAGATATATTTTTACCGAATTGTCCTCAAGTTTTTTTCTATTAAACCTAAGGTTTAGGGGTATTTTTGAACCACAAAAAAGTCCGGCTAGATGTAACTAAATATGATTATATCATTAGGTGGAAAAGGCTAAGAATGAGAAGAAGCAAATAGTGTTCACAGGACACTCCACTGGTGGTTCAGTTGCCACCCTTGCAACAATTTGGTTTTTGGAAAAATATTGGAGATCAGATGCCTCAGCAGCCTCACCTCTCTGTCTGACTTTTGGATGTCCTCTAACCGGTAACCATATATTTTCCCATGCTCTTAGGCGTGAGAAATGGGCTCCATACTTCATTCATTTTGTCATGAGATATGACATTGTCCCACGGATCTTGCTTGCTCCTATCTCATCAATTAAACATGAATTTCAGCCAATTCTCCAGTTTCTTAACCCAAAATCCACCCGTGCTTCCACTAACACACCCCCGGAGGCTTCAAATTTCTATACGAATGTAATGAAGAATGCATCATCTGTGGCAAGCCATGCTGCTTGCAGCCTCATGGGGAACACAAACCTGCTATTGGAAACCATGACAAACTTCATAGCATTAAGCCCTTACAAGCCCTTTGGAACATTTGTCTTCTGCACTGGGAATAGAAAACTGGTTATCTTGAGTAACCCAGATGCTATTTTGCAACTACTGTCTTACTCCTCTCAGTTGGACAATGAAGCAGAATGTCCAGATGTTGCCCAAAGAAGTCTTCAACAACATTTCGGCTATGGGAATGAATTGAAAGACTGCTTCAATAAGCTAGATGCGGTTTTGTTGGAGTCATTGGAAAAACTTCCATTATCTGCGGACTCTACAACTACAAGTAGTGATATTACAACAATTAATGCAGCCTTGAAGGACCTTGGCTTGGTAAGTTCTATTTCCTTTGCTTGTTTCAACAAATTCCAAAATCTTGAAATCAATCTCTTTTTAAAAAGCATTCTCAAAAAAAAAAAAAAAAAAAAAAAAAAAAAAAAAAAAAAAAAAAAAAAAAATCTCTTTTTAAAAAGTAATTAAACATGACTTGCAATAGACTACACAAAGAGAATAAAAAAAGAATTTCAATGCTAGAAAATATGTTGAATTTAGAGTACAACTCTCCAAAGAATCTTCTTAGTCTTTTCTTTGTGCTTATTTCCTGTGCGAGGTGTTCTAGAGCACAAGAGCTAGATTGTGTCTTTGTGCTGCTGGAGAGTTAGAGAAGTGGAAGATTGGAAATAAGAACAGCATCGATCTCAAGAAGGCAGATATAGAAATGAAATACCTAGAAGACTACAAATTGAGTTGTGGGCGTCAAGGCCTAGGTTATTATGATGCCTTCAAGATTCAAAAATCCACCGAGGATTTCGAGGCTAATGTGAAGAGACTTGAGTTAGCAGGTATATGGGATGAAATTATTGAAATGTAAAAAAGGTATGACCTCCCGGATGCATTTGAGGGTGAGAAGGAGTGGATAGATCTTGGAACAAAGTACCGCCGCCTTGTTGAGCCCTTAGATATTGCCAACTTCTATAGACACTTGAAGAACGATGTCACCGGACCTTATACGGAAAAGGGCAGGCCAACACGCTACAGGTGCACACAAAGATGGCTTGAGCATGCTCAGAGGATGCCTGCTGGATCTTGTGGAGAATCATGCTTTTGGGCCGATGTAGAGGAGCTGCGCATTAAAACTAGCAGCAAAGAAGGGTTTGCACCATTCAAAGATAAGGTTTTGCAACTAGAAGAACAAGCAAAGAAATGGATCAATGACAAAGTGTTGGATAAAGATGTGTTGATGGAGAATTCCACCTTTGTGGTATGGTGGAAAAAACAACCTGAACCGCACAAGTTAGCATCTTGCATTAAAGATATAGAAGGATTCAAGATTACGAGTGTCTAGCATGTTGATTTCTTAATTGGCTACTATCAACGGCCTGCAATTGCTCAGCTGGTTGTTTGTGTGTGAGTTTTTTTTTAATCAAGAGTTTGTGTGGTTGTTTGTAACATATTTCTTGTTTCAATAAAATTTAATCATTACCTAAAGAGAAATTCTGTTTTGTGTATATGCTCATCCTTGTAATGACTTCATGCACATTAAATTGGGAAAAAACTTATTCAACAGAACCACCATCCAATTCCAACCTCAAGGTGGCATCACTATTTGATTGATTGGTAATACTATAGTGTTCTTGTGATTCCTCCTACATATTGAAAAGTGCCATGCGTTTCTTTTTTCTTTTTTTTTTTTGAGAAACTTGCTTCATTAATAAAAAACTGAAATCAGCCAAAATCGGCTAAAAGTACATCAACGACTTGTAGTGGAACATCCTCCATCCACACAGAAAAACCATCAATAAGTCTTGCATGTTTTGCTAAAAAATGAGCAACTGAGTTACCCGACTTATGGATGTGAGAAAAGGAAACACAATTGCAAAAGGGTAAATAATGTTTAATAGACGAGATTAAATGGCCAAAAGATGAAAAAGACTCCTCTTCCTTTCTTAAGGAAGAGATCACCACCTCTGAATCTCCCTCGACAATAAAAGAGGGTAGGTTGAGGTCCATAGCCAATGTGATAGCTCGAACTGCTGCTACAGCTTCGACTTCATCTGATGAGGATGGGAGTTTGATTTTCTCCACCACAGAAGCAATCACCTTCCCTTGAGAGTCACGAACTACCACTCCCACCCCTGCCTCCTCCGTATCAGCAAACACTGCCCCATCGAAATTAACCTTCAGAAGTTGCGGAGGAGGAGGCTCCCATTTGGGTCTTAATCTTTGGTTCGGAGACACCTGTATCTGAGCTACTGGTTGCACCTGTGTAAATTCTTGGAGCATTTGTTTGGCTGACGAAAGGACCTGAGATAGCGGGTATGGCTTGCTGCTAGTTCGAAGTTGATTGTGCCGAGACCATATCGTCCATGCAATCACCGCGAACAAGTCTGCATCTTTTCCATTCTGCAACACGAAGTAAGCGAGCTCATAGAAATTAGAAAACGTCTTAGACTTGCAAAACAACCACAACGTGTCAGCTTCCCATATGGCTGAGAGTTCAGGACAGTCCCATAAGGCATGGTAACCATCCTCGGCCTCCAAATTGCACTGGCAGCACACGTCTTCAACTATGACTTTTCTACGGACCAGATTCTTCTTCACCGGTAAAGCTTCCTTACACGCCCTCCAAAGGAAGTATTGACCTTGTTCGGCACCAAGAGACCCCATATTCGACGCCAAATATTTGAGGTTGCTGCTTGAGACTGAGAAGATGGCCGAGGACCTGCTTTTTCTTGGGCAAGAAACCGGTATCCGGACTTCACTGTATATACTCCATTAGAAACATAAGGCCAGATGAGTTTATCCTCGACATTGGTGGGACCAAGTGGGATTTTCAATATCAACTCAGCTTCCAAAGGAGCAAAGAAACCAGCTACAGCATTTCTATCCCAGCTCCTATTTGACGGATTGATGAGACAATCCACTGTAGCATCATGAAGACCCTCCATGACTGGAGATAAAATTCTTGGGTGCTCAAGACTAGGCAGCCAAGGGTAGTCCCACATCTTAATGGACTCTCCGTTGCCCACTCTCAAATGGGCCCCTCTCCACAATACCTCCCTGCCCTTGAGTAAACTACTCCATGCATAGGACCCACTAGAGTTATCTGGGGCTTCCATAAATGAACATTCCGGGAAAAATTTGCTCTTAAAGACTTTGTGAAGAAGTGAGTCTTTATTGTGTAAAAGACGCCAAGCTTGTTTGGCTAACAGAGCATCATTGAAGAGAGCTAAATCTTTAAAGCCCATACCACCATCAGACTTAGATTGGGTGAGAGTCTCCCATTTCACCCAATGAATTTTACGCCGATCTCCTCGTTGACCCCACCAAAATTTCTGAATAAGACTCTCCAAATCATTGCAAAGCCCTAAGGGGAGTTTGAAGCAACTCATAGTGTAAGTGGGAATTGCTTGTACGACTGCTTTAATTAAGATTTCCCTCCCAGCCTGAGATAACAATTTTTCCTCCCACCCCTGCAGTTTCCTCCGAACCTTTTCCATGATAAAGTCAAAGCTGGCTTTCTTCCTCCTCCCCACAAAGGATGGTAATCCCAGATACTTCTCATACTGTTTGATTTCCGGAACCCCTAAAGCTTGTTTGATATGCTCCCTTTTTTCCTCTGAGGTGAGCTTACTGAAGAAGATGGTAGTTTTATTCCTATTTATTTGTTGTCCAGAGCAACTCCCATACACGTCTAGGATCTCCAAAATATTATTGCATTCCTGTTCTGTGGCCCTGCAGAAAAGAAGACTATCATCTGCAAAAAGAAGATGAGTTAGTCTCGGGCTATTTCTACATAAAGCAAATCCCTTAATGTCTCCACGGTTGGCAGCTTGGGATATTAGACCATTCAAACCCTCAGTACACAACAAGAAGAGGAAGGGTGACGGTGGGTCACCTTGTCTGATACCTCAGGTTGGAACCACCATGCCTTTAGGTTCCCCATTTATCAGGATGGAATAAGATACAGAAGGAATGCAAGTCATCATCAATCGGACCCATTATTCAACAAACCCCATTTTCCTCATCATTGCTTCTAAATAGACCTACTCCACCCTATCGTAAGCTTTACTCATGTCCAGTTTTATGGCCATATAATCATCTTTCCCTGTGTGTCTCTGCATACTATGTAAGGACTCAAAAGCCACCAAAATATAATCTGATATAAGATGACTCTTTGTGAAAGCACTTTGATATTCAGTTATGATATTTGGTAGGATTTTCTTGAGCCTATTTGCTAAAACCTTTGAAAAAAATTTATACAATACATTGCACAGGCTAATAGGCCGAAATTCAAACACAAATTCCAGTTCTTTAACCTTAGGAATGAGAGTAATAAAAGTATGATTAAGGTTAGCAGGCAAAGATGCAGAGTTTAAAAAATGGAGTACGGAAGAGGTGACATCCGCACCTAATAAATCCCAATAATTTTGATAAAAGATAGGGGGCATACCATCTGGACCAGGAGCTTTTAGGGGAGCCATTTGCTTTATTGCATCGTGTACTTCTGAAGCTTCAAAATTAGCCACCAACTTTGCATTCATCTCATCACTTATAATGGGATTTATATACTGAGTAGTGCTTTCCATATTAGTGGGGTTGGCCGAATGAAATAATTCTTGGTAATAGGACACAATTGTCTCAGCCACTTCATCATGGCCTTGGCACCACGTGCCATCAACTTTCTTCAGAGAATGGATGGTGTTTCGTCGAAGTCTTTAAGTAGCTCTTGCATGAAAGTACCTTGGACCTTTGCAGCCACATCCGAGCCTCCTTGTCCATGAGAATATTGAGTTCAAGCATCAATTCCTTAACCCGAAAATTCTGCCCAGACCTCATGGCTTCCTTTTCGACTTTTACAATCTCTTTTTTCTTACGTTCCAGCTCTCTCCTTATACTACCAAAACTCTTCATGCTCCACTTCTTCAATTCAACACCACATCTCTCAATCTTCCTTATAACTCTAGTACCCGGGTCAACTGAATCTTGCACTGCCCATACTGCTTGAATAGTTTCGGTACACCCTTTCTCCGCCGGCCACATCTCTTCAAACCTGAAGGGTTTGGCTGCATTTGGTAAAATCAATTCCTTTGGCACTACCCAAAGTGGACAATGATCCAAAGAGAAAGATGGTAAATGGTGGACAATGGTTCCAGCAAATCTAAGCAACCATTCCCTATTAGCCATACCTCAATCCAATCGCTCCCAAACCGAATGGCCATCATTAAAGTGCTTCTTCCAAGTAAATTGAGATCTCGTAAAACCAAGATCCATAAAACCACACTCATCAATGGCATCTCTAAAGAGTTGCATCTATGCTTGACTTCTAACACTCCCCCCCCCCCCCCCCCAATTTTTCCGATTGTCTAGTAATTTCATTAAAGTCACCCAAACAAAGCCAAGGTAGTGTCATGCGAGAGTTAAGCTCGCGTAGGAGATTCCAAGACTCTACTCTTTTATGTGTCACAGGCTCACCATAAAATCCCGTAAACCTCCAAGCTCCTTCTTTCCCTTTATTAACGATAGCATCATTATTATTTTTAGATGTCGTTTCAACATGTAAGTCAACAGTGTTCTTCCAAAAGAGAGCCAAACCTCCCCTTCTATTTAATCTTTCCACAAAGTGCAAATTGTCCAAACTCAAATTCCTTTTGATTTCTTTTAGCCTTGCTTCATCTGCCCATGTCTTGGCTAAAAACACGACAGAAGGATCTTTTGCCCGGATTAAATCTCCAAGCTCCCAAACTGTACATGGGTTCCCAAGCCCACGACAGTTCCATGCGAAGCAACTCATTGGGATTGGCAGGGTTGCACAGCAACCTCAGCCAATAAAGTGTGATCTCCATTAGAAATCTGTACCTTCTTACTTGCCTTCTCTACCTCATCAACTTCTATGACCTCAATGGGACGTTTACCCAAGGTTTGAGCATGCATGGTTTGTTCTAAATTCTGATTCAAACGTGCCAAACGTTTCCAGGTTCTCAGACCTGATTGGCTTCCTTCAGGGTCATGTGTATTTTTAGTGTAATCATGTGCATCATTATGGGGCGAGGGAGCGTTACTATCACGTGCAATTACTTGATCATAACAGCTAGACATACGTGGAGACAAATCTTCCTGAAAGTCCGGGTTAGCCATAGAGATAACAGGGGAATCATATTTATTTAATGCCATATCAATATCCTGAATTTGAGCTTCAAAGTTTACCATAGTTGTGTGCGTATTAACCGGCATCACAATAGGAAAAGATTCAGGAGCATCTACATCGTTACCTACATGGGAAGTTGGAGGATTTATTGCCTGAATATCCGGAGTTGCTTCATTTTGAACATCCGTGGACGGATTGGGGTCTGCCAGGTTTGTAACCTCCTCCGGCAGCGCCTCTGACCTCCGTGGCCACCTTTCAAGACCACCACCAGTCTTTGCAGGGCTGTCTTCCTCACCAAAATCCCCTCCCATGCCTAGGACAAACACGAAAGACTTCTTCCCCACTAAGAATGGGTCGGCTCGAAGCCAAGCGCCATACCCCTATTGATCTAAAGGCAGCAACCCTTTGCTAGAAAGCCAAACACTACATTCCTTTGCATCATGGGACACCATTCCACACCAATAGCAAAATTTTGGCATCTTCTCGTACTTAAAAGTTACCCACACCTCGCAGTCATTGCCGAGAAGAACTTTACGTCCTCTGTTAAGGGGTCTAGTGACTAGAGCTGTCCACGGGTCGGTCCGGATCGGGTTTGTACCCAACCCAGAACCGACCCGTCGAAATCGGGTGGGAAAAAAATGCACCCGCCGCCGACCCGCCGGAGTAATCGGGTCGGGCGGCTCAGACCATCAACAGGTGGCGGGTGGGTCGGTCGGAGCCATAGATCTAAGAAGACGGCGAAAAAACGGTGAAAAAACACAGATCCGGCGAAGAAACGTAGATTCCGGCGATAGTTTTCCAAATTCCGGCGATATTTCCCTTAGATCCGGTGAGATTTCACCAGATCCGACGAAAATCTCACCGGATTTGATGAGATTTTGCCAGATCCGGTCAAAATATCACCGGATCTAAGGGAAATATCGCCGGATTCTGGGTTTCTTTGCCGGATTCTGGAAAATTATCGCCGGATTCTGGAAATTTTGTCGGAATCTGGAAATCTTTCGGTCGGTTCGGGTTTTTCGGGTTTTAGGGGAGGAAAACCGAAACCGATCTGCTGGAATCGGTTTCTGGTGGTGAAGACCCGCCGGAGCAGTCGAGTCGGCCGAATTCAGATCGGATCCGGTCGGTTCTTCGGGTGGGTCGGATTGCCGGATCAATCTGGACAGCCCTACTAGTGACATTAATACCAACTCAGACCTTTAAAAAATTACCACCAATTAGTTCCCCTGCTTGAGTAGCTCTAGACACTTCCCCAAGGCTTTTACCAATCCCATAGGCAGTTCTTTCATTTAGTTTGTTCATTGGGAGACCATGGTGTTGAACCCAGAATTTGACAGTGTGGAATTTGATATTCCGGATAGGGTAGGAACCATCATAGCGCGAAAGAATTATGAGATGTTTGTCATAGGTCCACAGTTCTATAGCTATAATTCTTTCAGCCTCAATCTCATTATCAAACACAAAAAATAGTATGTGATTACGTCTCGGATTTCGAATCCGTTTTTGGTTTTCCACAATGGCTTGAGAGTTCTTCCAATCGCCTCAATATTAAGCGCTCTTCTTGTCATAAACTTGGCTGCAATAATCACTTCTTTGACATCATTGTTTTCTTCATCCAAAGTAACCTTATTATTTTCTTCCTCCAAAAGAGAAAATCATTTCCAATCGTTTAGAACTTCTTCCATTGACTCCAGAGGACACACAGTGCAGTAGAATGAGATAAAGGAAAAGAAAAGTTTACTGTTTCCCCACCCCAAGAAGAAAAAACCACTAGCCCTACTATCAACAGTGTCAATAGAGGGGAAGAGTATCACTCCTAAAGGAAGATAAAGGATTCTACAGCCCCGCCACCCTAAGCAGCGCTAGAGAGACGAGAGCAGAGAAAATAAATATAATATAATTGCATTGTCTTCATACATGAGCCACCTCTCCACATATGGCTCATAGTCGTCCAACAATTGGGTTACGCGTTTCTTATATTCACTGAAAATTTCGTGGACCATGCTACTATATTTTATTCAAAAAAATAAAACAAGAAATTGACAATTCTAACAAACTTCAGGCACCCCTCTCTAATGGGTTTGGCTAACAAAGTTATATGCCATATTAAAATGTGAATAAAACTCGTATTTGAGCATAAATTAAGTCATCCGATAAATACATAATAAGATTACAACATAAAAATATACGAACATGATGTCATTATTTTCAGAAGATAAAAATTGTTATTTGGCCGTATATAACATGCATGAAAACTCCCCTCAAAAAAAAAAAAAAAAAAAAAATGCATGAAAACCAAAAATTACCCTACTTAATCCCAATTTTGATTATCGCACCTCCACACTTAGCAAAAGGAGGACAGCTATCCTCTGATAATTCACAATTCATATTACCATATTTTCCTTTCCACCTTTAAACTCCTTGAGCATTTTGTGCATGGAAAAGTGTCAATTAAGTAACAAGACTTTTAACTTAGGCTAATTAATATTCAATGAGATGGAAAGGAAGTGATTGCATGAAAACTCGTATTCAATGAGATGGAAACTTACTTGCATTAAATTTATTCCAACGTTACAAGCTTTGACTCATGGTTTTGAAACCCATATCATTTATTGAACCGTAAAAGGAAGAGGTTCAAGGTTTTTGAGGTCGAACCGAGATTGAACTAGGGTTGAACCATGATAACGTCATAATTAATTTAATAATTATTTTAAATATATATAAAAATATCAAATTAATAAAAAATAGAAAAATTAACTAAAATAGTCTAATTCACCAAGGATTTAACTAACAAGCTCCAAGACAAGTGTTTCACCAAGCAAATCTTTTATATCATCTAGCCCTTAGTCTATCCCAAGGTTTGAAAGTAATCCACCAACAGTAGGTTTCACAGTAACAATGGCTTTCATAGAACTGACCACTTCACAGTAACAATGTGTAATCCATACACATTGTTTCTTACAAAAATACATAAAACTGATTTCTAAAAAACAAAATAGAACTTCAAACTCCAAGTTACACACTGTCTTACAAAAAGACATAGAAATTATCTCTAAAATACAAAATAGAATTTCAAAGTTCAAAGTTCAAACAGAATTATTATGATTATAAATCATCAATGTCATGAAAGTCATTATGCTCATCATCATTCCCTGGAAATCCAAGAGGAGGGCTTATTGTTTGTCCAAATGTTCCCAAATCAACTCCTTCAACCTCACTGCTATCATCTACACACAAGTTTTAACAAAATAAAAGGAAAAATCAACTTCATGTTTACACAAGTTTGAAAAGAATAAAAGAAAAATCACTATAGCTTATCAAATTGTTTACATATAAACTAACCTTCGGTATTAGAAGAAGGCTCTGCACTTGCTGGATACGCACCCTCTTCATAAATTGCATTCTCCAATTAACTCTTCATATCCTAGATATGGGTCTTCCTCTTCCACAAATATCCAAAAATCAGTTTTGTCAATACTTGCATAATCAATGGGGTCAAAATTAAACTTTTTGTTGTAAAGCCTGCATCATAAAATGTCATGCTCATTATTGGAATTTGAACATAATTAGTAACTAACAATTACATTATATAAATGACTTCCTAAAAATTAATACAATGACAAGATATAGCATTTAGTTACCTATGTCTCAATCGCAAGTTTTGATGAACAAACACAAGATCATTGAGCCTTTGATGCTCCAACCTATTTCTCCTCTTAGAATGTATTTGTTCAAATAAACTCCAATTACGCTCACATCTAGAAGAGGCGGAAGTTTGGCTAAGGATTCTAATTGCCAATTTTTGCAAGTTTGGAGCATCAGCTGCCCATAACTTCCACCATTCATCTGATTTTCATAACACAACATAAACTAATATTAATCAACATCAACAACCAGTTAAACACTCATAGACCCATCAATTTTTGAAATACAAATAGTCAAAGAATCACAACTTCATACATAGAGTCAAATTAACAAACTAATATACACAGAGTCATAAAGTCAAAGAATCACAAATTCACAACTTCATACAATTTCTGAAATTCGCCAATTTTTTACAGCAGACCCATCACCCCAAATATCCAAATACATAGTTGACAATCCACCTATAGCTATATATATTCACAAACACAAACATATATATACTCTCACATGCAATTATCACATAATATAATTGATCTTGTAAATTACACTCAATGCAAGTCTACGGAAACGAATTGATGACCATCAGTAGCAAATATCCCAAATATCTTAAACTCAATGCAAAGGCAAATTTTGTGAATCTATAACATTTTTAAATTACCAAACTTATGTACTTTTGATGTTCACAGATTCAGCGAGAAAAAAACAAGAATAAATCACAACTTTCACAACTAAAAGATTGATGTTCACAACTTTTAATGTTCACAGATTATTTTACCTGATCAACTTTCACAGATGAGAGTGCGATGGCCGACAGCGACAAGGGAGAGAGGCAAAGATGAGAGTGAGGCGAGCTGCGATCTGGGCTGAGGTCTGTGGTAGCCGACGGCGACAAGGGAGAGAAGCAGAGAGCTTAGAGAGTAAGGCGAGCTGCGTTCTGGGCTGAGGTCTGTAGTGGCCGATGGGGACGAGGGAAAGAGGCAGAGGCCCTAGAGAGTGAGGCGAGCTGCATTCTGGGCTAAGGATATGGTGGCCGACGGCAACGAGGGAGAGAGGCAAAGATGAGAGATGTAATGAGAGTGAGAGAGAGAGGCAGAGAGCTCAAAGAGTGATTGAGAGAGTGAGGCGAGGGTTTCTTGTTTGAGAGAGTGAGGCGAGGGTTTCTTGTTTGAGAGAGTGATCCAATTCCAAAGTCCAAACAACGTCGTATAGGAAAAAAAACAAGGAAGAGAGTCCAAAATGGTGCCATTTAAGGCTTGAAACAAAGGACCCATGTGAACCACCTAAACCAGTCACAGTTCACAGAACCGTGTAGTCGAACCGCGATCCGTACGATTCATTGCTTTTTTTGCATGGAACGGTTCTTCATGTTAAACAGACCGTAAAAATGGCCGATTCAAGGTTTTTCCGATCAAACCATACGGTTCGGTCCGGGTTTCAAAACCATGCTTTGACTTGCAAGTCAATTGATAGTTAATGTAATTGCTATGCTATCCCTAACACTCTTAAGCACTAGCATTAGTTGTTATGCCAAATGCCAATTTAACACAACAAAACCCAATTTTTCTATTTTAACATTACACCCTACATCACATCTTCTATTCTTCCATACAACACATTAAAAAAAATATAAACAACTAATAAAAAATCAATTTAATTTCTCCAAAAACTCCTCTCTCTCTCTCTCTCTCTCTCTCTCTCTCTCTCTCTCTCTCTCTCTCTCTCTATGCCAAACCAAAAGTCATCCACCATCTCTCTTCTCTCTACTCTCTGAACCTAGCACCCAATCCATCGTCGTGACCACCACCCATAACCACCACCACCACCACCATGATTCTACAAAATACAAAAAATAAAAATAAAAACCCAAATGCAAAAACCTAGTGAACAACATCCAAACCTACCTCCAAATCAGAACCCACAAATTCGAACCCACAAATTCGAACCCATTACCACAATTGGAACCACCAAGACCACCAAAATTAGCCACTGCACCCCAAAAAAAATCAACCCATAACCACCTAAAAAAAAACACACACACACACACACACAAACAAACCTGAATTAAAACCCACCAAAATTAGCCACAACAACAACCCAAAAAACAAACCCAGAATTAAAACCCATTACTCATTGATCAAGAGAGAGATCCGGCAGTAGGGCACTGTGGAGGCATGGTGTGGGAAGGTGGCTAGCTTGGCGAGGTTGAGAGTGTGAGTGAGAGAGAGAGAGGAGAGGTAGGGTGAGAGTAAGAGAGGAAGAAGGAGAGGTTGGGTGAAAATGAGGGGAAGAGAGGCCGAGAGTGATGAGAGAAATCAAAAAAACAAACAAGAGAGAGAGAAAACTAGAATAAAAAACAATAAATTTTTTACAATTTATGTTCATATTGTTCTAAAACTGAAATTGTACTATTCATCAATGCTAAAATTTTTAACATTTAGAAAATTTGATGTCTGGAAGGCTTTTTAGTGTTTGGTGTGCCAATGCTCTAAGACTAATTCAATAATAATATTTATGCTAAAGATAACACATATCAATTCTAAGACTCTAAGTTTAAAAAAAAAAAATATATATATATATATATATATCTTATAATCTTCCGTATTTTTCTTGGATATATTTTGTTTACCACTCTTCCTTTTTTTAACCATCCAATTCTTGCATTTGAATTTCATAGAAAAACTGATTGATTTTATCCTCTTCCATGAATGATAAAGCCCCGCGTGTATTTTTTTTTTATTTAATTTTTTTGAATATAAACAATGCCTGCAGTTTTATTTCTGTTTTCATTGGGTGGAAAACATTGGTTATGCCTTTATGGAAAACTTTCTTTTGCCCAATTCTAATGCTGTGAAGGTTTTAAAATTAAAATAAAAAATAAAAAATGAAGAGCGTAATCTTTTGAATGCAAATAATTTTACGAGAGAGAGAGAGTGCCTATAATTTTTATCCCTTTTATTTATCCTCCATGTAGGTTCTATTTAGACATTGGCTAGGTTGGGGGGGTGTTGCTATTATTACACCGAAATCGATCTTCTACAGCCTAATAGTGTGATAGGTGCCCTGTCCATTTCCTACCGTAGCTTGGATTATATCATTTCAGTGAAATTTTGGGGATTTACTGATTTACAAATGCAAAGAACTTGATGAAGCGGAAAATTATCAGTGAGGACCTCTGTGAGCGATGCCGAAACCAAAAGGAAGATGTGGTCCATGCAGTGGCGGGGTGTTCCTGGGAACACCCTGACCTGAAAAAAATTTTAAAAAAAAAAAAAAATTATATTTAAGCTGAATTAGGAACACCCTCAATCACAAAATTAGGAACACCCTCAAATTAAAAAAAAAAAAAATTATCTGTTCAACTTTCAAGCCAAAAAAAAAAAAAAAAAAAAAAAATTGTAACAGAACCAAGCCAAAATTTATCTGTTCAACTTTCAAGCAAAAAAAAAAAAAAGCCCAAAAAAAATTGAACTAAAATCTGAAAAAAAAAATTTGTAACAGAGCCAAACCCACGGGCCACGGCAAGCCAAGCCCACGGCGAGCCCAGCAGAGCAAACCGACCCACGGATTCTCAAAAAAAAAAAAAAAAAAAAAAATATACCAACACAGACAATCAGAAATCAAACCCACGGTCACGTCCTGGCAGAGAAAGCAGAGAAAACCAAACCCCAATATAGTCTACAGAGCAAAAGCAAAACAAACCAACACAGAGGTGAGAGGTGTTTATTAAAAAAAAAAAAAAAAACCCCAATACTGAATACAGAGCCTCTGTACCAAAACCAAACCAAAAAAACCCCAATACTTAGCTCGTCATCGCCGTAGATCGCTCCTTGTAGTCGTCGTCGTCGCTGTAGCTCGTCGTCGTCGTCGCTCACCCCTCATCGCAGATCGCAGATCGGCTCGCAGATCGCTCTGGTGCTCGGTGCTCGGTGCTCGCAGATCGCTCCAGCCTCCCTCAAGGTATTTCTCTCTCTTTTTCTCTCTTGGTCTCTCAGTCTCTCTCTTTATCTCACTGAGTCTGAAAATATGAAAAATAAAATGTCTCTCTCTCTTTTTATTCTTTGACATTTGTCTATAAAATGTCACTCAAATTCAATAAGTCAATAACTCTCTCTCTCTCTCTCTCTCTCTCTCTCTCTCTCTGATTGGCTGGCGCCTGGCCGAATGAATGAAGAGCTTTATCTATTTTACTTTTTGCCTGTTTTTTTGTCTTTTTGAATTTGCATTATCTTATCCGTTGGTGTTGGTCAGTGACTCAGTGTGTGTTGGTGGTGGTATTAATTGTCTTTTAGTGATTTGTGATTTGTAATTGTGAAATTTTCTGATTGGCAAGCTATTGTGAAATTTTCTGACTCCGCTTGTGCTTGTCTGTTGAGTGGGGTGAGGGTAGATGGGCTTGCTTAGCTTTATTTTTTTGATACAGGTTTGCTTAGCTTTATTAAACTGTAATTGCTTAGCTTTATTGTAACTTTATTAATATTTGTGATCGGCTGATTCTCTTTTTTGTCTTTTAGTATATTGTCTATTGTGATTGGTGATTGTGAATTTCTGATTGGCTCTTGTGATTGGGGCTTGTCTGTTGAGTGGGGGGAGGGGTGAATGGGGCATGGGACTGGGTGGGAAGTAAAGGCATGAGAGGCAGGCAATGGATAATGCACATGGGGTGTGTGCTAATAGTTAGTAAAGAAAAATAATGAAGCAAATAATAATTAATAATTTAATTAATCAATACATTATAAAAGATAAACAAATTAAATTATGTTAGGCTAAACAATAATTAATAATTTTATAATTAATGAAACAACAATATAACAAATTATAGTTTATAAAAGACAAACGAATCAATGAAACAACAAAACAATAATGATTAATAATTTTATTAATATTTCAAATGAACTTATAGCTTATTGTATAGGTAACTTTGTTCATCTCATTTCTTTTCATTTTTTTTTCCTTTTGAGGTTTTTCGGTGGACAGAATGCAAATTTGTTTTGGTTTTAAGAATTTTTTTTTTTTTTTTTTTTTTAAGCACAAACTTCATGCCAGCCAAATCTTGAATTTCGGCCGGTATTTCCCGAAACACCCGAAATAGACTGAAATGACCTGAAATTTTTTCAAAGTAGAATAGGAACACCCTGGACAAAATTCCTGGAGTCGCCATTGGGTCCATGCATTGTATCACTATCAGAAGCTATTAGACCTGTGGACAAAAGTTGATCTCTGGAATCACAGTAGCCTCCAACAAACAACATCGTTTATTGATCTAATGGGTTGTGTTTTTGCAGATAATAGGGACCCTGCGCTCTTCTCCATGGCGGCGTGGGCAATCTGGAACCGGAGAAATAATCTTTGCCTTGGAAAACCTGCAGTCTCACTCGGCGAGCTGCTGTCTCAGTCAAAAGAAAGGCTGCGTGAATTCAAACTCTACAACTCCTCCTCCATAACACTAGTGGGCCGACCACCTACCAGTTGGCAAGCTCCAGATCGTAATACTTACAAAGTAAACTTCGATGGTGCTCTGTTTACAGCAAAAAACAGTGCTGGTTTGGGTGTGTTTATTCGCAATGAAGAGGGACAGGTCATGGTCTCTCTCTCGCAAAAAACCATGCTCCCTTTTACAGCTATTGAAGTGGGAGCTATGGCAGCACGGAGGGCCTTAAAACTGGCACTGGAGACGGGTTTTCATCAAATAATATTGGAAGGCGACTCAAAAATACTCATCTCAGCCTTGGAAAACAGCTCTCACTCTCTGTCAAACTTTGGCCACATAGTAAAAGACATTCAATATCTCGCCTCTTGTTTTTCAAAAATACATTATTCTCATGTTCGTAGGCATTGTAATACTGTAGCTCACTCTCTAGTGAGACGGGCAAGTTCTTTATCTCAAATGCAAGTCTGGATGGAGGATGTACCATCAAATATTATCCATGTACTTCAAGCCGATTTAAATGGCCTTTCTTAATTGATAAGTTCGATCTTCTTTCTCAAAAAAAAAAAAAAAATGCAATTCCACCAAACATTTTCTCAACGTATCATGTGGGCCAATCCTACTTTTTCCAAGTGCACAATAAGAACTGTAGTATTGCTGCATTTAAAACGTAAAAGAGCATTCACATTAGAATTCTTATCGATGTTAGAATGAAAATTTATTTATTTATTTATTTATTATTATACAATCATCTTTCAAAGACACTCATGATAGACAATTCTAAAAATATTTCAATAAAATATTCATTCCTTATTCACATAACCACTTTTTTAAAACATCCACATTACTCAAACACACGCAATCGTGAATTGAGAAATGTATAAAATATGTCTTTACACATGAACTTTAGTTGTGTAAATTTACTTAAGTATTGTAGATGTGGACAAGATATGCATAATTGTGGACAAATTGATGTGGGTAATTTTTTGGGTTGTTTTGCCAAAATGTTACATTTATGCCATTTTACATTTACAGATACAAATGGTTTGAGTAAGTAAGTTATTAAACTTGGACTGAATCGGTCAGTTTGACTGAAAACTTGGTGACCTGACACCTAGACCGGTTCGAGTGTTTAAATGGATTGTTTCTGCATATGATCCAATCAATCCTAGTCAGACTTGGGGGTTTATGGCTACCTGGCAACCTAATACACCACCCTGTCCTCATTGGATCTACAACCTCAATTTGAACACCTCAGGGGCCAATCTGGGCCTAGGAGCTAGAATGAGACTACACTGTCTTGGATACCAAAAGCAAGCCCCTCCCGATCGTCTTTAACCTGATCAAGGGTATCATTGCTCGGAAACACCCTATACTCGGCTGCCCGGTAGTGCCTTCAGGAATATCGCTGCCGAGCAGTCTTTTGGAAGTGGGAATTAGTTCCAATGCCATTACCACCTTTCCCGACGGAACATCCACTTAGCAACGATGAAATTGGACCCCCATCCACACGAGTAAGGAAGTAATCATAACCAAGGAAGTCAATTACGTACCATACCGGCCGGTACAGCCAGTATATACCGTATCGGCCAGTAATCCGGTACAGATAACCCCCTTGTTTCGTACCGAAAAAAATACCGACCATACCGGCAAAATCCGACTGTTTCGGCTGGTAAATGGATACCGGGCCGAAACACGAAATGCTTTCTTTCTTTCTCTCTTTTTTTTTTTTTTTTTTTTTTTGGTTGGTAATTTTGGCAGTTTTTTAAGGGCAAGATGGTGCAAATCTGAGTAAGCTAAGAAAACCAAGCAAAAAGAAAGAGAAAAATGAAAGAAAAATGCACCATAGCTTTGCAAAATGAAGTTAGAATCACCTCATGCACTCACCGTCTCTTTTTTCACTGAAGCCAACGGCCTCTCATTGAATCTTGAGTGGTGATGGACGGTGGCACTTGAGAGAGGAGATGAAACTAGAGAGAGAGGGAGGTGAAAGTGAAACTAAAGGAGATAGATCAGAAGTAAAAATAAATAAATGAATGAACTTTGAAAACTGAAGAGTTAAGTTTAAACGTGTGAAGATAAAGCATTCTTGGAAATTGGAGGTAAGTGTCAGGTAACTAGGACAGGCCTGTGATGTGGGGGAGAAAAAAAGAAAACAAAATGGGAAGAGCTATCAATTAGGCCTGCCTGTGAAGCATTAAAAAAAAAAGTGTGAAAGAAAATTAATTGAAGGTGATAAAAACGAGGGAAGGAGCAATTAGATATAGGGAAAAAAAAAAATATATATATATATATATATATATATTAATAATAATAATAAAAGATACTAAAAATAATGGAAGAGAACAAAAACTAAAAAAAGTAGTAACAAATGTTGGCAGGTATACCTTGGCTTGTACATGTGCAACAACTTCGGATTTGAGTAAAAAAGAGATCTAGAATTTGCCTTATAATTTTTTTTTAAATGTCTAGTCAATTAAACAAAAATTCACATTTATTGTTAGTTTTATATATATATTAAATATATAAAATAGCGGTAAACCCAAAACGGTACACCGGTATTGACCGGTACCCGAAATATACTGGTACACCCTCCGGTACGGTATTGACTCCCTTGATCATAACACCTCCACTCCTCTCATGCCATAAATAGGAGAATGGATTGAGAAGTGGGGGTTGGCAATTCTGGAGAGAATAGGAAGAGAAAAGAGGAACTATACTAGGAGAGAAAGGAGCAACTCTGTGAGAAAAGAGGGATAGTTTTGTGAAACAGGAGTGTGCAACTGAGTCCCCGGGCAAAGGACTACCCATAGTAGGAAAACCAAAGCCTACAATATAAATAGATTGTGAGCCCAAAAATAGGTGGAGCCCGTTAATTATATTTTTGCCGCGAACAATTGGCGTTGTCTGTAGGAATCTCCTACAAAGCTGTGGTTCTGTTGAGACGTGCACGGGAAAATGTCTGGAGGTTAATCAGGGAGTTATGCTAAAAGTGGCTCTGGGAGGTCTTCTCAGGGATTCACTTGGCGAGAAAGAAGGCAGAAGGACGTGAAGATAGGCAGTATAAGTAGGAGGAAGGGCAGTCAGGCCTTGGAGAAGGGTCGTTTCAAACGTACCGGACAATGTTCGGTGCTTCGGGGCACAATCATTTTGATAAAAGCGACGAGGAACTAGAACGGAGGAACGAGGAGCTAGAGCATTTGCGTAGGTTGGTAAAGGACTTGAAGTTGGAAACAAGAGGTAGACATCGGAGGAGAGACCACGAGGAACTTGAAGAAGGGTCGGCAAGTGTAGGAGGTCGCTACGGAGCAAGGTCCCATCGATCCGATTCCCATTGACACCAGGATCGTTCACGGGAATATGAGGACCGAGACTCGGTTTCCCCAAAGGAGCAACGACCCCGGAATGCTGCTATGGATGCCATGAGCCGCGCATTACGCCAAGCTGCTCGATCGCCGTTCTCGAGTGACATTAAACTAGCCCCTATGCCGAGCAAATTTACGTGGCCACCGTTCAACTCTTATGATAGGAAAACTGACCCGGTAGAACACGTAAGCCATTATATTCAAATGATGTCCTTGCATACTTATAATGATGCACTAATGTGTAAGGTATTTCCCTCGAGTCTTGGGCCCACCACCTTGAGGTTGTTCAATGGATTAAGGAAAGGCTCAATTCACAGTTTTGCCGAGCTGATTCAAGAGTTTGGCATCCGGTTCATGACCTGTAGCCGAGTTCCGCAGCCCGTGGACGCATTGCTATCAATGAAAATGGGAGTTGGGGAAACCCTCCGTAGCTACGCTAACTGCTATTGGGAGCTGTACAACCAGATTGGCGGAAGCAACAAAAAAATCGCAGCGAGTACTTTTCGGTTGGGATTGCCCGAGGATTCCGAATTGCAAGACTCGTTGACAAGGAGACCACCCGAAGATATGAGGCAGTTGATGAGGTGCATTGAAGAATATAAAAGGTTAGAGGATGACTAGTAGCAGAACAAGGGCAAGGCTCCAATCATAATCCAACCGCGGCAGGGGGTTTTCAATCAAGGCCCCAGAAGGATTTGAGGATTCAGGAGCCGGGTGCACAGGTGGGGGAAGTGAATGTGACGTTCAAGGAGCCGGTGCATAGGATCGTGGATCGGATTAAAAATGAGCCATATTTTCGATGGCCAAATAAGATGGAGGGAGACCCGTCGAGAAGAAATCAGAACTTGTATTATACTTACCATAGAGATAAGGGGCATACCACTAAACAATGCAAAGTGTTAAAAGATCTTTTAGAGCAGTTGGTGAAGGCGGGATATTTGAAAGAGTTCGTGGTGGACCCTAGGAATCAGGAAGTCGGGCAAGGTGCTCGGCCTCGAGGGAATCCTCTCCCACCCCCATTGGGAATAATAGAAGTCATCCATGTAGCTCCAAGGGGCACTCAGGTGTCCAAGAGGAGGGGGGTACTGGCCGTGGTACCCTCAAAAAGTTGCACAGGTGAGCAACCCTCCGAGAAGAAGTTGAAATACACTCGAGAGCCCATTGCCTTCAATGACGACGATCTGGAGGGCACGATTCAACCACACAATGATGCTTTGGTGGTTACAGCCCGGATAAATGGTTTCATAGTAAAGAGGGTATTAATAGATCAAGGGAGTGGTGCCGAGGTGATGTATCCCGACCTGTTCAGGGGGCTTGGCTTAAAGAATGAAGATCTCTCTAAGTACGATATGCCCCTGATGCAGTTTGATGGTCGGATGGTGATCCCAAAAGGGCAGATTTCGCTTCCCGTGAATATGGAAGGTAAGGAGGTGATGGGAACATTCATAGTGGTCGCTTTGTTTTCTCCGTACACAGCGATCCTTGGAAGGCCGTGGATTCATGCAATGGGGGTAGTACCGTCCACCCTGCATGTGAAGGTCAAATTCTGCACCGAGCAAGGAATTGCTATAGTGAGGGGTAATCAGCAAGTGGCCAGGTAGTGCTTGGTAACCACAGTTAACCAGGAAATAAAACAAAAAGAGTCAACCGAGGAGGCTCCCTTATAACAATTACAAGAACCCCAAAAGGAAGCGGGGGCTAGCTGTGCCGAGAACTTAGTAAGAGTAAGGATAGTACCGAATGATGACAGGAGTTTTCTGATAGGAGCAAGTGTGAAGGACAAAGAGAGGTTGGAAATGCTCTTGTTTCTTGTGCAGAATGTAGACGTGTTCGCTTGGAGCCCGTATGAGGTGCTCGGGGTGGACCCCGAGTTCATAGTTCACAAGCTCAACGTGGACCCGTTGTACCCTCCCAAGAAGCAGAAGTTGAAGAGATCGACCAAGGAGCACATCGAAGCTGTCAAGCAAGAGGTCAAGAGATTAAAGGAGCCGGGGCTATAAAGGAGATATTCTTTCTAGAGTGGCTTGTGAATACCGTGGTGGTAAAAAAGAAGAATGGCAAATGGAGGGTTTATGTTGACTTTATTGACCTGAACCGAGCATGTCCAAAGGATCCATTTCTCATGCCAAAGATTGATCAACTGGTAGATGCCACCTATGGACACCCAAGGATGAGCTTTCTGGACGTTTTTCAGGATTATCATCGAATTGCCTTAACTGTCGAGGATCAAGAAGAAGGCATTCATTTCCCTTGATGCTAATTACCATTATACCGTGATGCCATTTGGGTTAAAGAATGTTGGAGTCACATATCAACGGATGATGACAAGAATGTTCAGGGATAAGATTGGGTGCACAGTTGAGGTGTACATTGATGATATGGTGGTAAAAAGCAAATGGGAGACACAACATAATAACGATCTCAAAGAGGTGTTCGAAGTACTTCGACGGCACAAGTTGCACCTCAATGCTGATAAGTGTGCTTTCGGAGTAGGGGCTGGCAAGTTCCTAGGGTATTTGATCACTAACCCAGGAATAGAAGTCAACCCCGATCAGATTGAAGCAGTAAAACACCTCAAACCGCCAAGCAATCCAAAGGAAGTTCAAGTACTGACCAGCATGTTAGCTGCCCTTAACCAGTTTATTTCCAAATTTGCCGATCGGTGCCGTCCATTTTACCAGCTTTTGAAAAAATGGAAGGGATTCCAATGGAATGAGGAGTGCGAAAAGGCTTTTCAGGATTTGAAGGAATATTTGGTGCGGGCCCCTATACTAACAGCCCCAGAGCCTGGAGAGGACTTATACATGTATCTCAGTGTCCGAACATGCCGTGAATGCCGTGCTGCTAAGAGATCAAGGTGTGCAACAACCAATATACTATATCAGCAAAACCTTGGTTGATGCCGAGACGAGGTATTTGCCTTAGGAGAAGTTGGTATTAGCATTAATTCACACTACGAGGAAGCTGCCCCATTACTTTCAGGCTTATACTGTCTACATATTGACTGAGTATCCTTTACAGTCGTTGTTGAAGAGATCCGATTTTACTGGAAGAATAGCTAAGTAGGGAACTCGGCTAGGCTCTTTTGACATTAGGTACAGGCCTAGAAGCTCGGTGAAGGGTCAGGTTCTGGCCGATTTCGTTGCAGAGTTTTCCCCGAGAAGGGGGATGGAGATAGTTTTCCCTATAGAGGTAATCCCATGGAAGGTATTTGTGGACGGTGCGTCCAGCGCACTAGGAGCCGGGGCTAGAATCGTAGTCATCACCCCAGAAGGAATAAAATTGGAGCATTCCTTTAGGTTAGGCTTTAAGCCTCTAATAACGAAGCCGAGTATGAGGCCCTGCTTGCCGGATTGAGAGTTGTTTCAGATCTAGGTGCTAAGGAAGTGGAGGTCTACTTGGACTTTCGATTGGTGGTTAATCAGGTGCAGGGATGCTTTAAGGCCAAGGATTCCCGAATGATGGAGTACTTATGGTTGGTAAAGTAAACTATGAACCGCTTTCTGAGTGTAAGAGTGGTTCAGGTGGCCAGGGGGCAGAACTGGCACGCTGACTCTCTGGCCACATTGGCGTCATCATCAACCGAGGAAATTCCTCGATTAATCAAAGTGGAGTTGGTAGTAGAACCGAGTATCAATGCAGGGGTAGGTGTTTCACTAGTGACAACAGCTGAACCATGTTGGATGGATCCGATCATCGACTTTTTAGCTGAGGACCAAGTGCCTGCTGATGAAAAGGAAGCTGAAAAAGTACGCTGGGCAACTACTCGGTATTGGTTATCAGCTGATCGTAAGCTGGACCGAAGGTCTTTTAAAGGGCCTTACCTACAGTGTTTGCACCCCAGCAAGATTGAAGAACTCCTGACTGAGCTACATGAGGGATTGTGTGGCAATCACATGGGGAGACGTTCATTAGCTCACCAAGCAATGACTCAGGGATTTTGGTGGCTGCGAATGCAAAAGGATGCTACCGAGTATGCACAGAAGTGTGAGTAATGTCAAAAGCACACTTCGATGATCCTCCAGCCGACAGGGAGCTTAAATCCTATTAGTAGCCCCTAGCCCTTTGTGCAGTATGGGCTAGATATTGTTGGTCCATTCCCTCAGGCTACAGGAAACCGAAGGTTTGTTCTAGGGGCCAATCTGGGCCCAGGAGTTGGAATGAGACTACACTGTCTTGGATACCAAAAGTAAGCCCCTCTCGATCGTCTTTAACCTGGTCGAGGGTATCGTTGCTCAGAAACACCCTGTACTCGGCTGCCCGGTAGTGCCTTCGGGAATATCGCTACTGAGCAGTCTTTTGGAAATGGGAATCAATTCCAATGCCATTACCACCTTTCCCAACGGAACATCCACTTGGTAACGCTGGAATTGGACCCCCATCCACACGAGTAAGGAAGTAATCATAACACCTCCATTCCTCTCATGCTATAAATAGGAGAATGGATTGAGAAGTGGGGGTTGGCAATTCTGGAGAGAATAGGAAGAGAAAAGAGGAACTATACTAGGAGAGAAAGGAGCAGCTCTATGAGAAAAGAGGGATAGTTTTGTGAAAAAGGAGTGTGCAACTGGGTCCCCGGGCAAAGGACTACCCATAGTAGGAAAACCAAAGCCTAGGAAAGTCGAGCCTCTTTTGGTGCTAGAAAGTGGGGATATTTATAGGCATAATGGAGGCTAGGGTTTTGTGGGATGTTTTAATCAATCAATGGACCAGATCAATTGACCAAAAAATCCCACCAAAAAGGGAAAAAAAATCAATTTTAGGCTTCTAAACAAAAGAGTGTGAACGTCACAAATTGGGTGTGTACGCATCATAAACTTGGCGTACGCACTCTTTTTAAGTCTTTTTAAAATCAGCTTACAAAATACGCATATGCATGCACTTTTTGTAAGCCTCCTAGAAATTGGGCTTAAAAATGGATTTTGAGTTTAAAATTGGATTTTGGGCTTAGGCTTGGTTTCTTAGATCACATTTTGGGCTCTATTAAGTCATTGGGTTTAACGCACAGTGTTGATCATTTTGGTAGTGATTTGATTTCTCGTCATTGGGACCAAGGGGCTTGGATATAAGTCGGAACAAATAGGGTGTCTACAATATCATCCTTATATTTTTGTTTGCAATATTTGTTTTTTATAATTGACTTTGTTAATTTTGGAGAGGGCATTTATTTTTCATCCTAAAAACTTGTCCAAAGCTTATATTCTTTGATAAATCTTGCTTGGAAATTTTTTTATGTAACCACATTTTGTTTTTAATTTCATATTTCAACACCCTACTTCAACAAACAAGACTCAATCGCCACGACACTTTTTTTTTTCATTTATTTCTCCCTAATTCCCTCTATTTCTAACAAAGTTGCACGCTTTAATCGCTTACTACTTATCTTTACTTATATAATTTATTGTACAGGGTATGGCCTCAGGCCCATTAGGCCTTGGCCCGAACATTCTCAAGAACCAAAACTGAGCCCAAACCTCATAGTAAGTCCATATCGTTTTGGATGCATGATAGACAAGCCCACGTCCGGCCATTTATGACCTGTTTAGGAGTGCGTTTGCTCGGAACAACCTACGTCCCCGGTAGCTCGGTATTGCCTTGGGGAGTATCATTGCCAAGCAATCCTTTGGAGGCAGAAATCAGTTCCAATGCCATTACCACTGTTTCCAATGGGGCATATTCCATGTCAGGAATAATCACATTGGACCCCACCCACACAAGTGAGACTAGAATGTAATCATAAAATCTCCACAAACTCCAAGCTATAAATAGCAGAATTGAGTGAAAAGTAGGGGTTGGCAATTCTGAGTAGAATATAGAGAGTAAAAGAGAAAGATAGAGCTGGTACCATTCAAAGGGAGAAGCAACTCAGGGAGGAAAGAAAGGAAATCCTTAGGAGCTAAGGGGTGTCGTTGGGTCGCTTGGCAAGGAACTACCCTTAGTAGGAAACACTAAACCCACTATACAAGTAAATTGTGAGCCCAACTCTAAGCCTGGCCCATTAAGTAGAAATTGGGTACGCACAGTTATACTAGTCGCTAACCCATGCGATAAACAATATAATTAATGATTGTTAAATATCTTCAATACTACAATTAATTAAAAATGAATGAAAATCAATATTTATAAGTTCCACTTAGACTTTAGAGGAGAAAAAAAGTAAATAGAGTTATACAAAAATAACATTCTATAGCACAAAGTATTCCTCCAACAAAACTAAGATGTCAAACATGAGAATGAAAAAATCAAGATACTTTGCTTTTTATTTTTTTGAAACCCAATCAAGATACTTTGGTGGCATTTATTACCTTTGACTTTTTTTTCGGATTTACTCAATCTCTAAAACCTCTATAATCAAACATTATATCTAGAAATTTGGTTCTTAATAAAATATGGGCAAAGTACACTCTCCTCCCTTGAGGTTTGGGGTGAGTATTCTGAAAAGAAAAAACACTCCCCTTCCTTGAAGTTTGAAAAAATTGACACACACCCCCCCCCCCCCTCCCCCTTTCATTAATATTAGTAACAGAAATATTCTAAATTTTTAACAGATTTTTTTACCAAATTTTAACCATGGTTAATAAAAAGAGCATTCACATAAAAAATAAAATGAAAAAAACATATTATAAAACATGTTACTTAGTTGCTTTTAGTCACACCTTACTGCTCTTAGTCACACCTTACCAATTGATATTATTTAAGTTTGCAGATTCTTGAATTTTTAAATTGCACCTCTCACCAACGCTTTGCATCAAAATTTATGAGATAAACATTGACGGTAATTAATTTTGGGTTTAGTAAAACTTTTAAGGATAAGTGTTGGATAATTTTGGAAATCTACCCTTAACCAAAGGGCAAATTAAGATACCATATTTTTAACTTTTAACTTTAATTTAACAGAGTTTGGTCAAATGAATGTCAGGGGGAAAATGTTTTTTCTCTTCAAGTTGGGGGAGTGTCATTTCCTCAAACCTTAAGGGAGATGAGTGTAATTTTCCCATAAAATATTACACAAACAGACAAACAATGAAAGTAAAAAGATGAAAAAAGATATACATCACAAAATATTAAAGAAAAAAATATAAGAAACAAAAGTAAATACGAAAGAGAAAATTATGGTACATACTTACATAGGAGTTAAACCCGTTGAACCCGAGGACTGGTACTATATCGTGGATATGGAAGTTGGATGCACCTCCAAAAATTCTATTCTTCTTATGGCTCTGTCTTCACAACAGCCTCCCCACATGCACAATCCTGGGTTTAAGGGGTTTAAACCTCAGTCTCTCCTGCCCCATTTGTAATGCAGATTTTGAATCTATAGATCACTTGTTCCGGGGATGTAAGATAGCCATGGAACTTTGGCAAAAATTGGAATTTACCCTCTGTCTGGTGGACTCTTTTAATAAACCATTAGGGGAGTGGCTATTTGTGAATTGCAAAACGGAAGTCAGCTCTAAGTTACTGGGCATTCCGTGGAAAATTATTTTCATCATGAGCATTTGGCAAATATGGATTCACAGAAATGAAGTTGTTTTTAGAACTGGGCAGGACAACCCGAACCTTGTCAAGAGATATGTTCAAAGCATTGCTGAATATTTCTCCATTGGTATGAAAACCAAAATCCATCCATCCAAAATCTGTGTTCCCGTAGCATGGCAGAAACCTCCTATTGGGTGGGTGAAACTCAACACGGATGGCTCTGCCTTAGGCAATCCTGGCAGAGCAGGTGGGGGAGGTGTGATTCAGGATCACCTTGGTCACTGGATCAAAGGATACAGCCGAGCTTTGGGGACTACTAACAGTTTTACTGCAAAATTATGGGCTCTCAAAGATGGCCTCATCATTGCTAAGGAATTGGGACTTTGTAACTTGATTGTTGAGCTAGATGCTTTAAGTGTTGTTCATATGTTATCTAGTGATAAGCCAAATTTGTTAATGGAACCTTTACTGTCTGATTGCAGGAGCCTATACAGAGCAATCCCTAATAAACGAATACAACATGTGTATCAGGAAGCCAATCAATGTGCAGACGCACTAGCTAGATTGGGATCAAGTGTTGTTTCCTCTTTTGTTGTTTTTGTTGAACCACCGCCTGTGGTGGCCAGTTTGCTAGCTCTTGATGAGGCTGGCTTTTTTTGTAACAGACTTGTTAGTAGTTAATTAAATTATCTACCTTTTCTTACCAAAAAAAATAAAATCGTTAGGTTCTGCAACCATCAAACACACCAACTTAAAAAAGGAAAAAAAAAAGTTTACTTTTAGCCATTTTTTTTTTTTAAGCTTTTATATATAATTTTTAAAATCTCACATTTTTAAATAATTTTTTCTCACTTTTTTAAAATACAAGTATATTTTAGCACACTTTTAATAAAAAGTTTTCTGCAAAAAGCTAGATAAGTTGTTCCCAAATAAGCATTAACTTTTTGCTGAAAGTGTGCTAAAATATATTTATCTTTCTTTTTTCTTTTTTTTTCTTTTTTTTTTTTTTTTTTGCGTTCAAAGAAGGGATTTTATTATTATTTTACTTAGGATTATCTTTTAAAAAATAAAAATAAAATGAACCGATCAAATTATTTATAGTTCCAATAATTTTTGTTTTTTTTTTTTAAGGGAGAAGTGCATTGATAAATTGTTAGATGCCACATAAATTTACTTATAGTAACCGAATTGTACACACCAAGTCCAAGTCCCAACTCACTTTACACCAAATGAAGAACTAGCCGAACCACACCATAGAAAACTATTCATTCTTTGCTCCACAGGACCACAGCTTTAATGACTTTTTAGAGTATTAGTATTCGGAGTTGTAAAGGGCTGCAACTATAATTTTAGCCTCCAAAACACCAAAAAAAAAAAAAAAAAACAAGCAATCTCAGATCTGTGTCTATTTCTAAAATAATTTACACACTAGAGTAAACTCTTACTTATAGAAATTGTTGTAGCAAGTTGTATTTTTTTTAATGGTTTTTATTCTCTATCTCTCGCCTTTGTTCCCCCTCTCTCTCTCTTGTGTGTGTATATATATATGTATGTATGTATGTACGCGCAAGAAAATTTTGCATAGATGCATAATATGTTGAGAAATTAGAGATGCCTCTTAAAAATATACTAATTTAGCAATTTTGTAAGATGACATTTTTTTTTAAATTGAACAATAATAATAAATTTAAACACAAAGTTCTATTCAAAAGATATTATTATGTTAATCCCAGATTAAACCTTTGCATTTGAAATTGTTATATAATTTAAGAGGTTTTTTTTTTTTTTTTTTTTTCCATAACCCAATTCCATGGATTACATAAGCTTTTTTAATTGCTTAAAAAACTATACATAATTTCATGTATAACTAACCAAAAACAACCATTAATTAATAATTTGTTTTGATCAGCGGTATTCTAAGAACAAATAACTCAAAAGATTTTACCAATTGAATTAATTAGAACCCACTGATTGCTTTAACTCAAAAAAGAACCCCTGATTGCTTAAAAATATGACAGAGTTAATTATCTAACCATTATGTCAAATAAGTAGGTTTCATTCAATGGGCTCAAACTTCTTTTGTATGTACTATATAAAAAAATTAAAAACTATGATTGGAAATTGTTGAGCCCCTAGATATTGCCAACTTCAATCAATACTTGAAGTTGAAGAACAAAGACATGACCTTATTTGAAGAGGGGCAGGTCAAAACGTTACAGGTTTACGCAAAAATGGCTTAAGCATGCTAAGAGGATTCCTGCTGAATCTTGTGAAGAATCATGCTTTTGTGCCAAGGTAGAGGAGCTGCACATTGAAACATGCAGCACACGATGGTCTGAACAAGTAAAGAAAAGGTTTTGCACTAGAAGAGCAAGCACAGAATGGATCAAGGACAAATAGTTGGTTAGAAATGTGTTGTTAAAACTCCACCTTTATGAAGTGGTGGAAAACACTCCCTGAAGAAAAGCATCAGTTGAAATCTTGCATTAACGATATCTTGGTTCGGTAGTTCGTTGCTGTTTTAATCAAGAGTTTGAGTGGTTGTTACTATATTTCTTGTTTCAATAAAATGGGGAAAAAAACCACAGAAATTATGTTTTGCTAGTTGGTTGCTGTCTTAATTAAGAGTTTGTGTGGTTGTTTACTATATTTCTTGTTCCAATAAAATGGGGGGAAAAACCAAAGAAATTATGTTGTGTATGCTCTACACTCATCCTTGACTCAGTATCGCTTTGTGCACATTAAGGGCTCGTTTGGATTGAGAGGGGAATGGAAGGGAATAGAGTAAAGTTGGACTGAAAATAGACTAATTGTGGGCCAATGCTACTCTACTCTCCCTCCCTCCCCTTCAATCCAAATGAACCATAAATTGGGGGGGAAAAATTATTCAACAGAGATGGGGTTGATCTGCAGAACCATCATCCAACCTTGCGGTGGCATCACTATTGATTGAAAAGTGCCACATGTTTCTTAGATTCTCTGAAAATTTCGTGGACCATACTTTTGTGTTCTTGTGATTCCTCTACCTATTGAAAATTTCGTGGACCAGAAAGTAAAAGAAGAAATTGAGAATGGTAACAAACTTCAAGCACCACTCTCTAATGTGAACTGATCGGCCAAGTTATATGCCATATTAAGATGTGAATAAAGCCTGTAATTGAGCATAAATTAATTCAGTCCGATAAAACCATAATATGATTGCAACATAAAAATATACGAATATGATGTCATTATTTCCAAAAGGATAGAAGTTGTTATTTGGTCATGTATAACATGCATGAAACAAAAATCCATCCTGCTTAACACCAATTTTGGTTATCGCACCTCCACACTTAACAAAAGGAGAACAACTATCCTCTGATAATTCACAATTCATAGCTCCCCTAAAAGTAAAATTACTTCACGTAATGTACTACAAAAAATAACCAAGATTTCCCGAACATGCCAAGAATGAAATTCTTGTTTTTTGGTTGGAAACGAACAATGAGCTCCCACGAAATTCTAGCATACCCCAATCACCCTAAATACACTGTAGATGAAAGAACTAGGGAGAAATAGAATACCAGTACAGAACAAGAACTTTTCCAAAGGACATTTATCCACTTATTGAGTGGCACTTTGTGTGGACCAATTTGTTAGATGTACCAGCATTACATATCAGACTACAAAGTAGAAGCCACACCACAATGATTTCATTATCAAAGGCAACCTCATGGCAAAACAAAACCAAGAAGAATGTGGAATTGCAAATCACAAAACAGTCCTAATGTAGAAAAAACTGATTATATAACAGCGGGAAACTTGTCTAGCTCCAGTCTCCAACATAGATCAAGGAAAATTAAATGTCCTAAAGTCATCGGTGACATAATTCAATGAAAAAAAAAATCAGTCTAAATGGAAGAAGATAATCATAAAACTTTTTCCCTTGTCGGATTCTTGATTCCCATGAATGGAACACCTGACCTAAGACTGCAAAACAGCAAGTGCTAAACAGATAACGTTACAGACAGGCTATGTTGGGATCTTTTATTTCGTATGTATTCAGACAGCTATGTGCTATATGTGCCATGACTAATCACCTCGAGAACAAACCTTCTTGTGGAAGCCCCTTAAATATGGACGAGTACGCACAAGATTTTAACATATAAATTTTTAACTGCTAAATTTGTTATCTATAAAAATATAAAGGACATCATATAAATATTAGATAATAATGAATTTGTAATGATAATGTGAACAGTGGACTTCCGTCAAAGCTTATGCCTTTTTTTCTTTCACCAAGATCATCAAAGTTCTGTATATTGCTCCGAAAAATATCATAAACTGAAAGAGACATATAAACACATACCTCTTACAATACAAGCATAAATGCTGCGGTACCCAAAAAGTTTTTGCAACAACTGCATTACCAGCCTTTTGATGCTCCATCAACTCACCAAATACCATGGACACCAAGGAAATTACAACCATAAAAATACAGAGCTAAAATTTAGTCAGTCATTTAAATGAATAAACAAATAAATATATGGGTGCTCATAACAAAGATTTTCTTCAGATGGGGGCAGATAACATATAATCACAAAAGCTGTTCCCATCTATAGGGGGAGATGAGGATATGACGGCCATCTCTACTTTGTTCAAACACTAGATGTTACGCTTGCCTTAATCCCTTAATAATGTTTTCCTGGTAAAATTGCTCATAGACCAATCCAAACCATGATATGGTGATGGAAAGCAAAGTGCGAAAGAAGAGGGAATTGAACTCCAATTGACTGAGTATCAAAACTACAAGTACCTTGAATTCAGGGGAGGACAGCTAAACCAAAAGTACAAGCAAAGTAGAAAATTTAAAATTTAAATTAATATTACTCAAAAAGATATTGATCATGAGAATCGAAAACCACTCAAACCTACAACTTTGAAATAATGTCAGCCAAAGATCCTCTCACAGGATTCTTAAATAAGTGACTACACTACTAGCATGACTTATCATAGCAAATGATAAGATAGATAAAGATAGCAAGAGTCCATATTTAAGTGATTTCCTTTTTGATAAGTCATAATTAGACATGACATTCTATTCAAAAACCTCAAACAGCGATGCAATTACTAAGAAACTAAGTTTGAGAACTGTATAGTATTCATATATAGGTGATATCCCACGAAGTCTGAAGGGTTGAGCTAAATTATTTACAATTATAACCATAAGAATTAATCTAGGAAAGTAAAATCAAAACCTCTTCTATAAACTCTTTCTTGCATTAGTCAAGCATGTCCTCATAGAGCAATAAGTGTTATTACCATGTGACACAAGTTGATAACAGAGAAGGCACCTCCTACATGACAAATTGCTCAGACAACAAAGGCAAAGAAATTAAAATGAAAAATTGAGCAAAATAATGGAATAACACATGGAAAGTCCACACGATTAAGGAATCATAGGAAAGCATATGCAGAAAAGAGAACAATCATGTTGTAATCATCTTTTATGTATTGAATTTCTATACCACCATATGTATTCACATACCAAAATAGTCCTCTACATCAACAAATGCACCATACATATAAGAGCCAAACTCATTAGAGAAGCAGCTTAATTCCTGGGTGCTCAAAACCCTATGACAACATCTACCTTTTAAGAAAAAAAAGGTCTCAACTAAACAGAACACACACAAGACATGCAAAAAGAGACCCAGCATACATCTCAAATTGAGTAATTGACCAAAACAGAGACACGCCTAAGACCTTGCAATCATACTACAAGAACGAGCCAACCTGAAAGTCAGGCTGCCCCCATGAACACTTGTCTCTGCCTCAACAGCGTCAGTCTCATATGGCTTCCTGCATCCAGGACAGCGGCCATCTTCCTCAAGAATCCTCTTGTGGCAGAAAAGGCAGAGCCGGAACCCACACAAGCAAGGCAAAAAGCTCGAGTCTGTGAAATCCAAATCCTCATAGCATATAGGACACGAAGTTGGCATAGACACCACTTTGTTACAACCCCACGTGACCCCTCCTTCTCCTCCGCCATAATGCCGATCTGGATTAGGTAAGCTTTGCTGCTTAGACAAATTGGGTAAACTCCGAGGCCTAAAAGCATCATCCGGCCTCCACGCTTGGCTGTTCCCACAAGCCCCCCTCAGAACCATTTTTGGACACTCGGGCTTCAAATCACCACCTCCTAATCCCACCCCATCATTCGCTTCCCTAGAAGAAACCAATTCAGCAACAGATTCACTCTCCGGAGAAGATTCTGAACACGGGTTTTTGTTTTCAGCCACTAAAGCATCCGCCACAGCTTCCCAATCATCCAAACACCCATCATCTCCTCCTCCTTCTTCACCTCCTTCTTCATCTTCAGTAATATTCCCAGAGCAATACCCACCACTGCTACTACTACTACTTCTACTGCTACCACTGCTAGTCCCAGTGAAATTCGTACCCGAATCAGTACTACCCCCCAAGACACTACTAGTCACACTGGTTGGACTGTTCGCCGGCGAGTCCAAATCACTGTATTGATGAATCAACATCGACCCTTCCATTTCTTCACCTCTAGAACTCATCTCTAAATTCTTCAAAGAACTGTTCACCCCTTTACGTGACTGAACGCCGTCGTTTTGTTCCTCCTTACACCCTTTGTTTTTCGCCATACCTAACCCAACCCCACCCATTATTTCCAAATCAATTAAAATTACCAAATAAAATCAAAAAAAAATTAAAAAAAAAAAATTGTTTTTTTGTTTTTTGTTTTTGTTTTTGTTTTCATATACATGCATGTGCGATTCTGATTACATAAATAGCTATAGAATAAAAATACAAAGAATAAGAGATCGTAAGCGTACCTTGAGATAGCCATTGTTCGCGACGAGCGTCAAGCTTGCACTGCTTCAATTTGGCAGACCTGTTGGCCTGAAAATCCCCAAAATTCCAAAAATGAAATCAAATTTTCCCAAAAAAAAAAACGAAATCAAAAAAAGGAGAAATTGCAATTCTCACCCTCTTCTTCTTGCCCAAATCCCTCGCGTTCGGACCCGAAGACATCGAAGCTGTGGTGATCGAGTTTGAAACCATGGCTGACACAGTCAGATTCGGATTCGAAAAACACACACACACAGAGATTTTCAAAAACCCTAAATTTTCCGATAAGAGAGAGAGAGAGAGAGAGTTTTATTTTTATTTTTATTTTTTTGTTAGAGAGAGAGAAAGATTTTGATGAATGGATAACGGAAACTCCTCTGCTTGGCCTCTTGACTATTCAGAAACTCTGATAAATCAGGGCCGTGTTTGATATATATATATATAATACTCCAGTTACTAAAATGCCCCTGGATTTTAAATTAATTTGCGGGGATACCAAATGCAGAGCACGCGTATTTAAGGTGACAATTGAGGGGGGTAATATTGGGGTCAAGATTATCTGTCGAAACGACACCGTTTTGAAGTTTCTTTTTTTATTTTAAAACTTGGGTACCACGTAAAAGCACTGTCATTTGCTCAAAATTTTTAAGTAAAATATTATCCGAGATTTTCTTACTTGGGAAGTGGCATGAATTACACAGTTTTTTTCTTTTTGGATTATTATCTAAGATTTTATTTGGGTGTAATAAATGCATAGGAAGGTTTCAAATTCATCATAGCCATTCAATTTGATCTTATCCCGTTAACTCATAGTCATTAAAATCTTTGATGGATGAATAAAAGATTTAGAGTTCAATCCTTACTTATATCAAAAACTTATTAGTGTTTTAGTCTAATATCATCAAGAATTGACGACATAAGTTGAAACTCTTTTTTAAACCCCAAAAAATTGACCATATTGCATGCACCTAGTTTTATATATATATATATATATATATATATATATATATATATATATACACGGGAAAGAAGTATTTATTAAAGAAAAATAGAAGCTACAAAAAAGCAAAATTGTTTGCCTCAATCCTGATAATAGACTCAAAATAAGGGGGCAGCACCCTATATTAAAAAAAACCAAATACATTATGACTGATAATCTTCAATATAAATGTCAAGATTGTGTTTTGACTTTTTGTGTTTTTTTTTTTTTTTCATCTATTTTTTAATGAAAAGTCAGACTACTACTAATTGTGATTTACTTTTATTTGCAATTACATATTCTTGTGTTGTGTAAAACTATACACACGTTCTTGTAATGTATTTCAAATTTTCCAACATCATTCACAATTTCTTGTTATTAATAAATGGTTTAATGATTCAGCCAAAAAAAAAAAGATCAATGGTTTTATTGTTTCTTTTTGTAATTACAATTGATTAGTAATTATAAATTAAATCTTGGGACTAAAGTCAGATTGCTTTACAAAATACGAATCCTAAATTCAATTTAGGGAAGTTCACAAGGCTATTGGACAGTTTTCCAATGTACTTTTGATAAATTAGGCTTTATAGTTTGAAGTTTGAATTATAAATTTTATTTAATTCTTATTATATTATAATTTTATATTATAAATAGCGTTTCTTTATATATAAATGCATTTTTTTTAAAATTCTTTTTAAACGTAAACATCACTATAAAATTAAAATATCATTTTGGATATGAGAAAGTTAAAGATAAAAAGAGAGAATAATTGAAAAGTTAATTGAATCTTTCTTTGCTTAAAAGAAAAAAAAGGATCGCTTTATAAATTTGTTTCTAGAAATGTAACAAATATAATATTATGAATATGAAATTAATCAAAAAGAGTTTAATTATAGCAAAATAATACAACAAAAATTAACAATGTAAAAATTGTAAGGACCGGGTTTGAGCACTTCTTCAATTAGATGAATGGACTCAGGCCCAACTAACCCAACACAATAAATTTATAGAGAATGGGTTTAAGAACTAGGCCATAGTGAAGGTTACAACAATTGGACATGGTTATGAATGGATCAAATAACAAAGATGTTGACTGAAGTACGAAATTCTGTCCTCAGCCCTCATCCGAGGAGCTTGTTGTTCTTGTTATTCCTTCAGTGTCTAGTTACAATGGTTGCAAAGATCATACAAATTGCTACCGTATTCTCTCTTTCTAATTTCCCATCCTTTTTCCTAGAGGATTTCTCACATTATATATCCCCTTCCAGTCGATCTTGGCCCTACATCTGTTAATCATGCAGGTTACTACTCGAGTGTTTGTCCCATCAGCCACCTTCCCAAACCTCCAGTGAGTTGCAGCAACCAAGACTACACTGTTCAGGGGTCATTTTCTCATTAATGCGGCCAGAACGTTAGTTGTGGGCATTTAATGCGAATGTAACAATTTCTCTTTGAACTGTTCCTACACCATGCTCCCGTGACTATTCTACAGTACTTGTCCTTTTTCTTGGGATGCTCTAAGAGGCTGCCATCGATGACGTGCCATTCTTCCCTTCTAGGGTTTGGGTCGGCCGAGAACAGGATCGTCCTCGGGGATGTTTCTGGGCCACTTGGGCTTTCTTCATTCGTCCTCGGCCATTTCTTCCTCCTCGGCGTGAGCCTTGGGCTTAATATAAAGTGGGCCGAGTTTGTCAAATTCTTTGACCCCACAAAAATAATCATAATGATTTTTATACATGTAATTTATTTATTTTTTATTATAAAACAACATTAGGTTCTTTTCCCAGTACTCTCTCCAAAAATAAAAAGTTACTTTTCCCAGTACATATATTGGTGCGTTATATTGGTACATATATTATATTAGTGAATTGATAGAATCAAAAATTTTCCAACACCTAGTGTCATAGCTCCGTCGGCAAGTCAAAAAATATAACTAGAGCAATTTTTTATAATAAAAAAATTATGTCATAAGTTTTTTATATAGACAAAGTTTGACTACAAATTTTATTGTAACCTAAGACTATAACTTCTTTTAAAAAAATTTAACATGATTATATATTTTGAAAATATAACTACTGGATTGTATGTTTTTTTCGTTTTTAACACATGTCAAATTTTGTGTTAATTAGATATTATTTACTATATAATCCATAAACATATTTTTTATGCATAATGTTAGACTATAAAACTTACAATTTAAACAATTAATTAATAGCATAACTATTAATTTTTAATTTTATGTAAATTTTACAAGCATGAAGGATATAAGAAGAAAATATAATCAATTGCTGGATTTGTCAAATTACACATCCAATAAAAAAATACTGAGTGAAGTTGTAGCCTTAGGTTACAACCAACTTCATAGTCAAATTTTGTCCTTTCTATATGGACAAAGTTTAGCTACAACCACTATTAATCTTTAATTTTATGTAAATTTTACAAGCATAAATGATATAAGAAAAAAATATAATCAATTGCTTGATTTGTTAAAATTCGCATCCAATAAAAAAAATATTAAGTGAAGTTTTAGCCTTAGGTTATAAAACCAAGTTCATAGTCAAATTTTGTCATTTCTATATGGACAAAATTTAGTTACAAAATTAGTTGTAACCTAAGACTACAACATTACTTAATAAAATAAATATTACTACATATTTTAAAAATCTAATCGCAAAATTGTATGTTCTTTACACTCTTAATACACCTGTCAAATTTTGTGTCAACCAAATATTATTTACTAAATGATCTATAAGCTCATATTTTATGTATAATTTTAAACTACAAAAATTTGCAATTTAAAAAATTTATTAATGACATAGTTATTGATCTTTAATTTTTTTAAAATTTTGCAAGAATAAAAGATATAAAAAGAAGATGTAATCTAATAATGGATCTGTCAAAATTCACCTCCAATAAAAAGATATTAAATAAGGTTGCAGTCTTAAGTTACAACCAATTTTGTTACTAAACTTTTTCTCCTTTCTATATTACCTATTTACCTTGATTACCTTTTTGGAAAATAAAAATGTTTTACACACATTTCACGGATAAAATTTTTTCCTCTCATTTCACGCCATGGAAAGTATGGAAACATAATCGTGTTTTGCAGTAAAATTTCTGTTCCAATAGCTGACATTGCACACAAAGAAAGAGCCAACTAGCCCATGCTACCATCACATGACATGAAGTCTCTTGAAGTAACATTCTTGCCAAAAACAGAATGGCAGATGGGTTCTACTCTAAATATGAAAAGGTCTAATTTTCTGTCATGTTAAATCAGTAAAATAGTCATGCTCAAATTTAGTGACTTTGCATTGCAGTGAGAAACACATGGAATGTGAAAATTCATCCAAAAAACAAATAAGTAATGTGAAAGAACACAAGGTGGGTTTGGTAGCCATTACTACTTCCACACTACCAAACAAGTTATCCTTGGTAAGAAGCTTTGCTACGAAAGATAACAATCCTGTTTAAAACTTGGTTCAGAATCTGTCTTTTATCTCAAAAAACTTGTTCGGAATGACTTTTCATTGTTTCCTTACAAGTAAGGGATTTCACCAATGTCTTTAGACTTTCAATTTGAGCAAATCCCCTTAACATCGGGTTTATGAAATCAAACCTTAAAGTAGTATTTCGTTAAAGTCTAATGATTTTAATAATTTAATGTGCATATGGATTTTGTTACATCATCAATAATTTTGAAATTTCATTATTACCGTGTATAATATGTGGTTTGATCTACGGGTGCATATAAGTCTGGATAAGAGAATTTTTCAACTCAACCCAACCTTGTCGATGAAAAAAAAATCGGGCGATGAAGCCAATAGTCCATAATTGAAAGAGCCTAGCCAGCACAAAAGGAAGAGGTGATACCTCTAAGGATATACCTTTCAGTTTTGTACTAATAACAACAGAGTGAGATTGCAGAAAAAGGAATTAATCAGACATTATTACTAGAGGCTCCTTTTTGAGCTGATGAGGTGCCTGGGCCACGTCTTTGCATATTTGATGCTCATAAACAAACAAGACTGGGATGGGACAATGACTAGTCTTTAGTTTATTCGATCAATCACAAGCTGAGGGAAGCGTAAGCCCCCAAACTTATCCTTTTTTTGATGATCACTGTGATGCAATAAGGGAATTTTTCAACTTAGTTCAACCTTGTCGGTGAAAAAAAGAAATATCAAGTGATGAAGCCCAATAGAGCCTAGCCTGCACGACCAATTTTTAAATGTAAATAGCATTACCCCTCTAAATCTTCATTATCATGAAAATGAATGTGCATCTCAGCATCTGCAACAAGAAATTAACCAATTATCAGGTGATGTATATCTAAAGATTTTCAAGCAAACCATTGGAAAGTTTTTCACCCTTTATTTGATTGTCTAATCAAGCTCCTAATTCCACTTTAATAGATTTTTTCCTGTGCTCTTATTACTTATCCTTTTTCCACTATTCATGCTTTTGCTCCTCTTCTGTGTACAGTCAGGCGAGTGGGTCCCGCAAGTTTTCTAAAATTTGGAGTGTTTGAGATGAAAACTCCACCGAGAATGACATCCCAAAGGCAAGGCTGGTAGACTTATGGGAAAAAAAAAATGCTAGTTACAGATATGAATGTCATCTACATAAGGTCATGAATTCAACATAGCTTTGGCATTAAGATCAAGAAGGAATAACAAGAACCTCAAGGAAGAAGTTGTAACGCTGCTCATCATCGATAAACTGTTGCTGTAATTAGAATTGAAATTTGAAACATCAATATGCTTGCTTTTTTTTTTTTTTGGGTACTTTTATGCTGTACCTTATCTTGGTTTACAAAGTTTTTTTTTTTTTGAGAAACTGGTTTACAAAGTTTGTTGCTCTTCCAAAATCAGCATTCTTCAAAACCGGGTCACCTTGGAGTGGCACAGTGATCTCATATCCTTTTGGCAATACAGTATTGAAAACGAAAAGTTCTTGGTGCCCCCTTAAAAGTGTTTAACCCTTGATTGAGAAAACATCTGTGATGTCAATCCTACACAAATAGACCTCTAAAATATTAATGTAACTCCAACTTAAATGAAAGTTCAGAATTTTTTTTTTTTTTTTTTTTTTGACAGAGAGTTTCAACATAAGACATTCACTCCCGATAATAGCTTTTTATCATCAGACCAAGACACCAATTAGTTTTTGGTGTAAACGGGGTTAAACAAAGTTACAAACTTACAAAGTCTGATATTTTTGTCATGACTAACAAACAAAGAAGTAACACTAAACTTCACTTAAGATGTTTCTAGTGTTTCTTCCAGGCGCCATTAGGTTTTTAACTATAGACAATTCATTTTGCAACCCTCCATTTTTCTTGTTTTATGGGGTAAAAATTAAAATGGTAAGTGTAGGGACTAAGGCCCAAAATATTGTATTGAGTCTTGGGCCTTGTCCGAAGACATTAATAAGTCCAAGGAGGAGCAAGTAATTGTTAAACATTCCCAATTAAAGTCTCAAAGATGGGGAACAAGTGGGAGGTAATCCGAGGAGGAAATCCTCCTCGGATATGATGAAAATAGTTCACAGTATGTACTCCATCTGTCAGCCTAATCCCCCAGAAAGCTCCAATAAAAGAGACACATTTCATGAATATACGAGAAGGAAGGAAACCCAAAAATATCTAAGGGAAAGCTGTCACCACTGCATTAAATGCACTGCAGCAACTTTTCTGGCCGCATTTATGTGAAGAAGACCTCTGAACAGTACTACCTTGGCTACCACAACTCACAGAAAACCAGAGAGGGTATTTGATGGGACAAGTACTCAAGTAAGGGTTCGAATGATCAACTAGAGAGGGTGTCTAATGGGACAGGTACTCAAGCTAATCAAATTCCTGAGAAAAAACATAGATGTATTTGCATGGAATGCTTATGAAGCCCCGGGGGTGGACCCAAGTTTCATTTGTCACCATTTGAATGTCAATCCATCTGTTACCCCCAAAAAGCAACCCCTCGGCGCTCGTCCAGAGAACATTTTGATGCTATCAAAGACAAGGTGACAAAGCTTAAACAGGTGGGGGCTATCAAAGAGGTTTTCTATCCTGAATGGCTAGCCAATACTGTGGTAGTAAGGAAAAAGAGCGGAAAATGGCGAGTGTGTGTGGATTTCACGGATTTAAACAGGGCTTGTCCAAAAGATCCCTTTCCTATGCCTCAGATAGACCAACTGATAGATGCTACTGTAGGTCATCCTCTGATGAGCTTTTTAGATGCCTTTCAAGGATACCATCAAATACCGCTAGCACTAGAGGACCAGGAAAAGACAGTTTTTGTTACTCCCACTACAAGGTAATGCCCTTCGGCTTGAAAAATGCAAGATCCACCTATCAAAGGATGATGACTAAGATGTTTGAACCTCAGTTGGGCAAGAATATTGAAGTCTATATAGATTACATGGTAGTGAAGAGCAAAGTGGTGTTCGAGCATGTGGGAGATCTCGGAAGCATTTTTGAAATACTAAGAGAACACAAGTTGCACCTTAATGCCTCCAAATGTTCTTTTGGTGTGGGATCGGGAAAATTCCTAGGCTACATGGTAACCCACCAGGGAATTGAGGTTAATCCTGACCAGGTTAAGGCGATAAATGATCTACAACCACCTCGGAATCCCAAAGAGATTCAGAAATTAACCGGAATGACTGCTACTTTAAACCGGTTTATTTCTCGATCCGCAGATAGATGCAGACCTTTCTTCCTATTGATGAATAAATGGAAAGGATTTGAATGGACTGAAAAATGTGCTTTGGAATTTCAGCAACTTAAAGAATATCTATCTCGGCCGCCTATCATGTCCTATCCCGAGACGGACGAAGTCTTGTTTTCTTATATCGCGGTGGCCTCCCATGCTGTGAGTTTGGTATTGATACGAGTTGATAATGGAGTACAACGGCCAGTCTATTATGTGAGTAAATCACTGCATGAAGCCGAAATTCACTATCTACTGCTGGAGAAAGCTATCCTGGTAGTGGTGCATGGTACAAGAAAGCTCCCCCATTATTTCCAAGCGCATACAGTCGTCATCCTAACTCAAGTTCCACTCAAGGTCATACTTCGAAGTGTCGATTACACGGGGAGGATTGCAAAGTGGGGCACAGTTCTAGGGGCTTTTGACATCAAATACATGCCCCGTACCTCCGTCAAGGGTCAAGTACTGGCAAACCTCGTGGCCGAGTTCACTGAACCCCTATTAGAGGAAATATCAATAACACAAAACATGGATGGAAAATCAGTTGGCACAGTATCCCTGCAAGAACCTCCTTGCTGGAAGGTATACATTGATGGTGCGGCAAACCAAAGGGGCTCTGGAGTGGGGCTAGTTCTGATCTCGCCCGAGAAGCTCACCATAGAAAAGTCACTAATATTAGGCTTCTCGGCCACGAATAATGAAGCTGAATACGAAACCTTGCTGGAGGGAATGTCCATGGTTCAAAAAATGGGAGGAAAGGCGGAAAAGATGTTCTCAGACTCGAGGTTGATCGTCGGCCAGGTGAAAGGCGAGATAGAAGCAAGAGATGAGAGGACGCAAGGGTATTTGAGTCAAGTTAGACGTCTGCGATTAGGATTTGAATCCTTCACTCTTTTGCACGTCCCCAGGGGTGGAAACACACACGCCGATTCTCTAGCCACGCTGGCAACCTCCTCGATGCAGAGCCTACCCTGAGTTATCCTTATAGAAGACTTGTGTAAACCCACAGAGGTCAAGGGACTAGCGATTCATGTTCACCAAATCAGGGCAGGGCCCAATTGGATGGATTCTATAATACTATATCTGAAAGAAGACATCTTGCCGGGAGACAAATCAGAGGCTGAAAAGATAAGGAGAAAAGCGCCTCGTTTCTGGCTATCCGAGGACCAAAAATTGTACAAACGCTCTTTTTCTGGGCCATATCTACTCTGTATTCACCCCGAAGCGACAAAGCTACTCCTAGAGGAGCTGCATGAAGGGATTTATGGAAGCCACTCAGGGGGCAGATCTTTATCTCATAGAGCCATCACGTAGGGCTACTGGTGGCCAAATATGCAGAAAGAAGCACAAGAGTATGTGAAGAAGTGTGATCAGTGTCAGAGATTTGCACCAAACATATATCAGCCAGGAGGAGTTCTGAACCCCCTCTCTAGTCTCTAGCCTTTTGCTCAATGGGGCTTAGATATAGTTGGCCCTTTCCCCAAAGCAGCAGGGAACAAGAGATATTTGCTGGTCGGCACTGACTATTTCACTAAATAGGTTGAAACTGAACCTTTAGCAAATATTAGAGATGTGGATGCTAAGAAGTTTATTTGGAAAAATATTGTTACCCGGTTCGGGGTCCCTTATTCCCTCATCTTGGATAATGGTCTTCAGTTTAACAGTAAATCCTTCAGGAGATACTACTGTGAATTGGGAATTACAAATAAATATTCTACCCCAGCTTATCCTCAGGGAAATGGACAAGACGAGGCTGTTAATAAGGTCATAGTGAATGGACTCAAGAAAAGGTTGGATGATGCGAAGGGAAAATAGGTGGAAGAACTACCACATGTTTTGTGGACTTATCGAACCACGCCTCGCAAATCAACGAGGGAGACCTCCTTTTCGATGACTTATGGAGCTGAGGCCGTTATTCCCTTAGAGACAAGCTTCCCGACATTAAAAACCAGCTCATTTAGTCCAAGTAGTAATAGTGAGTTGCTAGAAAGGAGCTTGGATCTTATTAAAGAAATAAAAGAAAGTGCAATGGTCCAATTGGCATACTACCAACACAAACTCAAACAAGGTTATGATGCCAAAGTGAAGCTAAGGCCATTAGTGCCTGGTGACTTGGTGTTGAGGAAGGTTCTGGGTACTGCAAAGAACCCGACATGGGAAAGCTAGGACCCAATTGGGAATGACCATATCGCATCACCTCTGTGGCAGGTATAGGGGTCTATTTTCTTGAAGATTTAGATGAACATGTAATACCACGCCCGTGGAATGTAAACAACTTGAAAATGTATTATTATTAATGAAAATTTCTTTTATCATTAAATTCTTTTGTTGTGTAAAAGCATTGTATTCCATGTTACTCAATCAAGTATTAAATAGAACCTAAGTCCTGCATGGTTCCTCGGACCACAGGCTTAGGAGAAATTAATTACTTTTGACATCTGTTCAGGTATTAAACAAAACCTAAGTCCTGCATGGCTCGTCGGACCACAGGCTTAGGGGAAATTAAATACTTTTGACATCTGTTCAGGTATTAAACAGAACCTAAGTCCTGCATGGCTCCTCGAACCACAGGCTTAGGGGAAATTAATTACTTTTGACATCTATTCAGGTATTAAACAGAACCTAAGTCCTGCATGGCTCTTCGGACCACAGGCTTAGGGGAAATTAATTACTTTTGACATCTGTTCAAGTATTAAACAGAACCTAAGTCTTGCATGGCTCTTCGGACCATAAGCTTAGGGGAAATTAATTACTTTTGACATCTGTTCAAGTATTAAACAAAACCTAAGTCCTGCATGACTCTTCGAACCACAAGCTTAGGGGAAATTAATTACTTTTGACATCTGTTCAGGTATTAAACAGAACCTAAGTCCTGCATGGCTCTTCGGACCACAAGCTTAGAGGAAATTAATTACTTTTGACATCTGTTCAAGTATTAAACAGAATCTAAGTCCTGCATGGCTCTTCGGACCACAGGCTTAGGGGAAATTAATTACTTTTGACATCTGTTCAAGTATTAAACAGAACCTAAGTCCTGCATGGCTCCTCGAACCACAGGTTTAGGGGAAATTAATTACTTTTGACCTCTGTTCAAGTATTAAACAGAACCTAAGTCCTGCATAGCTCTTCGAACCACAAGCTTAGGGGAAATTAATTACTTTTGACATCTGTTCAAGTATTAAACAAAACCTAAGTCCTGCATGACTCTTCGAACCACAGGCTTAGGGGAAATTAATTACTTTTGACATCTGTTCAGGTATTAAACAGAACCTAAGTCCTGCATGGCTCTTCGGACCACAAGCTTAGAGGAAATTAATTACTTTTGACATCTGTTCAAATATTAAACAGAACCTAAGTCCTACATGGCTCTTCAGACTACAAGTTTAGGGGAAATTTATTACTTTTGACATCTGTTCAAGTATTAAACAGAACCTAAGTCCTGCATGGCTCTTCGGACCACAGGCATCTGTTCAAGTATTAAACAGAACCTAAGTCCTGCATGGCTCCTCGGATCACAGGCTTAGGGGAAATTAATTACTTTTGACCTCTATTCAAGTATTAAACAGAACCTAAGTCCTGCATGGCTTCTCAGACCACAGGCTTAGGGGAAATTAATTACTTTTGACATCTGTTCAAGTATTAAACAGAACCTAAGTTCTGCATGGCTCTTCGAACCACAGGCTTAGGGGAAATTAATTATTTTTCACATCTATTCAAGTATTAAACAAAACCTAAGTCCTGCATGGCTCCTCGGACCACAGGCTTAGGGGAAATTAATTACTTTTGACATCTGTTCAGGTATTAAACAGAACCTAAGTCCTGCATGGCTTCTCGGACCATAGGCCTAGGGGAAATTAACTACTTTTGATAACTGTTCAAATATTAAACAAATCTTAAGATATGTTAGGTCTTTCGAACCACATATTGGGGTGAAATTAATATTCAAAGGCATGTACATAAGTGTTTAAACAGAATCTAAAGCCAAAACAGATCCAAGGCAAATTTAAACTTATATTTATGGGCAATATACAAATTGTCTACCTCTTTTATTCTCTTTCACGTGATATAAGTCTATGAATGTCAGTCTTCATTACCTAAGATTCAATTCACAACTTTACTCTTGAAGGCACAATAACATCAGTTCAATGCTATGTATAAAAATAATAAAAATTTAAACTACATAAGGCAAAAGCACAAAAGATGAAATGAAGAACATTCTCATTAAGTGATAAAGAAAGTACATTGTACGCACTGACATAGTGTCTTTTTTTAAAAAAAAAAAAAATTACTACAAAGGGAGTTACAAAAAGGAATCCTAAGGGCTAAGCTTCAGCAGGAGGGGCAGGAGGATCTTCCTTTTGACTTGGCTGAGAAGTAGGAGCATCTTTGGCCTTGGGGTCAACTCCCTGAGTCTCGGCCTCTACTTCCTTCTCCTTGGCAGCATCTTTGGACTTGGTAGAGGGCTTTTTCCCTTTGCCTTTACCTTTCTCCCCTTCAGCCCCCTGGCCTTGGTCACTAGCTTGGCTGGATCCCTTCGAAATTTCAAGAAGAGGGAGGGCATCTGGGATAGCCAAAGGCTGCTCAGAAGATTCTGGGGCATGGGCAGGAGGAGAAGAGATGGGAGTCGGGACTTCACGAATCTTCGGATGGTAGTAGACGCTTTCAGGCAGTCTCCAAACAGAATCTGCAGGGACTCCTGCAACGCTCAGGGCCCTATCACATGTCACATTGCAATAGTCCCTACACACCTCTGATAGCTCCTCAGTAAGCCTTACTTGTGTTTCCTCCACACCAAGTTGATATGAAGCTCTCTTCTCAGCCTCGGCTGCTTCCCTGGCCAGCTAAGCTTCTTCCTTGCCTTTCCATAGTTTTCAGACCAGCCTCAGCACTTAAACGAGCTGAATTCGCCTCCTTTATCTTCTCAGTCAGTTCAAACTGTTCCTGCTTAATAGCCCCCAATGATTTCTCAATGTCGGCACGAGTAAGGGCCTCAGCATCGGCCCGCTTACAAGCGTCACGATACCACTCCTCGGCCACAAAAACTTGTTGAGTAATCTACCCAAAGATCAAAAAAAAATATATATATATATATATATATATATATATATATATATATATATATGAGTTAAAAACAAAAATACGAGTTAGCATTTATGTTCATAAATGGACAAATTGTTTACCATAGCGAGGTCCCTCTTCAGGGACAGAAAGAGATCATTCTGTGTAAAGCGCCTGTAAGTGTCCATATCCTTGGGAAGGAGTATGGGTTGCTCTAGGGCTTCAGCTATGTATCCGGCCCAGCCCCTCTGATATTCTTGGACCAAGGCGTTCTAAGGAATTAGAGCCCCATCCACTTCAAGCCGAGGGCTCCATGTGCGTTGTGTCATGCGCACATCAGCCCTATTCTGTTCCTCCCAACTATCCACGGATTGGGACCTCTTGTCCTGAGGCTCTTGGATCACTTTCTGATGCTTTATCCCCTTTCGAGGACCCACCTCGCCTTCCTCAAGCATCTCAGCTGGCCTTTTCTTCTTTAAGTCAGGGTTAGGCTTTAGGCCGAGATCGGTGGGGACCTGTAGAGGGGGAGAGGAAAGATTGGAGGGAACTTGGGACTTAGGAGCTGCCTTCGATGTTGACTCCTTGCCCCTGGCAGCCATGAGCTCTCTTAAACTCTTATTGCCCTTGTTCAAGGCCATACTATCTTCCTCTTCGTCGGAGGAGTTGTCCGGGCGGGCGATTACAAGAATAAGAGTGCGAACATCGGAATTCCTGTCTGACTCACCCTCGGCGTCCAAGATGTTGATTAAAGGAGCCCTCGGATTATTTTCTTCTTCGAAATGGAATTTGTCTATCTCTTCCTCTAATGATAGACGAGATGAGGCAATCTCCTTTTCAGGAAGATTTTCTGGAAGCGGTAGTGCAGCTAGTGGAAGGTTCTGTGGAATTGGCAAGACAACCGGGAGAAGATCCCTTCGAGCCAAAAATCCTGGCTTGGAGACGTCAATCTGAGCTAACCTTGAACTTCCGACCCTTATTGCTTGGCCTACGTCCTAGAAGATGCGGGATAGAGGCTCGTAATCCAAGATTAGGTGAGCGGCTCGTAATTGTCCATCCTCGCTCATAAAAATCTCTGACCTCAGAAGGTAATTGAGAGCCTGAACGTTAGTAAAACTGAGCCTCGGAGCAACGTGATTTTTATCTGCAAAAACATCCGAGAAGAAGATCATGGTCAGATTGCCAAAAAGAATATTTTTCACCAAAAGAAGATGAAGTGTCATGTAAAAAGAGTAAAGCTAAAAAGGCTAAGTCCCCTTCCAAAGGGACTGATCCTAAAGGTACCACACCTGGATCTCCTGCCCGAGTTGGACAATGAAGACCGTCGTTCCACTCCCCTGAGACAATCAGGTAGTCATCCTTTATACCCCTATTGGACTTGGGGAGACAAGATATCAGCCTGACGACCTCAGACAGGGATTTGAGGTAGTATCCCGCACCGGCGAGCTTGTGGCACTCGTACATGTGAACCACATCATGCCACGTGAGCCCTAAGCCCAGCTGCTCATTCAGGACGTCTACGCAACCCAAGACCCTAAATAGGTTAGGGGCGCACTAGTAGGGGTTCAATCTATGGTTAATCAAATAGTCTCTGGTTATCCTACCCATGGGAAGCGTCATTCCTCCCTCTATGAAAGCGATCATGGGAATGACGACTTGACCCACATCCCTATCAGTCAGTACTCGGTCCGGGGGACAATATTCTAAAACCACCCCCTGTGGGATACGATACTTAGCCCTAAAACCCTTTATACCGGCCGGTGTGTCTACTAAGTGCTTGAACCTACCCATCTAGATAAACTGAGAGGCCAAGGAGAAAGGTCGAGAGGAAAAAGGGCAATATAAAGAAATAAAGACTTACGGGAACTCATATGTTAATCTTTGAAACTTTCAGAGATTTTTTCGAAAACTTCTTACAGGAAATAGCTATGGAGACTCAAGAGTTTAGTGCGTTTTGTGAAGACTGGGCACTGGAATTCTCTGAAGTTCTTGAAAATTTATGAAGAAAGAGAAAAAGGGGTTCCCTCAAGGCTTTATATAGAAGGAGAAGATGGGAAGGAGTACACCCGCTCAAAATACTAGGAGAAATGTCAGCCATTGGATTGGCGTTTCACCGTTGGATGCGGAGGACATAAAGCCGCCTAGAGTAATTAATAACACCTCGTAGACTACGAAGCGTCAGTAACAATTATGAGGCATGTAAAACCGCATTCTCACACGTGTAAATCAAAAAATCAGTTGATCTTGTCTCTTAAAAATCAAAACCCTATTTTTTCTCCTAGGATGGAAGGGAAAAATCGGAGTTTTGAGGGGCTATTGTAGGGACTAGGGCCCAAAATATTGTATTGAGCCTTGGGCACTGTCCGAGAACATTAATAAGTCCGAGGAGGAGCAAGTGATTGTTAAACGTTCCCAATTAAAGTCTCAAAGATGGGGAACAAGTGGAAGGTAATCTGAGAAGGAAATCCTCCTCGGATATGATGAAAAGTTCACAATATGTACTTCATCTGTCAGCCTAATCCCTCAGAAAGCTCTAATAAAGGAGACACATTTCATGAACATACGAGAAGGAAGGAAACCCAAAAATATCCAAAGGAAAGCTGTCACTATCGCATTAAATGCACTGCAGCTATTTTTCTGGCCGCATTTATGTGAAGAAGACGTCTGAACAGTACTACCTTAGCTACCATAACTCACAGAAAACCAGAGAGGGTGTCTGATGGGACAGGTACTCAAGTAAGGGTTCGGATGATCAACAGGTGGAGGGTGAAGATGACCCAAAGGAGGATATATAAGATGAAAGACTCTTCATGGAGGGGGGATCGAAGAAAGGAAAACAGAACACTGTAGTAATCAAAATTGTCTTTGTATTTAACTGTGATCAATATACACGATTATAAGCTCCTCGGACCGAAAGTCTGTTAAAGTCAATACATCTCGTTTGTGCCTGATTGTCATTTAATTCCATATTAGCCGTTTTTCAATTCATTAGGGCCTGGTTCTTTGACCCACTCTCTACAAATTTATTGTATTGGGCTCATTAGGCCGAGATCCCCTATACTTTGGGTTTGGGCCACAAATCGGGACCCCACAGTAAGTATGTAAGGAAAAATTTTGTAGAAGGCATTGACCCTAAAATCTATATCCAAAGTGGTCATAGAGCAATTAAGGGTAAATAATAATTGGCAACGTTATAAATAATTTAATTCATAAATTCATAATTCTAGCATAAAAAATAAAATTTTTATCTCCAATAATATTTACTGAGAAAGTTTCTGAAAAAATAATATATTTGAAGTGAGTCTTCACATCTTGTATTAAAAAAAGAGAACAAAATATATACTACAAATATTAACATGAAAAAAATAATAATCCCCAAAACCATACAAATAGAAAATCAAAATATAGAGTATTAAACCTTAACAAATTCAAAAAATTAATTAAGAAAAAATGTATTATAAATATAACAATACACCTTTATTTAAAAACATAGAAATAAAAAAACACACTCTACTTCTACCATTTTTTTTGTCCTAAATAAAACAACACCTCTGTCTTAATCTAGTTTTTAAAACAATGCTTCTTTTTTTTGGATAAGTGAAAAAAAAAATTCAAACAACAATAAATGAAAAAACTAAGATAACAAAGTTATCAAGGTTAAATGATTAAAATGACAATTCACCAAAATTATAGGGTATAAATTGAATTTTTGTCTAATTTTAATTATGGTAGACATGCAAGCATTACATACTTCTACGTGGATATAATATTATCAGATAGTGCATTTATTTTATTTAATTAATTAGAATTTGAATGGTGGAAGAACATAATAGTCCAAATACGTTGAAATTACTGAATCATCTCTTAAAAAACAGGTAAAATTCAGAATAAAATTGGAAAATCATGAAAGTAGTAGGTGTCAATTTGGTTAATACCAGAATGACACTATGGATATACGGCTGGAATAGCTCAGTTGCTTAGAGCGTGTGGCTGTTAACCACAAGGTCGTTGGTTCAAGCCCTCCTTCTAGCGCTGAATGAATATTATATTTTTCTACCAAAAAAAAAAAAAGAAAAGAAAAAAGAAAAAAGAATGACATTATGGTGTTATTGGATGTTTTCTATATATGCTTATTACAACAGAATTATGATATAAGACTTTACACAATACCTAGTGCTATTGATTTTTCTTTTTTCTTTTCTATATATCTTATTGCAACAGAACTATGATTAATGACTCTGCACAATAACTTGTGCTACAATAGATCTATGATTTTTTTTTTTTTTTTTTTTTTTTTTATTGTCCAGTTTTTGTCATTATGGCATCTGGCTTATGAGTTGCTCCAGTATAATAGTTAGGAAGGTATTGGTGAACATTCATAAAAAATAAATAAATAAATAAACAATAAAAAAAGAGAAGAAGAAGAAAGAGAAAGGTATTGGTAAACAATGGATGGCCTATAGAACCAATAAAGGATTGGGACAAGATGTGGAAATGATTTTAAATTTTCACTAATTGAACCATTGGGTTAATAAGTGTTAATTACATAGAAATTCACAAATGATAAGACTTACATTTCTAAATTTAAAATTCTTGTAATTAAAAATTTCTTTGTTTAGATGTAATATACATTGAAAATATAAAAAGAAGTTATGTAAATTCTCTAATTTAGATGTCATTAGATTTGTTAAATCCTTGTATATAAAAACATAGGTCATCAAATCTCATATCAATTATCCATCAAATAGAATAGTATTAAACTAAATGATTCTCTTTTCCCCTCGTGTCATTTACTTCCCTCTCATTCTCTATATAGTCTACACATTATAATGGCCAATTGGTCACAGCAATCATAATAAAATATAGACATGAGATACAATTTTAGGATTGGATAATTCCTAATGGGCAGACATTGCATTGATAGACAGATTGTGAGATGGAATCCAGACAAACTTTTTTTTTTTTTTTTTTGATGACATAGGAGAACTTCACTCAGATTAGTTGCACGTCACAAAGCATACTGTACAACAATCCTCACTGTTAATCAAACTCCTATGGGCAACTGACCCCACCTGCCAGAACCAGTTACCGGGTAATCTAGGGGCTTTTCACCCCTGACGGGCAAAGTAGTTTATCCTCATGCAGTTAATCAAACTCCTATGAGCAACTATTTTTTGATGCAATGAAAAACTTTTATTGCAAACAAAAACAAAACCAGGAAAATTCAGTTACACTAAAGGCAGGGCTTCTTTCGAATTATACCCACAAAAGAACCCTTCCACAAAGAAACCAGATTCGTGATCTGCATCGGATAGCCAGTATAGATTCAGCTTTAGCTTAAAGAGGGATGATGGTGTTCACATTCTTAGATGAAGTGAATACCAAATTCCCTCTCCAATCTCAAGCTACCACTGCAATATAAGAATGGGATTAATCCAGACAAAGAAAGTCCAGCATACGAGAGGAGATTCCATATGCTTAGAAAAGTCGTGCTCAAAATTTAAGATTTACAAGGTGCAGAAACAAAAAAAAGAATGTGAGAGAGAAATTAAGCATAAAGAATATTCAAACTAAGAAAGTTGACCTGTTAACATAAAATAAAAATTTACCAAAGCTAACCAACATTATTAGTCATCAATGGAATTTTACTGGGTAATCACTCTCTATGGGCCACACACATTCAGAAAACTAAATAAACAGCAAAAAGCCAGGGCACCTTATACAAGCTCAAAATTGTTGGCAGGCAACAAATAAAAAAGGTTAAGGCTGCCATATAAAACCAAAAGTTTTTGAATACACATAAAAAAAATAATAATAAAAAAAAACCCACCACCTGTTCTCAATTCAACCAAATAAAGCACAGATAAAACTACAGCAGGAGTTAATCAGTTTTCCCCAAACCATAAATAATAATTAGACACAAGCTAGCAGAGACATTTATCTATTAGCTAAGATCCAGTTGCTTCAATACATGCAAAGGTATTTGGCTTGTACAGTATCAAATAACATAACAGTACCCTCTCACAATGTTCAAGATATCAGAAAGGAAAAATAACTAGGGATTAAAAGCAAATAACAATGATGACCTGGTCATTCTCTTCCACTGTCTTCATCAGGGCCTGCTGATTCTTTGATATCAACACTGAAGCTACACTCCTGGTCACAGCCCATATATGAATCACACATGAAATAGAGGTTATATTGTTTCTCTCCAGCATCTGCAGGTGCAGCAAATTTAAGCTTAACTTTTGCATTCCTTTGCAGGTAAACTCTCTTGATGGCAAGCAACTGGTTACTTTTGGTATCACCAACAACAAGCCACCACCCTTCTTCTTTAGCCTTGGGATACCTGGGAGCATCAACAGGTCCCACCTCTGTCCTTCCCTCAAGATCCCGCTCAAGAGTGACTTGCAGTGTGATGTCCTCCCCAGCTCTCACATTTCCATTCTCAAGCACTTCATATGTCATATCAATATTGGGAAACCGATTGCAAAATCGTGCAATATCCAGCAACTGTTCATCTGACATCTGCAGCAGCTCATGCCTCTCATCATCCTCCATCTCTGCAAAATCAAAAACAGTCTTGATATTCTTTCCAGGGTTTTCTTCGCATTTCTTGGCCAACTCCTTTGTGAAGTGGGGAAGCTGTAAAAGCATGGAATCACGCTCCCACATGCCCTGTGTCACCATTTGGCAGACTTCCATTGCAAGAAGGGAAAGGCTCAGCCAGCCATTGCTAGAAATAACATCAACCATTGACAGAAGCAATCTACTTGCAGAAAGAAGCACCTCACTTTGGTCCCATGCTAGGTTCCCACCCACAGTTTGCCTTGCAAAATGGGCCTGAAGAAGTGCATTAGCTTTCACATGTGGACTTGTGCATTTGGGATTTTCAAATGAAAACCTCAGGTGATTAATCAACCTCTGAACCACCTCTTCCTCCCCAGGTCGTATAGGAAGTTGTGCATATTCTGTAGCTGAAGCCAGGATCTCCAGAAGACCTTTCATCTTTGTTTTGGAAGTCAAAGAACTGAAACATTCTATAGTAGTGTAATTGATGTAATAATATGAAGCTATCAGGCCCAGATTTGAAGGAGAAAGGTCCATATCATCCTTAATAGCAACGCACTTACTCACTTCCAAATCATTCAATGTGTTCTCTACAAGCTCTGACAGGTGATCAGAAAGATGCCTATGACTAACTCCCTGAAGATTGTAATAGTTGGGATTTTGTGTGAGCCTCCTGTACATAAATGTCCATGTAAGATAATCCACAGCATCTTGCTTGTTCTCAATAACTCCAGCAACAATTTCTGCATTCAGAATATCATGTAAAAAGTGGTGCAAATGGCTTTAAACTGGGAATGCTTCATACAAGAACTTCTTGTAGTACTCTTTGCGAGGCACATGGCAAAGGATGACACATTTACCAGAATTATCTAACAAAGGGCGACTGGCATGACCCATCATTTGCAACAGATCAGTAACTGGGTAATCAATGTGAGCAGTTTCCAGACCATCATAATATTGTGTACCCATCACCACCACCAAATGGGCCGACAACGGAACTCCCCAACACATTGAACTGCTCATGACACAGACCTGAATCCACCCAGCCACAAACAGCTGTGACACAACTTCTTTATCCAAATTAGTTAAACCCTCATGCAAGTAGCCCACTCCATGACAAAAAGTGGCTTTCAACATTTCATCTTTAATTTTGTCAATGAAAGGCTTGAGTTCTTCTGGGGTCTGCAATAAAAATTGCTTCTTCTCACCATCATCCACATCTGAGTATGTCATCAGATCCACAGCAGTGAGTCAGACATGCTTCCTTGTTGGAACAAAAATAAGAGCAGGCTTCCCATTTTTGGCATGTTGAACAATTGCAGTGTATGTTGGTTTCGTCATTGCTTGCATCCTTGCTTCAAAATTAGCTATATCCACCCCTTGAATGTGTATTTCCAATGGCACTGGACGGATGCCAGGAGGAAAGTTGAAAAGGCCATGACTGGTGGCACCAATCCATTCCCCAAGATCCTTTGCATTTGCAAGAGAAGTTGAAAGAGCCACAAGACGAATCTTGTTCTCAACATGACTTGCAATATATCTCATCCTGGAAACCACCGCCTCCAAGATGGGACCACCTTGACCCCCAATCAAGTGGAGTACATCAACAATGAAGAGGCTAACCTGTTGAACTTGTTTCCTCTGTTTCCAGCGACATGACAAAGCATCCCATTTCTCTGGAGTACTGATTATTATCTGACCACTCTCCACAAGTTTCAAATCTGTAGCTGAATCCCCTGTTAATTCAACCACCTGCATTTTAAGACCACCCTTACCAAACTTCCTCTCCCAATCACAATAGCGTTCCTTAGCTAGTGCTTCAAGGGGTGCAATATACACAACACGCATAACACTGTCAGCTCCTTTTTGAAAATTCCTTAAAATAGCAAACTCAGCACATATGGTCTTGCCACTTCCAGTTGGTGCAGCAACTAAGATATTGTCATCCGTATCATACAAAGCAGCAAATACCTGAGTTTGAACAGGATTAAAATGCTTGATTTCCTTATAAAGAGCTTCATAAGTTGGATTCCTTAAGGCTGTCACAGGCAGTGGTTGCAAGTCCAATAGCTCTGTCGGTGGAGGATACTTTTCTGGCAGGATGAGGTGCCTGAAAGATACAGGTAAAACAGTTTGTGACCCAAGCCATCTATCTGACACAACACAGATGAAGTACTGAGGCGGCAACGGTTCATAAATTGGCACTGTGAAATTCAGAGTGTGATCTTCATCAATACACTGCTTCTTCAGCATAAAATACTCATGATGAAGAATATATTCACTACCATTATCCTCCACAATTACCCAAAATGGTTCCACATATCCATGAACTTTGTCCTCCCACTGAAAGTCCGCTGTAATTGTCAGCTCAACCCTCAAAACTGTGTGAGTGATTGGCTGAACATATGCTGCAAGTTTAAGATTGGGGAATTGATGGATTAATTTATGCAGCTTTCTTCCCATCTTTGGAATGCGAATAAGCTCCCCTATCTCCTGAGATGAAAGGTCGTAATACCTGTCCCAGGCCAAATCCTTCTTCTCCAACTTCATCAAAATATCACTTGGAATTCCATGGAATTGGCGAAGAGGTGTTTGAACACTCCACATCCTCTTGTCAACCATTTTGCATAAGTTCAAAGCCTTCTCAGCCAATTGAGCCCATCCACGTTTCAAGACAATCTCAAAAAGAGCTCGCATAAGACGTCCTGCACTCTGAGTTATAAACACCATGTCAGATGTTAATGAAAGGCCTTCAAGCCTCAACTGTGAAATATATGCTTGCAGCAAAACGTTAATCTTGGCACTAGGCTCTTCCAAGCTTTCCTTGATAGGAATGGGAACATGATCTAAAAGCTTTGTGAGTTCCATCTTCTCATCTTGTCGCACTGTAACATATTTGAATTCTTCACTGAGTGAGAACAACCGACAAAGCTCAATATCACCCATAGTGGGCTTCAAATGCTCGTTATACGTGGATATAGTCCCATGAGTAATATAATAGTAGCTAGCAATGCGACCCAAGTCCGTGACCTGGAAATATCCACTTTTCTATCATACTTCACCAAATTATTTTTGTTCAATATGGTTACAGCAGAATGGATCAAATCAGCCCTCCTCTCCTCCAAATCCCTATCTCTTGTGAGAGCATCAGGTGCTAAACCATATAGTGTAGGGTTCCGCAACATTCAGACATACAAGTAAGTGTACCCAAGCCAATTACAGGCTTCCCTAGCATTTTGAACAGTTCCAAGAACAATTTCTGCATTCAATTGATCAGCCAATTTGGACACAAACTGACTTTCAATGGGGAGCTGTTGATTCATTAGTGAAAGATAATATTGTAGTTCACTATGACCAGTAATGATTATGCCCTCCCCATAAGAATCATACTGGGGCCTTCCTGCACGACCCAGCATCTGCATAACATCCAGAGGACTAAGTTCAGTCCAAGCTCCCTTTTCTGGATTATAGATCTGGGTCCCTTTAATAATCACTGAGTGAGCTGGCAAATTCACACCCCAAGCAAGTGTTGCAGTAGAAATCAAAACTTGCACATGCCCATAAGAAAATAATTCCTCAACAAGCTGGCGGTCAGCCCTTGTCAACCCAGCATGATGAATTGCAAAACCGTATGGCAAAAGATCTTTAAGTTCATTGCTCATGACCAGATCTATTTGAGAACGGAGAATCTCACGACTTGCACTGTCCTCTTTCAAAAATCTACTAAGAGTATCATTAGCAAGAGCAATATCTCGTATGGCACGAGCTGTTTTGGCTGTTTCTTTCCTCGAATGGACAAAAATAAGGACTTGATGCTTTCCTGCTACAGCTATTACCTCTTCGTAACAGACATCATTCATCAACTGGAACCTTTGCAGTGGCTTCTTTACTGTGATTCCAATATACTTCTGAGAAAGAGGGACAGGTCTGTAACTATTGTCAAAGTGGAACAATCCTTTCTTCAAATCAACCTGTAAGAATTTTGCCACATCTTCATAGTTAGGTAGTGTAGCAGATAGCCCAACCAACCGAATATGCACTTTTGTAGTTTCAATCTGTCTAACAGTTCTAGCTACAATACTTTCAAGCACAGGTCCTCTGTTATCATGAAGAAGATGAATCTCATCAATGATAAGAAGTTTCACAAGCTGTGTATAAGTACGGTCACCTGACTTCCTGGTAATGATATCCCACTTCTCAGGAGTTGTGACAATAATTTGAGTTTCTTCAAGTTGTTGACGAGTTAGTGACTGGTCTCCACTTAGCTCCCTGACATTGACATCATAATATTGCAAACGATTGGATAAATTGCTGACAACTTCAGCAACAAGAGCTTTCATAGGTGCCACATATACAATCTTATAATCATTGTGATTAAATGAGCCATCTGAATTCCTGTTAAATAATATCTGCTGAAGTATGGTGAGCACTGCAACATTAGTTTTCCCTGCCCCAGTGGGAGCACATAAGAGGATATTGTCAGCTTTAAAAAGGGCCGTCTCATAGACTCTACTCTGTACCCTGTTCAACTCCTTCATTCCTTCAAAAGCTGGTTGTGCCAAGTCTGGCATGTCAGATACTTTTATAAGTTTCTCATTTGGATCAAATGGTTTTGGCTTTAATGCGGGCACATAAATTTCTACATATCCCTTGCTAGAATGCCTATAAGACCCATCCGGAAGCTCAGTCTTTTTTTCAGACACCAAACAACCACCTTGTTCAAAAGCAATACTATCAAGATCAAGCAACTGGTGCTGGCCCCAACCACTGTCCGCATCTCTATCAACAACCCCTTTCTTGCCTCTGTCCTCATCTTCACCACTCACATCCTTCAATGTTTGAGCCTCTTCTTTAGTACTCTTCTCCAAGTTCTTTTGCCTTTCTTTTGCACTAGCTCTTGTGGGATGCAACTTATCCACAATTGCAGCAAATTCCGGTCCCATTCCCATCATTTCCTCCTCAATCTTCTTCTTCTGTTCTTTGTCTCCAGCCCTTGCCAAACGGGTACACCAAACAATCCTCAGCCGGTTCCTCAAAAGAAACTTAATAAGACTAAATTTATCAAACTGGAGAAGCACCAGCAGCTTTGATTCAACTTCCCTGTCATCACCATCAGCGAGTATCTTAAGCGCATCTTCTGCAAGCTTCTGGCATTGTTGCGGATCAATCTCTTTTTCAAATGCTTCAGAGATCTTACCTTGAAGCCAATAAGCACCAATGCTTAGAGCATTAAGGCTCATATCATCATCAATTGCAAACCCCATTTGCATAGCTCCAGAAACATAAGCTTCCACCACATCATTGTCCTCCTCTTTATCCTCCTGTACCATATCAAGATCGCTATCCTCATCCTCCACCCCAAAATCAACTGCAACACCCACATCATCGTCACCAGTACTCCCAGCCACATCACCACCCCCATCTTGGTAATCCGTAATAAGCCTTCCAATTGATACCAACTGATCAAAAATAGCATTTGGTACAGAATTCAAAAGCTTCTCAATCTCCTTCTTCTTGTCATGGTTCCTAAGCGTCTCATTCTTAAGTAAAGCCAATATCTCATCGGCAGCACCACTAACAACACTAAGCGGCTGCCCACCCAACTGTTGCTGAATCACACCAAGCATAGCCTCATAGGCAACCCTCGTCTCCTTCGTCTTGGGCTGGTAAACGCCTTCCTCAAATAAATTCAATACACTCTCTTCTTGAAGGCGGCGACGCTTGCTCTGGCGATTAGGTGAAGGCTCAAAAAACGGGTCACACTCCTTCTTCTTCTTCGACTTCTTAAGATTCTCATCCAATTCTGAGGGTTTTCCTCGGTATGCTCTGTCACCAAAGCTCTTGGGGTCAATCTTTCCCCATAAAGATTCAGCCTCACCCACAGGCTCACAAGTATCATGAAACTCAGTGGTCAAGACCAGACTCGAGTTGGCTCGATACTCATATTGCTTATCCCTGGCATGTGCTTCAGCACCTCCACCCATATGGGCCATCTCCAAAATTCCTCCTCTATCCAAAACAATCTCAAACCCTCTAACCCTAAAATCAAAACCCAAAACAAAAACTATATAAGCAAGTTTCCTCTTCTATCTAAAACAAAATCTCACCAAACCCTAAAATCAAAATAAAAAAAAAAAAAACAATATGTGTATAACAGAATATGGGGTTTAACAAATTCAAACCTAAAATAAAAATAATCGAAAGAAAGAAGAAGAGACTCACGTCTGGTATGGCGAAGCGGTACCGTTTTAGAATTGCAAGCACAAGCAGAGCTTCTTCAGCAAAGAGTATATAAAAATCAGTATCAAAAAACAAACACACAAAAGAAAGATCAAAAGATGAAGTAAAACCAGAGGCTCACTTTTGGTCCATTGAGTTGCAACCGAGTTGGCTCAGTCGAAAAAGTCTTCAGGGCTCTTCTGAATTTTCAGTCTGAAGAAAACACAGAGAGAGAGAGAGAGAGAGAGCTTATTATTACGACTGTTTCAGAAACCGTGTGCGAGAAAGAAAACAAATATTTATAGTCTTCGCCTAAACCGACTTTAGGCCAGTTAGGGCTCTATGGGCTTTATTAATGGGTTGAGTTCTTTTTAAGCCCACGAACTAGGCTTAGGGTCCGTTTTGATACAGCTGAAAATTGAAAACTGAAACTGAAAACTGAAAAATACTGTAGTAAAATAATTTTTAAATATGTGAATAATACCGTGAGACCCATTTTTAATGAAAAAGTTGTTGAAAAGTGTAATTTGTGGGTCCGTAAACAGTGCACACGATGTGCACTGTTCACGGGAAAAAGTCAAATATTGCTGCGCAACAGTGAATGAACAGTAAAAAAGGGCCAGAAACGCGTGAAAAAAAAAAAAAAAAAAAAAAAAGAGCTGAAAACGCAAAACGTGCGTTTGGGAAACGCAAACTTCCCAAACGCACACTTATTCTTTTTTTCTTTTCTTTTTTTGAGAAACTAGGCTTATTCTTAATTTGAATCACATGTTCTTTTTTGCTACCTTTAGATAATATTATGTGACAATGATTAAGCCCAAATAATTATTTAGACATGCTTTTCAAGTAAAATAATTTATTTTCTTAACTTTTCATCCAAATAAAAAAAATTATTTTATTTTTATTACTTGCACTTGTTAATTTCATTATCCTGTTATTTCTATTATTATTTCTTGTCTTGTTACATGATTTAGTTTTAGGCCACCATGTCATAAAAATTATCAATTGTTTGATTTGATGAAATAAATCCAAATAATTTTGTGACCATTAAATAATTAGTTAAACATCAAATAGTCCTTATTTAGTTGAAACCGGTAAACATTCTAGGCTCCCATAAGTGCTTCACACCTTCTCGCATAACCCAACACCCAAACTTGTCCTTAGTAGAATGTAAATCATTTTAATCCATGGAGTTATTTCAAAATAAAAAGGTTTTATTACTTGATTTTATTTTTCTTTTTAAAAATATTAAAATAAGTGGCAACTCCCCAATTTTCAAAAAATACATGATTTTTCTAGACAAAACTCTTGAAAGAATCTATTACTTGGGGGCCATCACATGGCAGTGTCCACAATCACGTCACTTATACATTGGTTCACTATTAGTACTTAGTAAATGTAATCCAATCATCACTTTTCGTGAGTCTAAATGAGAGTAGTAATTATGAACCCTATAGATCATCCCCATGGTGGAGGTGAAGGGAAGGCCCCAATTGCTAGATAATAACTGCCACCCCTTGAGGTTTATCTTGCACTTGGAAGAAGAAGTAAAAATAAATAAATAAATATAGTGATAATTTGATTCTTCATCGTCAAAGTAAATAGGATATGAGAGAATAAATTTTGTTTCTTTGTCTATACAAAAATAAAAATAAACAAGAGTTATTAGTTATGTTATTTTTGGGTGAACAACAAGAATTGAACCCACCTATGGTGGATTCACAATCCATTGCCTTGATCCACTTGGCTATATCCACTCCTATACTACTTATTGTAGAAATTACCATAGTTTTCAAATCTGAATTGTTCAAAGAACTGAAAAATGGAGAGACTAAAGGTTTTTAAGGTCAGACCGAAGTTCGATCGAGGTTGGACCGTGATGATATATGATAGCTTTGTCTATTTTGTAGGGCTCACAATGAGAATCAAAGGGATAAGCCCAAGTGGAGAGAACCACCAAGTCAAAAGCCCACCAAAATACTCAAGCCTCATGGCCAAGTCCAACCTGAAATCTTAGCCAAAACAGCCTATGTGTGCAAACTAACCTAGCTGGAGAAGCCCCTTCAGTTCTGCCTTCTGCTGGAGAACACCTCAAGAAGAAACTAAGCTTCCAAACTAAATTAGGAGCTGGCCACCTGTCTTGTCAGCCTCTTTGTCACTGCCATTTCTGACGTGAACAATACTCAAGTACTGGGTGTTAAGGGTGAAAAAGTTTTTTTTCCGACAAATGAGATTTGTATTGGGTTAAGGGCCTAAACCGAAACTCAACAATGGGCTTGAAGCACGGTCCAAAGGCTATCGGTGAATCTTTTGAGAAATTAGCCTTATTTTGTGCCTTGGGCCTTGGTTAGGACTAGCAAGGATTATAGGATGGCCCAAAAACGTTTCCTACGGTAGACACGTCAGCACAACAGAAAAGCTTACTGTAATAAAGAAATAGCCCAGCAGTAAAATATTCCAATAGAAAAATGAGATAAAACAAAATAAACCTCCAGCCGTTAGTTATTTCATAAATTGAGGAGAGTGTCTACATCTCCAAAATCATCATCCATAGGTAAGAACACAAGGGAAAAACTCTATAGTAACAATTACATTGTAGCCTTCAGTAGTAAATGAATAAACAAACACTATGGGGTTCATTATAACAAGTAATGGAGAGAGAGAGAGAGAGAGAGAGAGAGAGAGAGAGAGAGAGAGAGAGAGAGAGAGAGAGAGAGAGAGAGAGAGAGAGAGAGAGCTAGCACAGTAAGATCATTATTACGCTAGAGTATGCTCATGAAGATAGTATATGTAGTGGGTAGTGAGGGGCATTTTGGCAGTATGAGTAATGAGAGAGAAAGAGAGTATTTAGCAAAGCTGCTAGGACTTTCTTCTGGGAGATGGATGTGAGCTTATGAGTTGAGGTGTGAGGAGTATTTGTAAGCTGAGGGGATAAAGAACTTAGTTTCTAATTTTGAAACTAAAAACTCAAAACCTCACTAAGAGCTTTAAGAAAATGAGAGAGAGAGAGAGAGAGAGAGGAAAATAGAGAAGTTTATGAGAGAGTTTTTCTCTATTGGTGTATCTTGAGGTATTGGCGAAGAGCTCTATTTATAGTTGAGTTTAAGGAGGGTTTTTAGCAAATAATCTCTGCCAAAATCAGTCTTAATCTTCAGAAAATCCTTAGAAAATCATTCCTAGGATTTGGCCAAGAATGTTATGTTCAATTTTAGAGTGTTTTTACTGTTTTGGGTGATAGCAATTGGAGTTCTGACTTAGCATTAAATGCTAGATTGTCCTCAGCCAATGGGATTAAAGCATGAATTAGGCTAATGATCTTGGTTGTTTGTTGCTAGTATCAGAACTTCCTAGAGCAGATTGTGTCACCCCAAGCCAGGTGTCAATCTTAGAGCCCTCTGTTGGAAACCCTCCAAGCCACATTTCCTTAAGTTTCCCCATTTGGGTTCATGTGCTTGGTTCATGAACCAAAAAATATGCATTTTTGGCATGGTAATGAGCTGTTTATAAGTGATTCTAGAAACTTCCATGGTCTGTTCATGGCTGCCCCTTGTTCCTTGACCGATTGTGTTGCAGAAGAGAGAGAACATAGCTGGCTTCAGCTTCACAGCCTTATGTCTTGTCAGCACAGCTTTATGTCACATCAGTAATCATGAAAATCAGCTTGCCAAGGAAATGATAGTAGTGGGCCTCAGCTATCAGCTTAGTTGTTCATCCCTACAAAATGAATAGTGTTACCATAGGTAATATACATAGGCTTTTGTAGTTAGAGTTTCTTATGGAAAAAATAAGCATAGTTCCCATAAATTTTGTAGAAGAAGAAGTAGTTTTGAAAAATGAGTAATATTATCATAAGCAATTTGTGTTTCCCATGAGTTAGGGAATTTAGTATATAAAAATATGTTTTTGCTAAAGAATATAGTTTTGGGTTTTGAGCATAATGTAGTTATTTTTGCCAAATAATATTTGGGCTTTAGTCGAATAATTGTTTGCCCAATAGTTTGGGGTTTTTTATAAAATGTTGCCAAAATAGTATTTGGGCTTTTTGTAAATAGTTGCCAAAATAATATTTGGGCTTTTGTAAATAGTTTGAGAATTTGTAAAAAATATTGCCGTGTAGCAACAGGCTTTAGGGTGCCGTGTAGCAACGTACTTTAGGGTGCCGTGTAGCAACGGGTTTTAGGTGTTGTGTAACAACGGGCTCAGTAAAGAGAGTTTTGTTGGGCTTTTTGGATTTTGCCCACAAGATAAATGAGTTTGGGTTTTTTTATAGAGATGGTATAATTTTGTGACCCAATTTTGGTAACGGTATGATAAGTATTTGTAGGAGCCCAAGTTGGGAAATATTTGGGTAATATGTGGAAAGTATTTAGGAAATATTTGTGTGGGCTCAAAATAGTTTATAGGCTTGTGTGAGTATTTTAGTGTGTGGGCTGCTAATGAGATTAGGGCCTGAAAATTTGTACCTCAACATTAGGCTGACACCAAAAAGCGAAAATGCAATATATATCCTTCTTCCTCCCTAAGTTTCAGTTATAACTGGAGGACGCCATGACCAAATCATCCAAACTTTAGCAAACTAGCTTCTTACTAAAAATGTATAAAAACTAATTCATGTACCAAGCCCATGAATTCTAAAGGGGAAATTTGGGAAAATGTGGTTTAAAGTGCATAGAAAGATCTCCAGCAGACCCTAAAGTAGGCTCAAAGCTTGTCAGGGCTTGGGGTGATAACTCCTACTCTTTGAAGCTCAAATCTTAGTTGCATCAACCAAGTTTCTAGCCCCATGTTTGTCTTGATCTCAGCAAATCACACTATTTTTGGACAAATCGTAGGTTTACTCTATAAAAGGAAAGCAATCATCAAAGGGAAGAAATCCTTAATTCAGAGATAAGTTCATTTTTAATCCATAAATGCCCATACACATCAACTCACAAATATTCCTTCCCTTTTCTAACAAATACCAGCACTATAAATGTTCCCTAATTAGCCATATCCATCCTCCCTTTACCATGGATAGAAGCCAACATGTTATTTGACTATGGAACCGGGTTGCTTTTAAAGTTTTCAATACATTTGAACTTTTAAATAGAAATTAGAGAATAAAACAAATTAAATCTTGTTTGGATGTTTTCTCATGCTGGTCACGTAAAAAGGTTAATTTCCACAAGTCAGTCATTATTTTTAGCCAAAATACTCCCCATAGTCTAAAAACAAGGCTGGCCAACTCAGTTGGAATTAATGATTCAAACAAGAAAGAAAAATATCTGGGTATTCCTATTGTCTTAGGTAAAGATAAGAAAGTAGCATGTGAAGAAATTGTTGAGAAAGTTAAACAACGTCTTCAAGGTTGGAAGAAGAAAACCTTGTCACAAGCTGGTAGAGCTACTCTCATTTCTTCTGTGGCATCATCCCTCCCTTCTTATCAAGCTTCTTCTCTCATTCTCCCAAACCAAGTTTGTTCAAAACTTGATGCTTTGTATCGCAATTTCTGGTGGGGAAATAAGGAAGAAAACAAACAAGGGTGCTTTCTTAAAAGCTGGGATTCCATTTGTAGTCCTAAATCAGAGGGAGGATTGGGCATTAAAAAAATGGCAGATATGAATAAAGCCTTGGTGGCCAAATTGACCTGGGAAAGGGTTAGTAATGAAGACAAAACATGGGTGAATGTGTTAAAAAAGAAGTATGTTTGAAATAGAAATTTTATGCCTAAAAATGCTTCTTGGGCATCCCAGAGTATATTTGCCTGTAGAGAAGTAATAAATAAAGGCATGTGCCATAGAATTGGCAATGGCTTTAATACTTGGATTTGGGAAGATCCATGGATTCCCAATGAACCTGGTTTTATTCCCCAAGCCAGAAGTGGAGCTATTGACAATGTTCATCTAGTTGCTGATCTAATTGATCAAGACACCAGGCAATGGGATAGAGGGAAACTATCCATTTTGTTTGAGTTAGCTACGGTGAATAAAATTCTTAATATCCACTTGCCTCATCATCTTTTGAGAGACCAAGTCTTTTGGTGTTTGACTTCTTCTAGGGAGTTCTCTGTGAAATCAGCCTACAAAGCCATTAGAAGCTCAAACTCAACCTCTATTGCAGGCCAAGGATTGGAAGCAGCTATGGAAAATAAAAGCTAATGCTAGACTAAAAACCTTTTATGGAAGATAAGTTGGAATATTTTACCAACTTGTACTGTCCTTAATAACAGGTTTCCACTTCCCTCACTAGACTGCTATTTGTGTAATAAAGCTCCAGAATCTTTAGAGTATTTGTTTCTTCAATGTGACTGGATTGCACAAATCTGGTTGATGGCCACATGGCCTATTAACTTGAGTAATTTGTCAAATATATCTATTCTAGATTGGGTTAAGATTATTCTCTACCCAAAAACAAATTTGGGGCTAGATGATGAATCTGCTAAAGAATTTCAATTATATTCCTTACTTATGTGTGATTAAATATGGTTTTCCAGGAACAAAGCTAGGGTGGAGGGATCTAAAAGCAATCCAATTGAGCTTGCTAGGCAGATAAGGCGTGTCTTCGAGGAGCATAAACAAGCTTGGAGTAAATTACCAAGGAGACCACCTTTAATATTTGGCAGCCCCTCCAAACAGCTGGGTAAAATTAAACTTTGATGCAACAATAAGGGAAGAGAAAATTTCTGTTGCAGTAATAGGCAGAGATGATTCAAGAAAGCTTCAGTTGGCATGGGCAGAACAACTAGATCCAAGGAATTCTTTGCTAGGGGAAGCCAAAGCAGCTTCGTGTGCTATCAAGTGTGCTGCTATGGAAAGTTATAGAAATATAATATTCGAAGGTGATGCTCTAAATGTTATTGATCCTTTGAAGAGTGTAGATTATGTCCCTCACTGGAGTATCAAATCCATATCTGATGATATTTTGTATTTATCTAAATCTTTTGTAAATGTTTCTTTCTCTTTTGTATCTTGGTCTGGGCCAATTCCCATCTCCATTCTGCCTTTATCTGTGATGAAAGCTTTGGATAGAGATGGTTCCAGGCCCAAACTTTTTTGTATTTCTCCTGTTTTGTGTTGAGTAATAAAGTATTTTATTCAGTAAAAAAAAGGGGGGGGGGGGGGTACTCCATACCTTATGACTTAAATAAAAAACATGTTACCTACTATTTAGTATATGTATCACATAACCTATTTATCTTTCTTTTTTTTTTTCTTTTTTTACCTTGGTTTGTTGGACATCTATATATTCCTTCCAAGGCCAGTGTTTATTGTACACATATATACATATGGCATTTGAAAAACATGCTGGATGAGATTTTTTTATTCCATATACCACTTAACAGAAATTTGATACAAGTTGTCACAGCAACTTTAACATGTACACTTTTCAATATAGGATTTTAACACATTCAGTGAGCTAAATTTCTAGTTTTCACCATGGACAAAACATGAGCTTGAACGAGAAATTAGCTCACTCAATGTGTTAAATCCTATATTGAAAAGTGTTATGTTTTACTGTGACAGCTTATGTCCAACCACCCAAGGTAAAAAAAAGAAAAAAAAAAAAAAAGAGATAATAAGCATACATATACTAAATAGTAGTAACACAAGTTTTTTATTTAAATCATAAGATGCAAATATAGAGGAGACCTTCTATTCTTGCTCTTTCTCCTTTGTTCCTTTTGTTGCTATTGCACCTTGCTCTCTTCTTGTTCTTCGATTTCTTTTCCTTTTTACTCTAATTCCTATTTAAAAGTACAAATTTTAAATGCGTATATCGAAAACTTCAAATATGTGTGTGTATACACTTTATATTTGTAATTTCTTCATGTGCAGTAAAAGTTCTTCATGAACTCATTTTCCCAATAAAAGTACTATCACAAAAAAAAAAAAAAAAAAAGTGTAATCACCCCAATACTTATGCTTTCATCTTTTTTTTTTTAGGATAGATTATGCTTTCATCTTGAATTATTTAAAAAGCAACTACAGGAGGTCTTAGACGAGGTTTTCATCAGGTCTACTAGTGTAAGAGCATTTGCAGCAGTGGAGTTAAATAGCTATATAGCTATTTTAGCTCCAACAAAACACCAAAATACATGCTGTAGCAGTGGAGGCATACCTAAATTTTTTTAGCTTCTTGCTACAGTTCACATCTATTTATAGATGTGCACTGAAGCAAGATGCTAAAAAAAAAATATTTTATTAAATTTCTCTCTCTTCTCTCATTAAATTTTTCTCTTTTTCTTTATTTCTCTCTCTCTCCGGCTTCTCTTCTTTCTTCTGTTTTTTCCTTCTCATTTTTTTCCTCTAGCGCCTCCCTCATCTCCTCTCTGCTTCGCCGGCGAGCTCGCGGATCGCGGTGGTGCTGGGTTAATCGGCCTTCAGTTCTAGTGGCCGTGGGTTGAGTGGTTTTGCCAGGCATGGGTTGAGCGGTTCTGGCGGGCCGAGACCCCATCTCCCTAAGCCCCATCACCGATCTGTTACCCAAGCCCCATCGCCGCCGAGTTTGTGCTAGATTTGTGTATGTGTGCTGAATTTGTGTTTGTGCTGGGTTTGTGTTTGTGTTTGTGTTTATGCTAGGTATGTGCCGTGGGTGTGGTCTGATTGGATTGTGGCCTGTGGATCAGTGGGTTTCGTGGATGTGGGTCGGTGGATTGTGGCCTATGGGTCGATGGTGGTGGGTTGTTGATCCGTGGGTTGCTGTGGTGTGTTGGTGTGATTGCCGTGGTGTGATTTTTGTTGTGGTGTGATTGTTGCCGTGGTGTGATTGTTGCTATGGTGTGGTGGTTTACGTGCTTTGTATCAGAGAAGAGAGACGAAGAGAAAGAGAGAGAAAAAGATAGAGATGATGATGTTGTATATGATGAACATTTTATTGTGATATTTATATTATTTTATTGTGTTGAAAGCTAAAATAAATCCACTACTGTAGGATGTTTTGTAAAATAAGTAGGTAAAATAGATAAAGTAACTTTTTGTGGTGCTAAATAGTTAAAAAAATAGTTCCACTGTTGTGGATGCTCTAACGACGATGATTTCATCAGGCCTACTAGTGTAACAACTTAAAGAAAGATGGCTCAATGAGGTTGTGTATAGATTATAGGCCGTTGATTTGTGTGATAGTGAAAAATAGATACCCACTCCCTAGAGTTGATGACTTGTTTGAAAAAAATTGATCAACTCAAGATCAAACTTGATGGCATTCAAACATATTATGGGCCATTATAAGTTTTTAGTCATGTCATATGGATTCAGCAACATTTATGGATTTGAAAAATCAAGTATTCAGGCCATATCTTGATATTTTGTTATTGTTATTTCAAAAAGTTAGAAGGTTCATGAGTGGCATTTAGCAACTTGTCTTGCATACTAAGAGAGAATCTGTCTGGAAAGCTTTCCTAGGCCAGTGCTAATAACAATCTTATCATGAAAAGCATGCTAGAATGTCTCTGTTTATTCACCTAGCCTAAAAGTTTCATCCACGCAAAACAAGCACAGTAAAATGAGAGACTAGAGATATACCCAGCCTTTTCCACTAAGCATCTAGATGGCTCGAGTAGCGTCCACGGACGGTATGGTTGGGCCTTTTGCAACGACAGTAATAACAGCCGCTTGGAGTGGTGCTTGCTGGTAAGGACGCAGGTCTGCTTGGGTACAGCAACGGTCCACATAACAAGGAAATCGTGGCTTCTTGGCAATGGAGGTCTGTATGTATTTTGGATACAGATGAATTTGGATTTGAGATTTGATGTTATGAGGCTGGGGATGGGGTTGATGAGAGGGGTTTTGCAGACTAGCATAGTAAGGAAGGACAAAATAGTAAGTTAATACACTTTTGAAAGGTTTTAGCAAATTAGCATCTCGAGTTTTAGAAACTCGAGTTGTATATAAAACTCAAGTCTTAAAGACTCGCTTTATACTTGATGACTTGGATAGGAAAATGCCACATAGATCTCGAGTTCTACCAAATCAAAATCTAGTCTCTAAGACTCGATTTTCTTAGTGAAAAACAGAGAACAACGAAGAAGAAACCCAGCAGAACGTTGTTGAAGAAACCCAGCAAAATAAAAAGAAGAAACCCACATGAAATTTTTTTCAAAAACCAAAAAAAAAAAAAAAAAACCCAACCTACAATGAAGTTGTGAACTGAGTCGGTCTGGGATTGGCTAGCCATTGCCCGAACTAGTCGAAAATCAAACAACAAGAACAGAACGAAGATGAAGCCCAATAGAAGAAGAAGAAACCCAAGAAAATGAAGAAACCCAGAACGAAGAACGATCTGACGACAGGAAGAATGATCTGACGACGAAGAACAAAGGAAGAACCAAGAACGCTGGAGCTCCGATTGGACGATTGAATGTTGGGTGGGCGATTGGACGATCTGGTCTTCAGATCTGCACGAAGAAGAACGCTGGGTCTGACTTAGAAGAATGCGAGGAAGAAGAAGTATTAAAATGGTGAAACTCGAGTCTTTAAAACTTGATTCTTAAAATTGAAACTCGAGTTCCACGTAGATTTTCCTTTCACATCACCTACCACCACTTACAAATCGAGACTTAAAAACTCAAATTTTATCTTGGAGCTTGAGTTTTAGACACTCGAGATGCTAGTTTTTAACAATGTTTTGAAACGTGACAACTAATTAAATTTTTTTATATTTAATGTTATTTGGAAAAAAAATTCGGGTTGATGAAGTTGGTTGTTCTGTGAGTGCAGAAGATGGATCTGTCTTGGCTGTATGGGTTTGTGTAGGTCTAAGTGTTTGATGTTTGGTTTTATGGGGTTTGGAGAGAGAGAGAAAAAAAAAAAATGAACAGAGAATAAAAGTTGAAATTTTTGGTGAGGAAGGAAAAGTTCTTTATGCATTCGTGTGTAATTTTCTCTTTTTTCTACTTCTCCTCTCAAGACTCGCTCTAAGATTTTTCTCGAGTCTCTTCCAAATTTTCAAATTACACACCTACTGAGAGCCTTCCCTGTTTCTTCTAACGTGGTTGCTTTTTATACCCAAATTCCTAGCCGTTTCTTTGTATTTTTCCCCACTGAGCCATACGGTAAAACGCAAAGACAGAGACTTGTTGCTCTTTATTCCCAAATTTGAAATTCCTAGCCGTTTCTTTGTATATTTCCCTGCTGAGCCCAACGGTAAAACGCAAAGACACAGTTGATTTTGCAGGTGAGGTACCACTGCACAGTGCACACCTCACCCTTATGTTTTTTTTTTAATTACAAAAAATCAAATTTTCAGCAAAAGAGTGAAAGATTCATTTGTGATAAATAAATAAAAAAATTGGTTTAAATAAAAGTGTGAGATTTGTACAATAAATAAAATGAATATTTTTGCATTTTTTTTAATTGGGAAGATAATAAAATAGAGATGAAATATGATGGAGCTACATATGAGAGATAGAGAGAGATTGGAAAGTTTATGTGTATCATTTAATTTGTTTATTATTATTAGGTATCATGCAAAAGAGTATTGTTATAGTTTGTTTTTATTATTAGGTATCACACGTGCAAAAGAGTATCCTTGAACGAAATAGGGTGTATATTTTTGCAAAACCCAAAAAAAAAAAAAAAAAAAAAAAAAAAATCAGATTCCAAACTATATTGAGTGTTTGTTTGGATCACGTCTACATTTTGGACATTTTGTGTTTCAGGCATTTTTTTTTTTTTTTTAACCAGCGCTTAATGCACTGTTTATGGGACATGAACAATGTATTTAGGCCAATGAACAGTGCTGAACAATAATAAACAGCAACAAGAAATTATTTTTTTATTGTTTTCAATTTTCAGTTTTCAATTTTCAGCAAAATAAGCGGTATCCAAATACACACTGATTAAATCAAGATAAAACCGTTCAAAGAAAAAAAAAATAGAATGGTGGAAAAGAGAGATAGGGGAGCACAAACAGTCACTCCTACAAAAACAATCATTTTGTAATTTGGGTTGGTAAAATAGAATTAGGGTTACAATTTGCAAAACCATGGCAACAACATTGGTACTATCGTCTTAGTGGAGCAATTCAAAGCTAGCATCCAAGAAGGTGTGGACCAATTGATGCCTGGCACCACTTGCCTTAATCCCTCAGTGGGGTGGCCATTGGAGGGAATGGGTGATGTGGGAGGTTTCGGTGACAAGGTGGTTTGTGGAGGAATGGCTCTGGTAGATGGAGCTCAGGGGTGGCCATTGGAGGGAATGGCTGATGTGGGAGGTTCTGGTGACAAGGTGGTTTGTGGAGGAATGGCTCTAGTGGATGGAGCTTGAGCTGACGAGGAAGAGCAAAAAAGACGTGTGGGAGGATTTCCCAAATTCTATAGTTTATGGGATGATTTGAAATCAATGGACTTGGACCCCAAAATCCTTGGCTGGATTTGGGCCAAAGCTAAATTCTTCTCCTTTTAAATTACCCAAATAAGAAATTTGGATTTGGACCCTCAAATCGAAATCATAAGCACATTTGTAAGTCCAATTCACAAAATCTTAGTATCTAAACAAATCATAAGTATTCTAAAATGTTATTGTAACTTCATGAATAGTTTAGAAAACGTCGAACAAGATGTAAAGAAAAATGGCTTGCTATAAAGTAAAGGTCTAGTTAATGAGTGCTTTTGAGGTATTTGTTAATGAACCATATTAGGAAAGTTTTATGACACTTTTATAGGAAATATAATAATAAAAAAGGTAAATTCCACTAATATACCTTGAGGTTTGGGCTAATGTCAACTAGGTCCAAAACATTTTAAAATTTACCAATTTGATCCTTAAAGACAACTTAATCTCTAACACCGTTAACTTCCGTTACTCATTTTTTATTTCTTTCTTAGACCTCTCTCTCTACCCACTCTCTTCCCTCTCATCCCTTTGTTCCTCTCTCTCCCCAAATCCCAATTGAGTAGCAGATCCAGATCCATTAGTAGCAAGAGCTCACACACCTTCAAAACTCAGAGCCCAATTCAGATGCATATATATATCAAAATACCATCGAATTCCTCAAACTCTAAACCTAAAGTAAAACAAAAGATCAGAACTACAAACACCATCGCTCTTTCACTCCACTCTCAGTCATAGGAGCTCAATACGTGGAGGGAGGGATATGTGCCACTTGGTCGTAGCCGTTGCAGCCTTTGTTGGGGTTTTTTTTTTTTTTTTGGGCTTTGTGGTCGGTGGTGGTGGTGGTGGGTTCCGATATGGGGTGGATTTGCCATGGGGTGGTTGTGGGTTTCGATGGGGTAGTTGTGGGCTATAGATTTTTTGGATTTGGATTTTGTTGTTGCGGGTTTGGCTGGATTTTATGGCCAGTGGTGGTGGCAGATCTGAGGTTAAAAGGAGGAGGGACGAATGAAGAGAGAAGGGTACCAAAGAGGGATGAAACATCATCTGGGTTTGGGAATTTACAATGACTGCAAGCTCTAACTTGGAGATTTTCCTCATTAATAGAACTAGAAATAGATGTAGAGACTGAAAATAATTTTTGGATTCCCATAACAATTGTTATGGGAGTTTGTATATATATATATATATATATATATATAAATGTTCAGTACATATTACATTGAATTTGAATATACAGATTACATATATTTGAATTTCACATTGCAAGATTTTAGCAACCTCTTATCAGATAATGGTTGGCTTTGCTTGTGGTTATCTCCACAGAATGTTTGAACTAGCTAGGATTGTCTTGTGCTTCAATATTCACACTAGAATCAGATGAGGATAAGGTTGGTTTGATACTCATAATCTTTTGCCATTGGTAAACTTTGATTGTCCTCTAGGAAAATGAGAATGATTTTTGCTTGCTTTCTAGGTGGAGGAGGAGAGAGTTACAATGAAGGGAGAGAAACTAACAGAGGATTTAACAGTGTTAGGGATTATATTGTCTCTAGGGATCAAATTGGTTAATTTTGAAATGTTTTGGACCTAGTTTACATTAGGCTAAATCTTAGGGTATATTAGTGGAATTTACCCTAAAAAAAACTATAAAAATATTTTAGTGTTTTTTTTCATTTCCCATAAAAATACTTGTTATTAGTGTTTTTTTTTTTTTTTCTCATAAAAATATTTGTTATTAGTTTTCTCCAATATTTCAATAAATTTTTAGTGCTTTATTTATAGACAAAATAGAAAAACAATAAGAGTGGAGTAGTGATCTGATTTTATATTATGTGTTTATAAATTTAATTTGCATGATATAGTGGTTGATATATAGGCATTTTTCACACCTACTGAAGAACACAAATATCGTTTTGGTAAAATAATAATGCAAATATCATTCAATTAATTTTTTACAATTTTTATTGTGTGCCATTAAATTTTTATTTTTGTTGGACTTTGTTTCAATTATTGTAAAAACAACTAAATTCGAGCAAGTACTAACCTACAGCTTCTCTAGCATCCCCCATCAATGACCTGGAAAATTCATCATGCATAATATTAACCTACAGCCTCTATACAATTAAAGAGAAGAGGCTGATGAGTAACGATTAGTCAGGCCTTCTAAATCCATTAATGCTTTTATCAAACCATATGCCTTTTCCCACATATAATGATAGATTCATACATTGATAAGATTAAATTTGAAAAGAAAAAAAATTGGTCCATGATTTTACTAAAATTGGTTCAGAATTCAACTTACCAAGTCTAGAAAACATAAAGAAGCACCTAGTTTAATATGGTGACCTCTAAAAAAAAAAAAAAAAAAATACAAGAAACAATGGAGGATAATAGCTCATTTAGGAATTCAAATCTATAGTTATTAGTATTGTACAATACACGATCATAGCCAAAAGGTACTGTATCGCAAGTGCATATTAGTCATGTCAAAGAATGGTACAATACATACATGCGCATCGTATGAAATGAGAATCATATAAATCAGACAATACATAAACATATAGGTCTAAAGGGAAAGCTACGTATTTGGTCCCTAACCTTTATACCATATTTCAATTCGGTCCCTAATCTTTCAATTGTGTCAATTTATTCCATTTAATTTCCTAGTTGTGTGTGTGGCATTTTTTAATATTATTTTAATGGACATGTCAGTATTTATTGTGCCTACAATGCACTCTATTTGCCACATTAGCAATTTCCGTTAGTAGGCTAATGGTAAGGACCAAAATGAAACGTGTTTTTTCACACACACAACTAGGAAATTAAATGGAATAGAAAAATAAAGAGAAAAAAAAATGTAAGTATGCAATTCTATTTCATGAACACTTAGATTTAGGCAAAATTGTGGGCAAAGTAACAAGCATATTGCAGCAAAAAAAAAAAAAAAAAAAAAAAAAAAAAAAAAAAAGAAGAAGAAGAAGCAGAAGAAAGAACCTTTTGGTTTTGAAATTGTAGATTGTTTTCAAGAATTGATCATATGTCTCTCTCCTGTCCTTAAACGTTTCCTCCACAATGTCCAGATATTCAACTATATCTTACTTTACCTGAAAGCCTACTAAACAAAACAAAGAAAAAACGTGCACTGACATATGACCATGTATACCTTAAACATTGAAAAACAAATAAACATACAAACAAAAGTAATAGTAATGTAATACACTAATACTACAACATTAGAGTAACAGGTCTAACAAATGAATCACTAAATCCTGATTTTTTTTAAATCAAAACTTTAATTTGATAGATAAACCCTAATATCATGTACTACCAAAAAAAAAAACCCTAATAGCACTTACTACGCAAAGCTCTTCCTCTTCTGTTTGGATGAATGGCAATGCCGAGAGTAAGACTGTGTGTGTGACAGTGAGAGAGACAACAGTTAATAAATGGAATCGTTCAATTCAAATTGATAAATGGATACATATAATTGATGGATTTGCTGGCCCATTTCAGTTTTCGATTCAAACCCACAAGCCCAACCCAAACAGAATTGATTCACATTGCCACTGTTTAATGCGTTGTGAGAAATTAGGCTTTCATAAATTATTATTATTTTATTAAAATTCAATAAATTATTACATTACATATAATATGCTTTAATTATATTCTAAAATTTCAAATTTATCAAAACAAAATTCTCAAGATACCAAAATCAATTCACTAAAATTTTTTTTTTTTTGAGAATCAACTAAAAATAAAAATGAGAGTCATAAAATAAATTTATATACATGGTGAGTTGGATTGAGTCAAATAAGTTAAAAAGCCATCAACTCAAGCCCAACTAAAAACTTAAAATAAAATTTGAACCCAATTGGATTGGTTTCTTCGGGTTGGTGGGTTTGATATATACTCCTACTTGTAGCCAAGTATATTACTTTTTAATATTTCAAGGAATTATGGACTATCATGAAAGCAATATGTATCCAAATTAAAAAAATTTAAAAAAAACAAAAATATATTTTCGTTAATACTATAGTTTTTTTTAGCAAGTTTGTATTATAGTTGATGTCTTATTCTTAAATAAAAAGATTCAGCCTTAGGGCAAGCATTAGGTCCAAGAACACTAGACCTAAGTCAGTTCCCAAGTCTTAACATAAGGTTAAAATAGTTTCCACGTCATGAGGTGAAAGTAACACCTAAAATTACAAAACTCTAATTTTTGCTAAAGAAAATGTGGTCAATAAAAGCTATCAATAAATTGGACTAGAATTTGGATCCTCTCCATTTCAAAGTTTTCAAGGCCATAATTTAAAGTTGAATAAATCTAAGATTTAGATTTTCCCAACTTATTACTTTTAGTTTAGTAACCATAGTTAAATTTTTATCGATGTTAAATTTTAAATGAAGTGGCAAAATTTAGATTCTAGATTTATTCAACTTTAAATCATAACCTTGAAATAGACAATTTTTATTTTATTTTGAAAAGGAGAGGATCCAAACTCCAAGAGATTATGTCCAACATGCCCTTGCAAGCGTTAAGAAGAGGCTCATTCGTCTGGATTTTTGCAATTCCTGGCTCAGTTGTAATAAGCATCCCATCTTTAACTACCATAAGTAAGCAGTCTAAGAGGTACCACTTGGACTAACAAATCCGGTGGCACCTCTCAGTCTCTCAATATCTCTTATAAGGCTATCTTTTGAGGCTTCGAGCTAATCTCCAGGTGGTCAAATAAAGATCCCATTTTTTTTTTTTTTTTGAGATTCATCCAATCTCCCCTGGTTTTCCCCACTTTAAAGGGATTATTATTCTGCTCAGAAGACAACCCCTTTCTTGAAGCAGGTTTTGTGATTTTTTTTTTTTTTTTTTTCTACGACACCATATTAAAAGTAAGGGAAAATAACACTTTATCCCCCTAAACTATACCCATTTTATACTTACCTCCCTAAACTATGAGAATGCACAAATTTACCTCCTAAACTATGACCCTTTTAAACTTATCTTCCTAAACTATGAGAACGCATATTTACTTCCCTAAACTATGAGAAAGTTAAATTAATATTTAAGGATTTTTTTTGTAGTTCTACTTTGTTCATTGTCTAAAGTACTTTCTTTTAAGTATCCCCTTGTATAAATTCTACTCCCATATTTTATAAATTAGTTATGACGATCAAATTTACTGTTACATCAGTCAACACAGTTGGAAAATATATTTAAAGTTCTAATTAATTTCCCAATTCAAAATCCAAAATAAGTTTGCAAATAAAAACTAGCTAACTGTATTTGAAAATCCAAAAGCAATACGGAAATAAGGGTAAAGTCAACATTTAGTTGTCATAGCCACTATCATAATTAACATCATCTATGTCAAGAGGTTTTTTTGATATTTGTAATTCACATTTTTTACAGTTTAATATGTCTAGGGCCTATTAGGTCGCTTCTATCCATTGGGTTTTTTTCTTAAGCTAACACAAGGAAAATTTTGGTCTTATTAGGATCTTTAAGGATTGTAGGATCGATTCGATCCTACTGACATGCGATCCTACTGCGATCCCACTATAATCCTATGATCCAACTCCTGATTCATCCAACCATGCATCCAACCATGTGGCAATAATAGTACTTTGTATTTGGAGTTGATATTGGTATAACCTTTTTTTATTGGGACACATAAACCTTCATAAGAATTATCCTTTATACCTAATAATAATGGATCAATATGTCTAGGGCCTATTAGGTCGCTTCTATCCATTGAGTTTTTTCTTAAGCTAACACAAGGAAAATTTTAGTCTTAGTAGGATCCTTAAGGATTGTAGGATTGATCCAATCCTACTGACATGTGATCCTACTACAATCCCACTATAATCCTACGATCTGCTGCGACTTAAATAATGCTCCCAAGTGTAGGATTGTCGCGAAGTAATAACTCGAAAAGTCCGATGTCGAATCCACGGGGAAAGGGAATTGATTAGCAAACCATAAGAGAATAAAACTAAAATAATAAAGTTTAACTAAAGAGATTTTTTGGTAGTTTGGTAAAGGTAATTTAAATTGAGTGAAAATAACAATATATTAAGGTGCTAAGGTTTAGGGATCCACACACAACACATCTATTGGTAGTCTTAACAATATTTATTTTATAAATCAACTAAAATTCATACGAAGGATGATTTTAGTCTGATGATTTAACAATAAAAACTCAAGAATTAATTATCTAAGGTAGTTTCATGCAATTGATTCATTTTTAGGCAAAACAAAACTAGTGAATTAGTTCGCAGGGAATGCTAAACATTTAACGTGCCCGGAGTCTACGATAAATCAAAGGATTATACAAAACTAAACACTTTTCTAGATGAGTAAAACAATCAAAAACATAAAAACATAAGCATTAAAACCAATAAATAATTGTTAAGAACATACCAATAAACGGTTGGGTTTCACCCCTTGCCTTAGCAAGGCTTCTAGCAAGCCATAACACAAATAAAACTCTAAAAACTGTAAAAAAAAATTTAAGAAAACCTAAATTATGTTCTACAGCAGCTCTCCCTGAATTTTGCCTTAAAAAACCTTTAAATAGGTCAAGGAATCCTATTACAAGTTGAATTCCCGTTTAGAGAAAATCTCAGGTTTTTAGGTTTCACTTAACCGACGTTTTTGGCCCATTTAACTTCCGAATTCGGACTTTTGGTAAACTACAAAGTTATAGCCCTTTAAGTTATCTTTCCAGCCCAACTTGAATCATCGCGATTGGACATATGAAGCGAACGTTATGCTCCAAATACTAACTGGTCTGCAAGCTGGAATCCTAATCCGAATTGAACTTGGATTAGGTGCAAATTTCTTTTGATTCCTTACTCCAATTGGACTTAAATTTAATTGGGTTGGCATTCTTTAACTTAATCTTGGCCCTTGTAAAATTAAAGTCCATTAGCTTTCTTCTTTACACAAATCCACTTATTTAATTTTATTATCCTACAAAAGACAAATTCACGCATTAAAATTCAATTAAGCACAAAATTGATTATTTGACATTATTCCAAAATCAACTATAAAATACATGAATTAACTCAAAATAAGTATGATAATGCTTCTCTAATAATGATATAAATGTGCAAAATTAAGCTATTATCACGATCCAACTCCTGACTCGTACAACCATGCGTCCAACCATTTGGCAATAATAGTAATTTTGCATTTGGAATTGACGTTGGTATAACCTTTTTTATTGGGACACATAAACCTTTATAAGTATTGTCCTTTATACCTAATAATGGCTCCAGAGTTCTTGCTTTGCATATCAAGGAAACTACTATAAGCTGCCGCATTCCACAAGATGTGAGATTGATATTGCCTGATAGTAGGGTCGGCTCTACATATTTTGTGGTGTAAGATCATAATTTAAAGTGAGACCTTTTACTAAGAGTTGTTAGTTTCTTCCAATATCTTAATCATGGTACGCGTTGAACGCTTCTTTGCAAAAAGCCATCAATTTGATTTTTTTTTTCTTTTAACAACTTTAGGCTTGATTGAATTGATTTCTTTGTTCTAATACCATTATGATCATGCCAAAATTATGCAATAACTTTAGGCTTGATTGAATTGATTTCTTTGTTCTAATACCATTATGATCATGCCAAAATTATGCAATATTAACCATGTTATTAGCATGTTAAATGTCTTTCATATAAAATATGGCCACATTCCTATTAAGATTTTTCATATACGTAGATTATTTTAAATACAAAATAAAAAGTTTTAAAAAATTGTAAATTCTAAGCAATATTGTTTTTATTAAATACATCAATTCAGTTTCAAACAAATTCTTTTCAAATAATGCTCAAATTCACGGTCCCCAAAAATAAGGTTTAGTCTATGGCCGACTCAACACATTTTTAGGCCAGACACAAATATAAAATGTATTGTTACTTATTATTTTATAAGCGATACATGAATTAGAAAAAAATAGTTTGTAAACATAATAATACACATTGATAAAAGGTTGAACATTTGAAAATATTATAATATTTTAAAAATAAATTTTATTTATTAAATATTTGGGGCTTAATTAAATTTTTTACATCGCAAGACAACTAAATAAAATATTCTATCGGCCAACAGAAGATGTCTTTTTTTAAAAAAAAAAAAAATTTAATATCTAGTCCCTAACCTTTGCATCATATGTCATTTTGGTCCCTAACTTTTCAAATATGTCAATTTAATCTCTAACATTTTGGTGTTATGTCAAATAGTTTTCGCTGTTAAATTACGGACGAAAAATATTGATGTGACTAACAGTCCAAATAAAAAATCATTTTCATGCCACCTAAAATGCCACGTGGACTAAAAAAAGAGAGGAAAAAAAAAAAAACCCAATCCCCATGTACACAATACTTTCAATCTCAATTTTCTTCTCTCTTTGGAAACAAACTCTTGCAAAAAGAAACTCAACAAAAAATTAAGCCCCAACCACTAAGAAAATAACGCATTTTCTTGGCATCCATACATAAGCCAAACAAACCAGAAGCACTAACACTTTCTCTTTCCATTGTCGTTTGTGTAAAGCCTCACCGGAGTGGAGAAGTCGTTGCCTTCACTTGGGAGAAGTTGAATCGTCTCCTAAACCTCTAGCTCTAGAGAGGACAGAGCCTCCAAGCTCCTCAACGCTTTCCTGCTCTACGACCCGATTTGGAATAGCCTCATCTCCATCTACGATATCAGGGGCAGAACTAGAATTTTATGAATAAGGCGCTAAAATAATAATAAATATAATAATTGAACCAATTTAACAGTATCATACAAGAAATATAAAAAGTTTGGGTATATTTTTTAAGAAAATTTAGGAGTAATTTTATAAAATTAGAAAAGTTTGGAGGGAGGGGGGGCCCACCCTTCTAAGTGAGTCCACCCCTGTACAAGATCCACCTCGTCCTCAACTGTCTTAGCGTGAGTGCTCCCTTAACCCCACATATGCTATGTTGACGTAGAAGATGATTAAAATCATTTCTAATAGAATACTGAAAAAGTGTTTACCCGTTTTATAATCTCATCTAATATGAATGAATATAAAATCTCCACTCCATGTGTTACTGTTAGGCACTATATCCTTACTTCGAAAAAAAAATTGTTTTGGAGAAAAAGAGAATCAAATGGAATAGATTTAATATAAAAACCCAAATTTGATAGATAACCCTAATACTAATATCATGTGTGTAAGAGAAGAGAGAGAGAGAGAGCACTTACTACGCACAACTTTTCCTCTTATGTTTGGATGAATGGCAATGTTGAGAGTGTGAGACTATGTTTAATTACAGAGTGTGTGTGACAATGTGAGAGAGAAAACATTTAATAAATGGAATTTCTCAATTCAAATTGATAAATGGATTCGGATAATTGATGGATTTGCTGGCCCATTTCAGATTTTCGATTCAAACCCACAGGTCTAACACATGGAACAACTAAAACCACTCAAGTCCAACCCAAACATAATTGGTTCACATTGCCATTCCTAGCAGCTATTTTGGGTGGGGGTGGGGTGTAGGGTGTGTATGGCTCAGGTTTGAGGGTATTTAAAACCTAACTCAATTTTGTTAAGTTGAGAAATTCGCAACCCATCAATGTGTAAAATCTAACTCCAACCCAACCTATATGGGTTAAGTTGGGTCAATGGGTTGTGTGTATATGTTTTATGTCTTGTAAAAAATTAGGTTTTCATTAAATTTTTTTTTTTTAAATTCAATAAATTGTTACATTTCATATAACATACTTAAATTGTATTCCAAATTTTCAAATTCATCAAAACTAGATTCTCAAAATACCAAAATCAATCAATTAAAAAAATTAAAATAAAGGTAATAAAATAAACTTATGTATATGGTGGGTTAGGTTAGGTCAGATGGGTTGAAATAATTATCAACCCAAACCCGACTTGACCCAGGACTCAAAATAAAATTCCAACCCAACCTAACCCACCAACTCACAAAAACCAACTTTAGACAACAAGTTGAGTTGGGTTGAGTCGGGTTAGTGAGTTTGATGCCACCCCCCCCCCCCCCCCCCCACCCCCCCACCCACTTGCAGCCAACTATGTTATTTTTTAATATTAGTAGTTGAGCATGAATCTAATTCAATACTTCTTTTTTTTGGTTAATAGAATATTTCGTCTATATTTTAGGTTTTTTTTAGCAAGTTTGTATTGTAGTTAATGTCTTATTTTTAAACAAAAAGGTTCAGCTTTATGGCAAGGATTGGATCTAGGAACAATGGACCCAAGCCGGTTCCTTAGCCTTAACACAAGGCTAGAATAGTCCCATCTCATACGGCAAAAGTAACACCTAAAATTACGAAACTTCGATTTTTGCTTGAGCAAAATGTGGTCAATGAAGCTATCAAGAAATTGGATTAGAATTTAGATCTCTCCATTTCAAAGTAATAAAAAGTGTGCATTTCAGGGGGACATGATTTAAAGTTGAATAAATCTAGGAGGTAGATTTTCCCAACTCATTACCTTTAGTTTAGTTTAACTGCAGTAAAATTTTTATCACAAATACATTTTAAATGAAGTAACAAAGTCTAGACTCTAGATTTATTCAATTTTAAATCATGGCCTTGAAATTAATTTCTATTCTATGTTGAAATGGAGAGAATCTATATTCCAAGAAATTGCATTCAACAAGTCCTTGCAAGCATTAAGAAGTGGTTCATTTGTCTGGTTATGATTATGTTTCATCAAGTTTACAACAACTATTGCATCCATCCCCGTATAAAGCTTTGTAATTCCTAGCCCAGTTGTGTAATAAACAGCTCAGCCCATCTTTAGCTGCCATAATTATGCCATTACAATTGTTATTCCCACCAAATGAAGGGAATTTTTTTTTATCCACCTCTCACTCAATATATATATATATATATATATATAGTTGGATTTGAGTTATACCTGGTATAACTCTAAATAATGTTACATTACCTAATAACTTATTATTGAATTCATATTTTGAAAATCTCACAGTTGGATTGGATATTCTACATATTCTTAAAATGCATGTCAATCGAATGTTACTTACCATTCAATTTATAAATTCATCTTTTATATATTATTTTAAACTACAAAAACTTGGATGTAAACAATTGATCAATGACATGACTATTGATCTTTGATCACATTGAAATTCTGTAAGGACGGAGAATATTAGAAGATAATATAATCCAACGGTGGATTTTTCAAAATTTGCATTTAATTAAAAAATATTAAATGATGTAACATTACTTAAAGTTACACCAAATATAACTTGGACCGTACCTATATATATCTAGCGCTAGCCCCCCTTGACCCCATGCACTAGTGTTTGCTTGGCTACAGTTTTCAATTTTTGCTTTTTGTCTTAGTTTTATTTCAAATATCTAATTTTTAGATTTTTTAAAAATAAACTAAATTTTAGTTTTTTTGTCTCTTATTATATAAATATGTTACCAAAGTCCAGAAATAAGAGGTACCACTTGCACTCACTATCTCTTTAAAGGCTATCTTTCGAGGCTTCAAACTACTATTCAGGTTGTCAAATAAAGATCCATTTTTATTGATCTTCATCCAATCCTTCCTTGGCTTAGTCGAAATTTTTCATTAATCACCATGGAAAAGAAGACGATCCCTTTCTTGAATCAGGTTTCGTGATTTTTTTTTTCTATCTTTGACACCAATTGAAAAGTAAATTAACTGTGCTGAAGTTTCTGTTGGAATATTTTTATAAATTATAACATTTTTACTCGGTGGCTTTTTAATAAATAAAAAATTTGTTGTAAATATGGTTGGCTGCCTAGTATTCTATACGTTAGTGGCTAAGAGGTTGTTTGGATTTGCTGTTTCCATAACTTATAACTCAAAAATGGTGGGACCCATAGCTGAGAAGTCCGTTTGGTTTTTGTTTCGAGTTTTTGTTTCCATCACTCAATTCTCTGATTTTTAAGTGATGAGTTATGGAAACTGAAAACATATTTTAGGTGTTTTCAGTTTCCATAATTCTGTTTTCAATGGCATTTCCGTAATTAAAACTACATACTGGGACCACTGTCATGTTGTATCTCTATCAAGTCAGTCCACCTCAGCCACTCCTAACGTCTCTCTCCCTTTTCTTCCTACTCATTTGTATCTCTAACCACAGTCTGAACCCACAGCTCCAACCGAAACCCAACAGGAGCATCTGAAACCCAACAACTCTAGCCGAAACCCAGTAGCCTCCACGAAGATCTGATGTTGTGTAATCGTTTTTTTTTAATAAAGTATTTTCCGATAAATGCCTTAGATCCTTCTGCTCTATTTTTCTCTTTCTTTTTTCCTTCACCCATTTCTTTTCTCATCTTCATCTCTAGCTGAACGGTTAGGCAAGACGACGGCGCCTGGGTTGGTATGGTATTTTCATGGTGATTTCAAGCTTCTGATCTGATTTGTAGGCGTGGAGTTCGGACTTGAGATGTGGTTGTGAGGTTTGGATTTTTGAGATGTGGTTATGGGTGTGGGGTTTGGATTTGTGATGTGGCTGTGGTGGGTTTGTATCTAAGATGTAGGGGAAGAGAAAGGTGAGAAAATGTGAGAAAAGTTGCTGGGCTGCTTTGTTCTTCACGCATCTAGGTCTGGGTTTTTTTTTTTTTTCTTTGCCGAAGCTGGTATGGTATTTTATGAGAGGCGGAGTGAGGGTTTGAAGAGCTGAAAATTGGATCAAGGCGGAGTGAGGCGGGTAGGCTAACAGAAATCATGTATGGGTCTCTAACCAAGTGCTCAGGCATGGGTCCCACAAAAAGTAGAAAATATTGAGTAATGAGAAGTTGAAAATATGTGCCAAATGGGTGGGGTATAAAAATTGAGTGATGAGTGATGAGTGACGAAAATTGAGTGAGGAGTGATGAGTGATGAAAAAAGAAAAAAAAAAAGCCAAACAGCCCCTAAATTTTTTAATTAATTTTAACCATTACCTTAATTGGCTTGTTAATGTCAAACGTTCTTTTATTTGTACGGTTTTTATGTTACTGTTGATATATTATGATTCAATATAATTACCATTTACGCCCTGTTCTGAAACTATTTAGCTATAAGCCCCTGTTTTAAACTTGATTTTCTAAAAATCGAGTTTCAATGAAAAACTCGATTTTTAGAAAATTGAGTTATAGGCAAAAAACTTAAAAAAAAAATTACATGGAACTCGAGTTCCATTTAACATTTTCCCTGTAACTCAATTTTCATTAAATCGAGTTTTTCATTGAAACTCAATTTTTTAAAATTCGAGTTTCAGAACAGGAGCATTTTGCTACTTGTTTTGGGCGAAATGGGCAAATGCCCATTTTGGCCTACCATTTACTATCCAATTTAAGGTTAATCAAAACAGCAATAAAGCATTGATGACTTATCTTCTATAATTGGGAGGCTCCTTGTTGAATTCAAAAATTCTGGATCTGCTGAGATGGTTTTTGTGAGACCAACGGAGTTGCTTCATGCATGGTCACCTCCTAGGCGATTCTCAATTAAAATTAATGTGGATGCTGCAATTGGGCTAAATTTTTCTATTGTTGCTGCAGTAGCGAGAGATTGGAGAGGGAGGTTGGTCTTTGCTTGCTCTCAAAAGGTGAATACCACCTTCCCTCTCCAAGCTGAAGCTAAAGCAGGGAAATGGGCTTTGTTGTTGGCAACCAAGTTGGAAGTTGAGGGGATTTTATTGAGACTGACTCCAAGATCTGTTGTGATGCTCTTATTAATCCAAGTCAAGCTTCCCCATGGAGAATTAGGTCCAAAGTTATGGAGATGCAGGTCCTGCTTAATGCTCTATCAAATGTTTTTGTCTCTTGGGTTCCTAGATTAGCCAATATGGCAGCCCATTCTCTAGCAAAGTGGTCCTTGTCTTGTAATTTTTTTGGTTCTTTTGATATTGGTTGCTGTCCCCCTAATTTTGCCTCTGTTTTGTGCGATGAAGCTGGCAGCTAGTTGTTTTTTGTTGCTCTTCTTTGTTAATAAAGATTTTTCATTCATCAAAAAAAAAAAAAAAAAAAAACAGCAATAAAGCAAATGTATTTAAAACCCAATTAAACATGAACTTTATTGTATGTTTCTTTAACCTATATGTATATTCACCTAACATGTCCGGATTTGACATGAGAAAATCAAATTTCTTTTCTCTCTCAAAAAAAAAAAATCAAATTTCTTTTAGGCACCATTTTCATGTAAAAACGAAACTCCATACATATTTTTGCTGAGTAAAAATTCTAGTTTCATGAAAATAATATATCTTTGTATATACTATATTTCTGGATAAAAGAAAAGTACTATTGAGAGCTTCTTAGCCTACAAGTGGTGTACGCTTAAAGGATAATCAGCGAAGGTGGCTAGGTTGTTGTATCCTGGAGGCAGCACGCACAATGTTTAGTCTACTACATCGGAAACCCCGTAGACGCATGTATCGTCTCAAGATAGTGACTTGGTCCACGCCTCAACCCCGCCATCTAAAAATGTATATGAATTGACAGTAAATTACTTCTTGTTATGAGATTACTGTAAAGTATCATCAATGTAACATCTCTCCACTATTCTCTAATTTTATGGTAAATCTAATTTATGTGAATTTTAATCATTTATATGATATGTTGAATGTAATGAAATTCAATTTTTTTTATCAATTATTGTTCAAAGGAACAACAATTTCCAATCATAAAATATCAATATATCATGTTACAACTCACAAGGCTTTCATATACCATAGAAATCAGTCCCAATTGTTTCAAATGAAGTGTCCAATTATATAATATATATTATGATATCGATATATATATGGAATTTTCTTTACAGATAAATTGTGAATAGAATTTTTAAATTGAAAAAAAATCTTGAACTACTCGGTACTACTGTTCTTTGGTCAAATTAGATCTGATGATGACTACTTACCCCAAAAAAAAATTGATGATGACTAATTAACTAAAATGTTGGAGTTCTCCACCGAGGCATGGCTTAAAAATAAATGTAGATGCTACGGTAGGACCAAGATTCTCTGTCATTGCTGCGGTCATAAGAGATTGGAGAGGGAATGTGGTATTTATTGGTTCAAGGAAAGTGAACACCACCATCCCTCTTCAAGCTGAAGCGGAAGCAGTGAGATGGGCGCTTTCTTTAGTTCTGGCTTTGAGGTGTGATTCTGTCTTAGTGGAAACAAACTCTCAAGTTGTGGTCAAACTTCTCTCGAACTCAACAGCGCCTCCCTCTTGGAGAATCAAGCTTTTATGCTCTGATTTGAGGTCTTTTTTGTCTAATTATAGTAATGTAGCTGTTAGATGGGGTGCCTAGGATCTGTAATGAGGCTGCCCACGTTTTAGCCAAGTGGTCTTTATTTTGCAATTTTTATGGCTCTTTTGATGTTAGCTTTAGCCCGAATGTTTCTCTTCTATTGTTTTGAAAGAGTCCAGTTGCTTGTTGTAGTCTATTTCTTTCTAAATAAAAATTTCTGATTATCAAAAAAAAAAAAAAAAAAAAAAAAAAAAAACATAGGAAAGGACAAAAGAAAACTATCAGCATGCCAATTCAACTAAATTTTTTAGGACATATGTGATTCACTTGTTAGGAACATATGTCACTTTTTTATGTAATTGGCTTATCCTTTGACAAAACGTACTTTACTTGTATTTGGGTAGATCTAGGATGTGTTTAATATTTCAAGAAACTGTGTTTCAAGATCAAGTGTTGAAAACATGCAAGTCTGTCCAAGATTCAAGCTGAAGAAATGTTATTCATTAAAATTCGACAGCTAGCTATCCATCGAGCTTAAGAAGCTATTCCAGCCCCGAGGCTCAACAGCATCTCGACAAACAGGTATCTGTCGAGCTTTATGAAAAACAGAATTCCAGTTCTGTTTTGACTCTAATCCATGATTGTGTGTTTGGGCTTTCTTTTCTTCTAACCCTAGACATATAAAAGGATTATTTTAAGGGCCGTCAAAGTGTATACAAGTTGCACAAGTGTTGAGCAAAGTTTGTTCAAGCAATTTGTAACCGGAGACAAAGTTTTTCCCTAATTCATCATTCTTGTGAAGAAGTTACTGTGTATCTGCACCGTAGGGTTTTGTGACCAAGCATCTTCTTGATCTTCATCATTGGGATGAACTGAAGAACTTTGCAGCCAACAACCTTCTCTAGTTGGTGATTGAAGTCGCGTACTAGGATCCGCGCATTGGTTAGTCACATACTTGGAAGCCATGCATCAAAAAGGGAAATTGTCACTACAGAACAAGTCCAATTGGGTATTGGGGTAAGGGTTCAACTATAGGTTGGTATAAGGTATTAGGATTCTTTTACTTGTAACTATTTGTTTTGATAATAGTGGAATTTCGGGAGTGGTGACCTGAAAATCACCCGGTGGGGTTTTTGCCGTTAGGTTTTCCCCATTCGTAAACAAATCACCGTGTTATTTATTTTCCGCTACATAATTAGTTTATTGGTGATTTTTTTGTGCTACCACGCGTTTGCATGATTAATTAACTTAATTAATTCACTTGGCTAAATTAATTGGTTAATTTATCACAATGGGTCAATTCGTTTTTGGCCTATCAAAGTTAATATCTTATAATTTTTCAAAAAAGATTTAAAGACAATTCCTCTCTCCCCAAAAACAGAGAGAAGAAAATCCAAAACTTATATATATATATATATATATATATATTGTAAAGTCACAATTTGGTTCTTAAGCCCAAAAGGTAAAATGATCTAGGCTCAAAAAGCCCAATACAATGAATTTGTAGAAAGTGAGTTAGAAAACTAGGCTCTAATGAGTTGGGTAACAATTATAATGGATCCAGATGACAAGAAAGTAAAGATAGACTGGTTTTATCCAAAGAAAATCGTCCTCGGCACAATCCGAGGAGATCAGTTCTTGTAAATATCTCTTTTGAATTTGGTTACCAATCCAATTCTTATTCCTACAATGTTTTTCTCTTAATTCCCGATCCCTTTCCCTCAGGGTCTTCTTTCTATTTTATATTATCTTCTTTCTTTCATCTCCACCCTCCACATATAAATTAGATTGTTGATGTTGATCCTTGTCCCATCAGCGCCCTCCTGAAATCTTTGGGAATAACTGTAAGGCTGAAAATTACTGTTCAGGTATCACTCCTCATTAATGCGGCCAGAGAGTTAGTTACAGAGCATTCAATGCGGTGGTAGCAGCTTTCTCTTAGATATTTCATGGCTACCCTCTGTCTTGTGCTTTCATAATGCATATCCTTATCAATAGAATCTCTCGGAACGTTGCCCTAGATGGCAGACCACACCTTCGGACCTCTACTTTGCTAAGCCGAGGAAGCATTCTTCCTCGGACCACCTTCTTGGACTCTTATGACCAAACCCCACCTCTTCATCCACTAACACGGACTCCCATAACAGAGTTTATCCGTCCACGGACTACTAGTTGTCCTCGGATTGGGCCCCCAGCCCAACATATATATAGATATATACTACTAGGCCTATCACACCTACATATATATATATATATATATATATTTTAAGTAAAATTTTCAAATAAGTGGAAACATGAGGGTCGGAACCTGATAACCAAAGCTCTATTAAGAACATACTGACACACTAATCAATAGGCAATGCTCCTTTGACGTATCCAAAACTTTATATTAGAGAGGGGATTTAAAAAAAGGACGGTGGTTGTTACAAAAGGTGTGTTTTCATGACTGAAAAAGTGAATTAAAAACTCACATTTTTACATTTTAGTTTATGAAAGCACATTGTGTAACTCATTGTGTGTAACAGATTTTACCCTAAAAAAAAAAAAAAAAAAAAAACATCACCAGAAGATGAAGCAGAAGACCAGCACATGATCAGTCTAATTGGTTCCATGTGGAACTATAAGTATGAGGGTAGACTCTAATGCATGTTACCTAGCATTATGCACAACATTTACATGGTAACATTAACTATGATTTCCTTCAAAAGGGAAGGTCCCCTACATGGAAGGGGGCCCCTAAATTTTGTAATCAGTGGGCAAGTCTGCCTTCTCTTTAATTCTAAGTCACCCATCTATTGGAAACGAGGGAACGAGACCAAAATGTGTTCAAGTCTTTAAGGTTTTAACGTATAGAAAAGTGAATGAGGTCAGATTCATGCTACTGAACCATGTTATACTTTATTTTTTATTTATGAAAACCATGTTATACTTATATAGCCCCATCCATGTCGATGAATTTAGATACAATTAATGTTTCCCATAGATTATAATTTGTATAGTTAGTGTATGATTAGTCTAGGGTTTAGCTTACTATATACATTCATGTTGAGTTCGTTGTAACACAGAATTTATATTAGTTACACTCTTATATAATAAAGATATAGCCTTTAAAGGTTTATTTTGTGGATGTAGATCATTAGACTGGATTATGTAACTCTCGTATTCTTATGTTCTCTATTTTATGCTCCATCTTTTACATCTATTTTAACACATGGTATAAGACCTAATATTTAACATGATATCAGAACTAATATTAAAAAAAAAAAAAAAAAAAGACTTATAAAAGAATTTTAAAGAAATGGAGGAAATGAGAGATTATAAAAGAGAACAAAAACATTAAAAGACTAAAGACATTTGGACCTTATATATAGAATTCTCATCCCACATGTGGCAGATAAGCACAGGGATAAATCTTCAAAAGGTGGCCACCAAACAAGATTGTAAGAACAGTCAATTTCTTGTAACTTGAAACATCTTTTTCTACTTGCATATATGTTTCATTTTCATCTCATAAAAATACGCAAGGATGATATTTATAAGAATGATTGTATGTTTATCAAGAAGAATTATTGTATGTATTTGTTCTAAATGGACAAACCATTTGACATGGAAGCTCCAATCAAGACAAAGAATGTTTTTGTAAGGATACTCAAACATAGTTCATTACGTTTTTACATTTTGTTCGTAGATCATGTTATGTGTCGCATCATATGCAAGCAAATTGCACATGGGATGATGGGGCTAGAGCATTCAAAATGGGTGAGACAAAGAGATTGCAGGAATGGGGGATGGACTTATATTGGGAAGGAGAGATAAAATCACATTGAATTTGCTTCTATTCCAATCTATATCATGTGCCTTCTTCAGCATGACATTGACCCTATCTTAATAAATTACAAAATCTCATCATAGGAACTACTAGATGCATGATAGATTTATGCAACTTATGTCATCTAAATTACTAGTGGAATAGGTTAAGAGTCTTATTGCTTTTCTTTATGACAAGAACTAAAATTTTAATCGCATGCACTTCCCTACTTGTTGTAACAATTAAGTTATAAAATAATAATAATAATAACAGTGGAAGGCTACAATATCTTACCTTACATTTTCTTTTTGATAAATTCGATAGTTATAATAGGGAAGGGAGAGTTGAATTCTGAACGTCTCTGTTAGAAACACTAGAAGAGGCTAGTTGAGCTACAAGGCTCATGACAACATTATACCATACTTTTCAAGGAAATTAAACTTAAATTACAAAAATGTATACTCAACAAGGTATACATCATGATTCATGACAAGAGGCGCCTTACAGTTCAATAGCATTATTTACTCTTTTGTGAGAAAAATGTTCAAATCTCATCTCTCCCATTCTTGTAACTATAGAACTATTAAGAAATCTATGTCCGGCATCATTCACGCCATTAAACAAAGTAATAAAAATAGTGTGGCAGTTAATTCTTTCTTACAATCTTACGCAACTTGATCAGCATAATAATAGGCCCAGAAGCACCTTCTTTGATCATCGTGTTAGTTAGTAGGGTAAATTACAATTTACCCACTTGTGATTTGGTCGAAATTTAAGTTGCTTACCTGTGGTTTGAAATTTGACACTTTATCCACTTGGGATTAGTTCAGTTAGATTTTTATAACCCACCTCTGTTAAAAACAAAGCTAAATATGTAATTTTACTCCACTTTTATGTCTCTCTCCTATAAAAACACAAAAAATATAAAAATACAAATCAAATAAGATCAAAAACTATCCATTGGAACACTTGTATCATGAAATTTCAAACCACAGGTAAGAAACTTAAATTTTGGTCAAACCTCGGTGGGTAAAGTGTCAAATTTTAAACCACAAGTAGGCAACTTAAATTTCAGTCAAACCACAGGTGGGTAAGTTGTAATTTACCCTAGTTAGTATCATGGGGTAATTATTGAGTACTCTCATAGTACCATAAATGCGTACTCGCTCCTTACATAATTATGGGTCTCACTAATTAAATTTATGATAGAACTCACAATTCATGTGAGAGGGGGGAGTATGCATTAATGGTACTCCCGAAGTATTCAATAATTTTCCAGTATCATTATGGATGGTCATTAATATAAAACCCCTCTCATGCATCCATTAAGAGGAGAAAGAGAGCATACCAACCCTAAACAGAATGGCAAATCTAGAGAAACTTCAGAAATATAATGTGCTAGAGTCGAACTTCAAAAAAACTAAGAAATAACAAGCATAACACATTCTTTAATTTGGAGGGGAGTTGGACATAATATCATTGTTGTTTCCACGATTATCCAAGTTTTTTACTGGTAATTGGGGATCAAAGAGCTATTATATCATGATTATCATCATTATGAAATATATGAAAGGAATCATCTGAATTTACAAAATGAAATATCATGCATTTCCATACCTCTAAAACCTTTTAAGAAAATAAACCATTTGTTAGCCTTTGTATTTGGAGCTGACATTGGTAGAACCTTTACGAAGGTGACTCAACTGTTAGTCCATATAAGGGCAAAACTTAAATACAAGCACCCTTTTAAAATTTAGACACATATCTAATTTAACACTTAACACCTTCTCTGTTTCTTTTTCTTTCTTTTTTTCTCATTTGCTCTCGGATGCATTAAACCTGTGGGGAGTGGAAGAGTCCCCATCCAGGCCTCAAGCCCAAGAAACAATTGGGCCACAGGAAATGAATTGGGCTAAGCATGTATTCTTGTAAGAAGGTCTGAGGGGTTATAGGGTATGGAAGAAAGGTAATAGGGCCATCCCGAGCACTCAAGAAGAGGAGAGCAACACGGGTAAGTAGTTCCCATGAAGAAGGTAAGAAGCTAAAATGCCTAACCTTACCCAAAGCAAGGTGCACAGATGATCCACATGTAGATTCCAGAAGGTGCCTGGAACCAGGGAAAACTTCTAGAACACACAAGAAGGTTGAAGATCTTTGTCTCTGCATTAATGAGGGGATTTCCACCTAACCTCTGTCGCATTGAGTCTGTGTGAGACAACCTGAACAATACAAACACCTTCAAAAGTCAAAATTTCAGGATAAAGGAAGGGAGTAAACCGATAAAGAAGAGGAAAATATCCCTAAAAATTCGGCTGACGACAGGACAGCTGTAGAGATTAGACCAAGGAATGTACCTATATAAAGGGAAAGATAGGCAAATATGAAGGGGAGGCTTTAGGTGGAAAAAATAGTGAAAAAAGGTGAGAGAAGGAGGAAAGATTATCTGTCTAAGAGAGAGAGAGAGAGTATAACACCATGGGAAAAAGAAGATTTCCAGTTGTAATACATGAGTTTCATCTGAAATATATGGTGTGGTTGAAATCAATTGTTTGAGTTTCCCATTGTGGGGTGTTTATTCCCTATTGCTCATTTATAAATAGATTGTGTCGGTCATTTAAACTGTATCCCGTGGATTTCACCTCAGGCTAGTTTTTGTCCCCCACATAAAATATTTAGTAATAATACATTTTACATTTGCATTTGGCTTAAAAATTGTGTTGAGTCAGCCTTAGACTAGGCCCTATTTTTGTAGACCGTGAATTTGAGCGAGATTTGAAAAGAATCTGTTTGAAGTTGAATTTAATAGAAATGATACCGTTTATATTTATAAGTTTTCAAAATTTTTTACTTTATATTTAAAATATTCTACGTATATAAAAAGTCTTCATAGAAATGTGACCTTATTTTGCATGAAGGATATTTAACATACTAATAACGTGGTTAATATTGCATATTTTTGGCATGATATTTGTATAAAGAAGCCTATTCAATCGAGGCTAAAGTTGTTAAAAAAATATATCAAATTGATGGATTTTGCAAAAAAGTATTCAATGAGTATCACCATTGGGATATTAGAAGAAATTAATAAATAATAACTCATCATAAATGACCCCACTTTAAACTGTCGCCTTAACCCACAAAATTCAACCCTACAACTTTAAGATGTAAAGCTCATTTTGGGTGATGAGCTATATATACTATCTGGATTTAGGAATGAAATGCTAATTCGAATGGAATGCTGCTTTGAGTAGCATGATGCCTTAAAAATGTTTAATTAAAATTTATATGTGTGTGAAACTCTCTCCTGGAGACTTAAATCTTGGCCCTTACCCCTCACACCCCACAAGCACTTAATACTTGCGGAGTGACCATCTCGTCAAGGGTGCTCAGTGGTTAAAAATAAAAAATAAAAATAAAAATCTTCTATTGATTGTGCCTTTCATTGCATTGGCATTACTCCTGTATTCTTTGTTCCGAGTGCTTCGCTTAATGCAAATTTAATTGTTTTTAGTGACAAACCTGGGTTGTTGCATGCTGCTATAGACATTCCATTTTTGCGACTTACCTTTAACCGTTGTTAAGGGCAAAATAGTAATTTTGCACCCAATGTCATAATCGTAATTTCAATTATTAGATCTTTAAATTTGTGATACAAAATGAATCTTGACATCCTGACAATCACACGATATGTCATGGGACTCAATTGAACCACCCGATCAAAATTTATATCAAAACAATTTTCAACGATCAATAGTGATGCATCAGCACAATCAAGTCCCGATCACGTCTAATTTCAAGCACTTGATTTTGATTGGTTCGGATGAAAATTAATTAAAATGAGGTGTAATCCTAAAGTTTCATGATATCCATGAAATTTGGGTTCAAAACCTCTTAGTGCACCTTGGAGCCACTCCCAACGGATTTCTCCCTGTATTAACCCAGTGTATGTAGGACGGGGGACAGTATATGCCCAAGAGAACAATCAAATACTCAGAGGTTTAAATACCCTTGTTTATAAAATAAAAAATTATGAGATGTTTAAATCTAATTAGATCGCATTTTGAAATTTGATGCATGCACCATACAACATGTAATAAATTGGACCAGTGTTGATTTTTCTCATAAAATTTTCCCGTGGATATTTGGGCATTGTGTGTCCATCAACTTATGCTTGGGAGTATGTTATAATATAGAGTTGAAACTGGTTGATTTTGGAGTCTTGCTGCATCCTTAGGAATGCGGGAAATATGAGCTGATAATTTTTGCAATTTATTAGTTTCATCGATGGGCTTCTCTTTTTTTTTTTTTTTGGATACAATCGATGGATTTTTCAAATGGCTAGTTTTTGGGTTTCATAGGATTGATAATAAGTGAAATGGATGAGTAGTAATTTTATTGTCAAGGGTTGCCTTAATAGGTTGTAGGACAAATTTTATTTTGAAAAAATAAAAAGAAGAACAAAATGAATTCTTTCATTTTTGAAATTCAAAACTCCGTTAGACTTTCCAATATTTGATATTCTTGTAATTTTTTAAGATACTTTGTGTTCACCATTGTGACCATAGAGTACTTTTCATTCTCAATTAAACTCTTATTACTTATCAAAAATAAAATAAAATAAAACAATGGTTTTATCTCTCATTTCATAGGGCTGTAGGAACTCAATAACTAGCCGGTTGAGTTAGTGTAATTATTTCATTTTGTTCAATTCAAAGAAAAAAAGAAAGTTTATATTAGAGAGAGAATTAGAAGAAAAAGGGACCGCGATTGTTACCCACATAAATTGAAAACGTAAGTTTAACTCACTTTTTTAGTTATGAAAATACAATGTTGTAACTCAGTGCTTGTAGTTGTAATAAATTTTATCCTTTAAAAAATTTATTAAAAAAAAAAACCATCACCCATAGAAGATGAAGCAGAGAAGACCAGCACATGATCAGTCTAATTGGTTCCATGTGGAACTTTTTTTTTTTTTTTTTGAGAAAGATGTGGAACTGTAAGTGTGAGGGTAGACTCTAATGCATGTTACCTACCACTATGCACAACATTTACATGGTAACTTTAACTATGATATCCTTCAAAAGGGAAGGTCCCCCACATGGAAAGGAAGGGGGGGCCCTTAATTTTGTATTCAGTGGGCAAGACTTTTACTTTTCTTTAATTCAAAGTCATCTATTGGAAAGTGAGGGAACGAGTCCAAAACGTGTTTAAGGTTTTAACGTATAGAAATATGAGTGAGGTCTGATTCATGCTATTCAACCATGTTAATAGTCCTGTCCATGTCGATGAATTTATATACAATTAATGTTTCCAGTAGGCTATAATTTGTTATATTTTTCTAGAAGATATTGTAACACCAAAAGATGGGTCGGCATGTATAATACTTAAGAAAATATGTTTTATTCAATTAATTAAAATTTTAAAATTTGTCTCACATAAGAATTTTAAGGAAATCGAGAAAATGAAAGATTATAAGAGAGAGAACAAAAACAGTAGAGACTAAAAGACATTTGAACCTTATATAATGGGGACGTTTATATAAATTATTGAAAAATTATGTTTTGAGTTTAAGGGTCCGTTTGGGATCCGCTTATTTTGCTGAAACTGAAAACTTTTTGCTAAAAATACTGTAGATAAAGGTAAAAAAGCTAAAATAGTACAGTGGGATCATGGATAGTACCAAAAAATGTAGTGGGACCTATAAATAGTATCAAAAATAAGCTAAATAGTAAAATAAGTTGGTAAAATTAATCATGCCAAACAGACACTAAAATGAACGTTTGTAAAAAAGTTATAAAGGGTTGTGGTTGTAAAACAAAGTTTTAAATTTTAAAAACACTTTTTTAGGGGCCATTTGGTATGGCATTTTAAACAAAACTTTTTAGTTTTTAAACAACAATACACATATTTTCACACACTTTTTTACCCACACGTATTTTCAAAAAATATAAACAACGTTGTTCTAACAACGTTACTAGAACAACGTTACCAAACAGGCAATCTTTCAAAACGCCTAAACAAACGAATCCAATATCTTACTAATTTCCAGAAATACATAGACATTTGAAACATATTGGTGAGAACAGAACAGTCAACTTCTTGAAAGTTGAAACATCTTTTTCTATTTTGCATATATTTTTCATTTTCATCTCATAAAAATACGGATGGTATTTATAAGGATTACTGTATGACTTTGATCTAAATGGACAGATCATTTGACCCAGAAGCATCAAGACAAAGAATGTTTTTGTAAGGATAATCAAACATATATAGTCCATTACGTTTTACATTTTTGTTCGAGATCATGTTATGTGTCACATCATATGCAAGCAAATTGCACATGGGATGATGGGGCTACGCTAGAGTATATCCAAACTGTGTAAGACACAGAGATTGGAATTTGGAGGAATGAGAGATTTTTATCACATTGAATTTATCAATTTGCTTCTATCCCAATCTATGTCATGTAGCTTCTCTTGGGGCTTTTCTTTATTGGATAGGCTCCCCATATTTCGTTAGATGCATAATAGATGTATGCAATTTATGTCATTGTAAATTAATAGTGGAATAGGTTGAGAATCTTATAGTTCAGTGATATTATTGTTTGCTTTTGTTTACAAGAAGAACTAAAATTTGAATCAACCTTTCCTACTTGTTGTAATAATTAAGTTAGAAAGAAATAATAATAATAATAATAGTAACGTAACGCTATAATATCATACATCTTCTTTTCTTTTTAATAAATTCGACATTTACAATAGAGAAAGGAGATTTGAATCTTGGATTAGACATCAGTGTTAAAAACATCAAAAAGTACCAATTGAACTATAAAACTCTTGACAATACTATATCTTAGTTTCAAGTAAATTAAATTTAAATTACAAATCATAAGATGTTCAAATCTTATCTCTCCTGTAACTATTAAACTATTAAAAAAACAATTCCGACATCATGTGACCCAATATTAATTAGGCAATTAAACAAAGTAATAAAAATAGTGTGGCAGATAATTCTTTTCTTACAGTCTTACACAAAGTGATCAACATAATAATAGACCAAGAACCGCCTTCTTTGACCAACATGTTAGTTAGTACTTAGTATCATGATGATGGTCATTAATATAAGACCCCTCTCATCTTTTCCACATATATCCTTGTTCAATGTTCGTTAGCAAGTCTTTGGTTCTACTTTTTCCTTCATCTTTTTTTATCCCCTTAATTAATCTTCTACTTGTTCCTAAACATAGCTTTATTTATTTATTTTTGCTAATCAATTATATACAAACATAGATTAATTGTGTTGTTGAGAGAAACGATCTTTTATTCTTTTTGTTTCAGAAATCAGATCTTGAATTATTCACTCAGAAAAAGACTTCATAACTTGGGCTTTTTTGTTAACTCGGCTTTTGATAAATTTAGTTGACTCTCTCTCTCTCTCTCTCTCTCTCTCTCTCTCTCTCTCTCTCTCATGTTTGTTGACTATATGCTATTTCTACTTATGTTAATGCCTTCTTCGAGTCTCAATGTATTTCGATTGAGTAAATTGGATGCCTCCTAATAACATCCAATGCTTTACTTCTTTTTACACTCTAGTTAGATACATGACATATCTAACATTTGACCAATTCAGTGTCATTTATTTTGATCTTCAATGTGATTACATGAAGCTCTTCTTCTTCTTTTCTTTTCTCATTCTTTGCTTAACGAAATATATTTTAAGGTGGTTCAACCAACCCTTTCAGCCAACCATTATATCAGCTTGAAATAATGAATTAGTCAATTAATGGTGTCAATGATTTGTACAACTGTTTCAGATAGAAGAGAGCTTTCGAGATGAATTTTCTCAAAACTAGACTTCCTACTGTATATATTGATGTAAAGTCACACTAATCAAAACTAAAAGCATAAGGTTTCTCAAAAAAAAAAAAAAAAAAAAAAAAAAGAACCTAAAAGCATAAATGAGCTTTACATTAAGCTAACTTATATATTGAAATAACCAACTTATTTATTTTCGTGTACCAATTGCTTCATGTACCAATTGCAAAAAACCGTGACAACCATCCTAAAATATTTTGTACCCTATTTATATTGGAAAACCTCACGTGCGAAATGAAATGAGACAAGGCACACGTGTGTGATACAAATAAAGTTTGTGAACCTGTCCACGCCATACCTAATATTTTAAAATATCAATTGAGGTTTAAAATGACGTATAAATATAAGAAGGTGCTCATTTCAAACCAATGTGAGATTTACAATAATAGTAAGTGTTTGAATCACACCAACACCAACAACTTATACTTAATCGAGGTGTATTGGTTATTTTCAGAGTCTACTTTTTCTTTTTCTTTTTTTTCTTTTTTCTTTTTCAAAGACAGTCCACTACTTTCTTTTAATAGAGGAATGAATTTTGGACTGGTCTAACCGACAAGGCCAGCCCCATAATAAAACTTCACGGGACCAAACCAAACAGCCATTTAGCATGCATTTTCGCAAGATTTCTAGACTTCTTATTTCTTTTTTGGCTATGTGTGACTTCATATTTCTTAAGATAATTATGCCTCATTTTTCTTATAGTGTACTTCTATTCCTTTTTTCTTCTTGAATGATTGCAACCCGGCAAAACTTTTCACCAACTGGGCCACTCTTTCCTCCCAAATAAATTAAGCTCTTTAGATATTTCTTTTCCTGTTGAAAGTTTTCAAGTAGGTAAAGGAGGTTGAGAATTGTGACCCACATTTGGAGTAGGATTAGCTGAACTAGAACTGATCACAATAATCTCATTACACTATTAGATAGAGTACTAGTCAACTATATATGAGTGTCACACGAATATGAGATTTTTTAAGCATGTAACCAAGCACATATGAAAGTAAAATATTGGGTAGATCCAACCCACTTGCAACAATATACAGTGACAGCTCCAGAAATATTTTTTAGGGGGGTCATTTAGAAAGTTAAATTAAACAAAATTTAATAAAAAGAAAACTTAAATATATTTAGTTATCAAAAAAAAAAAAAAAAAAAACAGTTGCAAATACATAAAATGTTACAATATCCTTCTATGAGTTTTCATATTTTGAAATCATCACATGATAATTCATTATCAATCGTTATTATCTATTGTCAATGTGGGTAGATATGACCATTTTATTTTATTGAGTTTGTATAACATTTTTATTTTTATGCAATTGTCACTATCTATTTGTCATTATTTTTATAAAAATATTTTAAATTAAATGGCAAAACTTATCTCACTTGCATTGTTATGAATTATTAACTAACACAACCACACACATCCATACATCAATAATACACTAAGTGTCTACTTAACTAATCAAATGCTTGAATCTCTCTCATGAATCTCTCTCATCTCTCTTCTCTATTTGACTATCTTGATATCTCTAATTCTAAGAGTAAAGAGTGAGTGTTTGTTAGTTATGCGTATATGTATGATATGTTTATTATTATTATTTTTTTTGGTTATAAAGTAATTTGTGTGAATTGTGATGTGTATGAGTATGATATATACATGTATAGTGTAAATATAATATAACTTAATATAATCTAATATTCAGGAAATACAGAGGGTTTGATACATGTATGTGTATTGTTATCATGTTATAATAATTTTTTGTTATAAAGTTAGTGATTTGAGGAAAAAAAATAGTAAAGTTGATATGTGATCAGGGTGTACAAGATTTAAGCCATGGTGTGCAAAAATATTTTTAATGATAAATTAAACCGGTAAAAAAAAATATTATATATATAATTTTTTTTAATAAAAAATCAGGGGGTTCATTTGAATCCCCTGAAATACATCTAGCGCCGCCCATGACAATATAGCATTGCAATTGAAGTAATCATATGGTTTACTATCTCTTTGCAAAGTAGTAATGTAGTTTATGTAGTTTCAATTATGACAGAAAAGTAGTAAAGGTTTTTTTTTTTTTTTTTTTTTTTTTAAGTAAGAAAGCATTTGGATGAAATGTCTCCAACAGTCCAACTATCAAATCATGATAAATATAGAGCTATGTTACCAGATTGATTTTGAAATCATCAATGGAGCCCTAAGACCATGATGAATATAAGAAAAAAAGAATTGAGATTGTGTATTTAATAAAGGCCAGTGGATAACCAATCTTGCCACATGCAGTTACCAACTTCACTGTTTGATTTGATTTTCAGTCCATAAATTAGTCTCAGAAAATTTCATTCCATAGTTAGTTATAGGAGCACTATTTTCTGTGTAAGTTTTTTTTTTTTTTTTTTTTTTTTGATGAACTGAATATAATTATATCTAGTAGAGTAGATGGCAATTATTGGAGCCAATTAGGCCCTTTGTCACGAGGAGCAAATGGTGGAAAGGGAGACCACTTTATCAAGATAAAGTTAAATTTAATTTCTAATGTATTAGTTTCACCTAATTTGGTTAGGCCTTTTTTTAAAATTTGTTTGTCCCCTATTTCTTCAAAATGGTCGGAGTTAAAATTTATGATAATTGTTGCCAAGTCATGATCAAGAAAATATAATTTGTTGCAAAGTAATAGGCTAAAGATCGCAAATAGCCATCAAAAACTTCTTATTTTTCCCAAGTTAAAATTCAATTTTTTTTTCAAATTTCTTAGTTATGTTATTCTTTCTTTTAATTATGTCATTAAAGTTTTTTTTTTTAAATTATTTCAAAAAAAAATGGAAGATTTAAATCTAAAATGTCTCTTGTAAAAACATTAAAATATATATATATATATTTATATCATTAGAACTACAAGACAATTGGTTATTGTTTATTATTCATTTGTTATTTGTGTTTGTGTTTGTTTCTAAAAATAAATTAAAAAAACTCTTCAACCGTTCAACTAATAAACTTGTCTGGTTTTCAATCAATATAGGTTACGGTCACCAAAATGGTTTCTCAATGCCACAACAAACATGGCCTTAATTATGAACAAGTAATAATTTGGATGGTAGAAAATTGAGCAGCTTGATTGTAGGCACAGTTATTTTCTATGATGAAACCCTGCTACTGTCACGTGACTCCTTAATGTTGGAGCCAATTACCCACCCACATTAACTGCCATGCACACACACTACCCAATCCATAAAGTAAATTCTCTTTAAGACTACTGTGGACATTGGAAAAATATACCCTTCACGGTTATATGTTCTCTCTCACAACTGATGAGTCCTGTTAAGGAGTAAAATCCATCAATTATGAGAGAGGAGAAACATATTCTCAAACACGATATAACTCGGTCCTGTTAAGGAGTAAAATTCACCCATTATGAGAGAGGAGAAACATATTCCCAAACATGATATAACTCCTCGTGGACATTGGAATTTTTTTTTCTTTCTTGCACCTTAATAACAACAAGAAGCCCAAGTAGAATACAAAAGCTAAGAGTACTATATTATCAGGGTCAATTTCATGAAAATTCTGTGAATCCCAATTTAAACACATCTATAATAAAATAATAATAATAATGAATTTATATATAAAATAGTTATCACATTTAATATTTAGAAAAAATAAAATAAAGAAACTTAGTGAGAGAGAGGATTGAGGCAGAAAATATACCACGTGGCAGACTCTTTGAGTAGTCGGTGACCAATATTTAAGGAAAAAGAAAACAATCAGCAGTGCCCACAATAATGAGCCGAACCACACGTCTGATTTTAGATTGGCTGAATTCTACAAAAGTCAAAGAATGAGAAATCCAACAAGTAAAAACTAAAAGAGTTAAAAAGCTGATTGGTTAAAAAATATTTTTATCACCGCACACACTTGATGTGATGGTAACTCCACAAATATAAGTGTTTGTGAGGTGTGGGACAGTGGGAGGTAAGAGCCAAAGTTCAAGTCTTCAAAGTAAGCTTCACACACATAAACATTTAGATTAAGCTAGAATATAATTTTTATCTTATATAAAAATATATATATATTTTGAGAATTTTTTTTTATAAAAAAAGAAAAAAGTAATTAATTTATGTTAGTTTTTTATATTTTTCATAGGGTTTGGCTTACCTCCAATATTTTTGGGTCATGCTAACGAGTGCCCTTAGGGTATTAATTAATAATCTATTTTAGGAAAGTTTTGACACAAGTTTTATGGAAAATGAAAAAAGTTGTCAAAACATTAATTGCTTTTTTTTTCCATAAAAAATTTCTTTAAATGGATTATTAATCAATACCCTAAAAGCATTTGGTAGCATTTCCTTTTTTTTTTTTTTAATCTCCTTTTGTTTTAATAAGAAACTATCACATCATCCACTAACCAAATAAAATATGGAAATTAAAACCTACTATCACTTATTATTGTATATTTAAAACAAAATGACATGTCCAGTTAAAAAAACAATAAATTTTTTTCTAAAATATAAAATTTTTTCTAAAATAATTTATTAATAATTGTTTTAAAATATTTATTAACAGGACCCATAAAACAAATAATCAAACCATGGACATTCTAACCGAAGAAATTATTGAAAAACAAAACAGCACCAAGTAGAGACTGGTCCATTCGAATTTAATTGTGTCATAAATCTGTAATTCAAATTAGGTTTAGCATTGCTTATATTGATCACAAAAGACTGAAAGAGAAACATTAGGTACAGCTAATCAGTGGATAGCCGACCATCGCAACGTAGGAATTGGATAGGTTTTATGGGGGGGGTCATCCTAAAAGATCTACTAAATTCATGTAATGAGCTCACATAAAATTGAGTTCACCTAATCAAAAACTCTATCTCAATCATTAAACTTACCATTAAAATTTTTTTTACACAATAAGGAATTTCCAGCCATGCTTATTCTCTAAGTAGCACGACCGACTGTCTTACTAGGCTTTATAGCCCCCACACACACCTTGAGTAAAAGTGCAAAAAGAGTAACCTCCTCAAAGGAGCCGCAGTTAGCTCCAAAACAAACGGTGTCGTTTCTGTACCCTGACAGACACTGAAAAAAAAAATTACTACTACATTTGTGACAGACCAACTCTCTTCACCCTGTACATAATAATAGTATAAAAAGCAAAACAACACATTCGGCTTTTTCTCACTCAAAAACTTTCTGTAACCTGAAAACTCAACTAATTCTCACAACCATAATCTCCGGCAATGTTGCCGGAGATCCCGGAGGCTCCACCGCCAGACTCGTAATTCTTCACCATTTGAATTGGCAAAACCCGACCCGGAAAAAAAATTTAGATAATGGCTCATAATCTCAAGCACCGTGTTTTCACGTGCCTTACCAAGCTCTCCGACCGTGATACTCAGTCTATAGCGACGTCTGAACTCGAATCCATTGCTCGGACTCTTGAACCGAACCAGTTCCAAACTTTTCTCTCCTGCATTCACTCCACCGACACTTCCGACAAGTCTCCCGTACGGAAACAATGCGTGAACCTCTTGGCGGTCCTCTCGGAGACTCACGGGAACACTCTCTCTCCGTACCTGACCAAAATGCTCTCCTCCATAACCCGGCGCCTCCGCGACCCGGACTCCTCGGTCCGATCCGCCTGCGTCAACTCCGTCGCGGCGCTCTCCTCGCAAATCACGAAGCCGCCGTTCAGCTCGTTTCTGAAGCCTCTCTCCGACGCGCTCTTCACGGAGCCGGACGTGCACGGGCAGATCGGAGCGGCGCTGTGTTTGGCTTCGGCTATCGACGCCGCTCCGGACCCGGACCCTGCCAGGCTGGCGAGGATGTCGCCGAGGTTTGAGAAGTTGCTGAAATGCGAGAGCTTCAAGGCAAAGTCGGCGCTTCTCGCGCTGATTGGGAGCGTGGTTGGTACCGGTGCGGCGTCGTTTGGAGGAGTGGTGAAAAACTTAGTGCCTTGCTTGGTCGAGTTCTTGAGTAGCGAGGATTGGGCGGCGAGAAAGGCGGCTGCGGAGGCGCTACTTAGTTTGGCGGTGGTTCAGAGAGATTCGCTGCCGGAGTATAAGGCTAACTGTTTGAAAGTCTTCGAAACTCGTCGATACGATAAGGTCCAAACTCTCTCTCTCTCTGGCTTAACATTGGTTTGGATTTTTAATTAATTAATTTATTTATTTATTAATTTTTGTATTTGGAGTATAGGTTAAGGCAGTTAGAGAGGTTATGAATGAAATGATAGAGGCATGGAAGCAAATTCCTGATGTTTCGGATGAGCTATCACCGCCACCACCATCAGCTTCTTCTTCCAAAGGTATATTTGATTTTATTTTTTAAAATTTTTGCTATTGGTTTGAATTTTTTTTTTTTTTTTTAATGATATAATAACTTAGCGGAAAAGAGAGACAAGTTGGTGGTCAACGAATATTGGATCTCTTATTAAAGTGTTGTAGTCAATCGTTAATGGTTGGACTAGCTTATGGTTGAAGCTTTGAGAGGATTGCGCACTCTTTTTTCTTTTTTTCTTTTTTTTTTAATAGGATGCTTTTTAAAAGAAAAAATTTATTTGGGTATGCCACTATGTATTCAGATTTAAAATAACCCATGCAAATTGGATTAAAAATATCATCTTTTTTTTTTGCTAATTAAAAAAATCATCTTGGATTTTGACATGAGTGTCAATTTCATTTCAATTTGATCCTTGGGACTTTAAGGCTTCATTTGGGAGTTCATAAGGAAATGGAATGGAATGAAATAGAATGATAATAAGGGAATGGAATAGAATGGAATTAAGTAACCTTGATTGGATGTTTTAAAATAAAAGAATGGAAATGAATGAAAATGAATGGAATGTAAGTAATCTTATTTGGAGTAACATGAAGGGACTGGAATGGAATTATTTTATAATAATATTACTATTTGATCCCTATTTTAAAATAAATGGTTGAATATATAAGGGTATTTTGGGAGTTTCAGTAAAAAAATCATTAAATCTAATTTCATTCTCTCCCATTCCTCCCAATTTCGAGGGGAATGAAAATGTGAGATTTTAAGGAAATAGAGAGGAATGAGTATTTCCTCCTACCCATTCCATTTCCTTCCACTTAAACTCTCAAACAACGGAATAAACTTTCCATTCCCTCCATTAAAACTCCCAAACAAGGGAAGGAAAGAATATTCTAAAATTATTCTTTTCATTCCATTCTATTCCCTCCTCCCAAACGAGGCTTATGTCAAAATTATTGATTATGTGACCAATTATGTGATTAAATTCATTAGTTTGTAATTGAAAATACAAGTAAAATGTTTGATTGTCACAAACCTATTAATATGCAGGGGTTACCTTACTTCATTCAAATTATAAAAAATAAAAATAAAAAATAAATTGGGTTATTTTAATTTATTCTTAGATTGAAAAGTTTTAATCTTCTACTTTCTTTTGTAGCTGTTGCTCTTGGCACCTGTTTGTGACATTTTCTGATGTTGATTGTATCATTCTCCTTTCGTCTACTTTCTTTTGTAGTTTTTGCTTTTGGCACATCCATTTATGACATTTTTCTGATGTTGATTTGATTGTATCATTCTCTTTATGGATTTTTCTTTTATTATGGGGACAGAGAATGGAGGTGATGGATGTTACCCGTCTGGGTCCAAAAATTCTCGTGGTGCTGCTTTCGAAACTCCTCAATTTAGGAAGAGACCCGTTGTAACTAGCCGGTTGACTCCAGCTGATAGTTCATCTGCCACCACTGCTAGGAAGAGAAGTCCTTTGAAGAGCAATGACAAGAAACCAAATTCAGCATTGTTCCGGAAGCTAGGCAACAAGAAACCTTCAGACTGGAAAGTTGAGATTGCAGTATCTAATGCTTCTGGAGCTTTTGAGGTTGATTGTAAGGAGAGAAATGAGAATATCCCTGAGGGAAGGAGTTTTGAGAAAAATAAGTTAACAAAGCCTGAAACAAAGCGGGCACTTTTCAGTAAGAATGTTGATGGGTACAAGAATGGATCACGTGTGGCTCCATGTCAAGAGGAGAGCCCAGCATCCACTGTTGTTGTCAGCAATAATGTTACTGAGGATTTACGTAAGAACCACAAAGAGAGTGAGGATTTATCTTTGATCCGTAACCAACTCGTTCAGATCGAAAATCAGCAATCCAGTCTGCTAGATCTCCTGCAGGTATGTGTAATGTGTCTGTGCCTGGACATTGAGCTTTTGAATTTTGTCCTTGTTCGACGTTTGTATATATAATCTTTTTTCCACCCTCTGTTAAACTATTATGTGTGAATTTTTCCTTATATTGCTGTTGGAGTTACTTTCATGTCTGGCTTCATTATTTGGTTAATCCCTTTGATTGTCTCATTCAAATATTACCTTAAATTGTTAGTTATCTACACTATACCAGCTTAAGCTTTCAGGACAAATGATACTTTTGTAGAAACATCACTAGCAATTTCATTGTCCTTGTCACTTTTCTAGTGGTTGAAAATAAATCATCATGCTTCATTCCTTGATTTGTTACCTTGCAGATACCGAAAATCTGGTTGCTCCTAGCATGATTGTGATTCCATGCTACTAATTTCTACGGTTCACAACTTCTTTTCCACTCTTACTGTTATGTTAAAAACAGCAGAGCTAGTTTATTAATCTGGAGAAATATCATAATATGTGAGTGAACTCTATTGATGATATTAGAGAACTAATGGAATTTTGCTCTGATTAAATGCTGCAGATGTGCGTGCATGTGCATCTGACACTCTTGCACACAATTGAAGGCTTGAAGTTATAGGTGATCCACCATAAAATGTTGAATAGCTTTAAGGGACTGCCCTCTCGAATAAGGAGAAAAGGAAAAACTTGTTTTGTGTCAGAATTTCACGGCCTTATATGCATTAATTAAATAACATTCAACCTTATTTGGATTAACCTAAATTTAATTTCATCTGAGACTCAGTTATTCTTGAGAAGTGTGAAAGCTTTATTATTTAATCTTAACATCAGCCTGTAATGAGCTCATGAGATATCAAAAGTTATGGCATTGACTTTTAACACTGAAATATTATTCACAATTTTCATTGTCCTTCACATGGATGCCTACAGCAGCAGACTCAAGACTGTTGTACCTGAACACTACATTTTCTTAGCATGACTTCAGTAGGCACATTGTTTAAGGGTAGTTGATACTCTTTTAAGTGTGTTATATTCTACATTTCTACTATATATGCTGCTGATTCAAGTAGTGAATTTGATAAAGGCTGCTTCTTCTTTCTCATGTTTCCTCACCTTTGTCATTTTCTTCTTGCATTTAGAGATTCATTGGGAGCTCACAAAATGGAATGCGTTCTTTGGAGACACGGGTGCATGGCCTAGAGTTGGCACTGGATGAGATCTCATATGATCTAGCTTTATCAACTGGGAGGATGACTGATGCTGATTCCCTCAGAATGAAATGTTGCCTGCTGCCTGGTGCAGATTTTTTGAGCTCCAAGTTCTGGAGGAAGACAGAAGGCCGGTATTCATCCTCAAGGTTTTCTACTTCCAGTGCCACCCCTTCTGTGCCTGTCATGCGCTACAGAGCTGATTTGAATGGAAATGCTGAAACCGTGAATTCAGAGAACCGTAGAATTCGGCTGCAGGGTGGTGGTGGGTTCATTGTGAATCCACTGGCAGAGATTCAGAGTGATTCAAGGGGTATTTCAGAGGTGGCACATCGCTAATCAATGGACAGACAGCAGGTATTGTACAACATGGTTCTTTTGCAATTTTCCTTCTTTTTCTTTTTATTTCGGTCATTTTCAAGTCCCTGTCTTTTCTACCTTGCATGTAGTTGCATCCCATAGACAAATTATTCATTCTGCATCTGGTACAGACATTGAGGTAGATAAGGTTTAGTGCTGAAGTGTCACCTCTCTAAGGTTAGGTAGAAGCATTGCAGGAGTGACCTTCATGCATGATTTGTCACATCGTTGTAACTATAGAAAACCTGGTGGGTTGAAAGATGGCAATGCCGTGCTTCTTGGTCATAATTTGTGGGGTGTGCTTTTTTTACCTTGTGGGAAATCATGGAATAGGTTATCTGATTTCAACTTTTATGTTTGGTGAGTATAGAATAAGAGCAACTTCATAATACTCCAAATTATGATGCTTCCAGTGAGGGGAGCACATCTTTCAATAGCACAGTGGATGCCCCTTTCCAAGAAATTTCTAAGCAAGCCTTTTCCATAATCACTGTAACATAAGCACCATATCTTGTCACTGTTTTATTCCGACAATTGTGAGATCAAATATGCCCTTTCTATTTTAATTTCTTCCCTTTGTAATAATAAAACCGAAAATAATAACGACGATCACCACTCCCCTGCAAATAGAACTATTCTGGTGACAATCTGTTTCCCGGCCTCAAGCATATCTGATTAAAACTTTTTTCTATTTGGCAGATCTGATGCATAGTTTGGGCTGGAGCTTTGAGTTTCCTCCCATTATAATTTCAGTTTGGTGAAAATACCATCAAATGATTAAAGGGTGTGAAGACTTAAGATGATCACTTTATGGATATATCTGGCTCGTCATGAAGTAGCTTATTGCAAATTATGTGATGAAAGCAGATCCTTCTAATATATCACATATGGAAGTAGTCTCAAGATACTCTTGGAAAAGCCATAAAGAAGCTAATTCACTTAAAAATTCATCTGGTGCAGCATTGATTTTTCTGTATGATTCTTTATTGTACTAAAATTGAGAACTCGCTCAGAGAGTGAGCCACTAAATGCCACTATTATGGTATAGAGGGTGAAATGTGTATAGAGGAGTAGAATTTACTTTTACCGTCTTTTTTCTTTTTTCTTTTTCTTTTTCTTTTCTTTTTTTTCTTTTTTTCTTTTTTTTTTTTTTTTTTTTTTTTTTTTTTTTTTGTGGAGAGTCGTTCTCTTTATTTTGATTCATAATTACTCGATCTAGAAAGGCAGTGAAGATGTGGATACTATCATTGTGATGAGCATGCCTATATGGTTCAAGTTATACCTGTCCTGTATCTTTACTCTTCCTTTTTCCTTTTCCCTTGCATTCTAAGTTTTCCAAATGCCTTGAAATTGAGAGAGCATGGCAACAGGTTCCACTAATGGGCATAAGATCAATAATAATTAGAGCTGGTCATACAATCAGGGATCAGGCAGTGGGTTTCTATCCATAATAATTCAGGATCACACCTACCAGAGCAATTGTCCTTTTTGCTTGGTTAAGCTGGTTTTCTGAAGAGGCACTCAATGAGCGCAAAGCAGCCATGGGTTAACATTCCCCAAGACCAGTGAAACCTAGAACCTATCTCCATTGGTTTTCAGGTTGGCTAGTGTTTAGAGCACTCACATCAGGATGGTTAAAGTAGTTTTTAGTCAAAAATTTAACTAAACTCATCCAAAAGACCAGTGCATCAACATGAACACTAACCACACACAAACGTTGAACACAAAAAACCACAGATTGATGAAGCCTCATGGAAAACAATATAACCACACACCAACAGATCAGAGAGCATGAGAAGTTAGACACAACTTACCCGTAAATGCATAGACCCACAATGGTGGCAACGATGTCCCAAGCAGAGAGAAGGTGAGCTCGAGCGAAGGAAGAACAGAGGGGATCTTTTTAGAGAGTTCCGCGTAAAGGGTTTGCTTGTACCATGTGTGCTCTGTTTTGATGGTTTTGTGGTTGGTGGGTAGGTGCAATTCATTGAAGAGGATTTAGACGAAGCATTGAAGAGCTTTGAAGACATTCTGCCACGGTAGTTGAGAGAAAAGAAGAAAGCTGAAGATAATGAAAATAGCCGTTGAACAGAGCGCACCGTTTTGATCAGATGATAGTTGTGCTTGTGCAATGAACAGTACACACACCGTTTTCATCAAATCGTTGAGCGCACCGTTTTTCACAGTACACGCACAAAGTAGGAGTTTAATGAAACGGTGCGTCTCTTTTGCGTTTCAGCTCTTTTCAATTCATTCCTGAATTTTGCTGGCTTGGGTGTCCATGAACAGTGCTCCAACACGCGTTTGGAGTTTAATGAAACGGTGCGTTGAGCTTACGTTTCAGCTCTTTTCATTCCTGCATTTCCTCAGCGTTTATTTTGTCTACTATGTAGCGTGGGTCCCAACAAATAATAAACGCAAACGTGAAACGCAGAGAGAAACGTGGATCCAAACAAATACTTAGTCCAGAAATATTAACAATAAACAGTAATCTCAATACTATTGTTGAGACACTATTCATTGCTGCTTCAATTAAAATGTTTATTTTATTCTCTCTCTGTGTGCACGAAAGCGCATTGTACACAGCCAGCACCATCAACCCCCCAAAGACCTAGCACCACCATCACCAAATCCATCAAAAATGACCACCACCATCAACTACTCAAATCCAAAACCCAATATCAAAACCCATCAGATCCAAAATCCAACACCAACAACCCAGATCAATATCAACTGGATCCAACATCAAACCCAACAAACCCATCAGAAACCCAGATATAATTCACGCATGTTGAAGATTGTGACGGGGTCGAGAGGCAAAGGCGAATTAATGATTCCAACAATGGCGGTGAGGCAGATCACTAGTGGATCTTGTTGGGTTGTGCTGGGTGGGTGTTGCTTTTGGGATTAAAAGCCTATTGGGTGTATGCGGCTGTGATGGATGATTGTGGAACTTGGGATTAAAAATGTGAATTGGAAAAAATTAATGTTTTATTGAAATAATGGTTTAGTGTTGAAGCCGATGCATGTGTATTTTTTTTTAAAAGGAAGAAGATAGCTAAACTAGAAAAAAGTGAAATTTATTGGGTTAGTTTAGCTAAAACTACGAGGCTAATGTGAATGATCTAGGGGCCTTATTACTAGTTTTCGATCAGAATAGATTCTTACCACCAAAGCTGACTCAAACTGCCAAACAAATTCTACCTAAAAATATTTATCATATTAGTTAATGAAAGAACATCCCTGCCTATATTTTGGCAAAAACACAAAATAATCTAGCATCTTCATCCATGTTTTTGTTACAATCAAACAATGGAACTTCCTTATCCAGGCAACTGATACCACTTATTAGACTTGATGGTGTATTTACATAAACAAGAATCTTACAAAAAAAAGATAACAAATTGATCAACTTAAAAGCAAGAACCGGTGGCATCTATCAAAAAATTGCATGCCTTTATTTTTGGGAATAAATAAGTGACATTAATTAATGGGAAACCCTCCTCAAATGCTCGTGCAATGTCTCTGTTGATCTCAGATCCTATCCTAGATATTATCAAAATAAATTTCTAGCAGCTGAATTTCTACAGGCAGAACCGCAGAACAAGAAAAGTAAGAGCACATAGTAAACCCAAATCACATTCAGTTTAAGAGATAAGGGTCCGTTTAGTACATGTGTTTAAACAACAGTTTTCAGTTTTTTTGGAAATACACGTGCATAAAATGTGTGGAAATGCGTGTAATGTTGTTTAAAAATTGAAAACATGTGTTTAAGATCTTGTACCAAACAGCCCCTAAGTGTTCCTAGGTGTTCCAAACTGCTGCCTCCAAATAACAAAGATCTCCACAAAATTTGGAAAAATAGTTCTAGCAGTTGACCCTTATTGCCCACACATTTAACTTACTCTATCAAGTGACCATTGAAGAGCAAATACGAATGTTCATATTCTACATTTGACAAGACAAGAAAAGTAATATGTAGGATTCAAGATGGCAACACAATTCTGAGTCACGGGGCTTGCTTTGTGGGAGCTGCCTTCTCGATTTTCTGCACAAAGAAAATTGTTAGTCTTAGTTAGACAGTGTTCTATATTTAAAATTAAGAAAAATAAATAAAACATAATATCTTGAGATCATTCTATGGTTAAGGATTGTGGAATAGAACACAAGCATATTATTCTTGGATTTTTGTGGAAATTTTAATGTAATAGCATTACAGCTATCACACTTCCCTAAATTAAATAGCAAGCGATTCTCACAACCCAATTTCACATATTCAAAACTGCTACATTGATAACACCAGACAAAGTTGCTTCTCTGCAATAGTGTGATATAACAAAGAACGTTTCCACCGCTCTATAGATTTATAGCACAACACCAGAGCACATATACTTCCACTCCAACAAAGTCACAGTACAATTCAAAAGTAATTTGCCAATTGTCTTTAGACAAAATGGTATCTCCTCCATAGATAAGAGTGATAAGGTCATAGGTACAATCCCATACATGTAGGTGAATTATATTTACATATCATTAAAAACAAAAATCCAAAAAGCTTTTTTTTATCCTGTTTAAAAAAATAGAAACCCAGATATAAACAATACAACAACCAAGTACAAGTTGTACAGCTGAGTACCACTAGATGACCTTGCTAAATATTTAAGAATTTAACCAAAGTAATTCTGATTCTTTATGAGCAGCAAAGGAAACGTACACAACCAAATATTAGACATGGATAACAGCAGAAGACAATGAGAGAAAAGGGAAGTGTGTTGTTCCGTAATCTTTAATCAGCAAGCAACTATAATCTAAGCCTTCTATTTCTAACAATGGTGTAGATATAGTAGGGCTAGGAATCAAGCATTCTATCTTCTTATCAGACTATGAGATTTAAAATGCATGACCTTATAATTAAATTTCTATCAACTGATTAAGAATTAGGCTGCAAGTGGATTGGGAATTAGGCTGCAAGAATTAGGCTGCCGGTGCGCTGTGCGTGACGCAGAGAGAGCTTGACCGATTGTGAGATGAGAGAGTTGAGATTTGAGGCTGAGGCAGAGTGATCGTGAGGCTTAGGCAGTGACTAGTGAGGCTGAGGCAGAGTGATTTCGTGAGTGAGATGAGAGAGTCAGAGAACTTTAGGCTTAGGGTTTGTTACTTTGTTTTTACATTTTAGGACTTTTGTGGAAATTCCAAGCACCAAAACGGCAAAACGACGTAGCTTTCCCAGGAAAATCAAAAAAAATCCCAACCAGTCATTAACCGGTTCGACCTCCGGTTTTTCCGGTTCTCAGGTTGAACCGGACGGTTTTTACTGTTCATCGGTTTTTTAATGATTTCCGGTTTTATATCATAACCGGACCGGATTAGAGACCGGTTCCCAGTTGAACCGGCCGGTCCGGTCCAGTTTTTAAAACTATGGTTTTAACACATGCAATTGTTGCACCAAGATGTTAACATCAACTGTACTTAAACAAGAGGGCAAATTACAACTTACCTACACGTGGTTTGGCTGAAATTGAAGTTGCCTACCTGTGGTTTAAAATTTGACATTTTATCCACCTGAGATTTACCCACCTGAGATTTGACCAAAATTTAAGTTGCCTACCTATGGTTTGAAATTCCATGATGCAAGTGTTCCAATGGATAGTTTTTGATCTTATATTTTTATGTTTTTTGAGGAGAGAAACATTAAAGTGAAACAAAATTACATATTTAGCCTTTTAACAGAGGTGGGTTATAGAAACCTAACTGGGCTAACCTCAGGTGGATAAAGTATCAAATTTCAAACCATAAGCAACTTAAATTTTGGCTAAACCACAGGAGTGTAAATTTTAATTTGCCCTTTCTTAGTAGTCTGTCAATTGTCATCCAATTATGCTTTGGACTATGTATGTTTTGAGTGTCAATCTTTCAAAGCCATAGGCATTCTTGGCCATGACTTCAATTGAGGGCTACTGTTTAACGCTGTTTTGTTTTCCTAGTTCATCTAGACAATAGCATAACCACGCGATATCTTCAGATGTCTAAAACCTAATTACCTATCAACAAAAGCCCTCATAAACTCTATCACATGCCAATATATGAGTATGAGTGTATGACACTTAAGTCTTCCAACAGAATTTTCATTCTCTTATCAATCAGATATCACAAATTCGAAACACCCAGATGATTTTGAACCCATAATCTGACCCTCCAGCTACTCTGTGTCATTTGAGCTAGAGCTCAATTTTTTATTTCAATGAAACCCTAAAAGCATAAAGCATGTAAATTTATCAAAATAAATAAAGCAAAGCATGGATTGGTGAATGAAATTTGAAGAAATCATAAAAGGGTCACCAAAAAAAAAAATTAAAAATTGGATCTTGAAACCTTGAGTGGACATTGACGCATCCCAGAGCTATAGCAGATAGCATAATCATTAAATCAAAGAAGAAATACCCAAAAAGAAAAAAAAGTTACAGAGAGAGAAAGAGAGAGAGAGTACATGAGCTTTGTGCCAGGAAATGCCTCTGTAGACGTTGACAGAAAAACCGTAGGCGAAGTACAAGGTACCGCAGGCTAGACCCGTCGTGAAGGCCCTGAAGGCCCAATCTCCTGCTGTCTTACTAGCCATACCCATTGCCATTTCGATTTCTTCTTCTTTTTTCTGTGTCTCTCTTCCTCCTATTTTCTCTCTTTCGAACTTTTCTCTCTGCGCTTCCTATATACTCTTCTCACTTAGCAACATAGACGTAGCCAAAGCTCTACCCCGAATTCTGCTGATTGTTCAACACGTTATAATGAATGAAAAAACCCCTCTCGCTCTCTCTCTCTCTCTCTACTCACGCTCACACCACACAGTGTTGACCACGTTTGTTAAATCCAAAGCTGAAGGCGTCGCAAATCTTAACATAACACGTGTTTAGTGTAACGCTTTGAGTTTAATAGAAAGGGTCTGTTTGGATACCTCCTATTTTGTTGAAAGCTGAAAATTGAAAACAATAAAAAATAATAATAATAAAGTTATTGTTCACTACTGGATTACTATTTATTTGCTTTAATGTACTGTTCATAATAAATAAATAAAAAAAGCCAAAAACGCAAAACATGGGACGTAGACGCTGAATCCAAACGCTACTAAAGTCACTCTAGGTTAATGAATTGAGACAAGTGTTCACTGTTCACTGTTTTGAGGGCAAATCAGTTTTATGTTACATGACTTTTCTTTTTCTTTTCTTTTTTTTTCTTTTTTTTTTTTCTTTTTTTGAGAATCATGTTAGTGGAGGTGATACAAAGTCACTCGAGGTTAATGAATTGAGACAAGTGTTCACTCTTACAAAAATGCTTCCCCAATTTGGAAAGCAATTGAGAAAACCAAACCCCTTATCGCTGAGGGAGTTTGTTACCTTGTTGGAAATGGTGCTTCCATTAACGTATGGGTGGACCCTTGGATTCTTTGGCTAGCTGGGTTTAAACCAAATCCAAAGGATGATTCAATTCAATGAAACCCTTTGATGGTGTCTAACTTGATATCTACCGAGGATCATTGTTGGAATCTACCTCTGCTAAATGAGCTATTTAATTCTAAGTCAGTTGAAGTCATCCAAAAAATACATATTCCTTTGAGGGTTAGAGCTAATAAGCTAATCTGGGTTCCGTACAGCAAAGGGGCATTTTCTGTGAAATCTGCATATAAGGCTAACCAAGACCCTCCTTGTGGAAGTTCCATAGTGCAATGGCAAAAAATATGGAAGATCAAAGCTCATGACAAAATCAAAATGTTACTATGGAGAATTGGGTCCAATGTGTTACCAACCAAAAACAACTTGGCAATAAGAATAGGGACATTTGATCCAAACTATGTGTTTTGTGGCAAAGAACCTGAAACATCAACTCATCTATTCTTTCATTGCCAAGTAGCAAGGGCCATCTGGTTTGGCTGCAGTTGGGGCATAAGAATTGATAAAATGAATATTGCATCAAACGAGGACATCCTCAAAGTGATCTTGAACTTGGATGAGCTGAGCACACTTCAAATGGCAGTTACTATCGAGGCTATCTGGCATCTCAGGAATCAGGTTTGGCATCATGGCAGTGAGGTGAACATCATTTCTACCATATGCAATGCAAAAAACAAAGTAAAGGAATATCTTAATGCTTAGGACCATGAGCAGGACAAAGATAGGAGAAAGGAATTGACTTCATGGATTCCCCCTCCTAAAAATTAAATAAAACTAAATGTGGATGCTGTTTTCTCACAGGCTTTCACCTCCTTAGCTGTGGTAGCAAGAAATGAGTTTGGAGAGGTGCTAAAAGTATGGGCTAAAATTCATGATTTATGCACTCCTACTTAGGGCTGTGCAAACCTTCACCGGAGCCGACAAGACCGACCGGCATCGACACTCCCGCACCGCCGCTGCCACCGACCGATGGAGCCGATGCCGGCGATCAGAACGCAAACGGAGTTCCAATGCCGGTGCGGTGAAGAGATCGGAGAAGGAAATCCAGCACCGTTAAGAGCCGAACCGAACCGATGAATGCTTCTATGTTCTGCCTTCTAGGCTTCTAGCTTCTGCTTAGTGCTTACGGCCTCATTTACCCAACAAGTATCCTTTTTATTTTTATTTTTTTTTCTAAAAACGGCGTTGTATTGGTATTATTATTATAATAAATAAAATAAAAATAAAAAAAGAGTACAAAACGGCACCGTTTTATGCTAGGTTTTCAGATTTCCCTATGTATAAATTCACTCTATTCTTTTTCGTAATCCTTTACTCTCTCTCTCGCTTGGCCTCTAGCCTCTCACCGGCCTGACGCGGCCTCGCCTCTGAGCTCTTGCCGCTCGAAATTGGTGAGTCAGTTTCAGAACATTATAATATTATTCTAGATTACTAGTACTGATGAAGGTATTATACATATTACTGCTGCAATTGTTTGTGATGACTTCTTGCAACCTTGGAAAACAGTTTGCGCTGTTTGGTTTGTGTTCAGATGTGCTTTTATGATTTGCATAGTGTGTGAGTTATGGCATGTATGATAGAACTGAGGGTTAATATATCTATAAATACTTTTTATGCCCTGGTCAACACCGATCTCTTTATCATTAACAATATTGAGTCTTGATTTCTCATGATACTAACACATATACTTAAGTCATTTTGTGTGTGTGTGTATATATATATATAAAGAAATAAATATGTTTATTTTATATTCAAAATTTGTCAAATTTTAGTTGAACTTTAATGCGGGTTGATAGTTGATACATTATAGTTAGGACAGGTGCATTGTTCAGAAAATGCACGTGGGACACAAATTCCTTCCACATCTGCTGGATGAAACTTATATTGAACTTTCCTGAGAAATCTTCTCTGTTTTTTGTCAATCTTCTTTTCTTGGTTGACACTTTGACTAATATTGATGTATGTACGGCATCTGGATCATGATGGATGGAAGTAATGAATTCTATGTATATATGAAAGAAAGGTTGTATAATTTCTGCAATGGAATTGGAGGGAAATGTTAACCCAGCAAATCACAAAAGTTAGTGAAAACAGATTTTTTTTATGTGAACAGATTTGTTGAACAGATTTTTTTTATGTGAACAAATTTTTTGTTAATGTTTCAAACCAAACCGACCAAACCGATTAAACCGAGCCAATCAAACTGCGCCGCTATAGGTCGGAATACTGACCCTAATCGGTATGCATCCGTTTTAATTATTACAAAACCGATCCCTATCGATTCGGTAACAAATTTGAAAAAAAACCGAGCCGACTAAACCGTGCACACCCCTACTCCTACTCAAGCTAAAGCAACTGCAATTCTCTGGGCTCTAAGCTTGGCTACCGCTGAAAATTGGTGCAACATCATTATGGAGAAGGATTCAAAAATATGCTTTGATGCCTTGTCCAAAGCAGAAGAACCATCTGATTGGTCTATCTCTTCCATCGTGATGCTGCTGACATGAGTGTATCTTTTGATAATTGTGAGTTTTGCTAGGTTAAGAGATCTCTAAACTCAATAGCCCATTCAGCTACTAAATATGCTATTGCTCTTAAAGTAAGTTTCTTGTGTAATAACTGTAATTTCCTCCCCCCTATCTTGAAAGCTTGTTGGCAAGATTGTTGTACCTCCTGTTGTTCTTAATCTAATGAAATGGCTGATTATCAAAAAAAAAAAAGAGAGACAAGTGTTCACTGTTCACTGTTTTGAGGGGAAATCAGTTTTATGTTACTCAACTCTTCTTCTTTTTTTTTTTTTTTTGAGAATCATGTTAGTCAAGGTGATACAAAGTCACTTGTGGACAGTGATTTGACTTTGCAAGAGAGGATATGAGTTCGTTACTGGATAACTTAATACGACTTTCATGTGAAATACACAAGTTAACGATGAGAACGAGGAAATTATAATGCACAAATTATCAACTAAGAAATGTAAAGGACTACAAATTAATAAAAAGAACACAATTGCCGAGGGAAATTAACTTAACAAGCCTACAAGCTTAAGAGCCAAGGGTTTACTTGATTTGCCTACATGCCTAGATAAAAGTCTCTTGATAGAGATTTGAAATTTTTTGTTGTCTTTATGATGGTCAAGGACATTTTTCTTGAAGAAACGTATCTTCTATTGAAAAATTGAAAAAAGTTAACTTTAAACACATTTTTAAACACATGTATATCATATGTGACCAATAATTCATTTGCTTAAATGCACGGTTTGATGCGAAATATTCAAAGCCCTTATTTTCTAAAGTAAGAATTGAGTGTTGGGTTTTAATCCCTTATACAAGTTACAACATGAAAAAAGTAAAAACCAAAACAAAGTGACACCATTGAGTTTGAATTCGGGGTTTAGATGTGTATAATTTTGCATAGTTTAATGAAAATATGAAATCTTAACCCAAATCTGAGAGAAATTTTGGGTTATTTCAACCTAATGATATGTCATTTTATTCCATTTGAGTCATTTGATTTGAAAGATATAATCAAATTGGCATACGTTAATCTTGTGCGGTTGTGCCTAGCATCAATTGCACTTCTTCAGAGCCGATTGAATTAATAAAGAATGTAGAAAACAGAAGCGCATAGAATCTAATTAGTTTGTAATTGAAAATTGTACTTTTATTCTTTTTAGGGGTGGATGAATAGAGATCATACGTAGGTTTGAGGAAATAGGAGAAAATGGGTAACTAGCAATAAAAAACTAACTATTCAGTTAGTTGGCACGGTTGGGAAACTATTTCATTTATTAACAACTCGAGCCTTAGAGGCTTGATTTAGGGCCTCTAAATCGAGCCTTTGAGGCTCGATTTACGTAGTTTGATCTGGCAAAATTCCATGTGGAGTACACGTGGAACTCGAGTCTCAGAGACTCGATTTCCACGTGTACTCCACGTGGACGCCACGTATAAGGCCTTTAAAATCGAGTCTCTGAGACTCGGTTTACTAGTAAAACCGAGTCTCAGAGACTCGATTTTTACTGACGCCTGGGCCCTGGTCATGTCCATGTTTTTGTCTGTTTTGGGCATGCAGAGAATATCTGACTAGCAACTCTCACACGTCTGTTTTGGGTATGCATTGTTCATGTCCATGTTTTTGTTTTTGGGTATGCATTGGTCATGTCATATGCAGAGAATATTTGACTAGCAATAAAAAAACTCCCACACATCTGTTTTGGGTATGCAGAGAATATTTGAATAGCAATAAAAAAATCTCACACAACCTCAGACAACTCTCAGAGAATATTTTGACTGCATCACACAACTCTCACACCTTCAGCAACTTGTATCACAGAACCTCAACAACTTTCACAGAACCTCTCTCAACAACTCTCACAGAACGTCTTACAACTCTCATAAACTCTCATACATATTCAGCAGCAAAACATTGCTCCTCTCACTCTCATACAATCTCAGCACTACATTTGCTCATCCTCATGTCAGGTAAGGGTCTCCTCACTCTCTAGTTGGTTGTTTAGTGTATATAGCTGCTTTAGAAAGTGTTGCTTGCATTGAATTTGTGATGCCATTTCTTGATAAATATTTGTTTGTATTAAATATTTATATTTGTTTCCTAATAAGATATTTGTTTGTATTAAATATGTATATTTGTTTCCTTATAAAAAATATGTATATATATTTTATATTTATATATTTATACAACTATATATTTATAAAAATATATTTATATTTATATATTTATACAACTATATATTTAAATATTTATATATTTATATATTTATATTTATATTTATATTTATATATTTAAATAGCCAGTAAATATATATATATATATATATATATATATATTAGAGAAAGATACACGAATCCACTGACTAATAATCCATCCACATAGAAATATGGAATAGACATGCACGAAGAAAAATATGGAGAGAGATTTTCTTCTTTTTCTCTCTTATTCAATCTTGCACACAAATTCTTCTACCCAATAATGGATATGCGAATCCAATTTATAGAATTTGGCATGAATAATTGCATATAAAACAGTAAGAGAGATAACTCTGGGTTATATATTAAGTGGACCTGGCGGCTGGCTGCTTGGCCCATTGTGGACAAATTTTTAAAAATTTAAAAACTTAGGCATATAGGCAAGAGTCGGTAATCATGCATGTTCAATGAATAATAGACACATAAGGAACCAAAAAGGAAACAGGTTCAAAGAATTCTGCAACCTCTAACTTTTATGAAATTCTAACCATGAGAAAGACATTATTGAATACAGTAAAAGCTATGAAAATAATTGGGTCACTGGTCCAGTTGCACCTAATTAAGCAGCTGGCATTTTTCCATTTTCTGGATGACATATAAGCTGATGACATATTAGCAGATCCGAAACAAATTTACTGTCATGACGAATTTTTTATTTTATTTTTTTATGATTCAGAGTCAAAATTTGAGTTTGTATATCACATCTGGTATATTTCACTGTATATTAATGCCTTGATTTTGAAATTAGATGATATGTCCAATTTGATTGATCATGATCATATTCACATTAGTGTTTTTTTTTTTTTTTTGTCTGATGAACCCTGCTCTATGTTATTTCATTAATAGTAGTGTAATAGAGTATGCCATTAATTTCCGTAGCACTGGAATGATGATGTTACATAATTGCACTCATTCATTTGCACATCCTCATGACTTTTGTTGTTTGGTTTGATATTTTTATTTATATTTTTGTTAGAGCTAAGTTTAAAATTTGTAATGGGGGTGAGTTTTGTTTTTAGTTTTTTTATTTGTTTGAGTACGAAATTATAATGATTGAGTGTGTTTGTATGTGATGTGGGATGAGTATATGCAATTGTTACACTTTTAGATCCCTTGTAATTTTTGTACTTTGAGTAGATTGAAAAGGTTTTGTAATTGATGTTAAATGAAAGAGATAAAATATGTCACTAACATAAATTTCCTTGGCTCTCTAATAGGTTCACAATCTTTGAAGAATATTGATTTAAATGTATACTTCGGTGGACCCCTTGACAATCCTGAAGGGATTGACGGATTCCCATTTAGAGGGGAGGGTATCGAATGCTACTATATGATGTTACGTCGTAAGTTGAAGACGTTGAATGATTTGAAGAGGAAAATAATGGATGAATTGAAATTGAACCCTGCTTGGTATGACATCAACATTATTTATCGTTACCCACAAGAAGTCCTTCATGAACGGATAAATTACGGGTATATAGCGATTAAGGAAGATAAACATGTAAAGATGATATTTAATAGGATCCAGAAAATGCCCCAAGTAAATGCTGCTGAGTTGTATGTAAGTTTGGAGGCAGTTGCAGACAACACTACTGAGGTCCTGCAACAAACAACTACGGCTTTACAATTTACAGCTCTAGATGATGGATGCACTACAATGGGAGGGTATACAATGGGAGCTTATACGCTCCCATCTCAAGATTATGTTGCCAATACTGGTGAAACCCTCTATCCTCAAGAGACACATTTAGAGGAGGAAGACGAAGACGAAGACGAAGATCATGCTGCGAATGATGGTGAAAATATTGATGATGTGGATGAGTACGAAGAGAGGATTGAGCAAGGCGATTTTGAGAACAATGTGGATGACCATGAAGTCGTTCCCAATTTTGAAGAGGAAAATATGGAGTACCATGATGAAGGTGATGCAGATGATGATATTGGTGTCCAGCATGATACAAATACGACCACTGGCTACAGACCTCCTGCTGACTCATTCTACGTAAATACTTGGGAAGATATGGTTGATCCTTCACTTCTTCAGATACCATTTGTTTCTACTTGGGAAGATGGGATGCATTTTTGTAAAGGGTTGACTTTTGCAAATAAAGAGGCGGTGAAGCATGCATTGATAATATACGCAACAAATGATAATAGAAATTTTATAATCTAAAGGTCGACCAAAACTCAATTGTGCGCCGCATGCATTGACGACAACTGCAACTGGTACGTTGGAACATACATGAAGGCTAAATTCAATGGTCTGTGGATGGTCACGTCTTATGTAGGTCCACACAGTTGTATACCCTTTAGCCTACGAAGAGATGGTAAAATGATGGATTCTAATTTTATTGCATCAGAAATTGTGAGAAAATTGCGAGAAAATCACACTGCTCGTATTGATGAGCTCTGGGAGATCATACGTACTAAGTATAATCATGAGCTTTCTTACTATAAAGTATAGGACGCAAAACAAAAGGCAATGGATAAGATATTTGGGGATTGGGAGGAGTCTTACCAAAGGTTGCGAAAGTTGTTGTTGGCATACTTGGATCAAGACTCAGGTACCCAGTACAGCTATCACACCATACCTAGGCCATACAAAGGTACTGCGTTACTGCGTTACTGCGCTATGTATATTGGGCATTCGCTCCATGCATTGCTGCATTCCAATATTGCAGGCCAGTGATTAGTATTGATGGGACTCATCTGTATGGTAAATACAAAGGGGTATTGATGATTGCAATGGCAACCGATGCTAACCAAAAGGTTTTGCCTCTCGCCTTTGCTGTTGTGGACAAGGAGTCAAGGGCTAGTTGGGGGTGGTTTTTACAGTGTCTCAGGACTTCGATAGAGCATGTCATACCTGAAGAGGGCATTTGCATTATTTCTGACCGACATAAAGGTATCAAATGCGCCACTCGAGAGTGGCCTAGAGGTCGGGATGGAACAAAATAGGTATTTCACTGATATTGCCTTCGACATGTTGCTAGCAACTTCAACAGACAATTTGATAACCCGACTCTAAAGGCATTGGCCTTGAAAGCTGGATATGCGACTCATGAAACTAAATTTGAGTCCATAATGCAAACCATTAAGGAGGTCGAGATTAATTTACTGAGGGGTGTAGACCCTACTGATTGTCGGATTGAACATTATATGCCATACACATATCTAGTGAGTGAGGAGGTAGACAAATGGACCCAATCACATGATGGTGGAAGACGTTACGGGGCAATGACAACCAATATCTCTGAGTACTTTAATGGGGTACTTAAAGGTGCCCGCGGTTTGCCCATTGCTGCAATGGTTGAGTTCACTTGGAGCAAACTTGTTGCATATTTCCACGATCGACGTAAACAAATTACTTCTGATCTCTCTCGAGGTAAGGTGTGGAGTGATTATGCAATGGAGATCTATAACAAAAATGAGCAGAAAATCGCAGGACACACTCTGAGGAATTTTAATCATGAAGAGGGTGTATATCAAGTGGTTACCCCGTACAACGACCATAGAGGTGGAAGGGGAAACCACAGTCATGATGTGCGCGTATTTGCTAGAACATGTAGTTGCGGAAAGTGGCAAAACTTGAAGATCCCTTGTTCACATGCAATTAAAGTTCTTCAAGGTCTGCACCTCAATGCGACCAGCTATATTGACCCATGTTACAGTTTGAACAACGCCATTCTCACATATTCACATAATTTTGTGGTGCCAAAATCAAAGTCATTGTGAAGGGACGTTCGCGGACCACGATGGGTGCCTGACCCACAACTGTTGTGGGCCAAAGGTCGTCCTGTGAAGTCAAGAATAAGGAATGAAATGGATGGGATACGGCCAGAACGAGGAAGCCGGAGGGAAGATTTGGACTTAAGGGAGATTCAACCGAGGCAACGATGCGAAGTGTGTCATCAAGAGGGGCATAACCGTAGAAGCTGTCCCAATTCCCATGGGGCTTTGACAAGTGGTAGTGCTATAAACTAGGCAAATGTCCTCACTGGTTTTATATAATATACTCAGAATTTCATTTCGTTATTGTTCTTTGCATTTGGAAACTAATGACTGTATTTTTATTTTTGCCAGGCGAGCGGAGACTCGATTTTGCTAAGTGACATTGTACGTGGGACTTGTGGTTATCTTCTGTATGGACAAGTGCTAGGTGATTATGTAGAGTATGTTGTATTAGTATGGAGAAGTGCTAGTTCCTAAATGTAGAGTATGTTATATTAGTATGGACAAGTGCTAGGCAAATATGTAGACTATGTTGTATTTATTAGTTGTTATTTTGTTTATTGTTGAATGTTGTTGTAATTGAACTATTTGCTATCCATTGTACTCGTTACATTAGTTGCGTTGTGCAGCTTTTGCCTATATAATGCCAGCAATTATATTACTTTGGTATTAGTAGCTACTACTTTGGCAAGTTCAATCACAGGGCCCTCCTTTGAAGCGATGATAGCTACTATTGAATGTTTTTGTGCGCTAACAAGGCAACTATAATGCCCATGAATAGTAATTGTTTTAATCCGGTTGTTTGCATATGATGTACGCTCCCTTTGACCACTATCATCTGCTTGTATCTACTTGTTTACCGCTGCCCATGTGATGTGTCAAAAATCTAGTTTACTGTTGCAGGGGAAGGGTAAACCAATTCTGGTTTACTGCTGCCGGAGTACCTGCCCAAAAAAAAAAAAAAAAAAAAAAAACCCAGTGGAACTCGAGTATCTTATACTCGATTTCCTTAAATAAAAATCGAGTTTCAGAGACTCGATTTTCATAAGGAAATCGAGTATAAAATACTCGAGTTCTACTGCGAATTTTGTTTTTGTTTTTTTTTAAATTCCAAGTTGAGAACTAATTTCAAAAGGCAAGTAAAAAATATATTTATAACTTCTTGCTTTAAATAGAAACGGATAGATGAAAAAAGTGACAAGAAATATAACAATGAAGAAAACTTTTTCTATTTTGTGCATAACAATGAAAAAAAAAACCTAGTGGAACTCGAGTATCTTATACTCGATTTCCTTAAATAGAAATCAAGTTTTAGAGACTCGATTTTTGTAAGGAAATCGAGTATTAGATACTCAAGTTCTACTACGAATTTTGTTTTTTTTTTTTAATTCCAAGTTGAGAACTAATTTCAAAAGGCAAGTAAAAAATTATATTTTTATAACTTCTTGCTTTAAATAGAAACGGATAGATGAAAAAAGTGACAAGAAAATATAACAATGAAGAAAACTTTTCTATTTTGTGCATATAACAATGAAAAAAAAAAAAAACCCAGTGAAACTCGAGTATCTTATACTCGATTTCCTTAAATAGAAATCAAGTTTTAGAGACTCGATTTTCATAAGAAAATCGAGTATAAGATACTCGAGTTCTACTGCGAATTTTGTTTTTTTTTTTTAATTCCAAGTTGAGAACTAATTTCAAAAGGCAAGTAAAAAATTATATTTTTATAACTTCTTGCTTTAAATAGAAACGGATAGATGAAAAAAGTGACAAGAAATATAACAATGAAGAAAACTTTTCTATTTTGTGCATAAAACTAACTACAATGCAGAAATTGCCAGAGTCAAATTCAATGAATTAGGTTATTTGTCTCCATATATTGTAAGGAAAAAATAATGAAATTATAGACTAAAGAGAACCACTTTCACCAAGTCCAAAAGCTCAAATTTGAAATTTGTTTACTTTCTCTCATTTGAATTGCAAGTTACACCACCGATTGAGCGAGTTCAAAATAGCTTTAAAGGAATGCTATCAGTATCAAGTACACAAATTTCAATTTGTTAATTTGCAATTAAATTAGTGAACCAAACATTATTCCACAAAAATTGAAGTCTAAAAATAAATGTTAACTTCAACCCCAAACACATGAAACCCTGCTGCCTGATCTTCATTTCCTTCGAATAATTTAAGAGCTTCTATGACTGCTTCCTTCCAGCCATCCAGTCTGCATGCAAAAAAAAAAAAATCATGAGAAGATAAACTTTGTCATTCACAAAAAAAGTTTAGAAAAATTAAACAAAAAAAAGGCCAAATTTATGTAGAATTCAAATGTACATAACCAAATTCCACGAAGCCATCATTGAGAAAATTCTGCCATCCATCCACAAAGACACTCTAAAGTAATAAAAAATTGTGCCACTAAACAAATAAAAAGCTTAACGGTAGATACAATAGAAAGCTTAATGCCCACAAAGCAGATTCTAACATAATTGCCAAACAATTTGGTTAACAGAGTTAGTGATATAATTTCTTTAGTTGCCTAATGTCTAAACAACAAAAGCACATTCAAAATAAATAAATAAATAACAAAAACCATCTTATTTGATTTTCCCATATCATTTTATGAATTAAACCAATACAACCATAATCTAATATCTTACCTAATCACAAAGAGCAACATTAAGAAACAACATACTAAAGAGTTCAAAATTATAATCATGTATTAAAGAAAGAGACAAAGTTTACCATATTGGATTCAAGGATCCTTTTAACAATAGAAAGAGAATCATGCAGAGATCTCTCCATGTCATCAAGCATATAATCATTTGCCCCTCGGAGGATCAAGGAAACCTAGAGAAAGTTTGTTGTAAAAAGAACACATCAATGGCACATCCTCAATGTGTAACTAATATGTAACAATCAATACATTAAATAAATAAAAAAGTGAGTCTTTATATTAAGCATTCTTTGAATATAGCTCAATGGCACATCCTCACATACTGTGTAACTTACCAATATAAAATAAATAAATAAAATCATTCTTTGAATATAATTTAGCATAGGGTATCAATAATCCAACTTAATAGAGGTATAGCACTCATTGTCTAGCCCATACGAATTCCACAAGGATTACAAGCAATTGGGTCCCAAACACAAAACTAAATCCAAATTCAAACTAAAATAAATTACTCACCGCACTTGTAGTTTTAGTCCCCTTTATCAATATCACATCATCATCAGCAATGCGCTCCTGAACAACTTCATCTGCATATCCTAACAGTGAAGAATCAAATGATTCCTCTCCTTCCATATTAGCAAATGTTGATACCTGCATCATCCATCAATAGTACACAATCATTTCCAGAATAATAATGGTTAACCTGTCCAAAATCCAGTAAAATTATCATAAACATGCAGCGGAGAATCGACGATGTGTGAACTTGAATTGAATAAAGAAAGAGCTAAACATAGATTCCAACAATTCCCTCCCTCATCACTCTGGAAATTCAGGATCAATGTTCTACATTATCCATTAATTAAGTTGGGAACACATGCCTTCAAACCAATCAAATGCCAACATGACAAGAAGTGCAATAAGGTCTCATGTCCAAGTCTAACAAGGCATTCTCTAAGACAAAACTGAGCACACAGCCTCAACCAAGCGACCTCACTCAAATCATAGACCTCATTGCTTCCAGTCATCATATGGGAATTCTGGATGACTTGGAAATTGGTATGTGCCGATGCACATATGGTTTAATTTATTAGGCAAGGACTAAATTAATGTCCAAAAGGAAATTTAAAATAATATAAAACACCCAACAAGTTCATGTGACTATCCACGTGACATTTAAAGAAGTTAGTGGGTTATGATTTAATTTTTACTGTAAGATGAAGGGCTACGATTCTAAGATTACTAAAGGATATTATAAAAAGCCTCTTTTGAGTTAGCACGTAATAGATATTATTGAAAACAAAAACAAAAACAATCTAAAAAAGATTCTCAAAAAAGAAGGAACAGACAACACAGCTTATTAGGCTTTGTATATCACTTTATGATTAAAGATGTAAAGAAGTTAACACAACAGAAGGGGAGGAAGCAAGATGTAGGAGTTGGCTGGATCAGAATCTAAACTTCACGATGCTACATGTAATAGTTGTACAAATAGTTAGAGTCTCCATTTCCCAAACATCAAATTCTACTATTTATTATTTATCATTTCTCTATTAAAGATGATTGTTGCGAAAATAAACCCATTTAGGCAAGATTAAAGAAAAGAGAAGAAAAATAAACACGAGAATTTTCGCAATATGACTAAGTCCACTGGCAGTGACAAAAAAAGTTTCACTATAAAATAAGAAGATTACAATAGTAACACAAGCACTCTCGACCCAAACCCCAATTTAATTCTACTTTTCCCTAAATGAATTGCCGTAGCTTGGGCTGCATTGGTGTTGCAGCTTTGGCAAACCAACCATGCAGTTCAATCCCCAATTGCAAATCATGTTACTTCTCATCAATCCCCAATCTTTCAACTGCCGCTTCAAGAAGAATCCGAACAAAATTACCGTTTGGAGATACTTCTCATATAATTTCATAAGTGATCTTGGCCTCTCATAACCATCATCACTGCAGAACAATGCATAGTTCAAGATACAAATTTCTAATTTGCCTAATATCAACCCACGAACAGAACAAAGCGCAAAACAAAACCCAAAAAAAAAAAAAAAAATCATCAAACCCACAAACCAAACAGTGAACTTTGTACAAAGCGACTCACCTTTTTGTTTAGTTTTGAGAGACCGCGTAGACAATGAAGGAACTCAAAGCTCTGTACACGTTGCCGTGACTTTATCAAATCTTTTGGTGAAGGCGATGAATCTGAAATAGTGGAGACTGAGTGAGAGAACAGTGAGTACGAGAAAAGGGTCAGTGAGAGAAGACGGTGAGTGAGTGAGAGTGGAGAGAGTGAGTGAGTGAGAGAGGTTGAGGTTCAGTGTGCGAGTGAGAGGGTGAGTGTCTGTGTTAGAGAGAGGGTGAGTGAGAGTGGAGAGTGATTCTGCTGTGTGAGAGGCGTTAATTTTGAAAACACCCAACTTGAAATCGAGTCTTAGAGACTCGGTTTTCAGTTTTACCACGTGGACCCACCACGTCAGAGCCAGATGCCGTCTACATGGAACTCGAGTCTCTGAGACTCGAGTTCCAACTGTAATCCACGTGGAATTTTGCCACACATCAAACCAGAAAACCGAGCCTCAAAGACTCGATTTACAGTGCCAAAATCGAGTCTTTGAGACTCGAGATGTTACTATATGATATAGTTTCCGAACCGGGCCAACTAACTGAATAGTTGGGTAATTATGTCTAATTACCCATTTTCTCCGAGGAAATAGGACATGTATACTTGTCTAGCGCATTGCTACTTTGTACTTTCATTCAAATTGTGATTGTTAATATTAAGTTACTTTTCTAAAGGTTCGTAATCCTCGTATTTGAGAGGGGAAAAAAATCAAACAAACAAACTAAACACGTGCATAGCATACGTAACCAAACTAGTGTTGACAATTTCTTGCATAAATACAATATTGTTCTGTAGTTAATTATTACTTCACACCCAAAATTTTCTATTAAAAAAAAACACTTCACACACCCTAACACTTTTAGGAAAAAAATATATTACTTCACATTAAACACTTAAAAAAACAATATTCACATGCTTTTGGCCAATCTCCATTGATTTACTATTTGTAGTATTTCTCATAATGTTAACTCTGTGGCTCATATATTAGCTCGCTATGCTAGACATATATTTTCTAATGTTTTTTGAATTGAGGATTCTCCTCCTCCTGCTTTGGAAGCATTGTACTCTGATTTGGCTTTTCTTGATTAATATAAAATCTTTTGGTCCGTTTTCCAAAAAAAAAAAAAACATTTCTAAATAATTTGGACAAATTTGCCTCGTTTCAAATCTCAACAAAAATTTAATCAAGTAAAACTAACTAGAACCGTATTACACACAAATTATTTTACATATTTTGACCAAATGTAGTTATGGACAAGTGTAAGGAGTGTCCTGTTTCGGTTTATGACCAATAATAAGACATTGGTTTACATACTTAAGCTTTCCCTTCACATGCTTTGTTGGATCAAAATTGAATGCGGAAGCATAACTCTTTAGCAACTATGGTGCATGATGGAAGCCTAGAAAGCAATTTTGAAGGAGAAATGATGTGCTATCTCTCTGTACAATTTTAATTTATAACATTTGAAGTTAGTTTTGTTAAATAGAGAGGAGTATGAGTAAGAGCACTCACAGCAATGGTGCTAAAAAGTTATATTGGTATATTTTAGCTCCTCACAAACAAAAAGCAAGCTCCAACAATGGAGCTATACTTATTTTTTTTAGCTGATTTGCTACAGTGCACATCTATAGATAGATGTGCACTGTAGCAGAGAGCAAAAAAAAAAAAAAAAAAAAAAAAATTCTGCCGGTGATTAAAATAATACACTTGCTCCTTTTTTTTTCATTCTTTCACACCGTGCCTCTCTCTCTCTCTCTCATTCACTCTCATCTCATCTCTGAAGCTTATCTCTCTCAAGCTCACTCTCTCAACTCCGGTCTCACTCTCTCAACTCCGGTCACCGACCCACGAAGCTCGACTCATCCTCATCCACGACGTCACCGAAGCTCCCTCGTTCACCACCGCTGATCAGCCTCAGACCCACGCCGCCATCCGCCTCAAACCCATGCCGCCAATCGCCTCAGACCCACGCCGCCAGCCGCAAGCCACCGCTACCGCCCATCTCTCTATTCTCTTTGCTGTGATTGAGGTTTTTTTTTTTTTTTTTTTTTTTATGTATTTTCATATGGGTTTGGTGGCTGTGGTGGTGGTGGTTGATTTTGGCTATGGTAGTGGTGGTGGATGATTTTGATAGTGGGTTTGTGGATTTTGGTTGTGGTGGTGGTGGATGATTTTGGCTTTGGCAGTGGGTTTTGTGGATTTTGGCTATGAGTTTTGTGGTTTATGGTTGTGGTTGTGGCAGTGGGTTGTGGTTGTGGTTGTCATGGTTGGTGGTTTGTGGTGACTGGGGGTGATGGGGTTGTGATTGTGGTTGTGGTTTTATTTTTGTTTTATTTTTTTTTTTTTCTATGTTGTGTTGTGGTTGCCAAAGTAGAGTAGTGGTTGTGGCCGGTGGTGGTGGTGGTGGTGGTTGTGGCTGTGACTGATGGTAGCGGTGGTTGTGATTGGTGCTGTGGATGTTTTTTTGGTAGTGGGATATATTATTTTATTGCAATGGTTATATTATTTTATTGTGATGCTTATATTATTTTATTGTGTTGAAAGCTAAAATAGATTCACTGCTGCAGCATTTATGTAGATAAAATAAATAAAATAACTTTTATTTGTGCTAAAGAGCTAAAATTATAGATCCACTGTTGTGGATGCTCTAACCACCAAATAACTTTTGTAACCAGACGAAAAAAAAAAGAGTGATGCTATCACCATAACAATGGGTGCAAATGTAAGTTCATTAGTTGTAAGTCTTTTTTTTTTTCTTTTTCTTTTTTTTTCTTTTCTTTTTTTTCCGCTGAATCATTAGTTGTAAGTTTTATCATATCAATAGTGGATCTATATCTATATGAAAGTGATATCCCAATCACAAATTATCATGCTAGTAACTGTGAAAAAGATTATGAAAAATTTCACATCCTTAACATTACTAAAGAAGAAAATACGGTGAAGAAGATGTTCCAACTTCCAAGAAGAAATCGATTACTCAAATGTATTTCACAGTTAGATTTCAAGCTGGGGAAATCCCCTTCCAATGTGTGCTTCAAGCCTCTTGGAAGCACTTACCTGTTGACCAAATTGAAGTCTTCTTTGGCAATTCCAAAAGTATTAGGCCAAAAGTCAAGAAGTCAAAGCACTGACATAGATATCCATAGGAACATGTTAGGTTAAAATTGTAATGCAATCATTTTAGATAGAATAGGCCCGAGATTGATAACAATGCCAATTACAATTTAAGCTATTTTAACTTTTAATATTATGTAAAAGAGAAAGACTAGAGAAATACAGCAATACTGACAATTTAAATGGATAAATTATGCTCATGCATTATTCAGGGATCTATAGCTCTTCCTTGATAAAGAGAATGCCTGTTGGTCTGATTTTTTTACAAAACAACTCTCCAAAATTTCATTGCAGCGAAGCTGGATTTGGTTTCCTCTCCAAAACTATTCAGGGATCTACTGCCACCACTTCTTCCCAGACAAAGATATAAGCTGTTGAAAGAGAAAATGAAGAAAGAAGTGAGTAACTCCACAGGTATAATTCTGAAAATACTATGTAAGACATAACACACCACTGAACTTGCATTAGCATCACGTGGAATAAAACAACCAACAGGGATGTTACTATGTAAGACATAACACACCACTGAACTTGTTACTGCCATAAAAGGAGCATAATCCAGGCTTTCATTACTAGAAGTTGGGGAAGCAGCGTAGTTCTTGCATCACAAAACAAGATTTGCCTTTCCTTTACTGTTTCCCCAGATTCAGGCTTCTAAACTTAGGATTTATCACGGTCTCTAAAACTTAATAGAAGCTTGTTATCAAGTATTATTAATCAATCACAAGTGGTACTCACATTAATAAACATAGTGAACATGGTTTTAAGCAAACCGCATTTATAGCGTACACATTGAGGTAGGCAATTTAGGCTACTGCTTTAAGCCACAATCAAATCTATACCTCCAAATCATATTCTATAAAAGAATAATCAGAGCAAATGAATGAAAGGAAAGTGGCTGGAGGAATCCACACTATAGTTAGTAAGAAGGCTTGGAATCAAACTTAAATTAGCTTCATCATTTATTTTGATTTGTATAATTCATACTCCTTATGACTTAGGAGTCTTATCAAAATTAAGATATCTTAGAAACTTATAAAGATAAGCAAAGAGCCTTGTAGCTCAACTGGTGCCTTCCAGTATTTCCAATGGAGACGTTCAAAAAAAAAAATATATATATATATATATATATATTGTATCAGAACAATTTATGTGGAAACACATAATCATGCAAGCAACTTCAATTAGAAGCAATAGTTTTAATTGAGGGCAAAAGGAAAATAGCGTTCAAATCAGCATATGAATGATTCTGGAGATTGCATCAACATTTTGAAAATATGGGCTTTGTTGGAAACCTTGAAGTTATTCTGATCAAATCATTAATAAAAAGGGCCCAGTGCCATATTTGGAAATCAAATTAAGCCATAGCAATTATCAGTTGAGATGTACTCTAATGCTAATTCAAAGCACCTTGCAGTAACCAAATCAGTTAATGCTCCCATTTGCAAACAAACAAATAGGAAGAGAATTACTAAACCTAAACCATTCTACTCTTTCCTCCAAAAAATAAGAATAAATAGAGAAACCCCATTCCACTTCAATTATCTACTGTATTTTGTTTTTGAGCATATACTGTATATTCACTTGATTTAAAAGTGTATAAATGCCCAACCAATAACATCTAATCAATAGAGGACTGAATTTGGAAGTTTAATCTCAAAGATGTTTTTTTTTTCCCCCTTTAATTTGTGAGTTATAAATGCACCAAGTGAATTTTGAACCCACAACCTGATGCTGGGAAAGTGACAGGCTGTGATACGGTTTAGAATTAGAAGGAAAGCAAGTTGCTTAGAACACATTGATAGGTGGTTAGGCACCTCAGCAAAGAACACAAAGTTCAAAAATAAAAGTTCTCAAGGCATATTGTCATTCACATGTACAAACTGATTTACAAAGAGCTTACATTCTGCTACTTATACTAGCTGTTTGGCATTGGCAGCCTCTAGATGGTTGACAAATGTCAAAATCCTATTGGCCAATGCTTAAGAAATCATCTAACTAACTAACTAACTAACTAATTAGCTACAAGAAGGAGGAAATGTCATTTGAACCAGAGCTTTGGGATTTGGCATATCGAAACAAGATTTGCTTTCATATTTTCAGTATAAGATCCTGAAAAGCAAATAAAATCCAGGAGCACCAATGGTATGATGAGTGTCTAACTATCTATGAAAGAAATGGCCATGGATGATAAAAATATAAAGAAATCAAGTTTAAAAGAGTTAATTATTTTGGCCTTAAATCAACTGAACCTAAAATTTTGAAGGAACTTTTATGTAGATTCATCTATGATATATTAGGCCAGGTATCGAAGTGATTGAATGAACCACTTTTCAAGTTTTGGCATCCTCAAAAGAATTAAACATTCAGCGCATTAGTTAGTGAAAAAAATATTCTACATGCATTATTCACCTCCTAGCAGTTCACTGGGAGTTAAACTTTACTTGATTGGGGAATTGGAATCTCTTTCGGTGTTTTTGGATCTTTTATATTCAATCAAGGTCGAAGGTACTGGAGTACAAAAGTTATGTTGGAGGCCATCTATTCAAAAGGGTTTTAAGGTTAGATCTTATTATGAGTCTTAGTTCCCTCTGGAGGTAAAAGCTTCCCTTGGAAAAGCATTTGGAAGCCTAAAGACTCCACTAAAGGGCCTTTTTCCTCTGGGTTACTTTTTTGGGGAACATCCTAACTGCGGAGAACTTGAGGAAGCATAACATTATCTTGGTAAGTTGGAGTTGTATGTGCAAGAGGGATGAGGAATCTGTGGATCACTTGTTGTTACATTGCCCTATTGCAAGAGAATTATGGGAAATGGTCTTCGCCTTTTTTGGGATTCAGTGGGTGATGCCTAGGAGGGTTATTGACTCATCACTGAATTTGTTTTAATCTATTCAGCTAATAAGGAAACAAAAAATTGATGTTTCAACCAAAGGTAAAAAGCACCTCAGCTAGATATTTTCTGTAAAAAAGATCAAGGATGAAATCATTTCAGAGCATCCCAGAGTCAAGGAAAAATAACAATCATGTTGAACAAGCTCTTTCGTTTAAAGATGGTCTTAAACTACTTAAACAACACAACATTCAAAATATCGTAATAAAGGAGAAACCCAAATAATTGCTAATCATTTGTGGGGTAAGAGTAATCCTTGGTGAATATTTAATTAAATAAGATGTTTGGAATCTTTAAGATCAGTTGCATTGGTAAGAGCAAATTTGTAGGGAAGTGGACATATATACTAAACATATAGCATGACTAGTGTCACAAATAATTTAGTACTACAATGTGATAAGGCAATTCGACTAAGCATACTGACTTTGAACCAGCTCAAGCCCAGCTGAAATTCATAAAATTGATGACACTAAAACACAGGTGTCATTGACATTCACTTCCAGATGAACTTACCAGTTCTAGATATAATTGTAATTTCTTGGGTTAGCACAAACATATGCTCACACACAAGAACAAAAGTGGGTGGGTAGGCTCACAACATAAATATTTCACTAACCTGACGAGCAACCTGTGCTAGACGCCGACTGTCTCGAGATGATTCTGCTACCAAGGTATTCTGTGGCTCCAGAGAACCAATCTGATTGTCCCCAGTGTTCATATTTAAAGTTCCATTGTCAAGAGATGAATCCCAATCAGGGCTGCTTAAAGAATCCTTCTTGCGTTTTCTTCGGAATGTGTACTTGAGAAACCTATTATTTACAGTTTGACTAACCACATCGTTTGAATCTGATGCTTTCAGATCTGAATTAACTAAGGACTCGTCAAATGTCTCAACATCTGCTCTGCAACCCTGAACCTCTGAATTCTCAGCTGATAAACTTTCCTGAATTGTCATATCCAATTTATTAATTGGTACTGTGTCGTTGTTCATTGTGTTTTCAACACTACAAGGCTTCAGAAAATCCACATCATTTTGAGTCAAGCCAATGGATCCCAAATGTGTACCAGTTGCATCTGAAGGTAGAACTGGGCCCACAGTGGATACTGGATCCTTTTGACCTTCATTCTCAGTTATCTTAGAAGGATCTTCTACTGCTTCATCATTGTTATCAACTGAATCTGGAGAAGTTTTGGAGCTAGAAAGGTCAGACGCTTGAGGTTTTTCCATGAGGTGATCAGCAATAGACATAAATGAGGAAGGGTCTCTTTTTATATATCTAGCTCCTCGTTTTCTTTTCCTGCAAAAGGACGTAACAATCTGCCCTTGGATATCACTTGTGTCTGCCTGCGTTACTTTCAGTTGATCTAGGTTCTTCTCTTCTACTCCACTATTCTCAGCCTCATGGGTAGGTATTACACAAATCCCATTGCCTTGTTTAAATGAGGGAGCTTTACATTTCTTATATCTACCAGCTCTTTTCCTTTTTTTTCTACAAAAGGATTTAGCATCCTGCACTTGTATATGATCATTATCTGAGTGCATTACTTTAAGTTCATCTTGGTTTGTCTCTTCTAATCCAAGCATATTGTCAGCCTTATGCATAGATGTCTTATACAACCCTTTAACTTCCTCATCTCCTCTGGTAAATGCTTCATTTTTCACATCATCTACTTGTCCAGAAAATGACAACTTTCCATCCAAGAGGTATTTTTCAAATGCACGAATTCTCTGGGTGCATCCATTTCTGTACAGCTCAGGTTCTTTGCTTCTCATTACTATGGAGGCAAAATAAGGGTTAGGAAGATAACTATTATCCATATGTGAATCATTTGCACCATAGCACTTATTGTCCTCATATGTCCTGTTAGAAGTCAAGCTCTTCATGCCAGATGCTGTGGCTGGTTCATGTTGTGAATCAGGTATGGAAAATATAGACCCAGACGTCATGAGTCTATTCTCTTGTGGTATTTCTTCATGAATAGCAGTATCAACCTCTAAATTTTGTTCATCCAAAGGCTGCTGTTGGTTTTCTGTCACCTTCTCCAACTCTGCCTGCACTTCTCTCAATTCTTCTCTAAGGTCTCTTACTATATCCTCAGCTTCCTGGAGCTGTGCTTCAAGCTCTTCAATTTTCTTCTGTTGGCTCAAGGACGTCATCTCTGCTTCAGTAACCTGTAAATATGGAAAAATCAGATAATGTTGTATCTTTTAAGCGTAGATTCTACAGCTAAAAAACAAAAATAAAGTAGATAAAGACAGAAAAATGTTCATGGGTTATCTTAGGACAGATTTGACTTCTCAGTTCAAAGCAATCAATTAACCACCAGAAGTAGATGTAGAAAATTTAGATGGTTGAACAAAATTTTAAATTTCATAAAACTCTTTCCAAGTCCATGTGACAAATCAACTTATCAAGTCTATGAAGTTTAATCCAAAGTGGGACTAGGCAACCTAAAAAGAACCTTAATCCTTAGCAAAGTGAACTAGCTCAAATTTCATTAACAGGATGATAACTTAAGTATGCTATCTTATAGTCACACAATAGGTTGCTCTAGCCAGTTCCCCATTTCCCCACTCTTGTCTTCATTGTCCCTTTCACACGAAGTTTGCACCAAAGAAGCCAAGTATGTATGTAATAGCCACAGCCCATGTTCAGCAACTCCAAAAATGTATGCAATAGCTGCAATCTATGTTAAGCAACTCTCAATATGTATCAAAAAGCAGGTTTTTTAAATAAATAAATAAAATATTAGGCGACAAGAATGAAACAAGACATTGAACGCCAGCTGCAAAACAGCGAAGACCACCCCCATTCAACTATGGAAAATAATACAGAGAAAACAAATTGCAAATTACTTTCCTATCAAACGGAAGAAAGAGGTATCAATTTGACTTGTTAAATACACCATTTGGTAGTCAAGTATATCTCAAAGGAGTCCACTTTCAACAACTCATAATTAACTCAGAAAATGGAGTTCCCAATAACACATTTGTGCCCATTGATCAAATGTTAAGAGTGAACTACCACATTCCATCAAGCTCACCAAATTTTAGGGGTGGGAGAACAGATTATATGACTTCTAAAAGCACCACAACACGGCGCGATACTGTCTTAAAAAACGTTCATTTATACGCAATCCACAACACAATTAACACCAAAAATGCAAAAAGCATCCCAAAGAAACTCTACTAAAGATGAGAACTTTCACCACCAAACAAAGATTCACGCCAAACCCACATCAGAAAACGCAGGAAAAATCAAGAACCAAACAAGATGTTCACATCAAAAAAATGAAAACCATGAAAGAATCAAAAGCAACCCCATTTGAGCAAAACCATTATACCTTAGAATCCAACATCTGTTTGATCCTCAAGAGCATCCGAAGCGCCTCTTCTTTAGTCGAAGAAAGCTCCTGCTGAAAACGAAGTGCTTTCCTCTCTGACACCATAATACGCGCCGCCGATTCTTTTGCCGTGTTGAGTATTATCTCCGCATAGGCTTTCTTCAAAGCCGTCAGTTTCTAACCAAAAAAACAAAAACAAAAACAAAAACAAGACCACCAAACAAATTAAGCAAAACCCAATACAGAAAAATCTCATAGGAAACCAAAAGAACAAACAGAAAGAAGATCAAAATCAAACCCCATTCAAACATTTGTAAATTTTTTTTTTTTTTTGAAAAAAAGAAAAGAAAAAAAAAAGGTGGTAGTTGATGGTGGTGGGGGTGGTGGTGGCAGTGGCGGTTTTCAGTTGTGGTTGGGATCAGATTCAGTTAGTGGTAGTTTCGTAAAATTTACCTCAGAGTCTTCCATTTTCGCTAATGCATAAAAAAAACAAAAGAGTGACTTTGGGGAGCTTTGGTCTGAGAAGAGGAGTTTAGTTGAGAAGAGAAAGAGAAGAGGAGGGAGGTTTGGTTTGTTATGTTCCTCTCTAGCTTTTGCAGTAGCTGTCTGTCTGTTAGGAACTGAATGCCTTGTGTGTTTTACTAGATTGCCCTAGTAACATCCTCGTATTTACGAAACTGACAAAGAAACCTTAACACCAGTTTTTTTTTTTTTTTTTTTTTTTTTTAATGTCCTATTTTAATCTTAATAGTTCATCTATTTAAATCTCAGTTGCTTCCAAAAAAATAATAATAATAATTATTGTCTTGAATCGATGATATTAAGAAATTATTATGGAAATTTGTTTGATGGAAAATATTTTTCGATCCTAAAATATTTTCAAGGGAAAACATTCTCCGAAAAATAAATTATTTTCAAATATTTGGTTGTGTTTCTGAAAATACTCCGAAAATATTTTCAACTGTTTGGTTACATATCTAAAAATACTAGGGAAAACATATTTTGTACTACTTTCTTACATTTTCTCATCTCTCAAGCAAATATATAATATAAAAAAAAAATTAGATAAAAAAATTGTGATCGACGACCGACGACAATGGTTGGCCACCAGAGACTAGGGATGGTGGTTGGGTGGCAAACATTGGGGTGGGGGCTGGAAATTCAATTAATAACTTTTGAGTGAAGCATAAAATGGTTTATGAAAAATAAAAGCATAAACTAATTTCCGCCATAAGTGTTTTATTTTATAATCAACCAGAAAAAAATTGTTGGCTGACCTATATTTTCAGTCGCCTCAAACACTTATAAATGTAAGAAAAAAAAAGTATTTTCCAAAAATTAATTTACATTTGAACCATACACATAATTGGATACCTAGAAAAAGCATTTACCATCAAATGACATTTTTTAAAAATTACACTTTGAACCTTATATTTTATGGGATTTCAAATAAATGCTTATAGTTGCAAAATTTTCAAATTAATTTTGATTTTGATTTTATAAAAAGATGGTAGATAGTAGGAGAAAGTGGTGTGAATTGAAGTACAGCCATTAATACCATAAATGACTTCAGGCTTTCAATTGAACCGTATCATGAAGATTTTTTTTAAAAAAATTTAAAAATGATAGAATTTCATATATGGCATCCGTTTAATGATAATTGTTCATAATCATCAAGTCAAAAATCAATTTATTTTTGTGTAAACAAGGTTCAAACCTCATATTTCTTATTCAAGGACAAGAGACTTTATTAATTGAAATAACTAGAATCTGCCTCGTAATTTTGCTATTTTCAATCAAAACTTAAGCTCTAAAATTGTATTGAATTAATATTCAAAATCAAACTTGAAAGTTAGGAGTTAAATTAACATGAAAAGTTCATAACTCTATTTAAAACCAACAAAACTATAAGATTTAATTTGTAATAATCATAAATTTCAGAAACTAATTTAATCCTCTTGAAATTATATAGTTGAATTAAAAATACTTTTAGGGTTTAAAATGTAATTTAACTCTTCTTTCATTTTTTTTTTTCATTTCCCTTGCGTTTTGGTTTTCACTATGGGCGCGCGTAATAGAGAGTGGGAAGTGCTGGTCCCACCCACCGGTCTTGTAATGGCGATGACGTGGACGGCTTGGATCTTACACGTGGCTCGATGCATGTAGTTAATCACTTCAGTGGTGAGGTTTTTGAGGGCTGAGGTGTGCTTTGGGAAGCACAATGTGACAGTTGCGCGGTGGTGATTGCTGGCCTACGGTGGGGTAGCACAACAGAATAGTGTGTCCCAATCTGGAAACGGTTTTCAGCCTTTTCTATCGCAATAAATTACATTAGCCACGTCACATTTGCTCTACACATATAATGAGATTTTTTTTTGAGTTTAATGTAATTTTTTAATTTGAATTTAATTGCTTTTAATAAGATTACACGGGAATAAATTTTTAAAAAACTAAAATTTTAAATAGAGCAAACGGCTGGATTTAGTGAAAATGTATTTAACGTGCAATGAGATATATTTAAATAGAAACTGGTCTAATTCGTCAACCTATAGGTCATGACTCATGACTCGAATAGTGTGAACGATAAGTGATATTGTCACGCCCTTGGATGTGTGAAATTTCACAGTAAATCAAGCTACTAATGTGTGGCGTTTCACATGGAGGTTTACTTTGAACTTTGAAGAAGCTTAGCATGCGTTTGGCTTTAATTTAAAAAATCAGTTTATTTTACTATTTAATTTTTTTGCTATTATTTATAGGTCGCATTGCACTTTTTGATACTATTTATGGGTACCAATGTACTGTTTCAGCTAACTTTTACCTTTATCTACAATACTTTCAGCAAAAAAATTTTAGTTTCAGCAAAAGCGAATCTCAAACAGACCTCTAATTTTGTTTATTTAACAAAAACAAAGAGTATCATTTGGATTCTTCCCGATTCCCATTTTTAGAGTCCGTTTGGGAACAACTTATTCAATTGAAACTGAAAAATTTTTGCTGAAAGTACTGTAGATAAATGTAAAAGTTAACTGAAATAGTATAGTGGGACTCATGCATAGTACCAAAAAATATAGTGAGACTTGTAAATAGTAGCAAAAATAAACTGAATAGTAAAATAAGCTGGCAAAAATAATCAATGCTAAATGCACAATTAGGGTCTGTTTGGATATCGCTTATTTTGTTGAAAACTGAAAACTTATTGCTGAAAACACTGTAGCAAAATAATTTTTAAAACACAAAAACACTGTAGCAGTGAATGATTGCTGTGTTTTCTATGGGTTTGATGGTCCATGAACAGTGTTGTGGGACCCCAAAAAAATGCAAAATGCAACTTAACTGCTAAGCAAATGCACGCTTAGTTTCTCTTTTTTTTGAGGATCAATATCTATTTAAATTCACAAAAAATGCTTAATGATTGTACACCTTTTATGTGACATGACTATGATACAAAATGGCTAGACATTTTTTACTCTCTGAACAAATTTCTTTGTGTGAGCTCAATATGAGATAATCATAATTGAGGAAAATATTGGCAAATGTATAAATTATGTTACTACATATCTAATGGATCACACGTCACATCACAGGTAAGTCCTATTTCATATTCCTTTTACTTCGGGTAGTATAAAAGAGAGACGTAACGTCCATAATATTTTTACAACATTTTCACAACAAATCACAAGTGGTTAGTTGTTATAGGTTCAAATTTGAACCTAACACTAAGAGTATTTTTTTGTCCGAACAATAACAATCAATAACAACCTGCCTCTTAAGATTTATTGTGAAAATGTCGTGGACATAGGGGTGTGCATGGGTCGGGTTGGGTTGGGTTGAGGGGATTTTTTGACCCAACCCACCATGGTGGGTCAATAAAAATTCAACTCAACCCAACCCATCACATAAGTCCAACCCAACCCACATGGGTTGGGTTGAACCCATGGGTTTGAATTTTTTTTTTATTATTAAATTGAGTAAAAAAAAATATTAATATATTAAAAAAACCTAAAGATTAGTATCAATGTAACTCCTTAAAAGCAAACAACACTAATGACTAAACAACAATAGTAATTTATTAGAATTTGTGTGAACTAATTGGCTTTTATATAGGATAGGAAGAACTGGCTATTTAAAAAAGTTTTATTAATTATATAATATTATATATATATATATATATATATATATATATATATATATTAAATTAGTATTAGTAGGAGGAACTGAGGAAATGCTGTTCTACAATTGTTTTATTTTAATATAATATATATATATATATATATATATATATATATATATATATAAGTGCCCTACAATTGATTTTAAAAAAATTATTAAATATAAAAATATATTTTAAATATATATTAAATATGGGTGGGTCGGGTTGGGTTTGGCGGGTTTGTAATTTTATGACCCAAACCCAACCCAACCCGCCATAAAATTTTTTTTTGTAACCCAACCCAACCCACCAAGCCTTAAAAACCGACCCAACCCGGCAGGTCGGGTTGGGTTGGGTCGGGTTTGGCGGGTCGGTGGGTTTTCTGCACACCCCTACGTGGACATATCATTTCTCAGTATAAAAACACAATGTGCCAATAATTACTCATAACTCATGCCTTAAGAGATCAATAGTGGTGGGATTGAGAAGTTATAAAACTCAAGGGCGCGACTTCTGTCCAGTGCCTCCAGTGCACTGGACTTGCTGCGATCATGACACGTATTCATTTTCGGACACGTGTCATAATCGCAGTGGGTCTAGTGTCACAGGACACTGGACAGAAGCCGCAATCGAACACGTGTCATAATCACAGCGGGTCTAGTGTTATAAGACACTGGATAGAAGCCGCACCCAAAACTCAATTCATTTGAATGAATGACTTTGCCCTTTTTACCATCTCAGCCCCTTGCATTCAGAGTAAAGCATCTAAAAAAATTAGATTTTAGCAACTCAAAACACTACTTTATTCTTATCCAAAAAAAAAAAAAAACACTACTTTATCTATTTTAATAACCCACTTTATAATACACCCTACAGCAAATGTTTTATATTAACATTCAACACATTAAAATAATATAAACAACACAATAAAATAATATATTTAACACAATAAACAACAATCACGACCTTCAATACATTAAAATACTTTTTTCTAACACTCTGCATTAAAATATTATTTTTTGTTTTGAGTTTTGAGCTACACTATTATAGATAGCAGTCCACTGTAGCTGAAACTCAAATATTTTTATCTTTATCTTCTTTGCTGTAGAAGCTGTTTAAAGGGGATTGGTTGCTAAATTGTAAATTGACTTTTAGTCAATTTAGCAACCTTATGCTAATGCTTAAGAGCATTCACAACAAGGGAGCTAAAAATTATAGCTTTTAGCAACTTAAAAAGCAACTTTATTCATTTTAACAACTCACCTTTACAAAACATCCAACATCAAAGCATCTATATTTTTAGCAACTCATTTAAAATAATATAAATAACTCATTAAAATAATGATAAACAACCACCACAAAATCCAAACCAACAACAACAACCACCTCCACCGTCGTCCCACCAGCCACAACCATAAACAAGAACCCACAACTTGCAACCCACTACCAGCCACAAAACCCATCACCACAAAAAAAAAAAAAAAAAAACACCCATTACCACCACAACCGGCCACAAAACACCACAAAACCCATCACAATAACACCCACAACCAGCCACAAAACCCATTACCACCACACCCACAACCAGCACAAAACCCATCACCACAAAAAAAAAAAAAAAAAAAAAAAAAAAAACCAACCACCACAACTTGTAACCCACTGCCAGCCACCACCATCACCTCCACCAGGGGGGAAAAAAAAACCCACAAAACCCATCACAACCACACCCACAACCGCCCACAAAACCCACCACAACCAAAGCCAACAAAACCCATCACCACCACACCCACAAGCGGCCACAAAAACCATCACAACAACACCCACAACCACCCACAAAACCCATTACCCCCCCACCCACAACCAGCACAAAACCCATCACCACCACAAAAGAGAGAACAAAAATTGAAAGAAAGAAAAAAATAAAAGAAAGAGAGAGACATATATTTGGCCATAGCTTAAGAAATAAAAATAAAAAAGAGAGAATTTTTTTTTTAAGAGGAGAGGAGAGAGAAAGACCTAAAATAATATATATATAAATATATAAGTTTTGAGCTATAGTGGCTTGTTATCTTTGACAGCCCACCGTAGCACTGTTGGTATTTTTTTTAGATATAGCAACTTATAGTAACTTTGTTGTAGCTTACATTTTGGTGTTTTAGTTGCTAAAATAGCATTATAACAACTATACCTCTTTTACTGTGAGTGCTCTAAATATTGGTTTCTCCATGTATAAGAAGCTATTAAAGCCACACAAGACACATGTAGATGTTTTGCAATATGTTCATATGTCTTTAAACTTATCCAACTACCAAATTCTACACCCTTATAAAATATTGCCAAAATACATTATAAGTCTCTAAAAATTTAACTCATGAGTGATTTCTGTCTCTAAAATTTAAAGTGATTGTTTTTTTTTATAGACTTTTAGTGCATAATGTGTCTAATTGAGCGATAGTGTGTCAAATTTTAGTTTGACCAAGTCATATAAGGGATCAAAAGCGATCACTTTAAATTTTCATGACTAAAATCGCTTATGAGCTAAATTTTAGGACCAATAGTATATTTAAAGCAAAAAAAAAAAAAAAAAAAAAATCTTATTAGGAATTTACCTAAAATAATCACTAACAATTTTCACATATATTAAATTTTCTATCAAATGTGGAATGCTAATACATATACAAGATTGCATTTAAATCACTCACCGTGTAACATTGTTCTTGGAGTTACAAAACTCAACAATTATTTTATTAAATAATTTTGATAAATTCACAATTAGATTGCAGGTTCTTCGCATGGCTTCATTGCATACTAAATATCAAAATACTAGATATTGACAACCATATAAATTAGTTTGTTCATTTTTAAAATATGCTATAAGTACATGTGTTTATGATTTGGATAATAGATAACATTCTATTCACAAAATAATTGACATATTATTATTATTTTGATAAGAAAATAATTGACATATTTGAATACAATACAAAAGAAGTATGTAATTAAAAAAATAAGAACAATCCAATTAAATATTATTAAGTGGTATAGCTTGAATCTACTGCATACAAAATGAAACAAATTAAAAAAAACTTATATTTGTACGAAACAAGAAATTTGTTTAACTACAATGAGGAATAACACTATAAGGGGATTATTCCTCATTGTAGTTAAACAAATAGCCAATGGAGGAAAAAAATTGTATTATACTATTAGTGTAGTTATTAAACCAGTATCGGGGCGTTAATCCGGCATAATAGCTGGGTTATTGGAGCATTTCCATCTGGAAATGCCATCCTATCCTATTTTAACATCCCAGAAAGCTACTTTATCAATTATACCATACCATTTTACAACACATCTAACATCTCAACTTTTATTTTCCTAGTCTACTCATTAAAATAATATATCTACACAAGAAAATATATTTTTTCCTTTTTTATTTTTTCCCAATTTTCTCCTCCACACGCGTATGTATCTTCCTGACTCCTCCATTCCTTTATTGTTCACCTTCTTCTCCTTTATCTTCCATCTTCATTTTTGTTTTTGTTTTTGCTTTGTGTTTTCCCATTTGTTTCGTCTAACCCAAACTAGTAAAGCTTCTCTCTGGTTCTCACTCACTCTCAGTTCCTCATCAACAACTTGTCACCGCTAGTATCAGTGGGTCTCACAAGCTCACAAGCTCCCTCAACCTCTAGCACCGCGCCTCCACTACCCAGTCACCACCATCGTGCCTTCACCATGCCCACCACGCCACCACTACCCACCAAAATCCCACCGGAACAAAAAACCCATATTAAAAAAATAAATAAATAAATAAAAAATAAAAAAACCTAGATCAACCCTGATCAAAACCCAGACATTGTTAAGCAAAACCTCGACCAAACCCACATCGCACCGCCGCCACTAGATCAAAGTTTCGTCCATCATTGATCAACCCAGATCAACCCATCATCGGTGAGAATCATAGTGTCACAACTGGAAAAGAAAAAAAAAAAAAACAAACAAACACACACACACACACATGTCCCAGAAGAACCCAGACCTCCAAACCCACCATCCATATCAAACCCATACCTAACTCTTCCTTTAGGCATCGGTCACAACAAAGAAAAAAAAAAAAAAAAAAATACACATACACACACACACAGAACCCAAAACTCCAAACCCACCATCCATATCAAACCCATACCCAATTCAACCATACCCAACTCTTCCTTTAGGCATCGGTCACAACAGGAAAAAAAAAACACACATACACACACACACAAAACCCAAAACTCCAAACCCACCATCCATATCAAACTCATACCCAATTCAGCCATACCCACCTCTTCCTTTAAGCATCGGTCACAACACAAAAAAAAAAAAAAAAACACAAAACCCAGAAGAACCTAGAACTCCAAAACCCAGAACACAAAACACAACCCGGATCGCAACCCACCATAAAAAATGAACCACTTTGATGTGGTTTTGCCTTTGAATCAAGTTTTGCTATTTCAACACCGCCGCTGCTAGATCAACGTTTCCTTCATCGTTGATCAACCCATTATCAGTGAGAATCATAGTGTCACAAAAAAAAAAAAAAAAAGGGTCCTAGAAGAAGCCAGAACTCCAAACCCACCATCCATATCAAACCCATACCCACCTCTTCCTTTAGGCATCGGTCACAACAAAGAAAAAAAAAAAAAAAAAAAAAAAAAAAAAAAACCTAGAACTCCAAACCCACCATCCATATCAAACCCATACCCAATTCAGCCATACCTACCTCTTCCTTTAGGCATCGGTCACAACAGGAAAAAAAAAAAAAAAAAAAAAAAAAAAAAAAAAAACACAAAACCTAGAAGAACCCAGAACTCCAAAACCCAGAACACAAAACATGACCCAAATCGCAACCCACTATAAAAAATGAACCATTGTGATGTGGTTTTTGCCTTTGAATCAAGTTTTGCTATTTCAAAACTAGGTTGGGTTGCTATCTAGTGTTTTGTCTCTGATGTGGTTTTGTTTAGGTTTGATCATTGATGTGTCATGTTGGATTTGGGAGGAGGATGGTGTTTGGGTCTGAAGAAAGGAGAGAGCAGATGAGAAAGAGAGAAGAGAAGAGAAATAATGAGAGAGAGGAGAGAGAAATTTTAGGGTTTTTTTTTTTTTTTTTAGAAACAAGATTGGAATTTCATTAAAGAAAATCAACCATGGTCGATTAATAATACAGAATAGAGGTGTGGAGGAACGTCCTCCATCCACACCTTTAAACCCGCAACATGTCGTGCATGTTTTGCAAGGTTGTAAGCAACAGAATTGTCAAGTCTACGAATGTGGGAAAATGGAATACAACTGACATCTGTTGAGGTTTTGGCTACAGCTAGGATGTGACCAAAGGGCGCAAGTGAGTCTTCCTCGTTCTTTAGTGCCTTGATTATTAATTCTGAATCACCTTCCAAGACGTAACTAGAAAAACCAAGTTTTACAGCAAAATAGATAGCTCTTGCCACTGCCATTACTTCAACCAGGTCCGATGAGTAGGGGAGTTGAATCTGCTCCGATAGGGATGCCAGCACCTATCCAAACCCATCCCAAATAACGATTCCAAGACCAGCCTTATTGATGTCCTTGAAAGTTGCTCCGTCGAAGTTTATTTTCACGTAGCCATCAGGTGGGGGATGCCAAGCAACTCAAGTCGGTGTTGGGGTGTCCATCTGAGTTCTCCGCACTCTGTTCTCCTTTTGGTAATCCAGTAAGCATTGTTGGGAGGTTTGAAGTACCTGCGATATGGGATTGTCATTGTTTAGTCTCAGTTGGTTTCTGCGATACCATATGTTCCACATGATGACCACCAATAAATCCACCTTGCTACCTGCATTTGAGACATAAAGAAGCAGGTCCTTTATATCTGCAAATGAGTGAGATTGACGGCATGCGAAGTTAGGTATAGCGTCCCAAATTGGAGATAGTTTTGAGCACTCCCAGATTGCATGTAGAACCAATTCTTCAGCTTGACCACATTGTTCGCACTTGTCATCATTCAAAATCTTTCTCTTTTTCAGGTTTTTCTTTACTGGAATCGCATCTTTGCTTGACCTCCACACAAAAGTATTATCCGTACATACCATTTAGCTACAGTACCATCATAAATTTATGATGGTACTGTAGCACCATGCCAAAAAAATTTACACTTTTCCATGAGTAGCCTTTCGGCTGTTGAGAGTTATTGGGCTTGAATGCTAAATTTTGGTTACATTTGGCATATAGCTGGCCCATTGTGAATGCTCTTAGGTCATTAGTTCATCAGTTAAGGTTACTGGTTCATCAGTTAAATCGCATGGTTAAATAAAAATAAAGATAAATTTGAGAAGTCATAAAATAAATATGAAATTTTTTGTAAAAAAAGGCATGCCAAAATTACTAATTAATATTAAGTCTAAAAAATAAGCCACCTAAATATAATTCAAACTCAAGGTTTTGGCGTTTCGCAAGTAACAACACCAAAAAAATATAGAATAAAAGATGTCATAAAATTGTAGCGAAGTCTTTACTACATTAAATCTTATTACATTATATTATCTCTAGGCATAAAAGTATATCTCAAACTCCAAAGTCATGTTTTAACATATTGCATATCACACTTGTGGGTCTAATATCATGGATTATCTTAGTCAAAACTTGAAACTATTTTTTTTTTTGAAAAGAAAACTTGAAACTATTTGTTAAAAATTCAAGCTTTAGCCTCATTTTAAAATCAAATATATTGTTTTGATTATGTTCCAAATTCAAAAAAAATAGTACTGCAGTTAATAAACACATTAAGATAAATTTATTTAAAATTATAAAAACCAAATGGGTCACAACAACCCGTTTGGGTTGTACTCATTGAAAAAAAAAACCGTTGAATTTTGCTATATTTTACCTGATCAATCGTACAAGTATTCCAATTAAACAATCAGATCAATTTAGATACCGGTTCACCAAGTTACTAGTCCAGTAGATCAAGTTGGATTAGGCTCAACAAAATCACAATTAGAGAAGGACACACGGTAGCGGCTCTAGGAATTTTTTTTAGGGTGGTCACTAAGAAACTTAAATTATACAAAATTCAATAAAGAGACAATTTGAATATATCAACGTCACAAAAAAAAAAAAAAAAACGCAAATATACGAAATATTACAATTTTTTTTGTACTAACAAAGAGAAAAAAAAGACTAATAAAAGATAAAGTGCAAATTGAAAATGTTGATATGAGAATAATAAAGTGACCACAACAATTTCATAACAAATCTTATGCAACAAGTTGTTAGCTTGTTATTGGTAGGTAAAACATGTCAATATTGAACTCGAATTAGAGTAACAGCTTACCACATAAAATTTATTGTGAAAATGTTGTGGAATTCAAATTGTGGGGGATTTTCCCGCGCACACTCAGCTCATTGTCCGCTTTGGGGAGCCAAATTCGCAAGGATTTGTCCTCGTCCCCGAGTATGGGAAGACTTTGAGTGTAGTCCCACATCGGTTAGAGAAGCGCCCCACGCATGCCTTATAAGCCCTTGGAGCAAGGCATGGTGTACCACTCGTCACACATGCGGGAAAATCCCCCACACAAATTCTTATGAGTCTCAACTTAAAGTGTTCAAAATTTTTATTAAGATGGTTAAAATATGTTAATTTAGTAAATAATATATATTTTTAGAATATATATATATATATATATATATATATTTTTTCAAGTCAGGGTGGTCACAAAATATATTAGTTTAAAATAATTATTTATATATATATTTTTTTTGCATGTATAAATTTTTTTTTTTTGACAAGTGAGGGTGGTCCTAGGACCACCCTCACATACAAGTAGAGTCGCCAGAATGCAAAATCACAACAAGAGTTACCAGGGTATGTTTGGATACCACTTATTTGCTAAAAACAGAAAATTTATTACTGAAAACACTGTAGCAAAATAATTTTTAAATGTGTGAATAATACTATGGGATCCAAATTTATATTAAAATTTGTATTTTGATGACTTTTGTGGGTTCGTAAACAGTAATATAGAACCCACATTTTTCAACAAAACGCACAAATGCAAAAAGGAAACGCTTTCCAAACGTACACTCAGAGTTCAATGCTACGAAAGTTTGGTGACCAAACTAATCCTTCATAATTAGGACTTCGAAAGAAATAAAAGAGAAAGAGAAACACTTGCTAATTTTATTTATTTATTTTTTAAAAATGATTAACCGGTACTCATGCAGTCATGCACGTTTTCCCGCTGCAACCACATAGAGCCTACCGTTTTAAAATTCTGTTACCGCCAATTATTAACGTAATTCCGGGTTAACCCATCAACGACCCAAAAGCCCATAACAGTCACCACCAACAACGGTTAACTTCCGGGTAACAAACTAGTGGACCCGCGCTTTCAACCCGTTTACCCGCCCCGCTTTCTCTTCCTTCTTCTTCTTTATCCACAACGAAAAAAAGCTCCACGTGTCTTTCTTCAAGCTAAGTTCGTTACTACTATTTTCAGCTCTCACTCTCAAAGGCTCAAAGCTCTCTCTTCCTCTACTCTCTGAAATTTCAATTTCCTTGTCAAAATCAGATTTCAAATCCGTGGGAATTCAAATTCCAGGGAAAACAAAATTCATGCTAACCACGAAATTACGAAAATGACCCTCTCGCCCACTCTCTCTCTACCGCACTCTTCTTCACCTCTCTCCTCTTCTCCGCTCTTCACGTTCCCAGCCAGAAGCCCGAGAAGATTCTTCTTTTTCCACCGGATATTCCTCTCCGCCGGCGACCGGAGATCCCTCGCCGGAAAACCGAGAGCCAAGCCGAAGGAGCTCGTCCTCGGAAACCCGTCGGTGACGGTGGAGAAAGGGAAGTACAGCTACGACGTCGAAACCCTAATCAACAAGCTGAGCAGCCTCCCGCCGCGCGGAAGCATCGCGCGGTGCTTGGAGATGTTCAAGAACAAGATGTCGCTGAACGACTTCGCGCTCGTGTTCAAGGAGTTCGCGCAGCGCGGAGATTGGCAGCGGTCGCTTCGTCTCTTCAAGTACATGCAGCGACAGATCTGGTGCAAACCTAACGAGCACATATACACGATCATGATCAGTCTGCTCGGCCGCGAGGGATTGCTCGACAAGTGCCGCGAGGTGTTCGATGAAATGCCTGGCCAAGGCGTGGCTCGAACGGTGTTCGCTTACACCGCGGTTATCAACGCCTATGGCCGCCACGGTCAGTATGAGGTCTCTCTTGAACTCTTAGATAGAATGAAAAAGGAAATGATTTCGCCGAGTATATTAACGTATAATACTGTTATCAATGCTTGTGCTAGAGGTGGTTTGGATTGGGAGGGATTGTTAGGATTGTTTGCTGAAATGAGACATGAAGGGATTCAACCTGATCTTGTTACTTATAATACTTTGCTTAGTGCTTGTGCTCATAGGGGTTTAAGCGATGAGGCTGAGATGGTTTTTAGGAATATGAATGAGGGAGGAATAGTTCCTGATATAACTACTTATAGTTACTTAGTTGAGACGTTTGGGAAATTGGGTAAGCTCGAGAAGGTTTCGGGGTTACTTAAGGAAATGGAGTTAGGAGGGAATTTGCCTGATATAATGTCGTATAATGTTTTATTAGAGGCATACGCGAAATTGGGATCTATTAAGGATGCGATGGGGGTGTTTAGGCAGATGCAGGCTGCAGGGTGTGTGCCGAATGCGGCTACTTATAGTATTTTGTTGAATTTGTATGGGAGGAATGGGAGGTATGATGATGTTCGCGAGCTTTTTCTCGAGATGAAAGTGAGCAATACGGAGCCGGATGCGGCTACGTATAACATTTTGATACAGGTGTTTGGTGAGGGAGGGTATTTTAAGGAGGTGGTGACTTTGTTTCATGATATGGGGGAGGAGAATGTGGAACCGAATATGGAAACTTATGAGGGGTTAATATTTGCTTGTGGGAAAGGGGGGCTCCATGAGGATGCCAAGAAAATTTTGGTTAAGATGAATGAGAAAGGGATGGTGCCTAGTTCTAAGGCTTACACTGGGGTTATTGAAGCATATGGGCAAACTGCATTGTATGAGGAGGCTCTTGTTGCTTTTAATACAATGAATGAAGTGGGGAGTGGGCCGACTGTTGAAACCTACAACTCGCTGATTCATGCATTTGCGAGGGGTGGATTATACAAGGAGTGTGGAGCTATTTTACACAGAATGGGTGAGTCTGGTGTTGCACGAAATGTGGATTCCTTCAATGGTGTGATTGAAGCTTTTCGGCAAGGAGGCCAATTTGAAGAAGCTGTAAAGACATACATTGAGATGGAAAAGTCAAGATGTGATCCTGATGAACGGACCCTTGAGGCAGTTTTAAGTGTTTACTGTGTCGCAGGTCTTGTTGATGAGAGTGTGGAGCACTTCCAGGAAATTAAATCTTCAGGAATATTGCCCAGTGTCATGTGCTATTGCATGATGCTAGCCGTCTATGCAAAGAGTGACAGGTCAGCATTCATTCAAAAGTTCAATTTTTAAATATTTATAAAAACTCACTACAATAACAGTTTCTAATTTCTAAGCTAGTGGTTACAATTATACTTGTCAATTTGTATGAATAAGAGAAGCCCAAGGTACAAGTAATCCAAATCCATTTTGTCTATTGGCTGAGTTGTAAATGAGATAGGTAAGTTACTAAATATAAGGGTGAATGCTGCAACTTTTGAGTGAAATCTGGATTCTATGTTTTTTTTTTTGGTGATAAGTGATTCTATGCTATTTTCTGCATTGATGCCCAAACAGGCATACATCCATTACACTACTGAGTCACAATGACCTACATCATGATATGAAGCTTTCATACTTGGCTGTTAACCGTGTGATCTGTACTGTTGTTGTTCTTGATGAACAAGCTTTAAGAAATGTAGTTCTAGTATCGTAAAGTATGTGTTTCTGGTGCATTCATGTAAATAAAATGACAATCCAAATTTTGTGGGGGTTCTACATTTCAACTTCGGTCAAACATTGGTTACTAATGAAGCATAAGTTATTCATGCAATGTTGCAGATTCTACAGAAATGAACCAATCGTCCATTTGCTTATATGATGTCTTACCTCTTGAATTCTTTGCTTTCAGGTGGGATGACGCCTATGAGTTGCTGGATGAGATGCTGACAAATAGGCAATCGAGTATACATCAAGTGACTGGACAGCTGATCAAGGGAGATTATGATGATGACTCTAACTGGCAGATGGTAGAGTATGTCTTTGACAAACTTAACTCTGAAGGATGTGGTTTGGGAATGAGGTTTTATAATACACTTTTAGAAGCACTTTGGTGGCTGGGCCAGAAACAAAGGGCCGCAAGAGTGCTCAGTGAAGCATTAAAGAGGGGAATTTTTCCTGAACTCTTCCGTAAAAACAAACTCGTGTGGTCTGTGGATGTACACAGGTATCACAATAATTTTTTAATCTTTCAAGTGTTCTTTGAGTTAGGCTTGTTTTAGTCTCAATGTTGACCATTTTGCAGAATGTGGGAAGGTGGAGCATATACAGCAATATCAGTTTGGCTAAACAATATGTATGAAATGTTCATGAATGGGGAAGATCTTCCTCAACTAGCAAGCGTTGTTGTAGTGTAAGCTGCCTTTTCTTGCTTATGATATTTCTATTTTTATTTCTTCAAAACACATACCAAATACAGTAGTGGAGGAAGGGTGAGGGAGCTCATACATGTTGGGTTGGACTCACAGATTGTGTGGTCACCTTGATTCAGTACTGGGGTGTGCTGGGCCTGACAGTAAACAAGCCTAAGGCCTACAGTGCTGTGGCAGAGCTATTTTTATTTCTCTCATCACCTCAACCACACGCATATACACAAATGCATTACACACAAGCCTGAAATGTTGGCAGTTTTGGCTTACATTGCTGAAAGTCTGGGTAGTAATTGACTACAATCTGTTAAATTTGTTACATGCAGTTGGCCTCTGCTTTGGCATTTATTTGGTAGAAAAGTGATTTAGTATAGGTTAAATCCAATAGAATGGGTACTTGGCAAAGGTGAACTAGCCATGGTTTGGCTATTATAGGCCAATGCACAGGCTTAGATACCACAAATATGAATCTTGTAGTCAGCATGATATGCATGGAAGTTACTCATTGCTCCTATGGTGGTAGGTCCTTATATAAACAATGCTCTTTTGCAATATACAATTCAAATAACTATGGTTGGGATAATTTTAGGTTCTTTGTTTTATATATGTGAAAGTTATAAACTATGGTACCACATTATGATTTTTAATATTACATTTTTTTCTTTTCTTTCGGGAAACTCTGCATGTGTCTGTGCTTAGTATCATAGATTTTGTTCATAGCTAATCCCAAGCCCTAAAAAAAGAGAAGGATTGTGGTAGGTTGATGGTCAACATCATATTTAGTCTCTTTATTATGACTGTAACTACAAATTCAAGCTAAGGTGTCCCATACTAAGTGTCATGTTGCATCAAATCCCGGATGTAGTGAAAAGTGGGCAATGTTTACCTAGGGTGTTCCTGTAAGCAATATAGCACATTGATGTTTAAAAGCTCGGGTGTAGTGAGAAATAGGTGAGAGTTCTCACTCTTTGATGGACGGGTGTGGGTAAGGAAGCTAGTCCATGATATTAAGATGCTTGTAGATTCAGTGACTAGAAGGAGAATAAACATAATATGCCTTCAAGAGACTAAGTAGTGAGTAGGTAAGAAATCTAGAGAAATTAAACATACACGATGTAGATTATGGCATACAGGAAAATTAAAAATTAAAAATGGGGCAGAGATAATCATAGCTAAAAGTCTTAAAGAAGAAGTTGTTTAGTTTAGGAGGATAGAGGATGGAATTTTGTTAATAGAACTTGTTTTATGAGGAGAGAATTAACATAGTTAGTGCATACGTTCTTAAATAGGATTAGAAGAATCAATTAAGCAAAAATTGTTTGGCCAAAGTGAAATTAGACTAAGTGAGTAGGTGAGAAATCTTGAGAAATTAAACATACATGATGTAGATTATGGTATACAGGAAAATTAAAAATTAAAAATGGGGCAGAGATAATCATAGCTAAAAGTCTTAAAGAAGAAGTTGTTTTGTTTAGGAGGATAGAGGATGGAATTTTGTTAATAGAACTTGTTTTATGAGGAGAGAATTAACATAGTTAGTGCATACGTTCTTAAATAGGATTAGAAGAATCAATTAAACAAAAATTTTAGGAGGAAAAAGATGAATTGACTCAAAGGGTACTAAACGGGGACACGGGTTTTTTTTTAGAGGAGACATAATGTTCATGTTGAAAAAGGGGTTTGAAAGATTTCACGCAGGCCAGTGGTATGGAGTGAGGAATGAAATATGAATCAAGAGATGTTATTCTAGACGTTGTAACAACATATGATTTCATGTTAACAAACACTTGGCTCAAGAAAATGGATTCACACTTAATTACCTTCAAAGCATTACAAACATTAGTTGAATAGATTTCATCTTTACCCAAAAAGTCTATCATAGATGTTGTAAAAATTGTAAGGTGATATTAGAGGTCTGTTTGGTATTGTTGTAGGAAGTAGAGCTATAGTTGTAGAGTTTTTATGATAACAAGCTTTAACGAAAAAAAGTTCTAGCGTTTAGAGTGTTTGAAAACTATATTGATAAAGTGTTATCACTGTTTTGAAGTAGTTATTTCCATTTGGTAACCAAATTAATAAAGAACTTTTAGATGTGAGAAATGATTAAAAAGGATATAGTTAAAATGTTTTGTATTATCAGTGCTCTCTCTCTCTCTCAAAGTGGGTGGTCATTGAGTTTCATTTTGAAAAATAAGTATGAATATTTATGTCAATTCCTTATTTTTATTAAAAGCTGGAACATTACTCTAAAGAGCTTTAATGCAAAAGCTCAAATTTTCAACCTTAGCCTAAAGCTGGTTTTCAGCTTTAAGGATCTTTTTAAAGATCCTTTGCGATTTTCTGCTAATGAGTTTTAAGAATCTTAAAGCTCCTCTAGTAGTGCTAACATTACCAGACAAGCTCCAACATAGGTTGGTAGTACTAATTATTTGTACTAGAAGATGAAAAAAAAGAGATGTGAACCCAAGAATTAGCTGGTGGGGTTTGAAGAGTGAAATGATTTGTGTTTAAAGATAAAATTATTAAAGAAGGCAAGTGGATTTTAAATGAAGATATTGATAAGATGTGGTTGAAATGACTAGTTGTATTAAGAGAGTGGCAAAAGAAGTACTTGGAGCATCTAAAGGATTTGGACTACCAACTAAAGAGACTTGTTGCTAGAATGAGGAGTTTCAAGGCTTCAAGCAACTGAGAGAGAGAGAGAGAGAGAGAGAGAGAGAGAGAGAGAGGGAGGTCTAAGAGGCTAGATTTATATATATATATATATATATAAACTTGCTAAAACAATGGAAATGAAAACAAGTGACTTAAATTGTGTCAAGTACATTAAAAATGAAAATCAAAGAGTGTCACTGAGGAAGATGAGATTAAAAAAGAGGTGGAAAATTTATTTTGGGAAACTTATCTATGAAACCCATACATGATATTGGAGTGAACTGAGTAACCCACTTGAGGATAGAAACTGAGGGCTTGTTATAAACTAGGATGACCTAGGTAAAGGATGCTTCAAGAGGATGAAAATTGTAAAAGTCATGGGACTTGATGAAATTCCCATTGAAGCTTGGAAGTACTTAGATGATGTGGGTGTAGCATGGTTGACAAACCTTTTCAGTAAGATCTTAAGTGTTAACAAAATGTCTAGCGAGTTGAGGAGAAATACTCTACTACTTATATACAAGAACAAGGGAGATGTTCAAAACTGTACAAATCATTATGGAATTAAGTTTATGACTCACATTGGGAAATTTTGGGAGAGAGTGATTCAACATGATTGAAAACACAAAACAACAATATCAAAGAATCAATTTGGCTTTATGCTAGGTGATCTACAATGAAAACTATTTTCTTACTTTGATGTCTAATGGGAAAATATAGAGAAGTCTGTAGAGATTTCCATATGTTTTTTTATTGGCCTAGACTAAATGAATGGTATCGTACTTAGAGAGGTTATGTGATGGGAGTTAGAAAATAAAGGAGTTCCTTTAAGGTATATTAAGTTGATTAAGAATATGTATGACGAAACTATTACTATTGTGAGAATAAGTGAAGGCATCATAAATGACTTTCCTCTCACTATAGGCTTGCATCAAGGATCAATATTAAGTCCATATCTCTTTTGCGTTGGTATGGATGAGCTCACTAGATCAATTCAAGATGAAATACCTTGGTGTACGCTGTTTGCAGATGATATAATTTTATGGATGAAACTAGATGTTGGGTTAATGGCAAGTTAGAAATTTGGAGAGATCTAAAGACTTTCAACTAAGTAGGATTAAATCATATTGCATGGAATGTAAGTTTTGTAAAGTGGAAACTAATGTGCAGAAGTTGTAATATTTGATGTTCAAGAGATGCCAAAGAGTGATTGTTTCGATATCTTGGATCAATAATTTGCAAGGATGGAGAGATTGTAGAGGATGTGAATAATAGGATAAGAGCGGAATGGATGAAGTGTATAAGTGCATAAAAAATATTTTGTAATCGTAGAATGCCAATTAAATTAACGATAAAGTTTTGTATGACTGCGATGTGACTGACTATACTTTATAGTATTGAATGTTAGGTTATTAAGAAGGAACATGTTCATAAAATAAGTGTAATTGAAATGAGCTTGTTAAGATAGATAGATGGATATATAAGAAAAGATAGGATTAAAAATAAAAATATTGACTTAAAATAGGGGTGCCCCTATTGATGAAAATATGAGAGAGTTACTTGAGATGGCTTGGTGTTGTAAAAATGAGAGGATTAATACATCAATGAGGATAAGAAAGTTGATTCAAGTTTTTTTTTTTTTTTTTAAAGGTAGAGAAAACCTAAAGTAACATTAAGTAGAATTGGTAAACAAATGACATGCCAATTAAGTAGGTAACAGAGGTTATGATTTTGGATAGTATAGAATGACGAAAAAGAATACATGCGGACAAAATCTTGATTAATTTGTTGAGGATTCATAGTCAACTCCACTAGGTCGTTCTTTTCTTTCGGGGTTGGGGGTATAGAAGGTCATAATAGATTTAACTTAATCATGTCAAAAAGTTTACTAATATGAAGAAAAGTTAAAAGCATAACATTTTTGCCAATTGAATTGCTTAACTCAAAACAGTTTTATGATTAACATAGAATGCCAATTAAATTAAAGATAAATTTTTTTTAAGACTGTGATATGACTGACTATACTCTATAGTATTGAATGTTGGGTTATTAAGAAGGAATATGTTTATAAAATAAGCGTAATTGAAATTAGATTGTTAAGATAGATAGATGGAAATATAATAAAAGATAGGATTCAAAATAAAGATATTGACTTAAAATAGGGGTGCCCCTATTGATGAAAATATGAGAGAGTTACTTGAGATGGTTTGGTGTTGTAAAAATGAGAGGATTAATACATCAATGAGGATATGTAAGTTGATTCAAGTTGAGGGAACAAAAAAAAAAAAAAAAAAAAAAAAAGAAGGTAGAGAAAAACCTAAAGTAACATTAAGTAAAGTAGTAAACAAATTACATGTCAATTAAGCAGGTAACAAAGGTTATGATTTTGGATGGTATAGAACAGCGAAAAAGAAGGTCATAATAGAAGGTGTTCTTTTCTTTCTTTTCTTTCGGGGTTGGGGGTATAGTAGGTCATAATAGATTTAACTTAATCATGTCAAAAAGTTTACTAGTCTGAAGAAAAGTTAAAAGCATAACGGTTTTGTCAATTGAATTGCTTAACTCAAAACAGTTTTATGATTAACATAGATGTGTTTTCCATTGATCAGGAGAGGGCAGATGGAAAAAAGCTCAATTTCACGGGACTTTCCCATTGCAAAGGCTGCCTATTCATTTCTGCAGGATAAAGTGTCATCATTCTTTTCTTTCCCAGGCTGGAACAAGGGTCGGATTATCTGCCAGAGATCACAGCTCAAGCGGATTTTGTTGGGCACAGAGTCATCCTCAGATGGGTCCAAAAAGGACAGAATAATTGATTTGAGTAACTCCTCCTTTCATCTTCCTGGAACAAGAACTCCCAGAAGTGATGTAATGAATGGTCACGAAAAAGATGCTGACTCTGAAAGCAGAATTATGACAAGAACAGAGATGATACCAAGCACAGTTTAAAAGAGAGATTGAAATGCATTCATCAGTGTTCAAGGGCTTGATAAAAAAATCTTGGCCTCCCTATTTCAGTTAAAAAGGAAGAGGAGGTGAGCATTTGTGAATGAATTTGCTGGAGAATGTGCTATGGTCTTTACAAAGTTAACAATCAGCTTGCCAGCAATGGAATCATAATGTTACTTGCACGATAACAGGTTAAAGCTCAGTTAGTCACTATTAACAGCTTGATCAAAATTCAGTTTTGTTCCCTGTATTTAGCATTGGGGAATTTCAGGTGATGAATAGCATTGTGATTTTGTAGCTTTAGATTATTCTTTTCATATGTAAATGTACATTATATATATTTTTTCCACTCCTAATATTTAGAATAGTTGAAGGGTCAGACAGGTTTAAAATGTATTAACTTTTATATGCTTAAATTCGGAACAGAGAGAAATTAGGTTTTTCTGAGATCAATCTGCTGCATAATCTGGAGGTTAATGAAGAGTATGAGGAACTTGATAATCACAAATTAATTTTAACCTTTTGCTAAACCAAATCTGGATTGTCTAAATAATTTTAAAACGTTGGCCATGTGGCCTCCACTTCTGTGTGCCCTAGGAATTAAGGGCTATCTATCAATTTAGGGGCATGTGTGCCCTAGTACACAGGATTGCAACCCTATATAAAAGAAAGGAAAATATATATATATATATATATATATATATATATATATATATATATATATATATTATTCCTTGCCTTGTGCACTCAATTTTTCAAGGACGAATATTTCCTGTCAACTAAAAAGAGAGAAAAGACTGTCAATTTCATCCGTTGGCCAATCATGGAGCACTAATATTACAAGATTTGGAATACAAAGACTATCCAAGCGGGGAATATAGTGAAGATATAATTTATATAGAGAATCTTGATCCAAGTTTTAAAAAATTGTTATGGATATCTTAATCTTAACCCACTTTACCGGCTCTGAGTGTTCTTTTAATTGTTTATTATACAAATACATGGCAATAAAGAAGAGAAAAGATTGGTTTTTGAGAACAAAAGATGGGAAAGGCATATACTACCAATTTTACCGCACAACCTAAATTTTTCTTGCCTAATTTTATTTCCATTGGACTAAACATTTAACCTTATGTTTGGTTTTTTTTGTTTTTTGTTTTTTTGATGAACCAGAAGTTTTTATTAACATTAAAAAAAAACAGTAACTATTCAGAATGATTATGAGCCTCAGCTTCAATCACAAACACAACAAAGAGATCCAAAAATCCACTTTAAATGAACCAAAAGAGTTGTTCAAAATTTGCTTCTCTACCCACCGAGCGTATACTACAGTTTGTGATTTAAGACTTAAAGGCTAACACATCGAGACAAATGGATCTAATTCTCCAAAGGACATCCATGTTAGGAAGTATCAGCGCATCAATACAGGCCTTTGAGTCACTCTGAATGCAGATGGAATCAACGTGTAGGTTTAACGCCAAATTGATTGGCTAAATTTATAGCTTCAGCCTCTGCTTGGAGAGGGAGAGTGGTATTCACTCTTTTCGAACAAGCAAACACCATTTCCCCTCTCCAATCTCTGGCAACAGCTGCAATAGATGAACTCTCAAGATTGCAAGCCGCAACTACATTGATCTTGATAGAGTTCCTATCTGGTTTGGTGGAGCCTTTGGTCTTAACACAAAGATGGTGATAATTAATCAGCAAGTTCAAATTTTCCTTGTGGCTAAACTAAAACGTCAAGTTGATATTTTCTTTATATCAAGTCCTTCCAAACCGATTTTCAAGAAATGGACAGAATCAAATAAACTGTGGACATCCATGAGAAAACATTAGAACACAGGAGGGTTACTCCAAAAGCAAAATGACAAAGGGGTAACTGTAAATGCAAAGCAATTTGTAGATGATGTAAGTTCACAAGTGCAGATATTTTCAGTCATAATCGACTTTTCTTGGAGCTAAGCATCTTCATGTACCTACTCTCAACTTTTTCCTCTAATATGATTAAAAGGGTGTCCACCATATCCTATTTTCACTTTTTTATCAAAGTTGGATTATGCTTTATATCTGGAGTCACACTGATTATAGTCACATCCCATCCAATACTATTTTTTCTTAGTGGTTTATTGACTTTTTCTTCTCATGCTTGTCTTATGTAGTACTTACAATTCAATTAAAGTGCTAAGGTTTTTAGGTGTGACAAACCACATCAAAACACATCTCTCTCTCTCTCTCTCTCTAGCACGTGTTCATGTGATGTGCATAGTGCACACATTTCATATTCCATAATGCTAAAGTAAAAAAAAAAAAAAAAAAAAAATGAACTGGTTATACTTTCTTTTTCCTCTTGACTTTATGAATAAAAATCCAGGTAATGCATGCATGATGGCTTTGTAGTTTGTACATCTTTCGTTATAGAAAGAGAGTTCATTTCTTTGAGACTAAGAAAACAAACACTTTTGCTGCATAATAGCAAAAAAGAAAAAGCCAATGAAACAAAATGAGTTGGTATTGATACAGTAAAAAGTAGAAAGGCTTTAATCTACGCATGTAAGACCATCCAAAAGCCTAGAAGTCAGAATTTGCGATTCACACGTTTTTTTTTTATACCTTAGTTGGTTCATTACTGCATTTTGCTTCCAAGCAACTAATTCCTTTGATGTTTATGGTTTACCTTTAATGATGTCTATGTGGTTTTGGTTCACCTAAATAGAAAAAGCAGAAAAGTTCTTCATAGCTCAAAGAAGAAAAGAACGGAAAGGTGCATATTTTGTGGATCATCTAGGTTTATCCATTGATAAACAAGATTGGAAACCAGCATTTATTGAATCACATGTATCACCATATCTACTACAGATTATCTAGTTCAGTTTTGTCATTGCAGAATGTTTCAATATAAAACTATGATCTATGAATGACATGGTTGGACATATCCGATCTAACTTATTTATGACAATATACGCAATAAGTGACGTTCATAACATGATGCTTGACCAAATTTTAGAAAATTTTCCATTCCAAATCCAAACTTATCCAAATCTGCCCATTTATGTTGTTATCCGGAGAGGAGTTTTAGTTTAACTAGTTTATTATTTATTTATTTATTTATGGTATTTCCAATAGAAACATCTAGGATTTAAATTCTCCTTACCTAAGTATTGAATTATACATATGAGTGCTTCGGAAAAAAAAAAAAAAAAAAAAATCCTTATCATGAGTGCGGTTGAACAAGTCAGACTAGATCGGATTAACCTATATTAAATATCTAAAATAATCTTTAGCTTGGATTTAAAAAAAAAAAAACTTCAGTAAAAAATTTTAAGAATTATAGTTTTAAAATTGTTGCAATCTAGATTCTCAGTGAAGTAATGCCACATACATAATATTTTTAACAATAAATTATAGAAATATTGAGTTGTCAAGTTGTTAGTGATTTTCATTTGGACTCATCACTACTACCATTTTATTGTTTACCGTTTATAATCTATCACCTTGATGTTGAGAAAATTTTTGTGGAAAAACTGGTAACTTTAGACTTATGGTTCTCAGGTGCCTATTAACTAACAGGGTTTTAAATTGAGCTTTTTAAAAGTAATTTTTTATATATAAATTTTACTTTATTCTAGATGTAGTGTTTTTTATTTATTTATTTTTAATAAATTTACCTGATTTTCAAAAGGCTGAAAAATTAATTTTACCAAGTGGGTACTACTAATCAATTAAAACTTAAGAGCAATTGAAGCTCACGTGAGTTACTCTTAAGATCCTTTTTCCACCCTTCATGTGGATCCTAGTTATTTTAAGGCAATTTTGGTATCAAAATACCACTTGCCATTCATAAAGAATTATTTTAAAGTCTAGGTATAAGTACAACTAATATAAAATTTCATTAAATATAGAGCCGTGAAAGGTTTAACTTGTACCAAGTAGAAACTAAAAGTTAGATATCTATATAATTGAGATTTTACAGTTAAATTTAAAACTAAAATTAAATATATGATCTCTATTTTATAATTATTTTTTTAAAAATTGTATAATAACTTATTAAATTTACATATTCAACATGCATGCAAGTCATATATACTTGAATATTTATGTGCACTCATGTGGCTCTTCATGAATTAGGATAACAATTAATCCTCATATATGGATTTGTAAGTGCATATATAATATGTACCTTCAGTTTATGGTCATGTCCTAGAGGATATATATACTTCTTCTCTCTGCCGAACTCTGTGTCTTTCTTCCATGTTAAAAGATAAGGTAATTCACTTGCCCATTATTTAGCTATACAAGCCAAGTTTGGCAAGGAGTTGCAAGTTTGGTTAGAATCTATTCATGATGATATAACCTCTCTTGTAGCTCGTGACTCAGTAATTTTTTCCAATCAAACAAGTGACCTCTAGGTAAAATATATATAATATGTACCTCCTCGTTTAAGATCAAAGGAAATATTTGCCAAGAGTGTGATTTAAAAATTTATAAAAACCTTTATTTGAGTGAGTGAGTGAGAGAGAGAGAGTGTGGAACTTATACAAAAGGTCAAGATGGACAATGGAACCCCACAAAACCTTATCTTAGCTTATCCTTGCCAGAAGCAAAACCCACCAGTCCACAATGGAAGGCCATTATATTTAAAGTGTACGGCCTGTAAGAGATAACAAAAAAAATCTTCTTCTTCGTCCTGTCATATGGATAACAATCGAATATGCCAAGCCGACGGTCCATACTCCATAATACATTACTTCCATTTCTCTTTCCACCTATAATTTTATTTTGCTGTATATATATCTTCAATCATTTTGTGTACACTTGATTGTTAAGAAGCATGGGCAGTCGGGCACTTCATTTAGGGTGTTGTATTTGTATAGTACTCATATTATACCAGTATCGTTTCGGTTGTTTTATGTTATAATTTTCAGAAATTGCTCGTGTTGTCGAGTCATACCCGTATCCGTGTCTGTGTCCATGTCCGTGTCCATGCTTTTTAGTTTTTTTTTTTTTTTTTTGAGTAAACAGTAATACTTACTAGAACATACACGAAAATAATAATATTAATATTTTAATCCAGGTTTATAGTACATTACATAACCAGAATACAACTACAAAATAGTTTAACTTTAATAGCTTTACATCATGTCAATGGCCAATTTTCTAGCAAAGTTTTTATGAAAACTTTGAGGTTGGCATTTGTTTTACATGGAAAAATACAAAGAAAAAAAAGTTCTGTGCGGCTCTTGAGAATAAAAGTTTGATCATACATAGTTATTGGTTTAGCTAACATTTTTTTTTTTTGCTTAATTAAATTTGCTCAGACAAGATGGGTTTGACTAGATTCATGTGACTGGATAAAAAATGTGGGTCCAAATAGGATAATTATATACGTTGGTGATGTGCCTTCCCATGTGCTGTGTTTCAGAACTTATATTCTGATGCACAACTTGAATTTCTGGTGGTTGAGTAGTTATAAGAGGAAGTCATATCTGCCTTTTATTTTATTTTCACTACTTTGCTTGGTAAAATTAAGAAACTATTCCAAATCCTTATGGACTTTTCACTACCTTATATGCAATATCATATTTATGAGAAAAGTTAATGGATATTCTAATAACACTGATTTACGAAATATTTTTAGAAATTTTTATGAAAATGTTAAGAAAAAAGTAACTTTTTTTTAATTATAATTTTTTATATTTCTCATAAAAGTGATATAAAAAATGGAATAGAACGAAGAAAAACTTCATTCATTTATTGTTTTAATAAGTTGAATTTCAATCAATACAACGTTAATGGAATAGAACTCAATCTTGATGAAAAAGAAAATAAGATTGAGTCATTGGACGTATCGAAGATATTATGCATGATCCCCATAAGGCCTCTATCATGAAAAGAATGATACTAGAAATTTTGACTGTCAAAATCAAAGAAAAAGAGTACGACCTTTAAGGTGATTATCACAACCAAAGAAAAAAAATTAGAGAAAAGAGATAAAAAAATTTTGCCTCTAGAATTTTATTGTGAATGATAAAATTCACATGATGGTTTTCCATGCAAGAAAGTGACATTTTGTTGCACAACTTTCACCAAACATCACTTTAAAACCGTTGGTCTATTATATGAGAGTTGTGAAATTTTGTAATAATTAGATGTTTAGTTATGTGACCAAAAACATTTACAATAAGATTTGTTATTATTATTATTATTATTATTATTATTTTGATAGGAACAAAAAGATTATTTATTTATACGTTCATGTCTGAAATCGCGTTACAACAAAAGGCATGGACCTTTAGATAGTTTTTCACAAAATTTGTAAAAGTTAGGTCCTAGAAGTTATAGATGTGCCAAATGACTCAACTTATGTATAATGTGAAACTCTATTGCTAAAATATCAAATGACTTATTAATTGTTAAGATCGTTTACTTAGTAAATCTCTATTACCTAAATTTTAAAATTTTAAAATATTACTCCAAATTAAATTCCATTAGCAAAAGTTTCAGAAAATTTGAAATAAAACTTATTGTTTAATTTAATTATTTTGATCATCTATCATTATTTTGTGTTAGGATCTTATAAAAATTACATTACATCCTACATATCATGATTGCGTCGGTGACTCAACACATGTACTACATGTCGTAAAATTTTGTGTACTTTTGCCATATGGCTTATAACATATTAAAATAGTTACTTTTATTCTAGGTGAATATCAATTAAATTTTAAGTGACTAACTAATTATTATGATAGTTTTGATAATAAAACATTGTTTGATAGTCGAGTCCTGAATAAATGATAATGGGTCGCTCGTTAGTCGTTACCACTACCAATGTGCTTCCCTTTTAACAATAAAATATACTAATTAGTAAGTAAAATAAGATAAAATATAGGTAGAAAAAGGAAATTGAAAATATATGGAAAGAAAAAAAAAATTTCCTTTACAGAGGTAGTACCTTAGATCATAAAGCATCCAACACCAACAATGAGAGATGCAGTGGTGAAGAAAGAAATACAACAACAATAATGTTGACAAAAAAAAAATCTAATACCTCAAAAAAAAAAAAAAAAAGTATAATTTTTGCCGCAACTATTCACGTGGTAAATTGTGAGTACTGAAAAAAAAAAAATCATTTATATGAAAGTAATAGATCGTCAATCATAGTTTGCTATGTAGGAGAGTTGTAATAAAAGTTGTGAATTTATTTGTGGTACTAGAAGAACTTTAATGTTAATTGTGACATATTACCAAATGCAATTGCAAATGTGGAGTTTCTAGGGATAATACAAGCATACTAAAAGTTTCTAACAAAAATGGCTAATTTTGGTACCTAAAAAAAAAAAAAATAGTTGCCACTTGACATGTGACTTTAGTCCACTGCAACCTCAATAACTTTTTGCCGCTTCTGAAGGAAGCTAATCCACCAACACATGAATTTAGGCTTCGAAATTTTAGGTAAACATGTCTGTAAACCAACTAGATTTTAGGTCTCTAGGCCCTAGGGCCCAAATTTGTAAGACAAATCGTTTTCATATTTAACATGCAGCTCCAACTTGAGTCCAAAATGACAAAAACAAGGACAAAAGGGGTGCTAGCTTTTCCATAGATAAGATTATTTGGAAATCCATAAGATTCGTTGAATAGGGGTGAATGTGTCTTTGATAGATAGGACCTTGTGTCCCTAGTTTTGATGAATGTCCCTATAACCCAAAAAGAAATCAAAATCAACATGACCTGTTTAGAGTTTATTGGTGCTTTGAAGCCATGGTTGTCTCTAGCTTAGCTCTCGTTATCTCTTTTTACCATATTATAGAGTTCACTAATTTTTCTATCAAACATGTTGGGGTACAAATGTGTGACCACATGAGATTATGTGAATCCAAGTTATCCAACAGCTAGCATGTACGGTTGATGATTCCATATCCACACGTTTTTTGCTATAGAACTATAGAAGATGCCATCTTGCAATAATCGAAGAGCCAACAAAACTGAAGAGGTTAAAAAAATATGTCAAGACAAAAAAGTCAATTTTAGTTACTTGTGTTGATATGAGACAAATTTTAATCATGTATGTGGCTGGGATATCATTCTTATCTATAAGGCTTTGATTGATTTGGTTATGGAAAAGTGGAGAATAGAAGATGTTTAGTTTTTTCTTATGTATGTTTGGTTGGGATGAAAAGGTTGATAGATAGAAAACTCATTTGTTTGGTTGAGATGAAAAATGAGAGGATAGAAAATGAAATTTGTATAAATAAACTCTCATAACCCTGTTACATAAAAAATAAAAAAAAATATTGTTGTCAATAATCAATATAAAAATAGTAAAAACTTAAAAATTAAAGTTGTAAAAAAAAAAAAAAAAAAAAACCAATGTCAAACACAAGTGGGAGGAGATGTGGATATATCAAAGATAAGTAATTTCCCATCAAATCCCCTCTTTTCCCCACATTTTCTCTCCAAAGTAGAGAGATTCCAAAATCACCCCAAATGGTGGATCCAAAGAGAAAACTCGTTACTCTTAGGCCCCACCATTTTTCTCCTCACCTTTCTCTTTCCTACTTTCCATCTTCCTATAATCATTCCAACCAAACGAGTCTAAATGATAGTTATATATTTGGTTGAAGAATTTCTTTCTACAAATTTGCATAAATAAAATAAGGGAACCTACATCCTGGTTGTAGCGATAAATAAATCAAATTATTTATGAACAATGTTTTGAGAAAATCTTTGTTGATGTTTGTTTATTTAGCTAAAGAGTCAAATTCAAGGCTTGATTATTGAAAACTAAGCTCATTTATAATAATGTATTTATAAGTAAACTAGTTAATATAATAACCAATTTAAATATATATAATATTATATGTATAATATATAATATTATATGTAATATATGTATAAGAATATACTTATATAGACTTAACATGAGATAATATAAATTTCTAAATAAATGTATAAGATATCAAATTATTATTTATAACTGATTGATAATATAAAATTTTAATTTCATAAAAATTCATATTAAAAATTGAATATAATTTTTAATAATACAAGGTTAATAAATCTAATTTTTATAAGTTTGTAAATGAAAATATTATATCTAATTAACTTAATAATATAATTTCAAAAAATTTTTAATAATAATTTCAACTATTTTAGTTATCAATTATTTGCATAAATTTATGTAAAAAGTTTTCAGTCATATTATTCACTGTATTTGGAGAAAAATTAAGTCAATGAAGTAGATTTTAAACAAGATTAAGCTTGTTTGAAAGGTAAATGAACTAAATATGAATATGTAATAAAGCTTATTAATGAGTTTAAATTTAAATTGTGTTCAAAATAAAATTAAATGAACAATTTTAAATTTTTAATAATTTGTTCTACTCAACTTGTTTACAATCCTAATGTCAGTATTTGAATCTAAATCATTTATTAAAGAAAGGACCAAAGGTATCACTCCAATTATGAGATACTATGTCAATAAGTTTAATTTGTTCTCAAGTCTCTTCAAATTTTACATGAATAACATTAATTATTGAGGAAGCATCGCATTTGAGTGTAAGATGGGGTCTAAAAATTTGTTCAACTCTCTTTGTTCATGACAAGGATTGATTGGACGCTTGTGGACTTGAATCAATAAACCAACAAGAGAAATGCAGCTTCAATTTTTTTTTTTTATTATATAAATTATTTAATTTTTTAACATATAACATGAGGCCCACAAAATTTTCATCTTCGTGTCACACATTCGTCACATACACACCTCAAAATGCATAGATGCATACTGCTTATCGCGCTTGGCCAATGACACCAAAAACCAATACATCATCTTAATCCTCTTAGCCAAATAATAACAAACTAAACCCAAAATGCTCCCAAGACTCCAAAACACCAAACCCATAGTTTATATACACAAACAAATAATGATAATGATATATAATCAATCAAATATGTCAAGTGGATTGACCTTAACTAGTTAAACCCCTTTTTACAAAATTTACAGTAAATAAAAAATTAAAAAAAGAAAAGAAAATGTCAACGGATGCACTATGAACATTGGTTTATGAGTTATTTTTAAAAATATTTTATGATAAAATAATTAATTATTTTGACAATTTTTTATATTTTCCGTAAAAGTGATGTCAATTTTTTTTAAAAAAAATAGTTTATTAATAAGAATAATTATTAGGTATTTCTGAAATACGAAGAATGATTCACTCTCCTCTCATATGGGAAATTATTGTGTAACTATAAATGCGTACTCCTTTCTCTCACATAAATGATGGGTCCTATTAATTAAATTCATGGTGGGACCCACCATTTAAGTGAGATATAAGATTACACATTTATGATACTCCGGAAGTATCTAATAATTTTTCCTCTTACATTTATGGTGGATCCTACCATAAATGATGAAGAAGGAGCATCATTTCTAAACTCCCAAGATACTAAAAAATCTTTTTATTAATAATTGCTCTAATAGCATCAGTAAACATGTCCTAAAAAAAATGTAAAAAATGAAAAAAGAAAACGCAAAGCCACGTATGAAAAGCAGACACAAACCATAGGTTTCATAACGCCACAACTTTACACCCACACATCCACATGGTGCCACCCCATCTCTGTCTTTCTTTCTCTCTCCCACACACACACACACACACACACACACATACATATATTTATATATATAAACCAACACACACACACAAAACCTTTCATTCATATTTTTCTCTCTCTATTTCCACTTGTACGGTCTCTAAAGATTCCCCCTTTAACAAGAACAAGAAGAAGAGAGAAGAGATTTTTTTTGGTATAGCAAAGTGAAAGGTTTTCTCTCTCAGAGATGGAGATGAAGTCAGAGACGTGTGGAAACGGAGAGATCATGTTGTTTGGGGTGAGAGTTGTGGTGGACTCGATAAGGAAGAGCGTGAGTATGAACAATCTCTCTCAGTATGAACAGCCTCAGCCTCAGCCTCAACAACCTCATCAAGATGGAGAGGCTTCCAATAATAGTAGCAATAAGATTCCATCCAAAGATGATGTTGCTGCTGGTTACGCCTCCGCCGACGACGCCGTCCCTAGCTCACGCGCCACCCGTGAACGTGAACGTAAACGAGGTCCGATTCTGATAGATCACCGATCATTATATTTTGAGATTTATTTTTATTTATTTTTCTCATAAATCCAAATCCAAAGCCTTTTTGACTATATATTCTATACCAAATTCTGCTATAATAGGTTTTTTTTTTTTTTTTTTTTTTTGCTGAATTTTTAACTACTCCTAGTTGATCCATAAAGCTATGAATTCGCATGTACAAAATTCCTTGTCTTTTTTACTGTTCCTATGTGAAAAAAAAAGATTGTTTAGAAAAATAAAGTTTTTGATTTGATTACTATTACAAGTGAGTTGATTCAAGTTTAGAGAGAGAAAAAAAAAAAAACAAGTAACATTAGTAGAAGCAGTAAAAAAAAAGTTGTCTTTATTAGTCCGTTGAGACTAAGATTTGGTTATTTATGATGTTGTTGTTTTTGTTGAATCTATGGTAGATTATAAGATTTTGGGACTAAGGTCTTGGTTGTTTTTGTTACGATGTTTTAGGTGTGCCATGGACAGAGGACGAGCACAAGCTATTCCTGCTGGGATTGCAGAAAGTAGGGAAAGGAGATTGGAGAGGAATATCTAGAAACTTTGTGAAGACTCGCACGCCAACCCAGGTTGCAAGTCATGCTCAGAAGTACTTTCTCCGCCGTACCAACCTCAATCGCCGCCGCCGCCGATCTAGCCTCTTTGACATCACCACTGATACGGTAACCCATCAAATACTATGCTTGCTTTCTTGTTTGGTTGATGAGAAAAAATAATAATTTTGTGGACAACAACAAAAGAATCTTGAAATTTTCAATCTTGAATTTTTAATGAGCTGTGATCTAATTATGTTTGACTGTTGACTTAATTTTTGGGGAATATTTTTAAATTATTTTCTATGAATATATAGATTGAGTGTTGGATTTAATTTTGTTACTTCTTAGGCAATTACCTATTACAAGGAAAAATGGTCTTCTTACTTTGTCGGCAATGAGATAATATGTAACTTCTTAGAAATGAAACGGTTATTAATTTCTAATGGTGGTGCTCATTTCTATGTTATTTCTTCGGTTTTGCTAGTATAGTACGTTTTGGTTGTTGAGAAAATTTAGAAAGACTAAACCCAAGGTAAAAAAATAGTAGTAGTAGTACTAATGGAGAATCCTATGTTTTTATATTTGTTTTGGTTTCTTAAAGAATTTGTGAAAGTTGACCCATATATAGTTGAGTGATTTTCTTTGTGATTTCCTACGTTTTCTCAATGACCAAATGGTAAAAACCTTTTCTTGACCGTGGACCAATTCTCCTGTGTTAGGTCACTGCAATTCCAATGGAAGATGAACCAGGGTATAATAATCAAGATAATGTGTCGAATTCACATTCATTGCCACCTCCGCCGCCTGAAACGTGCAATTTTAGTGGTTATCCTATGATGCCTGCATTTCCAATGACTGTTGGGCCAGCTGTGGTTCCAGTTCCCATTGAGAACCCAATGGAAAATCTAAGCTTAGGACAGGGGAATCTGGATATCAATGCATCATCAAAGCTTGTCCGTCCAATTCCTATCCATACGGCTACTCATGCCGCAATCATAACGGACCTTAACTTGAATTGGAAGTCGACTACTGATCCATCACCATTGACTCTCAAGCTGTCATTGACATCTGATCAGAGGGAGTCACCGTCGAGGCATCCTTCAGCTTTCCAAGCAATGCCAAACTTCAACAATGGGGATAGTATCATCACTGTTGCTTGAGAAAAATATTAAATATGGGGGAATGGTTGATAATTAGTGCAGGTTTCTTAGATCAATTTATCTCTCTAGAAGGAAAAAAAAAAAAAAAATGAGAATGGGTTAGAGATGACAAGGTAATTAGGTGACTGAATTTGTCCTTGTTTGTTTTGTACAGACCCAGAAACTGTCATGTCATTTTCTTTGTTGTTGGTTTATGCTATTATCTTAGATTCGCGTTCCTTTGGCTGTTCTTGATTGTAGCTAATATAACTGAAAATAACAAGGACACTGTTCATTACTTATACAATGGTGGGTCTAGCCTAACTCTAACGTGAGTGGTTTTCATGGCTTTTAGAGGAGAAAAAAATCAAGTTGGATTATTAGTAGAAGCGCATTTTCTTCCCTTTTCAGTGATGGACACGTTGATTTTGTGTGTGTGTGGATTGATTTTGGTACCCAATAATGGAGCAGGGTAGTTGTGGTAGTGTGATTAATGCCGTGTTGTGGGTCATACAATTGAATGGGGAAAATAGTTTTTAAAACGTGTGGTGGGTTTTGCATTTATGGTTTTATTGATTGTTACATTTTGGTAACTTTGAGAAGTGAGAAACCCCTTATTAAAGGGATTGTTTGTTTAAAACTGACGTTGATATTAAGAATTATGGTGCTCTGTGAAAAGAAAAAATACAAAAAAGTAGAAAACAGAAGCTTTTTCTCATTTGCCAGAGGAGGGTCTGTTAAATATGGTTAGGAAAGTGAAAATAGAAATGGAAAATTTGCAGACTGACTTGCTGATTTTTTGGACTTTTGAGATCTATTTTTTTCATTTTCTGTACTATAGGATACAGAGAATGTTCTATTGGCATGGATATGGTGACTGAATTCTGAAATTTCTTGCCCCATGGCTAACTATTTTTTTGGGATTAAGTGCAATAATTCTTATTTGGCCCCAAATTATAGTCTCAGCTGAATTTATGGTATTGATTCTTATCTTTATTTGGATTAAGTTTATTGACTTTTTAAAAAGGAAAGTTGGATTGGAAGTGAAATCTCAGTAAAAAAGAAAAGTTGCAGTTAATTGTGAAACATAGACATTATTGCATAGGAAGCTCTGTACCTGGGTGGGCCATTGGGTTGAATCTGGGACAGGTAGGTTGAGATGGGCTAAACCTTGAGTTTGAGTTTATGGGTCAAACATTGATGATTAACTAATTGAACCAGAACTTGCCAGCCCTGTTTATGATCAGTATCCTGTCTGCTGTGGCAGCTGCGTCTGGAACAGTCCTTTGGAAGAAAAGAAAATGATAAATTTACTTGACATAAAAATGTGATTGGTTTCACTTCAAAAATTAATATATAAATATTTATACTACTTTTATGTGATTGGTGCAGTAAAATTTAGCATAACTCTTTAAATATTTATGCTTAATCATGTGATTTATTTAATAATTATACAAGTTTAAATAACTTAATAAGTTATATGATTAATAGCACACGAGTCATCTACAACCCTTTGTAGTGGGTTTAAAGAGATTTTAGGACTCGCATTCCAACTTGAGATATAGCGAATTTGGGGGTGGTAATTTGTTTTTGTGTCATGTTAGTGTTAAAGTAGGGGTATTCTAATACATTGGTCAACTCTAACTTAATGAATGATGAATTTAATAATCTTGTCAAAACTCTTCAATTTTAACACGACTTATTTATTAATAGGTTTAACATGATGCAAACAAGTTTAACACGCTTAATATATACCTATTTTAACTTATTTAATAAACATGTTATATTGGATTAACATGAATACTATCCATTTCAACCCACAAAAATAATATGATCCAAAATAATTGACTTTTTTTTTTTTTTTTTTATAAATATTTTGTAAGTACATTAATTATAACAGTTACAAACAAATAAATTATATACAAAATTTAATTCATTATAACATTAAAGCACTAATAATAGCTTACAATATTAAAGTTATTATTTCAACTCAATGGAGTTCCACCCAAATTGATTCGTATGGAATTGACATGAACAATAAATAAAGTCATTTATTAATTATGTCAAGAGATGAATTGACCATTTTAATCCAAATTCATTTATACTAAAAGTCTAACTTTGAAAAAAAAAAAAAAAAATTGGCATTGTCAAATATTGCCACCTAGAGACGCAGACTTTTGGCATTCCTTTTTGGAAGCTGTATCTGGACACCGTGTGACAATTGCCATTACTACAATTTCTCTTGTAATCATTTCTAGCTAATCCAGCTCTGGAAATGACTACAAAAAAGGAGGCAACATTATATTCGAAGAAGGTCCTATCTGAAAGGAATCGTTGAAGTTTTCCATCATCTTAATATTTGAAGGCTGAACAAACCGAATCAAGTTCAACTACGCACTCATTAACCTGATTTGACTAATTTAGCAGAGGTTCGGTTAATGAGTGTTGTTAGAGTATTTGTTAATACTTAATTTTTAGAAAATTTTGATATTACTTTTATGAGAAATATAAAAAGCTGTCTAAAAAATCAATTATATTCTTCTTTTCTCATAAATTTTTTTAAATTGTTAGTAGAATATTCGTTAACTTTTCACATTTACCAGTTACAGTTAGTATAGTGAACGAACAATAATGCTACTACTACACACTTTGACATGATTATCATACGTGGTAGACTGTAAGTGGTGAAAAAAAAATAGTGAGGTTATGTAATAGTGATAAACAACTAATCATAGTCTGTCACATAGGACAATTGTGGTAAAGTGTGTAATACTAACATTATTAGTACGTGAAATGGAAAAAGAAGTAGGATTATCACATAAATTACCCTTATTTATTTATTATTTATTACAAATTACAATCATTACTCATTAGACATTTAGGGCTTGGTTTACACAATATGACCACCAAATCCATTGCATTAACAATGTAAAGAAAATTCTCTACGACCTTGTTATGGTTTTCCTTTCCATTAAGGTCGTTCATGTAACCACTAGAGTGAAAAATGGCCTTTATTAATGTCACAATTATGACTTATCATTGCCATGAGTAAGTGATAAGTGAATTTTTTCTTCATTGTTGAAAGTAATTGAAAGCAAGCATGCGGCTTAGATAGTGCGAGATCACTGTGGCCAATTTTGAATTTCTAGTTGGATTTGTCCTGAGACAAGTACGATGATGCACTACTATTTTGTAGCAGAATCATGGGCTATTTAAAAGGTTTAATTTTTCGCATGGCACATTACAACTTACAAGTAGATTCTTTAGTTGGATATACCGACATACTGCTACTTTTGTTCTGCTAAAAACGAAGGATGATGATTTGTGAATAAATGCTTCTTCTTTTTTGTGTGTGTGGAGAGGTAAGGTTATTGAATGTGTATTTTTTTTAAGTGTCCCAATTTTATTTATGATATTCTTTTGTGAAATATTGAGCAAATGGCCATTCTACAATATCCTTGTTTCAAACAAAATAGTTGTTTATGCTAATTGAAAGCATAAGAAAAATCATAGGGCATTTCTTAGTTAATAAGATAATGTTTGACTGATTTACAAGTCAAGGGACAATCTGAAATAGATAGTTTATCCTTCTTGTTAATAGTGATTTTTTTGCTTCCTAGGTTTAAATTTAAACTAATATATAAGCTCTTCACAAACTTATTTAAGGATAAAAGTTCACAAGGTTCAAGTATAATTTAAATCATCAATTTCCAACCAAAAAAAAAAAGAAATCTTTGCATTTTATTTTTCAAAATTTGCTTTATGCCTACAAGGAAAAAAGAGAGTAAAAAAGAGTATTATGAAGCCAAATGACAGCTTTGAAAAGAAGTACATCCACACTACTGAAAATGACGCCATAATTTACAACTTACAAGTATTCAATTCCACCAAACAATGCCACATAAAGCTCTGGTAGAGGAGGACCATGAGCCCCTTCTATTCAGCAAGGCATAAAGGTAACCAACAGCAAAAGGAGAATCTAATACACTTTACAAAACACTAGTCATTATCCTATCCAAGCAAGGAAGATACGCCATCTTATTTACAGGTTTATTCTAACCAAGATGACAGCAAGTAGATAAACAAAAACATAAACAAACAACACAGATAAAGGTGGCTATTTAAGTACAGCATAAGGTTGAGAAGGTAGTATGCATGGAGAAATCTTTGATGCATCATAATGATTTTGGCATTTCTCATGTACCTTCCTAATGTATGCAGAAGCCCTACCATCAATGTTCATCTCTTCGCAGATCACATATGTAGATTCATCGTTTTCACCAGGTTCAATCAAGTATGAAATTTTCTTTGACCTGCTCTGTAGTTCTTGTGACCTTTGGTTCTTGGTTGACAAGTCAACCATGGCAGAGCTCATCACAGGTGCAAGGTTCTTAGTTACTACTTGATTTCCACGTACTCCAAGACTCATCTTAGAAATACAGAAAGATGATAGCTTAATGATGTTCACTACCATCTTCATTGACTTCTCACAAATGGACTCGTTGCTCCTGCCCTTACTATTCATGGCTACAAATTTTTTAACTGCCACAACTACTCTCTAATAGCAATTAAGACAATTGAGGTTAATTGGTGATATGATAATGGTATTTTGTATATAAATAAGCAAGTGATACTTGCTTCTGAAGCTATGTAGGGTTGTAGATAGGTGATTTTCTATCTGGGTCCTTCTAGGGTTGTGGAAAAAAACAGCCAACACCAACTTTCTTTAGTGGATGCACCCCTTTCAAATTTTATGAAATGAAGTCCTATTCTGGGGGCCATAATGTTACTTAAAGAATATATCCCCCCTACCTATCTATGCTTAACAAGAGTCAGCGTGAAACATGAAATGCCATTGTTTTTGTTGAAAAATAACATGATTTGCCATTGTTGGGGTACTCATCACCAATCATGACTTCTTGTTTTGCTTTTCCTGCAGATGCCCAGCAAAACTCTTATCACTTGTACAACTAATTCTAATCAACACAGAAGGAAAAACAAATCAAATTTATATCAATCATTTTCATAACAAATATCAAGCTTCTGAGATGCCATCATTAGCTAAGCACATATTAATGTGTTGTCTAGATTTTAATGGTTTAATTTTCTCGTTGTCTATAAAGTGAGTTGGAACAAGATTCTTTAATGTTGCTTTCCTCTCTATACTTTCTAATTACATCTCTTACTTTTCACCGTTGCTTTGTGTCAACTTCCTAAGGAAGTTCAGACAGAATCCCCCCCCCCCCCCCCCCCCCCTCTCTCTCTCTGAAATCTAGCAGAAGCCTAGCCATAAGCTTAGTTTAGTGATTTGGATTGGATATTATGATATGCTTCAATTAGTAACTATCTAAAAAGTTTGAAGCCTCCATAAATTATCACGCTCTGCAACTTAGGTGAGGAATGTAACCATGATCATTCACTATGCAATTAACTATATTAGAAATTTAAAAATCTCAAGTTATTGAGCTCTCCAACCTCTACAAGGAGATTAAACATGAATAATTTGCCATCATCACGGGATCAACACAATTTCTTCACAAGAAAAACCAATATTTGTTCCACCCTACCAAGATAAAATATAAATAAAATGGATAAAAGTTAGTGCCCAGTAGGCTCTCTTTTTCTCTCTCTGTGAGTATGCATAATGTTCTATTATTTATCTCTTACTATAAGTATGCATAGCATTCTATTATTTGCCCATACGAGTGGAGATTCACTTTCTTTCTTTTTTATATTAATTTATCAAACCTTAGCTTGACTTCACAATTGGATGGGTGGAGAGGAGAGGAGAGAGGGAGACGGGTGGAGATTTAAACTCGTTTGGATTTCTTTTTAACAGGAAGGGGAAAGAATTTGATGGGATTTGGGGCTTAGAGATGTCCAATTTGAGAGAATTTATAGGGGAATGAATTCTAATTTTATAAATTTTATGTATTTCCCTCCATGTGTTTTTTTTCCCTCTTAAATTGTAGAGTTTAACAAATAAATGATATATTTATCCAATTTTTTACAAGTAATCATTTCCTCTCATTTTCATCTTACAACCAACTCTCCTCCCCTCTTAATTTTTAAAACATCCAAATAAGAGGAGGGATATCTACTCTGCTCTCCACTTGTCTCAACTTCTTTGTTTTCAAACACAATTTAAGTCCACCCACTACTTGGAGCTAACTCAGATAATTGTTTGTTATACAATCCTATCCAGCATCTTACTATATAGTCTCTTATACCACAGCTTCACATAGACCAAAATTATTTGAGCTAAATAGCATATTCTTCTCCTTAGATGATGATGATTATTATTATTATCATTAGCATCTTTCTTCTACTTCTCCTTCCATGATCATTATTATTTGTTTAATGAACAGCGTCTTACTATTTGATGTTTGACTTCTTCTACTTCTCCTTTGATGATCATTATTATTTGTTTAATGAATAGCGTCTTACTATTTGATGTTTGATGTTATTTGTTACGATATTGTCTCTTTCTCCACAATAAAAATAACAACCAAAACTTTATCTCAAAATTTTGGGATCAACTATCAATCCTCAACAGACTATTTAGGGTCAACTACATGTATTCTTTTCCATCATTTTATACTATCCAAAGTATTAATCTTCTTTGTTACTTCCTTAATTAATATGCCACTTTTTTTTTCAATAAGTCTTAAATTTGTTAAGATTTATTTATTTATTATTATTATTTTTTAAATTTGACAATTGGGAGGGGGATTTGAATCCTGGATGTTTCCATTAAAAACACTAGGAGGTACCAACTAGTTGAGCGACAATGCGTTTGGCCAACATATCACTTATTACTATTATTACTACTAATGTTCAACTCACTAAAGACCAGTTGAGCTACAAGGCTTTTGGTTAACATATAACTTTTTAAAATTATTAGTACTAATGTTATCAACCCATTCCTCCTTATTTGTGCATAATTGCTCTCTTTTGCACATGACCAAATCATCTCAAACAACTCTCCCTTAATCTTTTGATCAACAGATGCCAGTCTTATCCATCTTAATATTTCATTTTAGCTACACTAATTTTTTGCTTATTGACAGCCCAACATTTAGCATCATAGAACATAGATGTTCTTATAGCAGTTTTATAAAATTTTCTACTTAATTTAATAAGAGCAAAACTCCTGATGTACTTCACCACTTCATTTGCTCTACTCTTCTCATGATTTACATCATCTTTAATCTCTCCATCTTAATCAATTGTTGATCCAAGATATCATAAACTCACTCTTGGCCTTGGATATTTATTGCATTAAGTCTTACAACCCCTTCATCTATATTTCTACTTTCATTAAAATTATGTTCCATGTACTTTGTTTTGGTCCTACTAGTAAAAAGCAATTGTGATAGAGAAATTGTCAACCTCAGAAAATAAATAAAACTTGCCATGCAGAGTTTGTATCTTACCGGACATGTTGTACCTGATATGGCTCTAGTGCACAAGGAATGAAATGAAACATAAATGCCCACACTTCATCTCAAAACATTTTTTAACTGTAAGAATTTTTTAAAAGTTCACTAAAATTTAAGACTAAGCGGAGTAGGAAGTGAAAATCCACAAAATTATTTATTCTAAGACGAGTTAGAAATATTGTACATGAGATATGAATGTGAACATATTTGTTTGTTTGATAGCAGGACTTGCAATCAGTTAAGATTACAATTGAATGGCAGCCCTGCTTCAAACCACCCTTCATATCATCCTAACTATGCTCTTGGCCGGAAGCTATAAGTTTATACAGATGAAAGCCAAGGGTTAGGTGCCACATAAGTATATCCTTGGAAATGTTCACCTGCAGTTGGCGTGGGAGCTGGTGAGTCATCTGCAGGCATTGCTGTCCAGCACCGGTCGAAATTGGCTGTACAGTCTTTTCCACTCACATCTGGCTTGAACTTTGGTTGCAGTTCTCTGGCCTCTAATTTCTTCCAATTGATTGATTGAAACCACTTGTGACTTTTGATCTCATCCCCTCCATTAGGACCACTGCCTAATCTTCTTGATGGTTCCTTTTGCAGCAACTGGGGAAAAAAAAATTAGAGAAATATTTATCTAAGTTTTATTTGACAGGAAAATTAAAATAAAAGATGCGCAGGGTTGGGGGGAGGAAGGAAAAGAAGAGAGACAAAAAAAATCACTTTGAAAGGAATAAAGAAATATACTTACTCCTTTAAGTAAGGAATGAGCGTCACTGGTAAGAAATGGTGGAAGTTTAAACTTCTCTTTGATGATTTTCTCCTGAAGTTTCTTTCTATTTGCATGCGTAAATGGTGGCTGCAGAAAGAAATAAATAGTTTGGGAAAAAAACAATAAAAATTTGGCAATTAATGTAACAACACTTCAGACCCCTAATAATTAGCTATTTGAGCCCGACAGTTCAAAGACATTTAATGATAAATTCCTCAACTATCAATATCAGCCTAGATATTAGCCAAAAAAGGAGCCAACTGAGTTCTATCAGGAGCAACTCGCAGTCCAAAGCAGGTGACTCCATAACATCTGTGCTATATGGAATAATGGTTACTAAAAGGCAAGTATCTGTGCTTAACCCAGGATGACAAGCACGTGGGCATAGGGTATGCACTCAACAAAACAGTTGGATATGTCCTCAACATGCATCTATGACAAAGAAAAAAGGAACAACTTGCTAGCAGACTGTAAGTTACCTCAATCCTTCTGAAAATGATGAAGTAACCGTGCCTTACATGCTAGTATGTTACAGAGGCACTTTGTTTTTGCGTGAAGTATGGAAAGAGAGCAAATTCCAAAAATAGCTATTCAGTTAGATTTGTCCATTATCATTTTTTTTTTCTTATCCCCATTTATTCTAGGAAGCAATATGCACTCCCTTTCCAGTAAAAGCCATGCTACCTAACTTTTGACCCTTTGACATTGGTGGATACAATTAACAGGTTACTGGTTTGGAAATCTAGCAATTATTTGGGCAACAAGAAAGCCATAATTGTTAAAAGAGTTCCTTTTCTTCAGTAAAGCCACTACTGACAAGAAGACTAAAACAAACAACTCCCAGTGACCACTTAGGATGGATGGATACAATGTTCATATTCAAATTAGGTACTCCTAAGGTCATCATAAGTTATAAAATCTGGAAATTCTAAAGCACTAAAATTTTCACATGGAATTACCTGTCCAGTTAGCATCTCAAACAAGAGTATCCCAACACTCCACCAATCTGCATCTTTATTGTGGCCTTTAGACAGCAAAATTTCTGGAGCCATGTATTCTGTGGTCCCACACATTGAATTTGATCTGCTTGATTCATCAATTTCCTTTGCCAGTCCAAAATCAGTTAGCATAACCTGTATCACAGGTACCAACATTAAGACAAATAAAAGCAAACTTATTTTAAGAAAGTATATCTATGCAAGAAAAGCATATTTCAAGACTTTCAAGCATATTTATATCTATGACCGAAATGGGAAAATGGGCATGGCCATTACATGGCCATCAGCGTTCATGAGAATATTTTCAGGTTTAAGATCTCGATGCACGATCCCGCACTTGTGAAGATGTGAAACAGCAGAAACTATCTCAGCAGTATAAACCCTTGCCTGATCCTCACTACTCAAGACACACCCAAAGCCAAAATCAAACAGGTGAACATACATACATACAATGTGATTAGAAATCCAGAATTTCAAAAAGAACTACAGAAGATACCTGAAGATTCCCTGCCGGTACAGATGAAAAAAGAGATGCCCTCCATTAATAAAATCCAGAATCAAGTAAAGCTTAGTCTTGGTCTGCAATGTCATCCACAAAATAATAATTACAACATTCTACATCCATGTAAATTCATAAGGATTCTCCACAAACGTAGAGGAACCAAAAAGAATCTCAAGCCTATTTTTGGACCATTTATCATGCCAAGCCAAATCTTCTACATGTAATGGCCATTTGGATTAGCTTTTAGCTTCAGCTTTTAAGCTTATTTGCTTATATATTGCTTTTTTAAAACCTCAAATTTTCTTGGTTCAACCATTCGTTTGCCCACTTTCAACAAATCAGCAAAAAGCTAATCCAAAAGCAAATTAAGCAATACCCTTTTGCCATTTAGGATTTCCTAGTAAACAGATTATACAATCAAATCTTTGATCTATAGAAATGTGATAACTGCATTTCTTAAGTCCCATAATCCAATAACCAAAACCACCAATTAAAAAAACTTTCAAATCATGTTACTAATGTGGGCCAGTAGAAAGCAGCAACAACAAAGGTCATATGCCCAACTCAAATGTTTATGAGAATCTAGAATCTTTCATTGTTTCCACGTTTAATTTGTCTTAAAACCCAATTCACAATTGGCAAACTACGACCAATAAAAATTGAATCTTGTATCACAAAAATTGAAACCCATGTCTAATAATCCATAAAATTTTGAAATTCACAAAGAAAAAAAGAGAGTATACCTGAAAGGAGTAGCGGAGCTGAACAATAAAAGGGTGGACAACTTTAGTGAGAATGTCCCTCTCAGCCTTCATGTAATCCACATGGTTCTTCTTTATAATTGTGTCCTTCCTCATCACTTTCATGGCGTAAATCCCATCTCTACTACCATCACTATCACTATCAGAACCACAATGAATATTCTCTTTTTTCTTCTTCTTCCTTCTGACTTGGAACACTTTTCCAAAAGCACCTTGCCCCACAACTCTCAGAATCTCAAAATCCAAAGGCCCAATCTTTCCCACACTCTCACTCTCACCATCACCATCATCATCAGCTGGGTCATTTCCGGGTTCGGTTTCGGGTTCAGAGTCGGGTTCGAGTTCGGGTTCAAGAGGGAGAGAGCGGGAGAGAGAAGAGGTGGTGAAGCGAGGAGAGGGACCCACGAAGGAGTGGGACCGGTTGTGGATCACAGGTGGGTCCACTGGGATTGGGAAGGTGGTGGTGGCGGCGGTGGCGGCAGAGAAGGAGGGTGATGACGTGGACTGTGGTGATGAAGATGAAGGGTTGGGATTTGAAGTTGAGTTTTGGTTTTGGTGGTGATGTGGGGTTAAGGGACCAAACACTTCGGAGAAGTCGAAGTCATCTTGGGTGGTGGTGGTGGTGTCGGAATACGATGGGATTGAAACTGTAAGCTTGTTGTTAAGGTTGGTGGCTAAGAAAGTGTGCAAGTATTTCTTCTTCTGAGAATTCGACAACATTTTTGAGGGGAGAGAGAGAGAGAGAGAGGAAAAGAATCTGTTAAGGTTATGTGTTTGTGTTTTTTTTTTTTTGGGGTTGGAGAATTGAGAGAGCCAGCCAAGAATTTTTGATATTCAAGGCGGGCTGAGAGAGCCTGGATTACATCGTAGAGAGATTGATGGTAGAGAAGAAAAGGTGACAATCATTGGTGCAAAGCAATAACAATCTTAACGCAAATTTGCTTTTATAGAAGAACATGGAAGATCAGAGAATACATTGAATTCAACAACAACGTGGATATGTTTGACTGTGGCTGCCAACTCGCCTTTGGTGGCTCGTGTTCAATACTCGCAAGTAGCAACAATTTATGTGTTCATTATCCTACTTGTCGTTTTAGGAAACCTTTGGAGTATTATAGGGTTGAAAGACAGTGAAAAACTAGAGTTTTGAGTACGACATTAGTTTGGGATAACACACTAGTAAGGGTATTTGGTTTTAGCCATTTTTGTAACACAAAATCCATGGACCCTACCTAAAAAATGTGTTTGGTTTAGTTTTTAAGTAGAATTTCCGTAACTCAAAATTCAAAATTTTGAGTTTAAGCCACGGAAATAGAAAACAACTCAAAATTATAGTTTGAGTCACAAAAATAGGAAACAAGTTTTGAGCGTTTTCAAGTTATGAGTTTCAAATTTTAGTGTTAGTCTTGTAAATAAATGAATCTGTGTGGGGCTTGCATCAGAGTAATTTCTCCATCAACTCAGAACTAACCATTGCTCCTCTCTTTCTTCTTTCTCATTACGCAGTTTTTACTCCATACTCAACACACTCACCTCTCTTCCTAACAAACAAAACTAGTTTGGTATAGTTATATTTTTTACCCAAAACTTAATTTTTAAGCAAATATAAATCAACGGACATAAGTTTCACTTCACAAAAATGTAATACATGAAGCCTATACGAAATAATCATCTGATTCATCACCTCTTGTAAAATTTTGGTATCCGTTTCTTGTCACACAACTTTCCCAATGCCGTTTCTTCTTTAATTCAATTTAAGCTAAAACTAAATTCTCGAAAATTAAATTTACTATTATTCAACAAAACAATTTTCTCAACAATCAAATTTACGCAAGTTACTATTAATTTGACATGGATAAAATTTGATACAATTCATTGGGTATATACTTTAAAGTCTTAAATGTTGTACTTTAAATGCTAAAATTAGAATCAACCATGTTAGCTAATTCAACCATGGTTCTGTATCAGCCAATACAGCACAAGCCACGTTATCTTTCATTAACAAAATTGTCTTAATGACCAATGCATTTTGCCCATCTGACATTCTTTCGTTCCTAGCAAAATTAACAATTTCTTAACCGGAAATTATGAACATAGTCAATCCAAATAATGCAATGCATTTGAGAGGTAACTTGCCTCAATTTAACAAAGACAAAGACGAGTAGACGACTAGTAAGAATAGCAATGGGTTCAAAAAATTCCAACATTGTAAAGGATGAAAGATCAATGACTCCTAAAGAATGCTTTTTTTTTTTTTTTACCTTCTCTTTTTGTTTTTCTTTTCCATTACAGTAAATTACAACTCTATACTGAATAAACTTGGTACCCCAAAAAATGACAAAGCCAAGACAAGTGAAACCACTCTATGATCCCAATTCCCACATCTCATCAACAGCTCAACAACGGTCGCTCTTCCAACCCAATATGAAGGGACAATGATTCTCCTTTAAAATTGGAGAACGAAAATTAAATACAGAAAGGGTAAAAAAAAAAAAAAAAAAAACACAGCTAATACACAGACAAATTTGGCAATTTGACTATAGTGGCCTAATCAAAATGGCCCTTTTTTGTCACTCACTAATCTCCTATGATTAGGACTGATATTGGGTCGGGTCGGGTTGGGTTTACTGTGACCCGAAACCCGACCCGACAGAAATCGGGTTTGGTTGCATGAAACCCGACCCGACCAGGAAAACCGGGTCTGAAATTGGGTCAGTTTTCCGGGTCTCGGGTCGGGTCTCGGGTTTTTTTTTTTTTTTTTTTCCCAGGAGCCTTTATACTAAATGTTATTATGTTCTTTTTTTTCTCTACGGCTTGTTTTCCAGGAGCCTTTATACTAAATGTTACTATATTCTTTTTTACAATAATAATCTCTCATTAAAAAAAAAAAAAAAAATCCAATATCAAATCATTAAAAAAAAAAAATCATACTATTTAACTATTTGAATCTGCTATTAACAGTAGAAAATAAAAGCTAAAATCTCCTCAGCAAGCCACATTTAACAGTTCTCAAATCCTCAATAGTTCCCAATATTCTCTCATATGCAACTTTCAACAGAACCAACAATAGCACTCCCACCAAAGAAAGAACTAGTCAGCCTTGTTTTCACTGTTTATAAGATCCAATACCCAACAAATCCCAGATAAAGCATTGAAAAACTCTATGTACAACTTCATTAACTCAACTTTTGACCAAACCATTAATGTGGAAATCGCATCACCTAAATTAAAGAATGAAAAACTTGCTAAGATATCTCCAGATCATTGAACATCATAATTACAAGCTAAAGTAATTACAAAAGAGCTTCCATTTCCAAACTCCCAAGTGAAAGTTGCTCCAATATTTTCCATCTACAGCACCAAGGGGGAAAAATAAATAATAAACAAGTCATTTAACAGAAGTCCAATTTCTAAGATATACTCATATCCCATTCAACATAACTAAGATCAAAACACAGGATCTAATATTTTAGCTGCAATGAGCTGCCCAAGTCAAGCCAAAGTCCTCATTTAACACCAGAAGAACCGCAAAAATCAATTAAGTAAATGACAAAGCCTAATATTTTAATCCTTTTGAATCTAATCACAGGATCCTACATAAAATTTCTTAACAATCACACCAAAGTTAGACTAATTCAAACCTAAAAGCCTACATCGAAATCAAATTCGGCAACTGAATCTTATACTAATAAAAAAAAAAAGATTAAAAAAAAAACTCACCCCTGTTCTTTGTTGATTCAAGCCTCCACTAGTATCAATCAACAAGTACCGATTTGGAATCGTTTTCACATTAGCCCCTGCAGAATCAAAAACCCAGAAGAAAAAAAGCAGTCTTTAGAATAAGAATGGAAAACGAAGATACAAACCCCATCAAATGTAAATATAGAATAATCATCATAAACTTGAGGAAAAGTTAACAAAGTCATCTAATCGGATACCTTAAGTGCAGTAAAAAGTTTTTCAGGTTCAATGAGTGCAATTTTCAACGAGAAAGCACAAAAGCGTTTCTTTTTATCACAATTGGCAAGTTTTTGGAGAAACCCATTCATGAAATTGAACCCATTAAAAGAAGCTAACATCAAGTAGTACAAATGCCCCAAAACTCCAAAACGTTTTCTCTTTTCCCTCAGGTTTTTCTTGGCAACCAAAAAATTCACAAATTTGTAACTCCAACACCCAGAAAAAGAATGAATAAATAAAGCAATACTAGTTAGTCTATAACAAAATTAAAACAGAACCCCAAAAAAAGTTAAGACAAAAAGCTCAGAAACCCAGAAAGTGAAAACAAAACAGAAAACCAGAGAAACAAGAAGGAAGCAGAAAAGAAAAAGAAGTTTGAGAAAGAACACGTGTGCAGAGACAAGAAGTCCAGGTAGTTACGAGTCACAACGACCAACTAATCCTATTCCTATATCATAGATGATCAAGCAACTAACCAATGATAAACAACAACAAAAACCCACATACCCCATCAGATCAGAGCTCAAACTGAATAGAAAAACACAATAAAAAAAAAATTTAAAAAACAAAGAAAACCCATTAAAATTATAAGAAATTAAGAACGACCCAGATCAAGAAACATGATCATAAATCAAAAATCATTTTTAAAAAATGACAAAAACCCAGAAACAGAAGCAAACCCAGTTCCTAAAAATTGAAACAGAAGCAAACCCAGTTCCTAAAAACTAAAACAAAAGCAAACCCAGAAAGCACAAACACACACAAACACAACAACACTATCACACACACACAAACACAACAACACGGGAAGGATGACTTACACAGAGAGAACTGAGGCCCTGAGGGAGGCGGAGAGAGAACCACAACAGACAACAGAGTAGGGTTTGATTCAAAAGAAAAAAACGGGTTCAGACTAGTATTTTTATCTGACCCGACGCCCGACCCGATACCGACCCGAACCCGAAAATAACCCGAAAATAAGACCCGATTATTCTCAGATCCATCCAAACCCTTCCGGGTCGGTTCGGGCTTTCGGGTGGGCCGGGTCCTTGCTCAGTCCTACCTATGATACAGGTATCAAATTCAACTCAAGCGGCCTCAGAGCTCCTTGAACAATCTCCTGAACAGTACGATTACGGCGGCAAACTTCTGCCATCTCTTCAATTGCAACAGTCAGACTATTAATATCAAATCCAGAAGCTGCATCAGACAATGCTTTCAGAAATCTTGACCTCTCAACTTCTGTGACAGCTGTCAAGGGAATTAGAGAAACGCTCTCCTTAGCCCACTCCACTGCTCGTGCCCGATAGGCACGCGTTAATGCCCGTACTGTGTAAGTTACCTGGGAAAAGGAGGCAACATAAATTTCCAGAACTAAAAAAGTGAAAATTGGATACGTTCATGTGAATGTAAATGCTATAACAGGTTCAGAATAAAACTAGGAGCTACCGGTTCCAATCGAGATCTTGGTAAAGCTCCTGTTAAAGAGGCAATCAAAATTCTGGTGATGCTGGCCCCTCGAGGGATAATCACACTGTCCCTGATAGGTAAGTATTGCTCTCCCTTGCTAGAGTTGGCAAGATCAAAGACATCGGATAAGAAGGTCAATATGGAATTGGAGGCCTGTCTGCAAGGGGAAGAAAAAGATAAAACAACCATGAAATAGAAGTGAGTCACTGTCACTGATAACATAATTTGGGGAGGGAGATAGATAGATAGAGGCTATACTTATGCTGCACCGTGAGCCCAATCAATGAGCAATCTACTAATGGTTGAAATACTTCAGATGGAATAAATAACTGCGGACAATACCGAATGCACCTCGATGCCAACAAAAAACAATCATCTGCTATGTCTGGTCTGGCAGTAAATTCCTGCAGAAAAAGATTCAAATAGGATCAAGTTTTATTTTTTCTTCCATCTTTATTTCTTTTTTTCCCCCTTCTTTTGATAAGTAGGTCAATCATCAACAAATTTAAAGACAGATCTGAAGAACCAAATGCAATGAACTGCTTTATAAGCTATACCTGAATATTTGTAAGAAGATGCGTTGTGTGTATGAAGAGTGATTCAATCAAAATTTTTAAATAGTTTGCACAAGAAGGGTCAGAACCAAATATCTGCAACAGAATATGAACTCACAGCTCAAATATTAAGATACTTAAAAAAAAATAAAAAATGAAAGTATATTATTTTTATGAGGAATTCATACCTTTATGACTTCACTAGAGAGATAAAGAAAGCATGACTGATGATGCTGTTTATATAGGCCTTGAATCTCTTCCAGCATAGCTCCAATTGTGATTCCCATGAACCTTCCAGAAGTTCTTACCTAAGAAAAACTTAGATCTTTATACGACCGCTAATAGTATCGTTAAATTTCTACTCCCTCGGAACAAATATTATACTAACATAACAATCATTTCACATTAATCACATAATTCTAAAAAGCCACCCCAATAATTAATACATAGTTAAGAAGAAAGTGAGAACACACTTAAAAGAAAAAAAAAAGGACAATTCAAAGGTGATACAAGGATTATTGGCACTTATAAGGCTAAGTCATCATTATAGAGAACCTAGATCAACATAGATTCCTTTACTTGAAAACTCAAACTTTATAACAGACGCATATCAAGCATGCAGTTGATTATTGAGTGGCACACAACAGGAACCAGAACTATAATTATAACATCAGTTATTGGGAACAAACATAACCAAAAGTCAAGTTGCCAGTGCATAATATGCATGAAGATTGAAAGCACACAACTGAGAAATAATAAAATACTAAAATAACATAACACAAAAGACTGGTTCTCAGCACTATTATACTAGGAAAATCTGTATTTGACATCCTAAGTTTCACCAGTACAACCTAATGTTTTAACAATTAGATTTACAAATTTCATCAAGCTAACATAGAAAATGACATGGTTCAGAAACTCACAGCATATTTGCAAGCTCGGCAAAGAGACTCCATTGTTCGCATATCCCAAGCACGACTACACCAGAATCATTTAAAACATGGATCACATAAGAATGAGAAAATTCAGGTACATTAAAATATGAGCTCATCAAACCTAAGAAACAACATACAATTACTTACAGGTCAAAGATTGCCTTAAAGATTGGCCACAGCCTATGAATTGCATCTGCTACTGCTTCAGGGTGATTTACATATCTGAAAAGGTTTCAGAAGCATGTTGACGACATATAAAGAGATTAAGAATATTAAAAGAAATTACAAAGGGATTTTGGTCAAACCTAAATATGTATGCAAATCGATCAATATGAACAGTTAATTCACGAGCAGGTTTCTTATTTAATATCTCTGGACCTTGACTAACTGCTTCCTGGATATTGACATTATAAAATTGGTTGAAATCACCCACAAAAGAAGTTTTAGTGAATAATTCCATTAGAAATAAAACCAACCTGCAAAGGAGTAATAACTGGCAGGCATAATGCCTCTAGAGCCCTCTTAGCATTGTCAGGAGGAAGTTCTGTAATGACCATGCTGCAATAATATTTAAAGGTTCAAAATAGATGCCCAATACAGACTCTAATTTCACCATGCAATCTTATTATTTGTAAGAAACAAATTTACCTCAAGGCCTCAACTAGATTTAATGAGTCCTCAGCAGCCACTTTAAAGCTACTTTCTCCACTAACTGCCCTATGGTATATGTGGAAGAGACCATCTATGCATCCACAAAGCTTTTTCCGGCAATCTACAGTTAATATAAACCACTTTATTCCATAAAGAATATTATGAAACGAAATTTTAATTTGCAATACAGCCACCAAAAGAATGCAGCAAAGAAGACTAACTGATTAGTATCTTAAGAACCAAAAATAAATATTGAAGGTGTACATTTAAAAGAGAGTCAATACTTTTTTCAAAAAAAAAAAAAGAAAAAAAAAAAGAGAGTCAATACTACAAGAAACATATATAAATCAATTATTCAATATCAAACAATCATATGAGAAAAATAAAATAAAATAAAAAAGAAGTCGATGGTCAAAACGCACCTCCTCCCACCGTAGGGGATAAGAGGGATCATATAAGTCATTGAGTTGAAGCTCAATTTCATTTTATCTTTGTTTGAGTGGATGACTGCTTTGGGTGGTATTCCTGTATCTTCTTTGTTGAATTTTCTAGATTTATGTAGTTTTCTATAGCGCTTTGTTTCCCTTTGTACACTCTGTTTACCTGGCTAACTGTTTTTTTGCTGTACCTCTTTTTCATTTCTGATAAAGTTTTTTATTTACCGATCCAAAAATGAAAAAAGAGGGAGCTAAGTCCAATCACTGACTTGGGTGTTACCTATACAAAGAGAGTAAATAATAAATAAGGGTATGTTTACAAGGATAGGAGAGGAGAGGAAAGATGAGGAATGGGGTGGGGGTTACCCTTCCCCTGATTGGATGTTTTGAGGGAGAGAGGATTTCATAATATCACGAGTTGAAGCTTTTCTTCTTTCAGACTTTGTTTGAACGGACAAATACTTTGGGTGCTCTTACTTTTAATTCTCTGCCTGATTTGCTTGATTTTTGCAATTTCATTGTTATTTAGTTTATATTTTCTGTTGTCCGTATGGCACACTGCCTGTGTGCCTTGTTTTCATTGTATTTTCTTATTTTCAATGAAGTTCACTACTTATTAAAAAAAGGATTCATACCATCCTCAAAAAATATCTATTTTTCAATTCCTTCAAATTAAATAAATTTGGACAGAGAGGATACTGAAACTTAATAAATTTTTCTATACTCTCCCTTTTTCCCTTAACAATTTATTGACATTTTAACAACACCTATACCCTCTCCTTTGCCTTCTCCCCTTGTGCTTCCCTCCATTTCCTTCAAACTCTCCCCTCCCTTCAAACTCTCAAACAGAATGTAAAACAGAAACAGACTAAGACCTTTGGGAAGATAACTAAGCATAAGGTTTTCTTTTCTTTCATTCCCATCACACTAAGCCCTTTAGATGACTTTACAATATGTCCCAAATATCTTAGACCAAAACAGAAGCATAAGTTATCAAATCAAATCAGGAGAATTATTCTTTACCAGCTTTCTAAAATCAAGGCAACAGCTAATCAATAAAACATTTTCAACCCATACACTGGGGATTCCAGAATTTGGAAGTCAGCTTGTTACAGTCCCACCAACAAATCTTAGTAGCTAAGATTCATCAGGCCTGAAATCCAGGTCTCACATCAGGTTTGGAATCAAGGGCTTGACTAAAAGCATCCAGAAATATGAGTTTTGTCATCATTAGGTGAAAACCAAAGCACTCACTCACATATGTGAAATCACTGGACACCAAGATGTTAAAATCCTAGGCAATTGTGTTATAGATGATCCTAATGGCAAAAACACAGAAATCTAATCAAAAACATACTTTACAAGACAAATTCCTTACCATCACAGATGTGTCTAAATGCCAAAGCTGCAGCAGCTGCAGAATCTTCAGATGTACCCATGCCACTCATGAGGATATCAATCAGTGAAGGCAATATAGCCGGTCCAATTGATGCAGAGTCAAGCCACTTTGAATATACTCCAATTGTTAAACACACTGTTTTCCATAAGCATGAGACAAACATCAATTATAAACAATGAAATTTAGAGATCACATGCTGTGATAAAATAGTAATTGCTATTTGATATGCAATTGCAAAGACATCCCCCTCAGCAGCCAGGTGAAGCAGGGTAGGTAGAGATGGCTCAACATCTCCATGCCATGGTAATCACCATGACCCTGGTCAGGAGAAAAGGTGGAAGGGAAAAGAGCAGCCTATTAAGCTATAACAGAAATATTACCCGTCTGAAGTAGTTGGGGTTGTTGAGGAAGTTCGGTAAGCAAACCCATAACCTGCAAATAGCAAACACACCCAAAAAAAAAAAAAACAAAAAATACTCTTAAGAGTTCTATACTGATAGACATTGTCAAAATATATATATTAAAAAACAATATAGAAGGAAGGCACTCTTCAATTAGAAAATTATTTTTTAACGAATTCCACATGTACAATAGTTAAGCACAGGCCACATGAACAAAAAGAACTTTGGCAGGAAGATATTATTGTAGATCCATGTCCATATTCTCACCAGCAGGGAGTAATTAGTATGACACGGCAAATAGTTAAGAACCAAGAACATGAGGAAGTTGATTGACACTATACCTGAGGCATTACTTCAGCTTCAACAACTGAAACATAATTTGATATAGCCCGAATGCAAAATAGAGCAGCCTCCACTGGGCGCCATTCATTATTTTCACCATTTCCACAGCGAGCTACGGCCTTAAATAATACAATAGATAGTGAATATACCATAGCAAAAAGTAGAAGGCTCTTCAAACAACAAAAAGTATAAAATACAGGATATTGAAACTTTCTTAAAGTTTTGACCTACAAGCCACAGATCCAAAACCCACCATTTCTGGGAATAGAATTAATGAAAGTGTGCTAAAGAATACTTGAACTTTGAAAAAGTAAGAAAATGTGAGGTTTTAAAAAGCTATAAATAAAACCTAAAAAGCAAAAAGCTAGCTTATAAGTTAGTCCCAAACACTAAAAGAATTTTTTTACGCTCTTTCCCTCTTCTCAGAGACCAAATGAAGGACAAATGGTCACAAAATTTTGAAATACTTATTCTATTTCTCCATCTTTTTTTAAAATATGTCTTCTCAATAAGTTTGACACAACCCCTTTATTTTTTTGATAGGCCACAACCCTTTTATATATGATAAAATCTATTATCAGAGAACAAATTAGTACTAGCAATTCAGGTTTTCAGCATCCAGAATAATTTATGATGACACCAAAAAGAAAAACAAACTTAGTAATAGTAAAAATCCAAATTGCATAAAAAAATTTTAAAAAAGAAAATAACAGAACAGTTCATCATTGCCAATTTTAGATACCTTAGAAGTTGATAAATTAAGACTTACTTTTAAAATCAGTTCCAAATTTTACAAAATATAGATCTTCTGTTATAAAGATGGAAAATACTATTTGAGAATCCAAAATAATAATAATAACATGCACCTCAAGAAGCTTCTTGTAAAGGATTTGTAGCGTTGCATCTCCACCTAAAACTGATGCTGCATCAGTCAGGACATCGGCAACAGCTAGCAACATTACAGATTCAGTTAGCATTATAGAAGAACAAGAAATGAAAATCAGTTGGTCAAAGACAGACATTAAAAAAAAAAAACTCAACTAACCAATGGAAGGTTCAAGTTTAAAAATCTAAAAAATTATTTTAGTGAAAGCATTTCTTTGATTAGGATTTCTTCAGGTTGCCAATGGATAGAATACTCCAGAACTCCAAGCAACAAAGAAAATGGAGATCCAGAGATCTATTTCATTAACCACAAATTATTAATTCCAATCAACTATGATCTTTTTGCACTTGATGAGATGTTTCACCATGACCTGAAATGAAGAACATTAGTCCTATGCCTATACCCTGCCTCTCTTCAACAATTGTGTATAGTACAAACTTAATCATTACTTCAGCAACCACAAAATTCTGGTTCATGTTTTTTGAAGATTCTCCACCCAAAAAAAAAAACAGCTAGAAATAACTTTAAAAAATTTTGCTTGCTACCATAAGCATTACAAGTTAAGAAATTTCTTTAATCAATGTTGCATGTGCAGATGCAGTGGTGAGACTGCTGATCATCTGTTGTTGCATTGTGAAATAACTTACGTAATGTGGACTTTTATCTTGTCAGTTTTTGGAGTATAATGGGTATTGCCCCAGAGAGTAGTTGAACTACTTTCTGGATGGAGGAATTGGTTTGAGAATTATTCTACATTTGGGTGGAACTTAGCTCCTTTATTCCTTCTGCAAACTTTGTGAAAAGAAAGGAATTGGCATACTTTTGAGGGAGTAGATGCCTCAAGCCCTCAACTATTTAGCTAAGATCTTCTTTCACAAGAGCTTTGTTTGAGTGGTATTGTGTTTTGGGTCATAGTGAGATATGTTGCATTGTAGATTTCATTCTTTCTCTTATATTTAGATTTTAATTATCTCTTTAGGATACTTTGCATACTGTTGTGGAAGCAAGACAGTTCTTTCAATAAAATATTATTACTTAAAAAAAAAAAAAATTTCTTGAACAACATGAGTGTAATATATGAACTTGTATGAATTACTAATGGACAATAAACAAAAACAAAAACAAAAACAAAACACCAAAAAGCTGATAATTACCATATCTAGTCTGTTTAAACTCTCTGCGGTCCTCGTGTGAGAGATCAAGATAATCTTGAGGATATTCAACTCGGAAGCTAACCTGTGAAGAAAACCATAGCTCTCTCTAAAAATCTTTAGGCAATTAAAAGATACTCATGAAAGTTGTCTTCAACTCAGTTTTCAGTTTAGTTGAGAGACATATTTGTCAATTCTTCTTCCATTTCACAACACTTGTGACAGAAAAAAAATTGTATCAAACTGTTATTCCATTGTTCATAAGGAATCATTTATTGGCAAATGCAAAAGTGAAGGGGGTGCAAATAGCAACAATTCAAGAAAAGCATGTGCTTCTCCAGACCAAAGATAAAAGACACACATCACTCTGCTAAAAAATAAGATCAGGAATGACATTTTACGAAATTATTAAGATGACAATGCTACCAATGTAAAGGAGACAAGTGAATGCCACTAAGCTACAAGATTCTTGGCAAAAATGAAGGATCAAACTTTAGATGAACGAATACCAAGAAAACAGTGATTTTATCACATTACACAACAAGAACATGAATATTTGAACTTCTAATCCAAACGGCTCACCAGAGAAACAAGTGACTCGTATGATGGAACAAAAGCACCCTGCCTCCGCTTTCTCTCAGCTTCAATGGATGCTTCATTACCAAATGGTAAACTAGTATCCCTGGCAGGTTGCAATTACTGAATTTATTATTTTGTTTTAAGCACAACCGAGTAGCATTGATGTCATTACCAACAAAGTAAATAAGAATCCCTGGCAGATTACAGAAGGATTCACCTTTTGGTCAAGATCACCTGAAGACTATGCCAAAAATTAAATGTCATTGAAGCGATATAATTTTCTGGGTGAGAAGCAACTTCCAATAATGCATTTACTATTATCATTGATTCATCAGAACCTGAAGAAAAGAAATAATTAACCAGAAAAGAGATTTATCAGATAGAAGAAAATTGATAAGATCAGGAGCACTTGGCAACACTACAAGGTACTTTGCTCCAACACAGGAAGAAGCATCCAAAAGTTTCTAAAAAGGGTTTCAATCATTTGTAGATATGCATACCAGTGGCAATCAGTTCAACGTATGAATCGCCCATGTCAGCAAATAATCGAGCAATAGCCTTGACATCCTCCTCATCCTAAAAGTACAAATAGAATAAAAAGTTAATAATTACCCTTAATGCAATAACTTTTTGAGATCTGAACATATATACTTTTTTTGAACTCTTTGATGGGAAAAGGGTCTCCAACAATTTGTTTACCCTCAAGGGAAAGCATAAAAGAGAAAAAGAAATAGAACAAAAAATCCATTTAATTCTCTGTCATCATTTCATTTAGTAGAGCAATTTTAAAATACCTAATATTACGCAATAATCTCATTTCCCATATCATCCATGACAAACATGCTAAATTTCACTCAGATTTAGCAAAATCCCTTGGACCAAACACACCCAATGTATATCTTTATCAATGTACATTGCCAAGGTCATGTTCCCAGTTTGGAGAACACTGTAGCAATAAATATATGAATAAGTCAAAACATATCAAATCTTCTGGTTTATAAGATATTCCCAAGTGTGTGTGTGAAGAGGTGACCTTTCAACCAAGAATTGTTACTCAGCCAAAAGTAGCCATAAATTGTAAGATGATACGTTCTAAAAAAAAGACCACTAGTTTAACAGGAAGCTATTTATTTAATGCTATTACTTTTCTCAAATACATGTAATACCTTTGAAGAATCTTTAAGAAGTGCCTTTAGACTCATAACTTGAGGTACAAGTACTTGAATCAAGGGCATCTGTACAGCAACACCACCAGAGCTTCCGGCCACTGTGTAGTGTATTAATTCAGAAATCACTGCAAAGAAGAGAGGGTATAATCAAAACAACAATCTCATTAGATATTATAGAAATAGACTATGCAAGTTTTAAACACAAATCGGAAAAGGAACTTTTCTAATAAATTCCCCGAGAAATATTAGTACTTCCCAACTACGATACCATTTACGGATGCTTCTGAAAGAGGCTCAGAATTCAAGCTTGAAAGAGCTGTGAGCACCAATGGGTGAGAAGCAAGCACAGATCCAGGGATCCTGAAACCAAGACAAGATTCACTTTTCATGTTATTCACCCACAACTCCGCAAAATTCAAAAGCTGTGCATAAGAATGGCACACCAAGGACCAATTTGCAAGTTGAGGCATATTAAGTCAAGTAAGATACTTATAAGTTTTATTATATCAAAAAAAGGACACCCTAGTCAAGTAAGATACATGATACACAAACACAGGAGTACAACATATTTAAATGCATAACAAATGGATTCACAGGATCCAACTCAACAAAGCCATTGACACAACTATTTCAAGAAGGATAAAAGAAAATGTTATGTCTTATCATTCTGTTCTGAACTTCAACCCATTTCCTTTAGCTGTCTATTCAAGTCTACCCTTAAGTATCACAATCTCTTTACATTTTGTCAAACAAAAAATTAAAGTCAAGGCCCCAATATCTCGAGTCTCCATACAATTTCCAATCAGTAAAAGCCTTGAAATCTTAAACCTCTATGATTCACTCTATCACATAATAAATAAAGTACAGTCCCCCGCATCTCATTTGTAAAGTAGTGATTAAGCCCTCCTAGAAAGCCAATATTAGAAGACCCAAAGGATAAGAAAACTTTCCATTAAGTTCAAGGAGACTAAGCCCCACTTCAAAAAAAAAAAAAAATCAACAACAATGGAGCAGCAGTTTGAAGTTGTTCGAAGGGCAAGCCACTTCTATGACACTAAGGGTGTGTTTGTTTGGAGGTGAAATAAGGTGGATGGAAAACGTTGGAGAGAAAATAGGAAGGGAAACTTTTTTGGAGTGTGTTTGGCTGGGTGGGGAAGAAGGAAAATAAATGGTGGGGTCCAAGTATTTTCTCCCCGAGCCTATCAAAAAGTTCTCCCCAAAATGGAGAGAAAACTGAAGGAGGAAGCATGAGCTTCCAAAAATACCCCTCACACTGGAATTCACCTTCTAAGCCTGTTGGCTTTTTTTTTCCTTCGATTTTTTCTTTCCCTGTTAGTAACAGTGCTGGCTTCCTTTTTTCTTTTTCTTTTTTCCTTTGAATTTTTCTTTCTCTGTTACTAACTTGAACTTGCTGGCTTCCTTTTTCTTTTTCTTTTTTTCCTTTGATTTTTTCTTTCTCTATTACTAATGTGTTGGCTTCTTTTTTTTTTCTTTTTTTTTTTTGGGTGCTCATATGTTTATTTTCTCATTAATTTTGGTTGGTTTTTGTTTTTGTTCTATTTTTTTTTTTTTTTTAGAAAACAGTTTTGGGTTAATTTCTTATGCTATTTTTTTTCTTTAATAAAGTGTCCATTTATACACAATTTTTTTTAAAAGTATAATGGGTTACTTTTTGTTTTATTTAAAAGGGACATAATGGTAAATTTATACAAACTTCATTTTCAACCAAATAAAAAAGTTTTCCATCTCTACATTTTTCCACCCTCCCAACCAAATACAAATGAGGGAAACTAAAATCTTTTCTATCCTCCCACTTTTCCATCCTCCCAACCAAACAGACCCTAAAGAAACTTTCCTATCATCTATTGCACAAATAGATGGACTCCCGCCTATTAAAAACTTTTTTTTTTTTTTTTTGGGGGAAGTGTAATCAATTTAACAATTCTTTCCCAGGTGGAGGATCAGAATTTATCAAACTACCCCATGAACCCAGTAAATGCAAACCCTAACTCTTTACATAAACTCAATGCTAATTTCGCCACCCATGCACCACTTTTAATGAACAATGCCACAACAACATAATTTGTCCCAGAACCTCCTTTAGATTAGAGGGGTAAGAGCCACCGACTGATATTTACTACAGAATACATAACTTGCACGAAGTACTCCCCTCTCTGTATAGAAACAAATTCTGAATGAAAATTTTAATTACATGTATGTACAAGATTCAAAGAAGAGGAAATACATACCCATGCTTCAGTCGAAGCCAAGATGCAAACGCCTCGAGAACCTAACAAAGGCATTAGGTTGAAATGATCCAAAACCAGTTAGTAAACGATCCAAAGTGGGCACCTATCATGTCCTGAACATCAAAACAAACTAAAGAATTACAAAAATTCTAACAAGAACAGCTCTTACCTGCTCCTTAAGTTCATTGATACTCAAGCAAGCTGTCAAGATACTCAAAGCAACCTCCATTTGAGAAGTGAGCTCTTTTTCAAATTGACGGCGTCTTTCGGGACGAGCTGCTATTTTGTAATTATATACTTCCTGATTGCAATAACAAAACAGGTAGAGAATGCATAGAGGCAGCAAAGTTACTACCTATGTATTATTAGCTTTTCAATAAAGACCACTAAAAGAAGCATTCCTGCGTTTCTTTTTTTTAATGTCCGACTCAATACTATACTTTCTCTCAAACCATGGTAATATTATTATTTTATCAAATCATTAAATTATTTATTTCTTTTGTAATTGCTTCGATGTTATATTTGTGTTAGTATTTAGCAACAACGAAGTCTTAACCTCAAAACTTTGGGGTCGACCATAGATCCACAACAAACTAATCAAAGTTAGCCACATATATTCTTTTCTTTCATTCTACCCAATCCAAAATCATACTCTCTATTACGACCTTAATTGACATATCATTTTTTTTCCTAGATAAATAGGGAAAGGAATGGTGGGAAGTGCAAACTCCAGTGCCCAAGCACCACAAAAGATGTTGGAACCACTAGGGCCTTACAACTCTACTAATGTTATTTTAAATCTTCCTCTTCCTTTTTTCGCTTCCTCAACCTTGAATCAAATTTTTCCCCATTGATGCGTTAATCTCTCTTCTCTGCACATGAAAAACTATCTCAAGTAACTCTTCCCCATATTTTCATCAATTGGGGCCACCCTTATCATTAAAAAAATTTCTTCTTTTGGAATCATATCTTTCCTTGTATTTCCACTTATCCATCTTAACATTATCATTTCAGCTACACTCATCTTATGAACATGTTGCTTCTAAATAGCCCAACATACAGTACCATAGAGCATAGCTAGTCTTGTAACAATCTTAGAAAATTTTCCCTTTAACTTAAGAGGCAACTTAAGAGGCATTTTACGATCACACAATACTCATGATACGCTTATCCGCTTCATTTAACCTACTCTCATTATATGATTCACATCTTCTTCAATCTGTCTATCCTTATAAATTATTTATCCCAAGCTATCAAAAGAACTCATCTTTAGCTACATCATGCTACTGTCAGAACCTTCAAAGGATCTTATTAAGTGCCCCCCAACATAAGATAAACAGGTACAGCTCTCCAAATATCACCATTATTGTGATTAGTAAATCTCCCCTTCCAGCACTCCAGCAACTCAACTAGAGACACTGGCCATAGGCTTGCTCTATTTGGGCACGCAACGTCTGTGGGGGTTAGTATGGGCTGATGAGCTTGCAATGAACCTATTGTATCACAGGTCAAAAGAAGATAATTGAGGCCACACAACTCAAAAATTTGATCATGTGAGCATTGTTTACTCCAGAGTCTTCATGTTTTTTTTTTTTTTTTTTTTGAAACATGGAATTCTCCAAGCAAAACCTCAACTACATAGGAGTGGTCTGCAAGACCCTATTAGTTCTCACAACAGGTCTCAATCCCAGCAAAGATCAAGCAGCACGATGGTTGCCAATGGAGTTCTGGCAGTGGTGCGGCATGTCTCTCATGGTGTTGAGGTAAGTTTGTGTGAATCTTGAGAGGTGACTAGGCCAGTTGGTGACTGGGTTTCACAAGAATTAAGTCTAATGGATTTGAGGATAACTGCTGCCCCAGGGGTGGGGGACGCAAGAGAGTTTGGCTTTCGGCAATCTTCAGTTCAATGATAGGCTTGACAAATTTGGGGCCAACAGGTTTGCTTTAGCGAAACCTAGGTGTTTTGGGTAGTGGCAGTGAATGAGACTATGTTGGAGATTGGGTTCGAGAGAGGTATGATTGGTTTTTGTGGCTTTCTTTTTTCTTTTCTTTTTTTGGTGGTGGGATGGGTTATTGCAAATGGTAGAAATCAGATTTTGGCCTTAACTTGGTTGTTGATTTTTTTGGTTGTGACCCCATGGCAATGCTTCGAACGGTCTGATACCAAAACCAATGCAGATAAAAACCAAAACAAATTCAACAACAGAAATGGAAGCAGCACCTAGGCTTGCTTGGAGCCAACACCTAGCATGAGAAAACAAATCCAGTAGTAGGTACCTACAGTTGGCTAAAGTTAGCACCAAACCATTGGTAAATGTCCAGGATAAATTTTATTTTATTAATCATAAACTTGTTTCATGGGAGAAAAATAGCATGAATAAATTTCTTATATAGAATACTAAAACCAAACCTTAATTCTAGTTGACTTGGGAAAGCCAATTATTGAGTTACAAAAATAACCTTGACTCTAGGAAATTAAATAAAATTCTTCACACCTCCGGCATCACTTTCCCTACAACCATGTTAAGCAAAGAGTGCTGTAATTAATTTATTGTTTCAAAGTTTTCAGGATCTGCCTTACACTTAATCATTTGTTTTCAAGATATGCTAGCAGTTGTTTAAAATTTTGGAGTAAAAAAAATTACCTATAAACAACCCTACCCCCACAGGCGCAAAAAAAAAAAAAAAAATTCCAGTACACTGTCTAACCAAGCACATTCTACTTGCACTCAAGGGCATTACTTAGCTTTTCTGTGGACAACATTCTCATCATTTAATTCTTTTGTAGAAAACATTTCTGTCTTTCTTCTTCCTAAAAAACGCTGAATACATCACAGATATAAATTCTCAACACGTGTGATTTAATATATACCTCAGGCAAAACTGTAAGTAGCTCCAAGAATCCTGGTATGTATTCTGGATGAGAATTCATCTCATCCCTAAGCCAATTCACAATACCACCATCTCCCCAATCTTCTGCAGGAACATATACAGCCAAAGCAGCCACCGCAATGCTAATCTACAAAGCAAGCCATTTGAGCATAATAATATCCTCTTGGCTTCATAATATTACAACATGGATATGCATGAGAAAGGAATTTCAAATAATACCTGAGTTCTAACTTTAGGAGGCCCTTTGTGAAATTTTTTCAGTAATGTCTGCATTTAAAACATCCATGCAGCCAAATTTCATGAATATGATAAGAAATTCCTTAAGTATTTTGCGTGCATGCATATGAATGCTTGTATATACAGAACAAAAAATAACACTGCCTCTTCATTGACTAAATCTAAACAAAGCAGTAATAGGAGACAATAGCAGAAAAAACTACTACAACCCAATCAAATATCTGGCAAGAGAAAGGAGTGGTGAAATCCACAGCTTGACTATAATGAGATGTGCTACTGCTACCACAAGATCCAAAGTCATAACCTAGATAGCATTATTTACGTGCACTTCTTCCTTTACAATTACACATGAGCTAATCAACTAGATTTCTATCACTTGCTTCCTTCCATAAAAATGCAACATCCAGATAATGATTGAACATTTTTCAAAGTGGTATGGACACCCAAAAATATATTTTTGATGCAAGGGATCAATAATCCTGTTTCTCATGCTAATACTAGTAAAAACATGAAATTCCAGTATATGTTTCACAGACATGTAAAAATGGACTTAATTTGCCTCACAGTAGCCACATTCTCAAAGATTAATAAATAAGGACCAATCCAATTCAAGTGCTTCATTAGAGAGATACTGTCTTCTGTTGAAAGCAGAAGCATATAACTTACAAAAACAAATCATTAAGATCTGTAACATCCATTCATGAGATGTTCACCCATCTTAATTCTTTTACTTATTGAATTTATAAGAATCAAGGGAAGATAAGATTTTCTACCATTTTATACGCATAAAAAGTGTTTCGCACAATTGACTACTATTAAGAAGATGCAGCAAAAAAAAATTTTTTTTTTTTTTTTTTTGGGTGGGGGGGTTGTTCTATTAACTAATCTAATGATTACAAACACACACACATCCAACTAATGAAACAATTCAATAGCATCTTTGTTTTGTTACATAGACAAAAGAAAACGTATCATATATTTCAAAAGGGAAAAGTCATGTTCCTACAAGCACAACCAGCAATTCATGCTTTATTTATCCGGCAACATTAATAGTAGTAAATATGATATCAAAATCCAAGCTTCTTCCATGGTCAAAGGTATAAAAAAAGATACTCACTCACATTTAAGGAATCCCGCAATGGACGAAAAGCTTCAGAAGGTAGTTCTTCAAAATCTCGTTGTACCTAAATCAAATGCAAAGTGCATGAAAACTCAAAAAGAGCCAACATCACATGCTAAACAAGTTTTTTCATTGTTTAGAGTTTCACATATCTATAGAATCAAGCAAAAAATATTCACAAGTGGTAAGCTTACCTTGCTTCTAAGGGTCTGAGAACAAAAGATTAAGGTTTCTAGATTGCTTGTGGCGTCGTGAAGCAAATTATCAGCAACCTAAATAGGAAAACAAAATGTTATTCCATCTAAAACAGAACACTGACACATATGGCTTGATGGGCGGAAAAGCCAGATAACAAGAAAATAATATAAATATAATAGCATCTAATATAATACTCATCTTAATACTCATGTTAACATATAATACTCATAATACTCATAATAGAACATACTCATCTAATAGAACACTGACACTTATAATACTCATGTTACTTAAGAGTACCCTCTCAAGCCTCCCAACATACTTCTTATCTCTTTTTACTATTCCTAAAGCTGTGGCTGCTAGATTGGAAAGGATTCAGAGGAACTTTCTTTGGGGATCTTCTGAGGGGAGTTTCAAATATCCTTTGGTGGCTTGGGAAAAGGTGTGTTTACCCGTCATGATGGGTGGCTTGGGGATTAGAAGTGTGGTGTCTTTTAATCAAGCTTTATTAGGGAAATGGTTGTGGAGATATGGGCATGAAGATACCCATCTTTGGCGGCGAGTTATCTCCACAAAATATGGTGAGGGCCAAGGGGGGTGGTGCTCTAAAGTGTGTAGGAGGACTCATGGGTGTGGCCTATGGAGAAGCATTAATGAAGGGTGGGAGAGCTTCTCTAAGCATCTGTCTTTCGTAGTGGGTGAAGGCACTCGTATACGCTTTTGGCATGATAGGTGGATTGGTGATAATACTCTAAAAAATCTCTATCCTGATCTCTATATGTGTTCAGCGGTCAAGGATGCTTGTATCTCTGAGGTTTTGTGGATGCCAAATGGGGGTACTGTTAGAGTATGGGATTTAAGGTTCTATAGAGCTTTTGAAGATTGGGAGTTAGCTGCATCTTATTCTCTTCTCCGGCTTATCCAAACTCGCATTCCTCGGGGTGATAGGAGTGATACTCTTTGTTGGCGGTTGAAGGGTGATGGAAACTTTGACACCCGGTCTTATTACCATGCGATTCGGGGTGCTTCGAATTCTTTGTTTCCTTGGAAGGGTGTTTGGAAACCAAAGATTCCTAGGCGAGTGGCGTTCTTTTTGTGGACAGCTACTCATGGTCGGATCCTCACTTTGGACAATCTAATGCTTAGGGGTCGCCCGTTGGCTACTTGGTGTTGTATGTGTTGTTGTGATGGGGAGTCAGTAGACCATCTTCTTCTTCATTGCCCTATTACTCATTCCCTTTGGACTTTTATGCTTCAGGCCTTTGGTATTCATTGGGTTATGCCAGGATCAGTGGCGGGTTTGTTATCTTGTTGGTATCAGTGGCTCGGGAAACATAACTCAGACATCTGGAATTTGGTTCCAGGGTGCTTAATGTGGATTGTGTGGTTGGAACGAAATCGTCGTTCCTTTGAGGATAATGAGAAGACTTTGGACGAGTTAAAAGTTTTATGCCAACGTAGTCTTTGGGAGTGGTCTCGGTGTTGGGGTTTTACTGAATGTTCTTCTCTCTCTGAGTTTATGTCTTCACTTAGCTTAGTTTCCTGATTTCTTGTTTTGTTGTGTTGTTTGTTTTTTTTCTTCTTGTTCATCATCATGAACAACTTGTACTTTTCTTTTCTTTTTTCTCTTTATTAATAAATTTCTGATTACCTATCAAAAAAAAAAAAAAACCATGTAATAGCATCCGATACAAATGGAACCATCACACAGGAACACCAAAGCTTTAAAAGAACTCATAATTGATATGCTGTCATCATAAGTTGTAAACCTTTTACTGACTAGAATTAATGTAGTGCCCGAAATCAGGCCAAGCCTAGCCCAAGCCCAACATACCAGGCTTTGATAGTGAGCATGAGCCTTCAATCTCAAGCCAAAGTCAAAGCAGGCAACACTGTGGCTCATTTGCAGCCCTATACCAACACATATCAGTTAAAATTTAAAACTAAACAAGTATGGAAGAAACAAATTTCTTTGATAATTAACTATTTGGAATTCAAATTCTTCTTCCTAAAACAGTTCTCTAGCAACAATACATTCTCTTGTTGATGCACAAAATTAAAATTACAGTGCTAAATTACATAAATTTTCATCAGTCAGAAATATACAATATGAGATTTCAAACACTTCCAGTATATTATTTTTCCCTATTTCTTTCTCAGAAACCAAACATAATATAATTAATTCCAGTATACAACATGAACTTCATGACATTCCCAACATAAATTCTAAAATTCAAACTTGCCAGTTTCTTTTCATTTCTCCACATTTTCTCAGTAACCAAACAAAGCATATGTTCATTTCCTTTGCCAGGCATATAACCAAAATCGACATACACACATAAAAAATACAAAATTCAAAATAAAAAACAGTGAAGCACTGCTCAAATTTCAAAAACAAACCCTAATTGAAAATTCAACTCCTTCACATTTAAAAATAAAACACATGTAAAATTTGAACGTGTGCTTGTGAACTTCTCAGAATCCAATTCTCATCGAAACCAAATATAATACAATTAATTCCAGTATACAACATGACCTTCATACCATTCCCAACATATATTCTACAATTCAAATTTGCCAGTTTCTTTTCATTTCTCCACATTTTCTCAGTAACCAAAAAAACCATACCTTATTTCCTTCCTAGACATATAACCAAAATTAACATACACACATAAACAACACAGAATTCAAAAAAAAAAACAGTGAACCGCACATAATTTGAACATGTGCTTGTGAGCTTCTCAAATCCAATTCTCATAGAAACCAAACGTAATACAATTAATTCCAGCATACAACATGAACTTCATACCATTCCCAACATATATTCTACAATTCAAACTTGTCAGTTTCTTTCAATTTCTCCACATTTTCTCAGTAACCAAACAAAGCACACGTCCATTTCCTTTCTAGAAACAATACAAATACAAATTTCAAAATAAAAAATAAAATAAAATAAAAGGAAAGTGAACCACTACTCAAGATTTCAAAAAACGAACCCTAAAAAAAATTCAAATTCAAATTCAAATCCCTCACATTCCAATACTTCACACATGCGCTTACGAACTTCTCGAAATCCAATCCTCAATCCACAAAACAGTAAAAACATCAACCAAATTCATCTCGCAACAAAAAAATCAATCAAAAACACACAAATTCTTCGCACTAATCGAATCCAAAACCCTTCGAATCTAAGAAGCAAAGCAAAAAAAATCGAGAGCAGTACCTGCCACGCATCGAGTGTGCGCTGAAAATCTTGCAGCCACCGATCAGCTTGCATACGCAACGTATCGTCTGGGTGATGGTACAGTGCATTTAGGGCTTCTTTCACTGTGTTCTGGAGCTCCATTTTTTGAACTCACAAAATCAACCAAAATCAAACCAGTTGATATTCGATATAATAATATACCAGTAACAATATATATATTTCTCTCTCTGTTTGTTTTTTTTTTGGGATAATTACACTTTACCCACATGTGGTTTACCTCTAATTCTATGTGCCTACCCGTGGTTCAAATTTTGACACTTTACCCACTTGTGATTGTCACCGTTTATGTGCCGTAACCCACCTCTGTTAAAAAAGAGGGGTAAATAAGTCTTTTTACATCCATTTTATGTCTCTCTCCTCCCAAAACAAGAAAAACAAAAAAAAACAAGAGAAAAACAAGATTAAAATATGATATTGGTTCCTCATCATTCACAAACATGAAGAACATGCACAATCATGAAGAAGATACACCCAAAAAATTAATACAAATCAAATGAAGCAAAACCATGAGAGAGAGTTCTTTTTCTTCTTCCTTATGCTTATTTTTTTGTGCCTGAACTAAGAAATTTATTAAAATCAAAGCATAACATAATTTACAACATGACAACAGGGAGAATCAACAATTTTCAGCACTTAATTTCTAAAGTTTTGATTTTCAACATCCAAGATCTCACTCCCACAAAGCCACTGTATATACATTGGCAGCACCTAAGGGGAGGATCGGCAAAGCTTGACCAAGGGAATAGAGATATGAGAGAGGAAGGTTTCAAAGCCAAACAACAAACCCACCAGAAAATATCACAACATCGTGAACAGTAGAATAAAAATTACTTGATTTGCTGAAACAGATCAAACGACGGTGCATTCTCCTTGATCGAACGGCGATGGAGGTCAGATCGAATGGTGATGGAGACGGCGATGGAGGTCAGATCAAAGGGCGATGGAGGTCAGATCGAACGGCGATGGCTTGGATTCGAAAGGGATGGAGGTAAGATCGAACGGCGATGGAGACGGCGATGGAGGTCAGATCGAAGGGCGATGGAGGTTAGATCGAACGGCGATGGCTTGGATTCGAAAGGGATGGAGGTAAGATCGAACGGCGATGGAGACGGCGATGAAGGTTAGATCGAGCGGCGATGGAGGTTAGATCGAACGGCGATGGCTTGGATTCGAAGGGGATGGAGGTCAGATTGAACGGCGGTGCATTCTCCTTGGTCAGATCGAACAGCGATGGAGGAACTCAGATAGAAACAACGTCCCTCATTGTTAGTCTCTGCCTTGGATCTGGTCGAATGCATTCTTGGATAACTTCACAGATGACATCAAGCTCATTATTTCATTTTTTTTTTTTTTTTTTTGTTGATAACCGGTCAGAAAAGCTTATTATTTCTAAAGGACTTGAGTGTCGGATCAATCAGGTAGATGCTCCGCTTGTCATTTAAATATTCAGCTGCCTGGCAAGTTGATGATGAGTTTTTTCTCTACAAGTATTCAAGAATTCATGTATATTACTTATTAAGGGGGCCTCACTAAAAGATTTAGATCTTACCCTTTTTTTTTTTTTTGAGATAAACTTACCCAGTTAAGTATTAGATCTTTAGATTTAGATCTGGGTTTTCAACTTTTCTGGGTTTCCAGTTTTTGGACATGAAGAGTTTCAATTCTTGTTGTTTAAACTCTTCTGGGTTTCTAGTTTTTGGACATCAGGAGTTTCAATTTTTGTTGTTTGAACTTTTCTAGGTTTTCAATTTTTCTGGATTTCTAGTTTTTGGACATGAGGAGCAGGAGATTTGATTTAATTTGATTTATTTGAACGTTGTTGAGTTAGATTATGAGTTTTAATTTTTATCTAATTTTTCTCATACGGCTTTATCATGCTTTCAGATGTATAATTAGTTTATTTGTGGTTGAGATGATAAGTTCAAATACAAGTTGAAGTTCTAAGAAATTGCATAATATTTTTACCAATAGCACATTTTGATCTTGTTTTCTCTTGAATTTTTACGTGTTTTATGTTTTGGGAGGAGAGAGACATAAAAATGATGTAAAAATACATATTTAACCTTCCTTTTAACGGAGGTGGGTAACAGAGCCTTAACGGAGGGAATCACAGGTGGGTAAAGTGTCAAAATTTGAACCACAGGTAGGCACATAGAATTAGAGGTAAATCACAGGTGGGTAAAGTGTAATTATCCCTTTTTTTTTTTCTTTGTTTGTTCGTGTTTGATTTTTGTTTTTTTTAATTGGGCTTGGGTTTTTGGATAAAGGGGTTTTTGAGAGGAATGAGGATGATGATTGATTCACGATCAGGAATGGTTTTTTATGAAGGGAAATGGAGGTGATTTAGTTTTAGCCGTGAAATCCTCGTTGGACTGAAACATTTGAACTAGAGAAGAGGAAGCTTTTTAGTTGTATTTTTCCAATAAGTAAATGTGTATATAATTTAAGTATGCGTTTGGGAACGTGATTAGATGAGTTTGTTTTTTATTGATTTATTTTAAGTAAATAATTGTGTGTAAACATAGTTATACTTAAAAAAAAAAAAAAAAAAAAAAAAAAAAAAAAAAGAAGAAAGAAAGAAAGAAAAGAAGAAGAAGATATTAGAGCATTTGTAGCAGTGGTGCTATACAGATATAATGGTATTTTTTTAGCTCTTTATCACAAAAAATACCATGTAGAAAAAGACTTAGCCCCTCAGTTACAGTACACATCTATATTTAAATGTATACTGTAGCTCACAGGCAAAAAAAAAATAAAAACTTTTTTATTACAATTCTCTCTCCTCTCCAATTAAATATACATTTCCCATTCTCTCTCTCTATCTGTTACGCCGACCCAGCTCGCCGACCCACCCCAAGCCCCATCGCCCACATTGATTCTGACGACAATTCCGACGAGGAAGCCCCCGAAGCCGTAAACACTGAAACTCCGATGAAGACGACTCCTCCATTCGCACCTTCACCACAGCTCGCCTCTACGCTGCCAACGCGAGTGAAGGCTCCGGTTCGGCTCAGCTCGAAACACGAAGATCAAGACGGAGAATCTGAGCTCCTCTGCTATGGTTAAGATCAAGAATTTGGGTCCCACAGCTCAGGCCGGGAGCTTGGTGCCTGGAATCGTTGTTTAGAAGTGATTGATTCAATGAATTGAGAATAAAAATGGTGTTTGTGGAATTTGTGAATGTGGTTGTGGTTTTGTTTTTTTTTTTGTTTTTTTGTTTTTTTGTTTTTTTGTTTTTTTTTGTTTTTTTTCCTGTGTTGTGTTGTGGTTGCCAAAGTAGAATGGTAGTTGTCGCCGGTGGTGGTGGTGGTGGTTGTGGGTGTGGCTGATGGCAGAGGTGGTTGTGAATAGTGCTGTGGAGGTTTTTTTTTTAGTGGGATATATTATTTTATTGTAGTGGTTATATTATTTTATTGGGATGTTTATATTATTTTATTGGGTTGAAAGTTAAAATAGATTCACTGCTGCAGTATGTGTATGTGTGGAGGTAAAATAGATAAAGTGACTTTTTGTGTAACTAAAAAACTAAAAATATAGATTCACTGCTGTGGATGCTCTTATAATACACAGAAGAGCATTGTTGGTACTTGACATGTTGATTGACAACATAGCAACATTTAATTTTTTTTTTTTTTTTTTATAATTTTTTTTTGAAGTAATGACGATGCCAAAAAAATCAAATATTACTCCTAATTTCTCTTCCATGTAGTAGTGTGGTGAGAAAACTATAGCCCTAATCCACATCTCATTGAAAAACAGAACAAAACAAAATTTGAATTATTAGAAATTGAATCATTCATGAACCATCAAACTGCTTAGCTCACATGGTACTGCTTGACTCTCCCATATAAGAGAGCTTAGGTTTGATCCCCAATAACTTGTCCCCTTTAAATATTATTATAAAATAAGATTAAAAAAAAAAACATTTATGATCTAGTAGAGGGAAAATGCATTGGTTTGTAATAATTGTGAACTAAACATAGAGAAACTATTTTCCTTCTCATTTGCCAAAAAATAAAAATAATATATAATATATAATTAGATACAAATATGAAAATTTTGACTATATTTTTAGCGTGGTATCATGTAGATTTAGATGTTTATTTTGAAAAATTTTATTAAAAGGAAAATGTGTGGATCATTTGAACTTTGTCCTTTTTATTTATTTGCTAAAGCTATATTTGTGCCATCAAATCTTAACGCCTTAACTGTTAAAAGGCGTTTGATTCGCTGTGATGTGTCATTGATATGATGCACATTAAAATAATATGACATTAAGATTTTTGATTTATTTTATTTTTTCTAACACTACCATAATCTAAAATTATAAAATATATCACATCACTTTAATCTCACTACCTTCCTAAATAATATAATATTACATTCTTGTATTGAGATTACATTAATTTAAGATTATAATAATATAATATTATAGTGCAATGTAACATTATGGCAAACTAAACACCTTTTTAGTAATTCTACTTAAGAAAGAAAAGGAGAAGGAGGAGAAGATCATCGAAATAAAAGTCACATCAATGAAATCCAAATAGAGTTGGATATGCACTAGATGGAACAAGTTTTAGTATTTAAAATGGTGTACACTGTACAGATCTAGTACTTCAATTCTACATATTTTGGTTTAGCAAAACAAAAAATCTACATATTTTGTATCTCATTCAACATTTTTAATTTATCGAGCATTCAAATATTTGAAATTTTTATTACAATAAAAGTTATGATATTAATGTATGAATTTTATTCCATTCATTGTTTCGTGTTTTTTAATATGGTGTCAAATGCCAATAACCCTTATCATTGGATGGCACAATTTTGTGAGTGATTGATGTGTTTGATGTGCACCAAGGATTTTGTGTCAAGTGAGACTCTCCTTTACCAACAAAATGAAGATTTGAAGACTGGTTATTTGGATAAAGATTTGAAGACTAGTGATTATTGGGAAGTTGTTGAAACTCACACACAGTCAAGTTGTTGCTTTGAGAACATTCAAATTGATACCTGAAGTCATAGACCTGAGTTTTCGTGTGAAGAGATCCATTGTGGAAGAGTTCAACCGAGTTAAAGTTACATGCCTAGGATCACGGCAGTAAATTCTACTGGAGGTATGTAGCAAATTAGGAGTGTTGAATAATTCTAATTGTAAAATGTCAATGTCATTGATGGATTATTTTGTTGGGGATTATCATTTGTTGATTCTATGAATAAAATAAATGGTGCTTTGCGTAGAAAAATATGAAAGTCACTTAACATTTGTGGAAAATGTATGTTCCACCTTATTAACGTTGTATGAGCATTTCCAAATGTTATTATTCCAATCATGTATTTTATTCCTTATTTCAATTTATTACGAAATAGAGAAAGTTCAAGAGATAATTTTTTGTGAATTGGTTGCCTTTAATTGCAAATTGCTTTTCAAAGTAGTTCTTCACCTTTTGTATTTTATTCCATATTGTATTAGAGGTCAGATCTAATTATAGTCATGTTGGGTATACATGTGAGAGAGCAAAATTCCACATTGAACAAAAATAACAAGAGGTAGTGATTAATATAACATAATTTGTAGGGGTGTCCAGACTTGACCAGAGCTTGAAAAACTAACCAACCCACCCGATGTCAACCCGATTTCAGCCCAAACCAAAGATCCAATCGATCAGCGGTGGATTTTCGCTTCCAAGAACCGATGCCGACAGGTCGACTGGCGGGTTTGCTTCTCCAAAACCCGAGCAACCCGAACCTAATCAGAACTATATAAAAAATCCAGCCAAGTCAAGTCAGATTCGGCAAGATCTCAACTAGATCTAGTGAGATCTTGACCAGATCCGGCTAGACCTCAACTAGATCTAGGGGGATTTAGCCAAATCCAACCAAATCCCAGCAATTTTTAGAGAAAAAAAATGTAGATTCCAACAACGTTTTTGCAGATTTCGGCGATGTTTTTGCATATTCTAGTGACGTTTTTGTAGATCCCAATGAGCGAATGAACTAATCGACGCTCACCCTCACCCGAAATCGACTCGATAGATTGATTCTGGTGGTTAGCTTCAGATTCCTCCGCCCTCCACTTGGTGCCAATGGTTCAAGTCCAGGTTGGGTTCAAAACCAACCCGACCTAACCTGTGAATAGGCCTAATAATTGGGCTCCAACTCATGGACTTAAATCTTTTAGGCCAAGTGGTCCATATATGTTATATTAACTACTCATTTAGAGTCTCCTCAATATATTTTCTTTCCAACAAGTCAAAGAATGGTGAAAGTTGTTTTCCAAGCATTTTTGTACTATGTCTTTTGTTTAAGATATTGAAGGGGCTGTTTGATATGGCATTTTAAGTAATAGTTTTCAGTTTTTAAAAAACATTATATGTATTTTTACACACTTTTTCACCTACATGTGTTTCCAACAAATACAAATAACGTTACTAGAACAATGTTACCAAATAGGCCCGAGCATTTTTGTAGCAATACAAGGATGAGAGATCTAATATCTCATCTATTTGGTTCTCCTTGCATGTTTTGTAGAGTATCTTGCAACTAAATGTGTAGAGACTTTAAATTTTGCAAATGAAATGCAATAATATAGAATTATTGTGAGCTTAAAAGGCTAATGCATATATAAAACTAGCTTCATCACACGCGCTTCGCATGTGTGATGAGGGTTTTTTTTTTTTTTTTTTTGTGTCAAAATTTTTTAGAAAAATAAAAGAGAAAGAAGCAACTAAAAATCATATAGAACAATCAAAATCATATGAGCAATAAAATGATTTTTTTATTTATTTAAAAGAACTAAAAGAATTACCTTGTAGGAAAGGACTACTCCTTCCTCTGAGAGAAAAAAAGAAAGAGATTTAAAAAATAATAATAATAAACTGAGGAAGAGAGCCATTTTCCTTGGAGAGAAAAAAGAAAGAGATTTAAAAAAAAAATTTTAAATTGATGAAGAGAGGCATTTATTTATGTTTGATTTTAAAAACTGAATTGATATTTAGAAGGAATAAGGAGAGATAGAAGTGCCTAATTTTAAGGGATATAGATAAGTATCTAAAATTTAGGAGTGTTTAAATTAACACTTTTATATATCTAACCTTATTATTTAAATTTTTTAAACATATGAATTTGAGAGTATTTTAGTAAGCAAAATTATGAAACCCAAGCATGGAATCATGTTCTTAATTAGTAGCATAGATACAAGAACATTTATCACACATTCAATCCAGTACATAATTTTTAGATTAAATTATTATCTAAATGGTACAGATTGCAATTAATCCTTCAATGATAATCATTATTAGAAGCCCCAATACAATATAAGTCATCTTTACCTTCACAGCCTCGTCACTCAAATTTAAAATCATACATTCATATGTCTTGCATGTTGATTTAAACAAAACTCAATAACTTCAAACAAGATCACTTAGCAGAAATTGGCTTAAGAGCTGTCATGATGAAATAGCCATTCATCTTACATATATATAGCTAACTTCCAAAATAAAAATACCATAAAATCATTTGAGCAGATAGTGCAGCTTTTGAACAAAGTTATCAATGTAGGAGTTTTCAAGACCTTTGCTGGACAAGAACTCTCTCCATTTAGCATGGTTGGCTCTCACCTCTTTCCCCACTTCACTATCATCATCCATTACAGCTTTCACTGCCTTGCACACGCCTTCCCTAGTAAATAGCCCATCTTCCTCACCTTTCTCAACTTCAACTCCCACTTTTAGATCTTCACTCATCAGCCTTGCATTGATAATTTGATCCCCAGCGTGTGGTAGCAGCACCAATTGGCACTCAGTCACCATGGCCTCTGATAAAGAACCAGACCCACAATGTGTCACAAAGCACCCTACAGAAGGATGCCTCAGTATTAATTGCTGCTGAACCCAATCCCCATGAACAACCCCTCTTCCTTTTACTCTCTCTTCAAACCCTTCTGGCAATGCAGAGTCAATTGTTTCAGCCTGCATTGGTTTTTTAAGCGCAGCCAAAAAAGGCAAGCCTGTTAGCTCAAAACCCAAAACCAGTTCTTGAAACTGATCCTTCTTTAAAATGCATTCGGTTCCAAATGCACAGAATATCACAGTTTTGGCCTTGAAGCTATCCAACCACTTTGCCCATTTCTCTTCTAATGCTATACTTGGTGGCTTAGGCACTGTTGGCCCTGCAAGAATAACAGGTTTTTTGAATTGTTCTGCAACATAGTCACAGTAAGTTCCTTCCATCTCCGTGCAACTTTTGAAACTAATCGCATCAGATTCATTGAAAGACATCAATTGGCGTTCCATGAATGTTATGCCTCGGCCATATTGTTTCACCCCTCCAAAGGTTAAATGTCGATTTTCAAAAGGAGTTAACTTGATCGATGAAGGTGGGAAACTTGGTGGAGGTTCCTTATAACCAGCAGCTGTAAGGGGTTTTTCATTTTGTCTTTCTGGACTTAGCAAAAACCCTACAGTTGCCGGGCTAATGATGCAATGAAGTACCGACTTAATGCCTAGCCGGCGTGCCAGTGCTGGTAACCAGTGAGTGAAATCATAGAATACAAAATGGGGTTTGAGGTCACGAAGAGAAGCTTCAATGAAGGGTGCAGTAAGGTCCATAGCAGTCATGAGGAGGGGATGCATTGGGAGAGGAACATCAGCTGTTGTTTCAGTACCAGGAGGGAGGCCATCTACATGTGGAACACTGATTGGGATGAAAGAAATGAGGTCTTTGTGAAGATTGAGAGGTTCTAGCTTAGCTTGAGCTTTGGTTGGCAGGAAAAAAGAGATTCTGTGGCCTCTCTCAGCAAGATTGTTGGAGATTTGGAGGAATGGAATTAGATGGCCCATGGCAAACCATGGGTACATAACTACGTGAAAGGTTTTGTCACTCATATTTGCTGCAAAACAAAAATACACATGAGCTTGAGTCAACTATATAGATTTCTATCCCTTGATTCCTTTCTTAAAATATGCAACAACCAAATAACAAATGAGCGGATTTTTAGAGCGGTATTGTGACATTGTCACCCAAAAGATATTTTTTGATGCATGGATCAAGAAGAAGTAATAAAGTATCCTCTATTGTTATGATATGAGAGCCTCCTATAAAGTGTTGTGACATGTAGGAGGCAAAAATTTATTCACCCAATTATAAAATCACACAACACAAAATTTAATAACAAATTTCAAATTTATGTGTCATTAAATTAAATAAATCAACTGTTGACATGTATCATCCAAGATGACATTACATTGGTAAATTAAAATTTGGCACATGTCGTTTGGGCCCTATGATAAATAAATTTTTTTAATCAAAATTGTGGATATATAATTATTTTTATTAAAATGAATAAAATTAGAGATAAATATTAACAACAACAAGTCTTAGTGGACTCTTTGATTTTGGGCCAATCAAAATATACTATATATCCTCGAGGAGATTAATTTAAAGTGGGACTCATCTTAAAAAACCACTATAAATAGATTCATTCTACATCAATTTTTTCTAGACATCGAAATTAAATCGGGATAAATTCTACCTCAAGAACACTCAAAAGACATTAAAAAAAAATTCATTTGAATCTTTCTTCTAAAACTCGAAGTTCATTGGAATCAAGTTCAAAAACCTCCAGAAAAATTAAGTTCAAAAACCTCCAGAAACTTCAAAAAGCCCTCTACAAATCAAACCTCTAAAACCCCAAAAAACTTCCACCCAAAAGCCTTCAAATACAAAGAATATTTCAAGAACTCGAAAAACATTCAAAGAACTTGAAGAACAACAAATCTCTAGCAAGCTAAAAGCCAGAGATTCATTATGAAGATTGTTCGATCCATCTTCCAAACAATGTAGAGAAGATTTCATGTTCGAATCAAGACTTCGTCTACACAAATTGTGGAATGAAGAACTTTTTAAGAAGACTGAATCATGGGATCATTCTTTTGCAAAAGAATAAAAAACAGAGAATTGTACTCATTTATCCATATTTGTGAAACATTTTCGATCGTTTGATTTTCAAATTTGAGATTTTGTGTCCGTTTGGGAACAACTTATTTAACTTTTTGCTGAAAGTGTGCTAAAGTGTACTTGTACTTTTAAAAAAAATGAGGTTTTAAAAAATTGTATATAAAAGTTAAAAGTAAAAAACTGAGCTTATAAGCTCTAGCCAAACAGACACTTTGTGTTTACAACGTGTTATTGGATACTTTTTAAAATTTGTAACATTTTAATTAGAATCATAAAATAAATCCATTTTAAATGGAGGTGATCAGTGGCGAAGCCAAGATTTGACTTGACGGGAGGCAAAATTTATATTTGACATATACACATTTACGCATATATATATGTTTGCAAACATGCATAATCATATAGTATTTGAGGTCATTTTGAAAAATAACAATTCATTCAAGTAAATGCTAACCAGTACTCAATTGCAAAAAAAAAAAAAAAATTCACATTAAAATAACGTATTCATTATATTATATTTATCTGTGAGGGGTTTATGCACATGAAAATCTTTTTTCAATGTCATAATTCTACTTGCAAATGAAAATTAAGGTTTTTAAATGTTAGATAGATATATATCAAGTACAACTTACATAAATTTCTATTCTTTTGGCAAAGTTATATTGTAGATCTGTTTATTTTAGCTTATCATGTCATCTTATTTTTATCTTTAACTATTTTATATCTATATATATATATATATATATATATATATATATATATAAATTATATGAGGAGGGTTTTGGTTTTCGCTTAAAACCCACCCAATATATTATTAACCATTAATTTATTCATATTTGTCTGGCAGCGTAATTAGTATACGTAGTAGTAATTAGTAAATAAGATATTTATCCAAGCCTCTTCGTCCATGGTGAAAGGTATAAAAAAGATAACTCACTCATCTTAAGGAATCCCGCAATGGACTAAAAGCTTGAGAAGGTAGTTCTTCTAAATCTCGTTGTACCTAAAATAATATACAAAGTGCACAAAAACTCAAATAAAGCCAACATCACGTGCTAATCAAACAAGGTTTTCATAGTTTAGCATTTCACGTATCTTTAACATCAAATTTTAGGATTATAATAAAATAATTATTAAATTCATAATTTTCTAACATCTTAATCTTTTAAAACTATTGATAATTTAGCATTAGGAAATATTCATAAGTGTTTAAGTTTAGGTAAGGGAGTCTATCCGTCTAGTTCCACATGTGAGACGGTGAGGGAATGTTAACATCATAATTATATGAGTAAACAATTCACTATTTACTAACTTGTCCCAAAAAAAAAAAAAAAATCACTATTTTCTTATTTCTTTAAGCTCTTAAGACAATTGAGAAATATTCAATAGTGTGTAAATTTACTTGCTATTAAAAGTAGAGTTTAGGGGTATTTATGTACCACATAAATATCCAATCCAGAAAGGAAAATCATCTTATAAATAGTATTATAAATAATATAGAACACTGGTTATAACTCTTGTAGAGAGCTTAATTTGATAAAATTATTTAACTATAAACATTTAATCAATAATAAATTTTAACACAGACAAAGTTTAGTTACAAAATTGGTTATAACCTTAGGCTACAACCTTACTCAATATCTTTTTATTGAAAGTGAATTTTGACAAATCCACCATTGGATTATATCTTCTTCTTATATTTTTTATGCTTGCAAAATTTCTAAAAAATTAAAGATCAATAGCCATGTCTTCAAAGTTGTTTAAATTGTAAGTTTTTGTAATTTAAAATTATGCATAAAATATAAACTTATAAATAATATAGTAAATACTAAATAGTATCCGATTGACACAAAATTTGACATGTGTATTAAGAACATAAAAAACATGCAATTCAACAGTTAGATTTTCAAAATATGTGATAATATTTATTTTATTGATTAAAGTTAAACCTTTAAAATACAACTAATTTTGTAGTTAAATTTTATCCCAAAAAATTGGACCAAAATAGTACTTTAACTTGTTTTGACAATGCATGCAAAAGAGAGATATGCAATTAATGCTTGAGATAAATCAAGCCACAATAAATGGTCTTGTGATGATTCCAGCGGACATGGTGCCCGTGTCACTTGTGTGGCTACTGTAGTGCCCTTTTCCTTGCATTCTCTTCATTCAACCATGTTTATTAAAAACCTAAGTCAGTGGAACAAAAATAAAACATACCTCCGACGACTGTTACGTTCAAGTGATTTATTGATAAAGATCCACTGTAAAATAATGAATTATAAACTTTGGTATAAAAAAAATAAAAAATAAAAAAAAACACAGGCTTTTTGCAAGCCTATACTATGAACCTCATCAATTTAATGTTCCACATCCATCAGGAAATTTCTGTTAACACTGATATTGATGTGTGGTTAGAAGAACTACCACAAGACTTGGTTGCTGTATTTCAGTTTGACTTATCTTAATAAAGTTGACTTACCTTTCCCTCAAAAAAAAAAAAAAAAAAAAAAAAAGAAAGAAAGAAAGAAAGAAAGAAAGATATCTATTTACCAAACAAAGGTATAAGAGTTTATTCATATATAAAAAGGCTCCTAAGATCATTCATATCAATCTCATCAATTTTCTTCTCAAAAAAAAAAAATTCTCATCAATTTAATATTTCACCAAAAATTTATCTAAACTCAACCAAAACAAACATGCATCAGCCTCACTAAATTAACTAAAGTTTTTAAATAGGATAATCTCATCTCTACATGTACTGAGCCTCTATTCTCGTTACATAAAATTTCAATGTTGATAAAGTATTGAGATTGATGTATGTGTATGAAAATAATAGATAGCTAAACTAATGAAAGTAGAGTTTTTTGGATTAGTTTAGCTAAATATTTGAAAAGATTAATGTGAATGCTCTAATAAGATAAGTATTTATCTATCACACTTATTATTTAAATAAATAAAATAAATACGAATAAATCATAATTAAATAACCAAAATAAAATTAATATATATGGGCCACATTAAGTCTTCCAATGGAGATAATTTTACGTTCTTCACTTGGCTCGTATGACAATTAAATAACTTAACGAAGGACAGTCATTGTAATGCTTCCACTAAAATAAAGAATCCAATGCACCACTACTGCGCACTTTTGGTGTAATAGTCACTCCACAAGTATAAATATTTATGGGGGAGAAGGGGGAAGGATTGGGGTTCAAGTGTCTAGGAAAGAGTTTCACACATGTACATATAGATTAAGTTATAGTAGAATTCTATCATAGATTTTTTAATTAAAAAAAATCCAATATACGAGGTGAGTATTTCCTTCCATGTATGACAATGTATGGTACTTTCTACGTGAATAGTTTATGAGCCATTAACTTTTAATGAATGGACTACCTTTTAATTATTTGGGTCCTCCTTTATATTTCCCTACACACACACACACACACACACATATATATATATATATATATATATATATATATATATATAACACAGACTTTATACATATTCTTACAAAATAAATATTATGTCTTCTATGATTCATGGGGTCTTTATTCTGTTTGGATATCAAACCTTTAGTCATGGGATCAACAATCATTAGCTCGGTAGCAATATGCTCTATGGACACATTTTGTTTCTTAACATTCTCTCTAGCAGTGAGATACTTTTATGTTGATATGCTTACTTCAATTTCCACTTTTATTACTGTTAGAGAAGAAAACTACAACTAAATTATATCACAGAAAATATTTACAAGGTCTTGATATAGAATTGAAGATCTTAAGACCAATGATAAAGTTTCTTAACCATAATGTTGTTTTGTAGGTTCATAGCATGCAACAAATTTTGCCTCCCGTAGTAGATGAAGCAACAATTGTTTCTTTTGTAATTCTCCAAGATATAGCACCTCTAGAAAGAAGGAAAATATATTTTAAAGTAGACTTTCTTGTGTCTACACATCCGGAAAAATCAGAATATGAATAACCCATCACCTCCAATTGATTAGTGTGCTTATAAGTCAACTTGTAATCCTTAGTTCCTTGCAATTACCTCGTAACCTTTTTCACAGTTTTACAATACTCCAAACCAGGGTTGCGTTGATATCGACCTAATAACCAATTGCAAACACAATATCAGTCCTTGTACAGACTTTTGCATTCATTAGGCTAGCTACTACACATGCATATGGTATGTTTTTCATTTTTGTTTGCTCCAATGCATTTTGAAGAGGCTAGAAACTAATTAATTACCTCAAATATGTCAAGTTGGCTTGATTTATATAGATTTTTGAGTGTCTTTTGGTGTTTTTCGACGATTTATGATGACAACGAGACTTGTTGTGGTTAGACTAGGATTTCTAGAGGTTTATAAGGTAAGGGGAGTAAGAGGGTCTCAAGGGTGTTTAAGTAAACAAGACTTAAAAAAAAAAAAATTATTTGTTTGTGATTTTGTTGTTTCTTGGGCATTACATTTTTGTCACAAGACTCAGAACCAAGGAAGTACCAACCACTTCCCAAATGAGCTACTCAAGTTATAATTGGAGTTCCTCATAATTGTTTATATAACCCAATTTGCCCAATATTTGATGTGAGACTCAAGACATGCATATAGAACACCTAGTTATACAATCCAATCCAATCCACACAATTTTGACCATAACATGAAATTTCTTGTACTAGTTCTCAAATTGGTATAAGTAAACCTTAGTTTCTACACCAGCTTAATTAATGCATTCTCACAAATTTCTAGGTAGGCGCAAAATGCATTTTGGTGAAACTTTAGGTGCTTGTATGACCCTTCAATGTTTTTGGTTTGATGGAAAATATTTTTCAACCATAAAGAAAATATTTTCAAGTGTTTAGTTGCATTTTGAAAAATACTATGTAAAATCGGCGGTGACGGAAATCGAAAACTACTGACAATGGCAACCAGAGATCGGGGACATTAGTGGGTGGGGGGGGGGATGGTTGAGGCGGAAAATGATTTATGGAATATAAAAGTGTAAACAAATTTCTACCATAAGTCCCATTATTTTACAGTCAACCAAAAATTGATTTCCAGTTTAATTACCAACATTTTCAGTCGCCCCAAACACCCACAAATGCTAAAAGTATTTTCCAAAAATTACGTCAAACCAAACACAGCCTACAATGCATTTTGCGGATCTCACATTCTAGAGCATAAATAAGTCCAAAGTAAGGTAAAAATGTGACTTCTCGTTCTAATTGGAACCTACCACACTTTTCTCCCCATTTTTCTTCCTCTTTTAGTTCTACGACTTTATCCTCTCAACCCAAAATCATAACAACAACAAAATTCCAAAATCACAACAGCAACAAACAGTAACAAAAATCTCAACAACCAAAAAGAAATCTCAAAGTCATAAGAAAAAAAAAAAAAAAACCAAAGTCATAAGAAATGATTGTTGGTTCGAGTAGATAGATTTGAAAGCCAGTTAACATTTGTTGAAACATGATCCACCTTATGAACATTGAAGGCGCAATTTCTCATGTTACTATCTCAATCACGTATTTTATATATCATTTCTTCGATTTGTTTTACAAAATACAGAAATTCCAAGTAGGAACAGAGCTAGGAATTGGAATTAGGTAGGTAGCTTTACTGTTGATTGTGTGCGGCGACTCTAGCATCTTACTATGCTATTTAGCCACTGAGGGTTTTTATTTTTATCTTTTTTAAGTGTATTTGATGGGTATTGTTGGGCAATGACAAAATTATTTTGTTTAAATTTTTTTAAAGGGCCGGATTGTTTGTTTGTTTGTTTTTGGTAAAATTGGTTAATTGGGCTTTATTTATTTTTTTCTATTGGTAATTTTTGTTGCTGAACTAATTTTTTTGGGTTGTTTATTTAGTTTTAGATTTTAGATCTATATGTTTTTTATAGCCATTAAAATGAGGAAAATGTTAGAGTTACAAACATTTTTATAAATTACGTGGTTAGTGACTATTCTTATGTAAAAAGGTTATGTAAGTGGTGAACTTAAATGCAAACCAATAAGAGTTTGTTACCTCAAAAGTTTGTAAAAATATTTTAGAAAAGTTTGTAGCTATAGCATCATTCTTAAAAGAATTAATGATACTGTTAAGGGGTAAAGTGTAATTTTATAGAACAAAATTACTAAAATTAATACCTATATATATAGTGTTTAATAATAATTTTAGTCCACCACTTACACCACTTAAAAGAATTAATGCTATTGATAAGGAGGGATAAATGTAATTTTATAGAACAAAATTACTAAAATTAATACCTAATATATACTAATAATTTATAATAAAATTTTGGGGGGGGGGGGGGGGGGAAGGGATTGCCCCCTATTTTCCAAGGCTGGCTCCAAGTGCATATTTTGCAAATTCATTGCCTTTGTCAATTGCTTTCCAAAGTAGATCTTCACTTTTCTTTTTTCTTCCATCTTGTAACCCCCCAGGCTCGCTGCCCCGCGCGGGGGGGGGGGGGGGGGGGGGGGTGGTGAATATTGTTTTATAGATCATCTTGTAATGGAAAGGATTTCAATCTTGTAAATGAAATGCCATGATGTAAAATATATTGAAAACTTTGAAATTTGACCTCTGCTGTAAGAAGATTCTCGTGTAGATGTTATCTCATTCTTGTGAACTTATGCATAAAATGCAAAGAACATTTCCATCCGGAACATAATCTATAGATTTAATTATTATCTAAATTGTACAAATCAAAATTAGTCCTTCAAAGATAATCATTATTAAAAGCTTTAATACAATAGATTTCATCTTTACCGTCCCATCTTCATCACTCAAAATAAAAATCATGCATTCATGCCTAACATATATGCTTCTTTAAACCAAACTAAATAACTTCAATCAAGACCATTAGTTAGCAAATATTGGTGTGACTCATGAGAACAGTAGTCATGATGAAAATATATATATAGCTAACTTCCAAAACATGATCATCATAAAATCATTTGAGCTGAGAGTGCAGCTTTTGAACAAAGTTATCAATGTAGGAGTTTTCAAGCCCTTTGCTGGACAAGAACTCTCTCCATTTAGCATGGTTGGCTCTCACCTCTTTCCCCACTTCACTATCATAATCCATTACAGCCTTCACTGCATTGCATACACCTTCACTAGTAAACAGCCCATCTTCCTCACCTTTCTCAACTTCAACTCCCACTTTTAGATCTCCACCCATCAGCCTTGCATTGATAATTTGATCCCCAATGTGTGGTACCAGCACCAATTGGCACTCAGTCACCATGGCCTCAGATAAAGAACCAGACCCACAATGTGTCACAAAGCACCCTACAGAAGGATGCCTCAGTATCAACTGCTGCTGAACCCAATCCCCATGAACAACCCCTCTTCCTTTTACCCTCTCTTCAAACCCTTCTGGCAATGCAGATTCAATTGTTTTGGCCTCCATTGGTGGTTTTAGTGCAGCCAAAAAAGGCAAGCCTGTTAGCTCAAAACCCAAAACCAGTTCTTGAAACTGATCTTTCTTTAAAATGCATTCACTTCCAAATGCACAGAATATCACAGTTTTGGCCTTGAAGCTATCCAACCACTTTGCCCATTTCTCTTCTAATGCTGTAGTTGGTGGCTTAGGCACCACTGGCCCTGCAAGAATAACAGGTTTTTTGAATTGTTTTTCAACATAGTCACAGTAAGGCCCTTCCATCTCCATGCAAGTTTTGAAACTAATCGCATCAGAATCATTGAAAGAGATCAATTGGCGTTCCAGGAATGATATGTCTTGGCCATTTTGTTTCACCCCTGCAAAGGTTAGATGTCGAGCTTCAAATGGGCGTAACTTGATCGATGAAGGTGGGAAACTTGGGGGAGGTTCCATATAATCAGCTGCTGTTAATGGTTTTTCATCGAGTTTTCTTTCAGGGCTTATCAAAAACCCTACAGATGCCGGGCTAATGCTGCAATATTGTACCGACTTAATGCCTAGACGACGTGCCAACGCGGGTAACCAGTGAGCAAAATCATAGAACACAAAATGGGGTTTGAGGTTACAAAGAGAAGCTTCAATGGAGGGTGCAGTAAGGTCTATTGCATTCCAGAGGAGAAACTGCAATGGGAAAGGAACATCTGCTGTTGTTTCTGCACCAGGTTGGAGTCCATCAACGTGTGGAACAATTATTGGAATAAAAGAAATGAGGTCTTTGTGAAGATTGAGAGGCTCTAGCTTAGCTTGAGTTTTTTTTGGCAAGAAGAAAGAGATTCTGTGGCCTCTCTCAGCAAGTTTGTTGGAGATGTGAAGGAATGAGGTTAAATGGCCCATGGCAAACCATGGGTACATGACTATGTGAAAGGTTTTGTCACTCATATTTGCTGCAAAACAAAAATACACTTCTATCACTTGGTTTCTTTATTAAAAAATGCAACATCCAGATAACAATTGAACCGTTTTTTAAAGTGGTATGGTTACCAAAAAGATACTTTTAATGCATGGGGGATCAATAAGAAGGAATAAAAATCATCTTATCTCATTAGTGTTCTGATCTAAGAGTCTTCACAGTGTCTTGTTATTTAAAATTTTAAATATATCATGTTGCTAGATGCATATTTAATCTGAATCAAAAAATGAATCAATTTTAAATGAAGATGATCCTTACACCATATGTTCCACCAACTACCATATAACGTGTGAATTTTTTTTTTTTTTTTTTTTTTTTCTATTTTCAATGTTGGTAATTACTTTATAAAGGGAAAAAAAGAATTCATAAGTTGTGATTAGTAAACCATAAAGTATCAAATTAGGACTGGATTTTTATTCAATAAAGAGTAATATATCCTGTTTTTTAGGCTATCATTGCTAGAAACATAAAATTCCAGCATATGTTTCTCCTGCATATATACGGCTTGATGAGCAGAAAATCCACAAAACAAGAAAATAACTACATAAAAAAAATTCTAATTAGAGTAAAAAACATGTAATAGCATCCAATGCAAATGAATTATGGAACTAGCACACAGGAACCAATAAAGAACTGTACAACCTGAACTTTGAAAGGGCCTTAAAGGAGGTAATTCTAGTAGAAAAACAGAAAGCTTTAGAGAGAGAGAGAGAGCAGAGAGAGAGATGAATAAAAAGTTTACTGCTAGAAATAAATCAAGTCCAAAGCATTTTTCATACCAAATAACTAGCGATTTCAGCATATATAGTGTAGAAGAATGAGCTTCAAGTTTCCATTGACTTCTAGAATATTTGCTTGGAAGAATTCATATTTGATATACTGTCATCATAGGTTGAAAACCTTTTATGTTCAGTTAACAACTGAACTGATGTGCATAGCCACAGATGAAGAGGGAGATCCCTTATATAGACCTGTGATTTTGCAATGTAAAATCAGAGTCTTCTGGAAATTTGAAAACAAGTACTTTGTGGTAGGTAAGTCCTGCAACACGTTATTTAGTGTAAAATGTATTAATTAATTTGAATTCACCCATTCTAATTACTGACTTAAATTTTCATATAAAAAATAAGTCCATGGCCATGGGGTCCTGGCGGTGACAGTATGTATCTAAAAGATACCAACAACTGCATTATTAGAGCAGTCACATTGTATAATAGCATAAGAGATAAATTTTGTACATTTAACTTTAAAAATTACCTACATTAGTCCATATAAACTTGTGTAAATTTATATTATTGTTATGATAACCTTGTAAATATACACCGTTACTATTTACATACAAATCTTTTTTTTTTAATATATTTTTTTTACTCAAATAAACAAAGAAAAAAAGATGATTTGAGAGACTAATAAAAAAAAAATTTAATGAAATGTAATGTAAAATAAATAATCTAATTGGATGTTTTTGAAAAGTGGATATTTACAATAAAAAGTAGATTTTTATACTAAAATAGACGGAAAAGGTTTCTCTAAACCAGTTTGAAGGAAAATTCTTCAAATTGCTTATATACTTTTTTATTGGGTGTGAATTTTGAAAATACAATAATTCGATTGCATATTCTTATTATATCCTCCATGCTTAAAATTTTTTAAGAAGATCAAATATCAACTACTATGTAATCAATTAAATGTTTAAATTTTAAGTTTTTGTAGTTTAAAATTATGCATAAAAAATAAGTTTATTGATTGAATAGTAAATAACATCCAATTTGAACAAAATTTGACATATATATTAAGAATATAAGGAATATGAAATCCGACAGTTAGATTTTCAAAATTCATACTCAATAATACGATATATGAGGAGTTTGAAGGGAAACCTTATTCAAAATAGACCAAAAATAAAAATAAAAATTGCATTGCTCAATGAAATGGCTGTTGTTTGCATTTCCAACTTGTGATCATAATCAAGGAGACGCAAGTAGGTGCATGAGAATCACTAGAGCTTTTGATGGTTGAATAAGAGATTTGAAGTTCAATTTCTGCCTACACCAAAAACTGATTGGTATCTTGGTCTGATAATAAAGAGTTATCATCAAGAGTGGATGCTATCAAGGAATATACCGTACCAGCCGGTAAATCGATACAAATACCCCTTGTTTCGTACCGGAAAAAATACCGACCGTACCGGCCATACCGACGAAATCCGGTTGTTTCGGCCGGTAAATGAATACCGGGCCGAAACACGAAATGGTTTCTTTTTTTTTTTCTTTTTTTTTTTGGGTAATTTTGGCAGTATTTGAAGGGCAGGATGGTGCAAAAATCTGAGTAAACTAAGAAAACCCAGCAGAAAGAAAGAGAAAAATGAAAGAAAAATGCACAATAACTTTGCAAAATGAAGTTAGAATCACCTCTTCTTTAAGACCTCGACTTCATTATTCTTCACATTTTTCTTTTACCATCTTCTTCTTTAAGGACTCAATGATGACCGATTTGCTTCTTCCGTTCTGTAACTTTTTTTTTTTTTGCTGAATCCATTCTGCAACTTCGTTCTCTACACTTACTCTTTCCTGGACTTCTCTTTTGCTTTTTCAATGTAAATGCTGAGTAAACTTGGTCAAAGGAGACACATGCTTTTGATTTTCTCAAAGCTTCGGATGATATTTTGAATTAGTGTCACCAATCTTTTGACACGTGGGCTAGCATTTATTGAGTTTGGTGGGTATTGGATTATTTAATAGTTTTTACTTTTATATATTTATGTTGATAACACTATCAAAAAATATAAAAAGTTGTCAAAGTGATATATTGAGTTATTAGAAATATAACTTTATTTATTATATAAAATAGTAAAAAATAATGGTAAATCCGAAATGGTACACCGATATCAGTGCCGGCTGAACAGTGGAGCAAGAATGCGGTCGCTTAAGGCCCCAAGTAAAAAAAAGGCCCCCAAATTTCAACCAATAAGGTTTTTTATAATCAATAAATAAAATAATATTTTTTTACCAGATGAAAAACAAATAAAAATTAGAGAAAAATGTAACATCTACAATATTTTTTACAACACTTTTACAATTATGCTAAGTAGTAAGTTGTTACAACCTGTTATTGATGGCAAAAAAATAATTATAGTGATTTTTCAAAGAGAAAAAAAAAAAAAAAAAAACCCCTTAAAACCTAGGATTTGTTATAAAAAAATAATGTGAATGTTGTACTTCTAAAAAAAATAAGAATAATAATAAAAGTTTAATTAGCAAACTTTTATTAGTTCTCATCTAAGTCCACCATTAACACCATTTTTTTACTTACTATTATCAATCTACCATATCAACAAGTATGAAAAATTTTGTCAAATTTTGTCTATTTATAAAATTTCTAAAAAAAGAAAAAATTCGACGTAGTTTTTGTTGATTAGTAGTAATTTTGCATATAAAACAAGATAATCAATTTTCGCCTTAGGCCCCAAAATACATTAAGCCGCCCCTGACTGGTATTGACTGGTATCCGAAATATATCGTACCGCTGGTCAAACCGGTACAACCTCCGATACGGTATTGACTCCCTTGGATGCTATAGGTTGAAACTCTATCTAAAAAAAATCACTAATTTCAACAAATTCCTATATGATAACGTAAAAATTCATTGCATTTAGTAGCTGATGTTGTAAACTTCACTGCAATAGGACAAGGCAACAAATATCCGTTGCCCTTTCCTTTGTCCATATTTATTGTTTATGTTTTCCTTATGATTTACACATGCATTAATTGGTATTGCGGACATGGTGCCTAACACTGGTGTCATTGTGTGATGCAATGCTCTTTTCTTAATTTTCATTGTCTTCATTGAAGCTCTTTCTACTATGGTATAAGAAAAAATGGTACAAAAGATATGTATTCGTCTATTATAGTCCTCTATCCTCGACTACTCTTTGGTCTCTAGTGAAGCTTTTGAAAGGCATTAAAAACTTTCACTCTTAAAAATTGGTCTCATTATTAGGATATACAAGTCATTATTCCATGTAATGCATGAAAAAGTTTAACGTACTAAGATTTCTTTATTTTTCTAATTATAAAATTTAATAATTATGATAATTTTTAATTGGTATAATTGTGTTTGTACATGGAACCATATATTTAACATTAAAATATTTATTATAATTGTGTTTGTATATTGAAAATCAGTTATTGAATTACAAAAATAACCCTAATTCTAGGAAATTAAATTAAATACTAATAACCTAATTAAATATACAAAGGCCTGAAATAAAATGCAGTTGACCAATAAAAATCTAATTGATTTCCAAAATTAAATAAATTTGTAGCCAAACTTTGTTATTTTTTTAAAGAGCACAAGCCAAAGGATCTAAAACGGAAAAAAAAAAAAAAGTGCATAAAAAGAAAAAGACTAAAGAAGAAGACCAAAGAAAAAAAGAAGAAGAAACAAATGGATTTAGGAAAAGACAAAATATTAAAGCAAGGAAGAAAAAAGGGAAACAAATGGGTTTAGAAAAAGACAAAAATTAAAGGAAGGAAGAAGAAGAAAGAAAAAGAGGCCAAAGAATTTATGACAAACTCATGTACACTTACACATGAGTTTTTATTCTTTTTCTTCATTTGGAGTTTCCCCTCTAATTCTCTCCATATTTTGGGGAGAAAACATTTTGGTGGACCAAGGGAGAACACCTACACCCCACCTAGGCCTGTAAATGATGCAGTGCGGTTGGTTATGGGAGGAATTTTTGCACCACACCTATAAGGTGTGGTTTCCCCTCGTGCTTCACCGCACCTCACATGAGGATGGTAGTAATTAGTCTACACCAAGTTCAATTCACCATAGCGGTTGTGGTGCGGTTAGTTCGGTGCAAAAAAAAAAAAAAAAACCAAATCACATCAGAATCATTAAACAACCCACACAGAAATTTCAAAAAACTTAGATATTAACAAACAAACATGTTCAAAATATTTCTCTAATACCACACAAAATTTCAAACAAATTTACAGTCTTTCTAGAAACCTTAGCAAGGAGAAGATAAGTAGCCTAGGTCTTGATCATTATATGACTCCACATACCTGTAGAAATCATAGTAACCAGGTATTGACAATTGAGCTTCAAAACATTCTCTAAAAATTTCTAGATAATAACCATGATAGAGAGCAGTGAGGAGAGAGGGAAACTTGGAAAATGGTGGAATCAAGTTTCAGTCGACGGTGGTGGTGGGGAGTTGCAAACGGCAGTGGTGGCAAGTGGCAGATAGCGGTAGTGGGGAGGAAGAGAGAGAGAGAGAGAGAGAGAGAGAGGCAAACGACAGAAAGAGAATCAATTTATCTAAACCAGAAATTTCGGAATTTAACCTAGACTCCAACTAAAACAATGTCGTTTTGAAGTTGAAATTAAATTTACTATTATGTCTAAAACGACATAGTTTTGTATCAGATTTAAAAAAATAAAAAAATAATGAAACTACGTCGTTTTATAACTCACTTAACTTAACCCTATTTTATCCTCTTCTTCTTCCTTCACCTTTCACACTTCTCTCATTCTCCCTTTTAGAGTTTCTGTTTTCATGCCTCCCCTCTCAATCACATTGCATAGGTACTCTCTCTCTCTCTCTCTCTCTCTCTCTCTCTCTCTCTCTCTCTCTCTCTCTCTCTCTCTCTCTCTCTCTCTCTCTCTGTGGAAATTTCTTAAAACTAAAACTTGATTATAAATCGTATATGTATATGTTAAATATTATACATACATACATACATACATATATATATGGCGGTCGGTTCGGTTACTCATCGAAATGCAAAATCCACAACCGTTCGCCACACCGGCCGTTGTCGGCACTTGGAAATCGCCTTTGACCACCGCGCCATACACCTCTAATGGAGCTCTATAGGGTGTAGTTCGGATTGGTGTAGGCCGGTTTTGTCGGCTGCGGGCAAAATCTGAACAGGCCTAACCACACCAATTTTTTTTCCTCTCCTCCCTCCAATCAAACACCTAATAAAAATATTTTATCTCCACTTTTCTCAACCTTTTTTTTTTTTTTTTTTTTCCATTCCCCCCTATTCCACCTCCAACCAAACAAACCCTTACATAACTCCCCCAAACCCAAAATACAAAGCTTTCAGTCCACTATCTAACAGAGCACATTCTACAACTTGGGCTCAATGGCACTACATAGCTTTTTTTGTGGACACTATTCTCATCATTTAATTTATATATCTACATATCTAAAAGCTGAAGCATAACATTTATTGTTATTACGCTCATTTTAAGCCACATTAAAGGTCACATCATCCACCTATTTCCAACATTCTCTCTCTTCTTTTAAACTTTATTTATTTATTAATTTCTCAACTTAATATCGTACTTTCTCCAACATTTCACATCTCTTTTACCTTTTCATCTCTCCACTACTATCTATCTTAATATCATTTTTCCTCTATCCCTTTATCTTCCTTTATTTTTGGCTTTTCTTATTCTCATTTACTATAAATTTACAATTTTCTCTCTCATTCTATACGTAGTTTTCCCACACACAAAATGTTATTTCTCTCTCTCTCTCTTTCTCTCTCTCAAAATTTTTTTTTTTCATTTTTTGGTGGATTTTTTTTTCTTGCATCTCTACTTTAGATTGATGAATTTTTGTATTATTTGGGAACTCTACTTTGGGTTGATGTGATTAAGTTGTGTTTTAAAGTTGTTATATTTTTTCTTTTCTTTGATTTCATAGATGTTATCCTATTGCATTATATATAAAGATAGTATATAAGAATATAATGTTATTTTATTACATAACCTAACATAACATGACTTAGATAATTTGGAATTTATTACAATATTTTTTATTTTTACTTTTTTTTTTCTTTTCATATTATATTTCATAAATTTTTTTATTAATTCTCTCTTGAAAAGTGGTTATTCTTTCTCTCTCTCTATTTTTTATTCTTTCTTGCAACTCTACTACTTATATTGATGAATTATTGTGATTTTTAAAACTCTATTTTGGGATCATATGTTTTGGTATTGTATTTTTTAGTTCCCCATTACAATTAGAATATCTCTCTCTTATAGTTCTCGTTTGATTTTTGTTTGAGTTAATAATTAATTATTTTGGAAGTAAAAATTTGAGTTTATATAAAAACACAATCTTAGCTATGCTATTTCTCAAAAAAAAAAAAAAAAAAAAAAAAAAATCTTAGCTATGCTAATAACAGATCAGAATTTGGTCCATTTCAGTCAATTTTGGTCCAATTCGGTCTACTTCGGTCCACTTTAGTTCAATTACGTCCATTGGTCTACTTCGGTCAATTTAGTCTACTTTGGTCAATTCAGTCCTGTTCGGTGCATTCTGTTCAATTCAGTTCATTCGGTCTACTTTGGTCCATTCAGTCCACTTCTATTTATTCGGTCCAATTTGGTCCATAAAATCCACTTAAGTTTATTCGGTCCAAATTGGTCCATTCGGATCACTTCAATCTATTCGGTCCATTTTTGATCACTTGGGTCAAATTTGTTGTAGCTACTTAAGAATGACAAAATACAAGTTTGGGTTGAGAGTACTATTAATTATTTGAGTAATATCAATTGTAATTATATGATAAGTTTTTTATCATAATAATCTCCTTTTGAAACTTAAAAATTTTAATTATACAAAAAGAAATTAGGAAAATATAATACATAATAACAATAATTAGAAGAATATAAACTATTTCATAAAAGAATAATATCAATCAAAAACATCAAAAATGACAAAATTATATATTTGTAAAAATAGAGTGATGAAAATTACTTTTTAAAATTGTTTAATTTTTAGTGTGAACAAATTATCTACAATAAAATTTAGAAAATAAATTATACATATTTAGTATAAGTTTGTTATGAGTTTTGATTATTATAATAATTTCTTATAAGAGGACGAAGAATTTGAATAATTTATTTAAATAAAAATTATACATACATACATACGTTTATATATATTTATTTATCTCTTTATTTCTTTTGCTTGAAGGTATAATCAACCTCATGCAATTCATTTAAAAGTAATGACGTTAAAACAAATGAATAACTACCCTAAAGATTAGATTTGTATATTCCTAGCCTTAATGTTTTGAAAGACTTTTACTTAAATTTAGCCGAACTGAAGTAGACTGAATTACTACGTTAACGTGGCTCAACAAAAGTGTAGTAACAATAAATATTATGCTTAAAATTTTAGATATTGCGAGTTTGAGATCTATATATATTTTTAATAAATTTGGATTTAGAATAGGTACTCTTAATCCAAACATGTCTTTTCCTTCTACGTAAGTGCACAAAAATGGACTGAAACGGTCTGAATGGACCGAAGTGGACACAAATGGAATGAAGTGGACTGAATGGACAGAATAGGACCTTATGGGAACAAGGTGGACCGAATAGGACCATAGTAGATCAAATAGGACCAACATCGACTGAATAGGACCGAAGCATACATAATTGACTGAATAGGACTAATGTGGACCGAATAGAACCAAAGTGGACAGAATGGACCGAATAGGACTGAAGTGGATAGATAGGACCAATGTGGACCTAATGAACCCAATAAGACCAAATAGAACCAAAGTGGACAGATTATTAAAAAAAAAAAAAAAAAACCAAAGTGGAGTGAAGAGGACAGAATGGACCGAAGTAGAAAGAATAGGACTTTTAAATATGTATCATTTTTATTGCATTTTTAGGGCTCATATTTCTAATTTACAATGTCTATTTTTTTTTTTTTTGGTATTTTTTAACTCAAAACTAAAGAGTTTAACCCAAATATAATAAAATTTCATATTTTTCAACCCAAAATTTAAGGAAAAAAAATGAATTTTTGAGCTAAACTTGAAAAGTCAATCTACAAAAAGAACCAATTTAAGAACCAATTAGCCCAAAATGGAGGGAAGGGGACCGAAATTGACCAAGTGGACCAAACTGGACTGAAGTGGACTAAAGTAGACCTAATTGGACCGAAGTAGACCTAATTAGACCTAATAGAAATTGTTTTATTTTTAAGGAGAAAAAATTATAAATTATAGGATAAATTGCGAATTACACCCCTAAAGTTTGGGGGTGATTAGATTTTACATTTGAAGTTTAAGAATTTGGATTTTACCCCCTATATTTTAGGAGTGTTTGGATTTTATTCCCTAAAGTTTTGGGGTTTTTGGATTTCACACTCTAAAGTTTCAGATTTGGAGGTGTAAAATCCTAACAACCCTAAACTTTAGAGGGTAAAATTCAAGTTCTGAAACGTTAGGGAGTAAAATCTAAACACCCCAAACTTCAGGGGGTAAAATCTAAATTCTGAAACTTCAGGGTGTAAAATTCAATCACCCCAAAATTTTAGGAGTGTAATTTGTAATTTACCCTAAATTATATTACAATTACAAAAATATTATTAATTCTTACGCATCGCATGGGTCTATGGCTACTTCTTCTTAAGTAGAGAACATTTCTTTCTACTTCGTAAAAAATGCTGAATAGATCACAAATATAAATTATCAACACGCATGATTTCAATATATACCTCAGGCAAAACTGTAAGTAGCTCCAAGAATCCTGGTATGTATTCTGGATGAGATTTCATCTTATCTTTAAACCAATTCAAATTACCTCTTGCAAGCCAATTAAGCATAAAAATATCCTCTTGGCTTTATAATATCACAAGATTTCTATCACTTGCTTGCTTTCATAAAAATATGCAGCACTTAGACAACGATTAACGATTTTTTAAAGTGGTATGGGAACCCAAAAATTTATTTTTGATGCATGAGATCAATTATCTGATTCTTAAGCTACCACTACTAAAAGCATAAAATTCCAGTATAGATTTCTCAGACATGTAAATGGACTCAATTTGCCTCAAATTACCACAATCTAAAAAAATTAATGAACAAGAAGGACTGGTCCAATTCAAGTGCTTGGTTAGACAGAAATTGTATTCCGCTGTAAGCGCATAACTTATGTTATGATCCAAGTGTTTCACATGTCTTAAGTGCAAGTGTATATGAGCTCTTGTACACCCTTCCTTTGCAAGCCAATTTTCAAAGGTGAGTTCTAACCATGAGTTTGGATCAACTTACAAAAAAATATTATTAAGATCTGCAACATCCATCAATGAGATGTTTATGCTGTCAAATACCAAGCAACACTCACAAGGAGCTCTCAACTTTCAGCACAAACATAAATCCAACCTGCTGGTCGAAACCTTTTTTTCATGCTGTTGTAAGATGTTTTTGAAATTAATCCTTCAAAGATAATCATTATTGGAAGTCCCAATACAATATATTTAATCTTTACCTTCACATCCTCATCACTCAAGTTCAAAATTATGCATTCATGCCTTACATGTTTGTTTAAACCAAACGAAATGAGTTTTAACAAGACGACTTAGCAAATATTGGCTTAAGAACAGTCATGATGAAATATCCGAGCTTCTTATATATATATAGCTAACTTCCAAAATATAAATGCCATAAAATCATTTGAGCAGAGTGTACAGCTTTTGAACAAAGTTATCAATGTAGGAGTTTTCAAGCCCTTTGCTGGACAAGAACTCTCTCCATTTAGCATGGTTAGCTCTCACCTCTTTCCCCACTTCACTATCATCATCCATTACAGCTTTCACTGCCTTGCACACACCTTCCCTAGTAAATAACCCATCTTCCTCACCTTTCTCAACTTCAACTCCCACTTTTAGATCCCCACCCATCAGCCTTGCATTGATAATTTGATCCCCAGCGTGCGGTAACAGCACTAATTGGCACTCAGTCACCAGTGCCTCTGATAAAGAACCAGATCCACAATGTGTCACAAAGCACCCTACAGAAGGATGGCTCAGTATCAACTGCTGCTGAACCCAATCCCCATGAACAACCCCTCTTCCTTTTACTCTCTTTTCAAACCCTTCTGGCAATGCAGATTCAATTATTTCAGCCTCCATTGGTGGTTTTAGTGCAGCCAAAAAAGGCAAGCCTGTTAGCTCAAAACCCAAAATCAGTTCTTGAAACTGATCTTTCTTTAAAATGCATTCACTTCCAAATGCACAGAATATCACAGTTCTGGCCTTGAAGCTATCCAACCACTTTGTCCATTTCTCCTCTAATTCTATAGTTGGTGGCTTAGGCACTACTGGCCCTGTAAGAATAACGGGTTTTTTAAATTGTTCTTCAACATAGTCACAGTAAGGCCCTTCCATCTCCATGCAAGCTCTGAAACTAATCGCATCAGAATTGTTGAAAGACATAATTTGGCGTTCTGTGAATGATATGTCTGAGCCAAATTGCTTCACTGCTGAAAAGGATAGGTGCCGAGTTTCAAATGGAAGTAACTTGATCGATGAAGGTGGGAAACATGGTGGAGGTTCCTTATAATCAGCTGCTGTTAATGATTTTTCATTCAGTTTTCTTTCTGGGCTTAGCAAAAACCCTATAGACGCCGGGCTAATGCTGCAATAATGTATAGACTTAATGCCTAGCCGGTGTGCCAACGCTGGTAGCCAGTGAGTGAAATCATAGAATACAAAATGGGGTTTGAGGTCACGAAGAGAAGCTTCAATGGAGGGTGCTGTAAGGTCCATAGCAGTCATTAGGAGAGAAAGCAAAGGGAAAGGAACATCTGCGGTTGTTTCAGCACCAGGAGGGAGGCCATCTACATGTGGAACAATGATTGGGATGAAAGAAATGAGGTCTTTGTGAAGATTAAAAGACTCTAGCTTAGCTTGAGTTTTGTTTGGCAAGAAGAAAGAGATTCTGTGGCCTCTCTCTGCAAGTTTGTTGGAGATGTGGAGGAACGAGGTTAGATGGCCCATGGCAAACCATGGGTACATAACTATGTGAAAGGTTTTGTCACTCATAATTGCTGCAAAACAAAAATACACATCAGCTGGTTAACTAGATTTCAATCATGTTAGAATAATGGTTAAGTGATTAAATTTACAGTTTCTTATCAGTTTTGAAAATGCTACTTGTAGATAACAATTGTTTCCCACATGCTACCACTACTAAAAACATAAAACCTCAGTATATGTTTCTCCCGCATGTAAATGACCTAGTTACTACAAGCTCAAATTAATGAACAAAGACTGATCCAAAGTGCTTGAATCTAGAAAAAAAGATTAAGATTTCTAACGGCCTGAGAACAATAGATTAATGATTCTAGAATGCTAGTGGCATCAAGAAGGAAATTATCAGCAACCTAAATAGGAATAGCAACCGATAAAAAAGAAAAGCCACAGAAGATAAGAAAATAACTGCAGAAAAAATTCTGATTAGAGTGGACTACAGAACAAATTATAATTAGAGTGGAAAAACATGAATAGCAACCGATAAAAATAAACCATCACACAACACCAATAAAAAACTGCATAACCTAAACTTTGATTACTACAAGTTATTGAAATAGAAGGAAACCAATAGTTTTTGAAGTTTTTTTTTTTTTTTTTGGGGGGGTTGTGAAATTATGAGTTTACATTGAACTATCAATATAAGATAGTTATTGTAGCAAACAGGAAGCTTGCTAGAGAGAGAGATAAAAAGTTAACTGCTAGAAATAAATCAAGTCCAAAGCATTTTTCATACTAAATAACGATTTCAGCATAGTATGATGGATTGAATAGAAGAATGAGTTTCAACTTTTAATTGACTTGGAGAATATTGTGCTTGGAAAAACTCATAATCTATATGCTGCATGCATAGCCACAAATAAAGAGAGTGATCTCGTATATGTACCTGTGGTTTAATTTTGCAATTTTAAACCACAAAGTCTTCTGGAAAACTTGAAAACATGAAATAGCTGGAAGTTTTGATAAGTCCAGCAGTTAATTTTTTGGTGCCAAATGCATTAATTTGGGTTCACCCATTCTGGCAGGTTTTTCCTAAAATTTGGCTTGATGGAACTGACTTTCAGTTTTCATATCAAGAAGGAGCCCATAGGTTCCCTGGCAGTGAGTATATATCTGAAAGAGACCAACATTGCATTAGTAATATGACTATTTTGAGACAACAAAAAATGGCTGTTCTGTATGCAGTTTTCACCTGTGATCATAATGAATAAGGGAGACGCACCTAGATGCACGAGAATCACTATCAGTATCAACTGCTTCGTATGCACAACACAAGGGAAGAGTAGAAAATTTATTGAATGTAGTTGGAAACTTCAAAAGGGGACAGATTCATTTCCCTTATCTCCAAATTTATTTCTTAGTTTTTTAAAATATTTTTTCCTCCATGACAACACAAGAAATGGTCTTGTGATGATCCTATTTTTACGGCTGTGGTGGTTGTCACACTATCACTTGAGTGCCTATTGTAGTGCCCTTTTCCTTGCATAGTCTCCCAAAGTGTTACGTACACGATATTTTAACAATATTTTCGTAACAAATCATAAGTGGCAAGTTGTTATTGGTTCTAATTTGAATCTATCACTTAAATTACTTTTATTTCCATCAAAAACAGCTATGGTCTAGTTCTTCTAGGACCACAAATTTTGCTACCACTTTAACTTGACAAACTATGACTAGTTATTTATTACTTTGACTTGCCATACTACATAGTGCCCGTTGGTTTGCACTTTCCTCTAGCAAAAAACGCTTTTTGAAATCCGAAAAATAATATTTGTGTTTGGTAAGGTTACGCAGCTTTTTTTCTAAAAAGTTGCGTTTTGAAATGTGAAGACCTTGCCCGTTTTGGCACTGTAGCTTTGAGCTGCAGTTGCAAAACGCACAAACGCATTTTCTCAAAATAAAAATATTACTATTGGTGGGTTTCTCTTTTTCCTAAATTGCCCATGGTTTTTTCTGCTCCTCTATGCTGTTGTGCTGCGACAGCTCGTCTTCTTCTTCTTATTTTTCTGTGCTGCTTCTTCTTCTTCTCTTCTCTATTTTTTTTTTTAAATTTACGTCTTACATATCTAATCTCAAAAAAAAAACCTTTTGAATTCGGTAGATTTTTGGATAAATGGAAAATATGGAGTAGAGAGAGGGAGGGAGAGAGAGAGAGAGACATGTGTATGTGTGTGTGTGTGTGGGGGGGGGGGGGGGGGGGGCTTTGTGTGGAGGAAAGTAAAAGAAAAGGAAAATAAGAAGATGAGGAAGAAGTGAACGAGTGGATGAGAAAAAAGTGAAAGAAAAAAAAAAAGAAAAAGAGTTTTTGGGTTTGGGTAATGCAACGTGGAAGAAAATATAGGGAATAGGAACACAGATTATTTCACAACTTCTTTTTCACAATTGTGATGTTATAGAGTATGTGGTGGAAAAAAAATTGTAGGTACATGTATAATGCTAAAACAACCCATTTAAAAAATAAGTGTTAATAAAATTTTATTTTACAAAGATTAATTTTAAATTAGTATTGTGAAAATATTGTGACATTTTATTATATCTCTAAACTTTTTAAATTAGTACTATTTTTCTTTAGAAAAAAAAAAATAGTACTATTGACATAATATTTTTATAACAATTTCATAATAAAGTTTACATAGTAAGTTGTTATTAGTTCTCATCTAGACCTATTAGTGACTTTTTTTTTCCTACCATTAACAACTTGTCATATAGACTTTATTGTGAAATTTTTGTAAAAATATTTTGTCCATAACTTGCATTAAGAGAGGTAATTAAAACAAAGAATTCTCTTTATATATATATTGTCATTTCTGGTAATTTACCTCTCAAATTGCCACTTTTATAAGCGTTAGCCAAAGACTCAGCTTTTTTTAAAAACATTTTTAACAGATTTTACCAAACACTCAACTTTTACAAAAAGCTCAGTTTCATACTGCACTTTTTAAAACCCCAACTTTTTAAAAAAGCACAGTATCAAAAAGCTGAACCAAACTCACCCAATGACTAGCTATTTATTACTTTTACATGAACTCATTACTTTTTCTCCATTATTCATAATCATCTACATCAAGGTTGTATTTATTACTTTTTCTCCACTATTCATAATTAGGATTGTACTCACCACTTTTTCTCCACTATTCACAATTAGCCACATAGGGTTATGGCAAAAGTCATGGCACAAGAATTGTGTCCACAAATTTTCTCAATATGGTCCTCTACCTCCAAATACTCTTCTTCAATCTTCAGTCTCCAACGAAGCTTTAGTGTAATATATCAAATATGGTGTAAATTTACTTGTTTATTTTGAAAGATTTTATAAAAAGATATGGATTGTTTGGATTTTGTCTCATTTATGATATTTGTAAGGACTGGGTTTGATACCTCAACCCACCAAGAACAATGGATGACGGCCCAACAAGCCCAAAACAATATATTTGTAAGAGAATGGGTTAATTCAAGGTATAGTCTTACAAAAAGAGTAGATTATAGTTGACTGGATTCAAGATAGTAAGACAAATTAATGAAAATAGAGCTCCTTGGTCAAGTCCGAGTATGAGATGTTCTTATATTAAATCAAGCTTATTCCCATACAATGTGTTCTTCTTTTTTTCTTCCTTCACAAATTATATGCCCCTTTTTTATGGGGGCCTTTCCCTTATATACTCCTTCCATCCTTCATCCCAACCTTTTACTTGTTGACCTTATAGATGATCTCTTGGATGCTTGTCCCATCCAAAACCTCTTTGAAGTTTTATGAATAACTGTAAACTGAGATATCACTGTTCAGATGTCATTTCCACATAAATGTGGCCAGTTGGTTAGGTGCAGAGCATTTAATGTGGTGGTAGCAGCCTTCTTCCTAGATATTTCTTCCTTTGTTGTTGGCTACCTTCCCTAAGGCTTATTCTCAAAAGACTGATTGCCTTTTGTATAGCATTCCCAAGGTGGTTGGGTTCCAACCTTCCACAAGCTTTCTCGAGGAAGCTCGGCTCCTCGGGGACTACCACCAGTTCGTTATTATCTTTTCTTGTCCTCGGCTTGTTGATCCTAAAACTTAATAAATCTTGAAACCATCCTCGGGTTTCTATGTGTTCTCGGGCACGACCCACGGCCCAACTCACTTACTCGCCCTACTTATCCTCACAATATTCATTAAGCTTAATTTTTTGCCCTCAATTAAAATTGAGAGTCCCATAGCTTGATTGTTAGTAGTTCCACTTAATATGCAATTGAGAGAGATTAAAAAAGAGGCCAGGCTAAAAAGGCACATGTCCAAATAGGATATGCAATGCAAGTTGACAAGTTCTATAATTTTTTTTTTGTTGATAAATTTGATAATTACAATGGGAAGGAGATATTTGAATCATGTATGTCTCCATTAGAAACGACAAAATGTGAAATATGTGCTACAAGGCTCTTGACGTATAGAGCTAATAATTTATTTATTTTTTCTTTATCTACATTTTAAATTTACATAACATTTAGTTATTTGAATTTCATTCACATAAAAATGTTATCCCATTATATCCAAATTGTGCTCTCTAATAAGGTGTCAAATGGGTGGGTATAACAAGTCATCTTCAATCAATTTCCATTTTGTAGGTTTTGAAACGTTACATTAAAAAAAATTTAAAATAACAATAGCAACCAAGTCTAAGATTTAAACATTTTTGGTAAGTTATGAATTTTTGACAGATTAACCTGAGTTAGCTAAGACTTTGTTATTATTGTTGTTCAATTTATCTTATTTCCATGTCTACAATGAGTAATATTATTTTATTGAACATCTTTATTTTTTGTTCAAACTTGGTTTTGCCATTATATAGTAAGGTTTTAAGACAATTTGATATTAGTGTTGGAATATGTAATGAGATGAGACTTCATAAACATTAAATATTCGTTTTCTAATTTTTTTTTTTTTGGTTAGTGATGACATTAATATTTTTTAATTTTTTTTTATAAATATAATAGAATTTAAACCTATAGAGTTTGCTCCATAATGATTAATTTATCCATTAAATTAAAGACCCTAAGAGTCAATAGCTGAACTGGTTCTTTTTGACATTTTCAATAAAGATATTAAGGTCAATAAAAAATTGGAGATTAATTCCCGTTTAAACTAAAAACTGATTAATATTTTAGTTTGATAATAACGAATACAATCATTAAAAACGATCATCATAAGTCGAAACTTTATCAAGACATTAAGGTTCAAATCCAATTACCAAATTATTAGAACGAAGAAAAAAAAAACATTAGGTTAAGACATCTATGAGTTTCATTTTGATATAGTTCAGATTCAATCTCAAATAATTTATTTAACTATATAAAACTTTTATTATTATTATTTTTTAAGAATCATAAAACTTTAAAAAACTGAACTAAAAGCAATCAATCTCAATTGATTGTTTCTCAAAAAAAAAATTCTCCTATTGATTTGTTCACATACTCAACGTGCCCCTCTTCACTCATTCACGCATGTTCCACCACCATAAAAACAACAACAACAACAACAACAATTCACACATATTATATTGTCGCCAAGCTTATAGAAACAAAAACAAAAAAACAAAAAAAGAAACAGAAAAAGAACACAGAGAAAGAGTTTGAACTTTGAACTCTTGAAGTTGAAGTTGATGGCTTCGCTTATAGAACCCGAAACCCCATCAGAGAACATCTACATACCAGAGGAATGGTCCGATGCCGCAGACTCCATAGCTTACGATTCTGTCACTTCGCCGCCTCCCATTGCTCTTGTCTGCGGCGCCAAAAACTCTGGCAAAACCACCTTCTCTCGCTACCTCCTCAACATCCTTCTCCAAAGGTCCATTCTCATTCTCTCTCTCTCTCTCTCTTAATATATATATATATATATATATATATATATATATAAAACTATCTTTGAATTTGTATGGATACTATGTTAGTGAACCTTTAAGTATGTATTTGCTACTAAAATTTGTTTCTTTTTGCCTTTTTCTTTCATGGGTATGCTCTCAATTTCCCAACTTTTATGCCTGGTAATATTTGTATGTCTATTTAAGTAGGTATTTGCTAGTGAAAATTGTTTCTTTTTTCCCTTTTCTTTCATGGGTATGCTTTGAATTTCACAACTTTTATGCCTGGGAATATTTGTATGTCTATTTAGTATGTATTTGCTAGTGAAAATTGTTTATTTTTTTTCCTTTTTCTTTAATGGGTGTGCTTTCAATTTCACAACTTTTATGCTTGGGAATATTTGTATGTCTATTTAGTATGTATTTGCTAGTGAAAATTTGTTTCTTTTTTTCCTTTTTCTTTCATGGGTATGCTTTCAATTTCACAACTTTTATGCCCGGGAATATTTGTATGTCATCAATGAAAAGCTGCACTGAAATTTTACTATTCTCATTTAATATGTTTTTGTTAATTTCTTACCCCCAAAAAGGGTTTTTATCAATTAGATTTAATATCTTGTAGAAACAGTTACCTTGACCTTCATTTGTTAATTTATTATATTGGATTTGTATGTGATATTGTGAAAAGTCATCCATGTACTACATGATAAGTCTGATGTTTCTTTTTTGCATTGCTTTATTGAATTCAGTGATTTTTTTTTATTGCAAGATTTCCTCGCATATATTTGACTATGAGTGATGCTAGCGGTACTAAATTTTTTCTACATAAGCATTACAGACTAATGTGTCAACTTCTAAACACAAAATAAAAAGGTAATTAAGAAATTTATTTATTTTGTTAATGTGGCACCAATCACATTCATTGTTATGTCATGTTGTAAGCTGTTTGTAGTAAAATTGGTAGTACCTTTAATATTTTCCATTTGATTATATTGTTTTAATTCGGAATATGATCCTCATTACTAGACCTGTGTGCATAAATTGAAGATGTATCATCTACATAGCCTGTGTTGAAATTTGAAATATATCCCAGTTGTTATTTCTGCCAGTTGAAGTACCGAACCAGGTTTATAATCTTTGATATTGATGTTTTGTTTTCCTTTTTCATTTGTTTGTGAAGGGATGAGGGTTTGGGAAATAGTTTTGTGAGCTTCATGCTGCCTTTCTTTGACTGATATTTTCATTTTCTTACTTATAGTTTTTCCCCCCTAAAAAATTCAATTTACTTCTGTTTATAGGTATAAGAAAGTAGCTTATTTGGATACAGATGTTGGTCAACCTGAGTTTACACCTCCTGGTTTTCTATCCCTCACAATAGTTGACCAATTAACTCCTGGTAATTATTTATGGTTTTAAGTTAGTTAACAATCTTGTCAATTCGTTGTGTTACTATAATTTCACTGGACTATTATTGTTTGTTCTTTGTAATTTTTATAATTATTTATCCAGATTTCTCTTTCGTTTCATTGAATTAGATTTGACAATCCCATGTCTGAAGACTCCAGAGAGGTATGAACTGTTGAACCTTGTCCTCGTCATTATTAACCTCATTCTTAAATATTAAAAACTGGCACTGTTGCTAGTGGATCAATTATTTAACCATGTGGAATGGTATAGAGTTGACAATCTGCAATGAATAGGAGTTATTGGGCTAATGAGACTGACTGGACAGTATTGTCTTTAATGAGAAGTAGGTTAAACGGTTGCTTGTTGTCTAGTGTGTGAAGGGCATTGTAATGATGGCTTTTTCATGGTCCTGTCAATAGGCCTTTCTGGCCATAACCCTTGATTAATCCATTGCCATTGTTATGATAACATTCACATAAGTTATAACATTATACCTGTTATAGGCATTGTAATTACTTTTTTTTCTTATAAAAATATTTTTCTTTGAAACTTATCAATATATATATATATCTTTTTTTTTTCTTTGCTATTGATATAATATGTGAAAGCCAACCGAGTGATGAACCATGACAAAAGTGTGATAATGTGAAGATTGATTTGGTTTATCCCTGATTCCCTGATTTGGTAAATGCTGTATGAGGGAATTTTGAGGATCAAGTGTTTCAAGTGGGCACTATAAGCTTCTTATAAAAAAAAAAAAAAAAAAAAAAAAAAAAAAAGAAGAAGAAGAAGAAGAAGAAGAAAAGTGGGCACTATAAGCTTAGAGTTTGGTTTTGGTAAATAACTTTAATTGCGGGGGAATTGGAAACTCTAAATGGAAGTTCCTAATATTATGGAGAAGTGTATAAATTGTAGTTTGGATTCCCACAATCAGTACAAAGTTTGAATCTTTTTTGGTCTGTAGAATTTAAGATGGGATTTTGCTACTTTATGAATGTAGATCAAACATTACTCGTGACCTATTACATGAGCACCGTCTGTTAGATGCGAGCTCATACAGTTTTTTTTTTCTTCCCAAAATGTAATTAGTCTCCAAGGGTCTACTATCACATGCTATCGATTAACTGTTCAACTATTTCTCTCTTCCGCCCCTCTCTTTCAATTCTGCCTTATGTTGCAAGTAGGCATTTCCATGTATATGCTAGATTCCATTGAAGAAAATACATGTGTTGACGTACTATTTTCATTTCCTCTCAGATGCTTCTTCTTCGGTGATGTGTCTTCAAAAAGGGATCCAACAGCGTACTTGAATGCTATATTTTCCCTATGTGATTACTATCAAACGGAGTATTGCTTGTCGAACAAGAGTAAAAACCCTACTAAGACTGAATTGCCTCTTGTCATAAATACTCCTGGCTGGGTGAAAGGTAGCCTTATTTAAGTGGTTAATTGCCTCTCTTTTTTTCTTCTGATTTGCAATGTGATAAAATTTGCTCCAAATTCCAATCTTGTATTACTTCTTTACCGGGTACCGATGTATTTACATGAATATTATTTGATTTGTTTCTGTAACAACACTATTTTCTCCAAATTTGCTCATGTGACAGGTGTTGGTTATGACATATTGGTGGATATGTTGAAATACATTGCTCCCACCCATGTAGTTAAAATAAACATATCCGCCGAGAGTAAGAATCTACCAGCTGGGGCATTCTGGTTAGATGAGGATAAGGAGATGGTTAATCTAATTGAGATCAATTCAGCTCGTCAGGATTCTTACAATAGATCGTAAGTTCTTAGCTGTCTCCTGGTTTATTACATTGTGAATGCAATTTATTTTCTACATAATTGTAAATCTTGATTCCTTTGCGTTATCAAATATATATCACTTTGTCTTATGTTGGTTTTCATTCTTCATACATGAGGATCATTGAAATTATGACCTTGTTCTTCTCTTCTGGAGTCTTTCAATGTAACCTATCCATAATAAAAAAAGTGTGTTCTACTGATCACATTAGTTTGTTCTTTTACTTTTCTCTTTTTTGCAATCTTTGCTTTGCTTTGTGCCTTTTTTGCATAAAGAAGCTTTTTGAATATACATCTTTCTTACTTATCAAAAAAAAAACCTTACTATGTTTTAAAAGGAATTTACAGTTTATTTGGTTGTTTGAATGTCATAATGTCCTGGGTTTATTTTGGATCTTTTATGCAAAGAGTTCTTGGGTAGTCAATCCTAAAAGTAATTGCGGTAGGATACTATACAATCTGTTGCCTTGATGAGTGGCATATTTGTTGCTACAAGACATGGATTTTTGTTAGAGTTGTGGCTTTTCTTCTTAACATTTTATCTTCACTTTGTTTTCTAGGGTGCTTGTGCAAAAGGATGCACGTTCTTTGCGGGAATTTCGTATAATGGCATATTTCAGGCAGTGCTTTCCTAGTAACCAGAATATTACCACAATCAAAGAACTTGCGCATGCATTAGCTTCGCACCCTCCTTATGAAGTTCCAGTATCAAGCGTCAAGATCAGGCATCTTCATTGTGAGGTCAGTTCAAGATGTTGATTGAATTTCTACAGTGTTGTTTTTATTTTTCAGTGCATACCACTTTTATTGTAATATTACCTTCCTATTCAGTGTAGCCTTGAATATATTAAGGCAGAATTCAGAGAAAAATAGATCATGTCATTAGAATTTGCTAAAATATTGCTATTAACTTTTTTTTTTGATCCATGTCACAGGAATGTATACATTTATTTGTTAAATTATTTCAAGTTCTTAAAAATGTTTCAATTTTTTAATGCTAGGTCCCAAGTTCCGATGTATTCTACAGTTTGAATGCAACTCTCGTTGGCTTGGCAGTTAGCTCTGAAGGCTCTGAAAATTTACCTTTGAGTGTTGGCCTTGGTGGGTCACTTTTACTTTATTGTGTCACCTTGCTAAATCGATCATTATTTACTTTCTCTCAGCTGCATAGCTCTGGCCAGTATTTGTAATCAGTCATGATTTTTTCCATTCTAATGCTAGTTTGTCTGGGGAGATGGAGGGTAAAGTTTTATTATATAAAATAAGCTAGAATCATTTTTCGTAATAGATGGCTGCAGATTTGTGGTCAAGTTGTAGTTGTAATCAGTCATGATTTTTTCCATTGTAATGCTAGTTTGTCTGGGGAGATGGAGGGTAAAGTTTTATTATATAAAATAAGCTAGAATCATTTTTCGTAATAGATGGCTGCAGATTTGTGGTCAAGTTGTAGTACTAAAGTATATTCTATAAATTGTTTCTTGCCTGATGATTGCATGTTCTTATTATAAATTAATTACATAAAATCATAAGAGATATTTCTAATTTCCACTTACAAAAACGTCAATGGAAATTTTAATGTTTTAGCATACCAGATGGTGTATTTACTATCCTAGAATGCCAGAAGCTCCTCCTATGAGATTACTTCTCTCTCTCAATTTCATATATGATATTGCAAATGCTATACCCCTCTTTGGAAGATAAACTCAAGGAGATTTTTATCCTTCATGGTCATCATCTTATTGTTCTTGGTTGCATATCATCTAACAATAACACTTTTTTAGAACTATATCCCATCATCAATTTCCTGCAAAGCATTCCATGCCTTTTCATCCTTAGAGTCACATGGAAATATTAATTGCAATATAAACGATATTCTGATTGGAAAAGGTTTTTACTTGTGAGCTTTAACAAGTTTTGAGGGAGTAATAAATGTTTCATTGCTTTTAAAAGATGGCAATGTTTCAGTATTTATTTAAGATAGCAGTTTGTACTTCCAATTTTTTTTCCTCTTGGAATCGTTTCCATGAACCATTTTATATCCATTATCAATTATGTTTCCATTTCCATATTCAATGTAATCCTTAAATTTGATGACTCTGACAATCCCACGAACTCTCCATTTTGTACCAGGGATAGTGAGAGGCATTGACACTTTTAAAGGTTTGCTATATGTAATCACACCTGTCCCTCAGAGCACTCTGGAAAAAGTCGATCTCTTTCTGCAGGGATTTATCCAAATTCCTACTGGCTTATTGCAGGTAACATACCACCCTCCTCTGTCATATCTTGTCCTGGAAAAGAAAACATGTTTTTTCTGCTAATCATTTACGTGCTCAACTTTCTGTACCATATCCTGCTTGATTTCTGTCTGCATGCATTTTTTTGTGTGAAAGATTTGGGTAATTTTTAATTTTATTTTGCATTTTTCCTGCTGCAAAATGGTCTTTTAGGATCAAAAGATGCTTGTTCATTTTTAAGTGTACTAGTTACCCTAATATGCTTGTTGCATGTGTTGATGAATCTGTTGTTGGGATGTTATGAGGTATGCATGTGAGGATGAGTAGTTTAGGACAGACTGCCACATGCTGGTTACTGCACGGGAAATTCATTGGGGCAAAAATGAAAAGGGAGGTGTATTTTGCTGAATTTCTCAGCATCATTGCTAAAGGAAATGTGGGTGTGTAGGATGTTTGTATGCAAGCTCAACTTGATAAAGCTTTAAATCTCAACTATTCAATTGTATACATGATCCCTTTTGCCATATCATTTGTCAAATCATAAGCTATCTGACCTTTCTTATTGCAATAATCTGCGCTCTGTTCTTTAAAACCATAACACAGAACGTGCCTTACTATTCTCTAAACCATAAATGGGCCATCTGTGCCTCAATTAGCTCATAAGCATTACATGATATAGGAATGACCAACTTGCTGTGCTTACTACCTTATTCATTCACATTTTATTTAAAAGCATTCAAGGACTCCTTTTACTCATTTTATTCTTGTCATGACAATTAGATCCTTAAATTTTGATTACTGCTGTAGTTCTTATTTGAACAATTGACTTCTTTTCAGGTCCAAGGATGTGTTTCGCCTTACATGTCTGCAAATGTTTTCTCTACAAGCTAGGTCTTATTCTACTGATGATATCCAAGTATATTCTTTTCGGATTTCCTTTGTGGTTATCTTCTTTTAGGATCTCCTTTACAGTTATTCAGATAAGTTATGTCCCAACCACGTAAGAGATGGGTTGCATAGTGGCTGCAGAAGCCAGTCTTATATGATTTTAATAGACATCAAAGACTCTGTTACTCTTTTGTTTGATTAAAATTTTGATCTTAAGTATTATTTTAATCTCTTATATGTAATGGTCATTAAATTTATTTATCAGAATTACTTTAGATAAAAAAATACTCCTACACTTGTTTGACGCTCAATGAGCATTAGCCATTGCTAGCCTTGCTATCTTTTATTAATTACAAGATTATCTTTAATTGTTAGGAATACCTGTATTCACCGGCATTTCTGTATCCCATTATTAATTTTAGCCAGTATGATTTGTGAAAGCTGTGTTTTAAATTTCTAACTTTCATGTGATGAGTAGAATGTCTGAATCATGTGAGAATAGTTCAGTCTTTTTGGCTGGATGATGTGCCAAAAAAAAATTAGCTGTCAAGAAACCAGAAATGAGAGTGACTGTTATGTATAGGTTGCCCTTCCATGGTTTTTTAAACCAGGTTTCAGTGGTGTGGATGCTGAACTGGCTAGTTAACTACTTGTCTGTTATTTGTTCGGTTGAGCTACTAAATAAGCCTCATGGGCGTTATCTCTCTCTCTCTCTCTTGGGAGGGTTGTTCTGGACTCTGGATGTAAGGCAAATTAAATTAAAATTGTGAAATGATTGTGATGGAGACTGTGGAGTCAAAGTTTGGACCAGAAGAAGATTTCTTGCATTTTACTTCTTGGAGTTAGGCAGTTGACATGGTGGAGCAATGTTAAGATTGGAAACTAAGCTGGGAATAGAAAAGTCTAGTGAACAACTCTGTTTCTGTCAGTAAAGGTTTTAAAATTCCATTTGTATCAGAATCATGCCCTTGGGATAAAAGTTGTCAGTACAGTCTTAAGGCATACTTAACAAAAGTCACCTTTATAATATTTAATAGAGAAAAGTTTATGGATGTGCTAACGGTATTAGTTTAAAAAATATTTTTAAAAACTTTTTTTATGGGAAAAGAAAAAAATAATTGTTTTTTTTACTGCTTTTTATATTTTCCATGAAAGTAACGTTAAAATTTTTCTAAAATGTTTTATTAACAATGGTTCTAAAGTCATGAATTTCGTACTAATGTTATCAACACTTTATTTAATATACTTATCTCCTCTTTGAGAAATGAGAAGTTCGTCTCTGCTCCTTTTTGTTAAAATATAAATACTAATACATTTTCCTTCTAATTAAAAAAGAAAAAAAGAAAAAAAAAAAGCCATGAATTTCGTACTAACGTCATTTGAGAAAACTTACATTCCAATGTCAGTTATCTCTAGAGCAAACTTACCATCATTTATGCTTTTTTTTTTTTTTCCTTGTTAAGTTACGAGACTCCATGCAAGGACTTGGCGTACAGTCTATTACAGTCCTGGACTTTTAATTTCTAATAAAAATTTTATATAAAAAGATAATTATACCTAAAAATAATTCAGGTCAAAGATATCAATTGATTTTTAGTATAGATAGGATTTAATAAAATTTTTAATATAAATCAGATAAAAAGATAATTGTACCTAAAAATAACTCAGGTCAAAATATCAATTAGTTTTTGACTTAGATAAGATTTTTTGACGACAAGAAAAGTTATGAGTTGAGATATAACTAAAACACATTAAAGCAATAAGCTTTGTCAACTTATGGAAACACATTAATCTATATAACTCTCACATCAAACCCACCTTTCCCACCAAATATCTACTGGCCCCAGATTCAAGTGCCAGATATGTGGGCAACGGGACATGCAAAAAGTTTCCATGAAATAATGTGGATTGACTGTTATTTGGTTGGTTGGAAAGTGCATGATAGACCGTTATTTCAGCTACATGATCTGCCTAACAACCTTGATAACTTTGTCTATTTATAGACCAATGAAATGCGCCACCCAAATTTAGAAATCTTTGCTTTGAAACATCAAAATCTCCTTCCTAGTACTCTCCTTCCTCAGACATAAAATCTCACAAACAAAAAAGGTCATGATCTCGGTTCGGTTCATCCCTCCAAGGTCATGATCTTTCATCTCACCAACCTGTAGGCACTTGATTTCATTTCATTTTAGACCCATTTCAATTTCAACAATATAGATTAAAAAAGAAAGAAAGAAAAGATAAACATTATTGTCAGTACTATTTCATTTCTCTGTGTTTGGATCCAATGGCGAAGCGGTCATTTACACGTTTTGTCGAACAAGAGCTGGGAAAATTCCCACACTTCCTGGTCTGTGCTGTGCTCGAATGGGTGTTAATAATTCTGCTATTCATTTATGGATTTCTTGTATTTGTTGCAAATGAATTCGCCAAGCACTTTGAATTGCCAATGCCTTGCTTGCTTTGCACGAGAATCGATCATCTGCTTGTGAATAGAAAACCTGATTCATACTACAATGATTCAATATGTGAAGGTCACAAGAAGGAGGTTTCATATTTGGCATATTGCCACGACCACAACAGACTGTCTGATATAAGAAAGATGTGTGAAGGGTGCCTTTTTTCATTTGCAACTGGGCAGCAATCTGATCGCGATACGTATAAGTCTCTAGTTGGGATTTTGCATAAGGATCTTGAGGGCTTTGTTGAGGATATTAACCCAATTCATCTCAGTTTGCCTGCAGTAAAGGAGGATGATACTTTGGAGGTTGAGAAGAATAGCATTAATCGTTGTTCTTGTTGTGGTGAGCCATTGAAGGAGAAATCATCGTATTCAAAAGGAAAAGGTGCTGGTGCATATTCACAAGCTCCTGCTCCTTCACCTCGAGCATCGTTTGTGACATTGAGAAATGAGGAATCTCGCAATTTGGATTTGCCTCACATCCGATACACAGAACTCAAATTTATGTCTGGCAATGACTCACCTTCGGAGGATGAGGATGGCCTTAGTGCAACTAATTCCGATATTCAATGTGAGTTTGGATCTAAATGTTTGTTTTCTTTCTTAATGAACTCATAAACTGATTTCTAAAAACAGAACTCTTCATACTTTTGAGTAATTTTTAGTCTGCGAGAAATCTTAGGTAATTAGATATAACCCAGAACAATATGCCAGTCATAGTTCAATCATTTAGGAATTGTTTATTGATATTGTAATTATTCTCAGTTGCTTTTGATTTGCTTTAGCTCGATTATGCTCCTTTTTTCTTTACTGTCTGCAATGCTTCTTGCATTGCTTGAAAGTCTTGTATCTCTAGTCTGTCATCTGTACTTTCTTGCTTTGCCTTTGAAGTTTTCATTATTTTCCCCCTAAAATAAAAAATCCAAAATTTTAATTACAATCCAATGTATTTTTGTAACCATCTCATTGATTTAGTGTTTGGATTTTGTAGTTCCAGTTAGGGAAGATGTCAAAGCTGCTACGGTGCCATTATTGACAGAAACTGTGGATTTGAATGATGATGCCTCAAAGACTCCTAACTTTGATAGAGGGAACAAGTTTTTTGGGATCTCACTAACAGATTCACCTACTAATAGTCCTAGGTGGGCTTCTAAGATTGCAAGGAAATCGTCACTTTCAAAATTAGCATTTGCTTCGGAGTCTGTTGAGGGGAAACTGCCAAATGAAGCTGAAAGTGATTCCATTTTGCATTATTTGACGAAACAGGTTCACTTGGATCGCAAGTCACTGGTGGCTTTGTACATGGAACTGGATGAAGAAAGAAATGCTTCAGCTGTTGCAGCTAACAATGCAATGGCCATGATTACCCGGTTACAAGCAGAAAAGGCAGCTGTTCAGATGGAAGCCTTGCAGTATCAGAGAATGATGGAGGAGCAGGCAGAGTATGAAGAAGAAACCCTAGGATTAACAAATGAGTTGCTTGCCAAGAGAGAGGAAGAGATCAAGATTTTAGAGGCTGAACTTGAGGCATATAGACAAAAATATGGATGTTTAAGTGAAGATGATTTCAGGCGAAGTGAAATTGAGGCTGCTGAGGATTACCGAGAGGATACATCTTACTCACCTGATGGTGCAAAATCTGAAAGTGACAGCTTTAATGTTGGTGTCAATGAAGGGGATATTAATGGAGAAAATAGGCACAATAATTATCTAGCCTTGTCAACTCAGGAGGCAAATGGAGGGGGTACCCTAAGTGCAGTATTGAAAGATTTTAAAGCGGAGAGAACCAATTCTCTGGGACGGTTAAAAAAACCAGACAGGATAAAACACTTGTCATCAGAAAGAATTCATTTGTCACAGTCTGGCAGTGATGGAATTGAGCATACAAATGATAAGACAGGTAACATACAGAAAAATCGATATACGTACAATATGAGCATGTTATAAGCCTATTGATGATTGGATAGGTAACATACAAAAATCCATATACATGCAACAAGGGCATGTCTGTAATAATATTTTGCATTTACAATGTCACCATCAGATGATCAGTTAGTCTTTCTGATTTTGCAGGAAAGCAAAGGAAATCTATCCTAACAAGAGAATTATCTCTTCTTAGTAACAGGGTGAAGGCCCTTAAAGCAGATGGTGGATTCATAGAGAATGCTGCTCAGAAACTTGGAAAAGAGAGCGAAGGAACAAATCTTTTGACAGAGATTTATCAAAATCTGCGGAAGCTTCGTCAGATTGTGATAATGCCCCCTGAGGAGAATGATGCATGATTGTCATCGTAATCTTTTTTATGGTAAATGCAATTTAATCCTAATTAATTGTGCTTAGTTGACATGATATGTGTGATGGGTCAAGATTCTATAGCTATACTGCTGAGAAGTAAAACAAAATAATGAATGCAGATAGGATGGCCAGTCTCTTTATTCAGAGTTGATTAATAGGACTAATAGTAGGGTTTGGGAATTGAAAATCGATCCTAACATTTTTTAAACTCGTGTAGTTTTGCTAATGGCTAAAAAGTAGTAGGAGGCCTGGTGCTGGCCCCTATTACTACTACTGATTGTACATGTAGTTTTGCTAATGGCTAAAAAGTAGTTTTCTTTTCCTCATATTTATGCGACAAATCTGAATCAACTTGGGTATTTATTGAAGGCCTTGTTTCCATTACTTGTGAACACAATATATATTTCTCATTACTAGGTGAGCATATTGAACTAGCCAACTCTGTCATCATGGATGGTTAGAAGCACTTGTCAGTGTAAAGTATTGTTTGAAGTACATCTGATTTATTGACTACACAACTGTATCCACAATAATTTGATTAGTTGATTGGCCTCCTCCTGATACCATCCAATACTTCTAGACACAGTCGCCATAACACAATGGACATGTCACCCATGTTAAAAAGTGCCCGCTACATTGCATGGTGGTGAATATGGCTTCAAGGTACTGAATGGTACCTGGAGAAATCCAGATCCTAGGATGAATTTCTTTTATAACTGAGATTGGAAAGTTTTTTAGCCTTTTAGGTTCATGTCAGTCCTCACAAGATTGAATTACTGAAGTTTGAAGATATTTGGTTAAACTTTACAGTGGCTCCATGGTCATAGAAGTTCTTTCCAGAGCATGAGTTTATGGTGTTAACCAAAGCATAACATGGGATTTGCAGAAACGAAATCCCCTTCTACCATATGAAGCACTACCATTATCTCTAATTTTCATTCATTGTCTAATATCTGAAGATTAACAGAGTAAAGCTTGTGTCAGCTATGTAGTTAATCAGCCATAAATGTCAAAAGTCGTACAGAAGGATATTAACCTCACAAAATGATGGTATAAGAAAGTACTTACTAAGCATACCAAATGCATGCATTACTAAGATTCAGGATATTGCTCCTTGTAGTTTCACCCACGATGGTGTGTATGCTCTCAGAAATGTGTTTGCACTTTCCCCATACATACTGAACTAGCAGTTCTTAAACCAAATTAATCGATTTATAAATTTTTAAAAGATTGTCTTTTTAGTTGCAGTTTCTTTTTTTCTTAGGATGTATATACTTTCCTTGCATGCTGGAAAGGTATTTTTATTTTAGCTTTGAGGCCTCAAGAAGCTCTTGGTCTTGCTACTTTCTTCTCTTGGGGTAAGTAGTGCTTTCTAAAAAGATAAATGGAATAGTACATAAACGGATTTTCTGTCAGAATTCATGGGCTTGAAGTCTCAGTTATATTGATTAGTACAGATCCTCCATGTTAAGCGGTAACTTGCTGAAGAACCATAAATACTTGTTTGCATTATATCATTTAATCTGTGCCATGCTTCTTACTACTAAAACAACCAATAATATTTGTCATTTTTATTGCATCATCTGGAATTTCATCAGTAGTTTGATGTTGTGTTGTTGCCTTGTCTTTTGGCATTTAACTCTGGGATGAAACAACACAAAATTTACTTAACAAAATAGGAACACCACTCAATTATTTAAATCATTCTGCAGTCTTCTCTATTCAGTTGTGGCTATTGGTTCATGTCCTCAACAAATCTTTATCTGAGAACTGCTTCAGTTTGGCCTGATCTTAAGAAAAGGGAGATCAGGCTTTGAAAGTTTAATTTGAAGTGATTTTAGTATGTATCTATTTAAATATCCATCTATATACCTATTTCAGCACAAATAATTCCTTTCTGTCATTCTTAGCGCTTCAATCTATTCGATTGCATTTGTAAGAACATCTTAAACAGAGCGAAGAGTATCACATTTCTATAATCTTTCAAAAAATTTGAAAAAAATTAAGGTGGTATTTAAGCCCTTAAGAAACTAAACAATTTAAAAGTGAAGAGAAGACAGATTAAATGAAACAATCAGTAATCAGCATAAGTGTTGATACAATTTAAACAGCATCATTCCATGAAACCTAAAAGTATCTCATGCAATTTGGTAATTCCAAGTGTGCCTCTTATTTTCATTTAGGTGCTGCAATCCAGGTAATGAAATTAAATAGAATAGTATTAATTCTGATTAAATGTTACAAGTTCTAGTTTGTTTGTTGTTTTGGTTTTATGTAATGCCTGTTTTGGTTACCATTATATTGTCCAGTTTTACTTTATTAGAGGGAAATAAGAAAGGAAGAAATTTTTTTTGACTTAAATGTTGTGCAGGTGAAAGCAATTACATTGCACTGTCATTGGTGTCACCAGCAATTTTTCACCTGAATGCAACCTACAGCTTTGATTTAGTGGGAGTCAACTTGATTGGGTTGGCAGAAAATGGTTGCCGTGCTTTAAGGTTATATATCATGCACCTACCTGGAAATCAAATGATGAAACTATAATCAGCTGTAAATTATGTTGACTAAAATTTATGTACTTCAATTACAAGGGTGCTGGGAGACTGTTGGTGATGTCAGGATCCAATTAGGAGAGACAAAGATCTTCATAGCTGATGAGTGAATCCCAAAATGAGGAGAGCTAGAGCGCTTTCTGAACCCTACATTAAATTTGAATAGCTCAAATTATAATTGTTTCTTCCATCAGAGTTGTTGCTTCATGTAAGGATCCAAATCTTTTGGTTTAGGGTAAGTGTTTTCATTAAGGAACGGGACTAATGCTTAATGTAATCTTGCAACATCGTTATGGACTATTAATGCTTTTGAACATTTTGCTCATCGATAGTGCATGTACATCCATAATTCTTGCAAAAATATAGGAGGTTAGAACCAGCCTAGAAGACGCTTGATAAATGAAATGAAGCCATACATGATTTTCAGTCTGTAAGAGGGATTATCCCTTACTAACGAAGGAGTATGTCTGGCTTCATTTCTGGTGTATCACTATCAAGCCTCTTCAATAGCTACTCTTCTTCTCTGCTTGTTCCCTTTTGCCTTGTTTTGCCGCTTATTAGTCTCTGGTTTGAACATTTTTTAAAACAATTATGTATAGGTAAATTTCACTAAATCCTTATTTTTTTGCTCTTTCTGTAAGCCATTTTTAACATCTGGGAATATATGGTCTTGCTTTTTCTTGTGATAGATCATTTATCATCATTGTTTACATTTCCAAACCAAGACTATCAAATAGCAGCTTGGGTCATAAATCAACTTGGACTAATGAAACTTTCATACATTTTTTGAACTTCTTATTACAATTATAAACTGCAAATTAGAGCAGGGGCATGTTAGATTGGCTACAAAGAGAAAAAGTGTCCTCTCAATGGGATACACTTTCATAAATGTTTCCTTGCAAATTTGTCAATCTTGTACTTGGAAAGAATGTTATTTCAAAGAAAAAATGTTCATTAACTTAAAAATGAATAAAGGACACATTTCATGCATTTTAATTCAACGGGAAAAATAGCAGAAAAATAGCTTCTAAGAATACATATCACAAGAATGCCTCATGGACTGTGAAATTGTCTTCCAGTTCCCTTCGACATGAATGATATGAAGCTTCTATCCAACCTGGGTTAACCAAGAACTTCTTTTTCTGCTCTGCCCACTTAGCCTCCTTTGTTTCCATGTCCACTATCACCATATGTGTTACTGCTGTACCAAGTTCCAAGCTGCACATTGCTCCTAACTCCTTTGCCATAATCCAGAAAGGCACTTCCTCCGGTGGATACCCCATAAACCGACTTGTGCTGAAAAATAAAACACACCCAGCTAGCACCTTAAGTCGAATCATTTTGAGTATTAACCTCGCATCTCCATGAGCAAGATTAACTTCAAGCTCTGGATGAAAAAACTGTCTGTGAACTCTTTGAAGACCTTCAAGAATTCTGGCGAGCATCCCATTAGTCTCATTTTCATCAATCTTCCTCTCTGCAAAAGACTTATAGTTGTCATCCTTTGCACTCCTTGAAGAGAAGTACCGATATGCATGAATGTTTATCAGATTTTCTTGATGCTTTGGCCACATGTCTCTGTTGTCATCAACTATAAGAACCATATTTTCATGCCCCACCACCTCATCAAGGCTCTTTTTCTCACAACCAGGCCTTTCATCATCCCTCGTGATTATCCTAGAAGCAAAGTAATCCCCATCTGGGTCTAGCAAACGAGCAACCCTCAGGGCATAGATTCGGTTTGCTTTAGTGTAAATGTACATCTCAAACATGTCATTAGCCGCTTTCAGAAACTGCTTAACAAAGGGTCTCAGTTTCACCAACAGTGGGAACTTTTTGTCTTGATACGCAAAAAGTGTACCTTTGCCACCACCTTGTTCAACAACTTCAGCCTCCTCAAGCAAATATTTCTCTTCCGAACTTAACTTTTCAATTGCTGTTGACTCCATCAATGTGAGGTCCAAATCAAGAACCAGAATAAGCTTTTTATTACGAAGCAAATGATGGGTTTTCCAGTCACGTTCCAATTTGATAACATCGTTACGATATTCATCAAGTTTGCGTCTTTTGATGTTTTGTTGGTGTGAATCAGAATCAGAATCAGAATTAGTTCCCAAGTGTTCGCGGACAAGACCGATTTGGGGCTTAGAAGGTACACGTAGTCGAAGCTTCATCCTTAGTTTGCTCTTACACTCAGAGAGATCGATTCTCGGCTAGCAAGTCAAGAACGGGGTTGTTGAAGTGTGAGAGAGAGAGAGAGAGAGAGAGAGAGAGAGAGATTTTGAAAGGAAACTAGGAAAAAGTAAAGAGTGGGAAAAGTGCCATGGATTCTTGAGAGCCAAGCTTATCAAAGCAAAGCAACGGCTATTATATATATTGATTTTTTTTTTAAAGTCGGTGCGGCTTTCAATTACCGAGTCCTAGTAGTAATAGGACTTGTATAGTTGTATTGCCACTATCATATGGTGCAAATCTAAGAATACAAATACTCTGCGGGAGAGTTAAATAAATACATGGTAAGTTATAATTGGTGGAACATAAAGTAGAACACAAAAAATTAAGCTCTAGTGTGAGTATGTGTGTGTGTATATATATATAGAGAGAGAGACTTTTTTTCTCAATCAATTCCACACCTATGGTTATTATTTTGAGTTGAGGTGCCACTTATCGAACGCCTCATTATGGTGTATTGACAAAATGATTTAAATCCAAGTGATATGTAATATTAGGGGTATGTATTTAATTTTTAAAAATTTAAGAGGTAAAATCAAAATTATCCTAAATATTATGAATTTGTGGCAGTGTGCCCCATTTGTTTTACATGACATTTTATTGTCGTTCTCTATACCAATTAGTTGTAGGCCCATGCAATGCATGGGACAGTTACAATTTTGTTAAGTAAAAAGTTTGATGATTTTTCCATTCATCAAAGAATTGATATTGAACTTAATATCATAAATTTACAAATTTCTTATTTCTTTATAAATAAATAAATAAAAATCCTCAATTGGTCTCCAAATTCAAATTATATCATAAGAAAAACTAAAATGGTGTATTCACTCAAAAAATTAAAATACTAAAATTAGCTAAGGAGGGAAAAAAGAACATAAAAAAAGATAATACCATAAATCATTAAATTAAATATAAAAATAAAAATATTACTTTTTATCATCTATATTTTTTAATAAATTTGAATTAAAAATAGGTACTCTTATCCCAAACTTATTTTTTTTCCTCATTCTTAAGTAAGTGCATTGAAATAGACTAAAGTGAACTGAATAGATTAAAATGGACTAGATAGACCAAATGGACCGAAGTGGATTGACTTACACCAAAATGAAACGAATAGACGGAATTAGTTTGAAATGGACCGAATTGGACCCAAGTGGATCGAATCATAGGCCACATCACTTTTTTATTTTATTGATCTGTTCCTCTAATTTTTTTAATTTTATATATCAATTGATTGACTTTACACATTCATCTTGGACGGTTTTTTTTTTTTTTTTTCCTAATAATATCTTAGATGATTTTAACTTTACATGTACTTTGCCTTTAATAATTCATCTACTTTAATTTAGAAAGAACTCATTCCACACTTTTCTATTTCTTCATTACTCTTAATTCAATTCATTACTTTTAATTTTTTTTAATATTATCAAAAATTAAAGGAACAAATTAGAGGTTGATGCAGAGTGATTTTAGTTGAATTTAGCCAAACTTTTGTTGAAATGCGGTTTTGGTGAGGCTAATGGTATTGCTCTAAGTTCTTAATAAAAAAGGATTAAAACGTCCATTGTCTCTGAACTCGTGTCTATGTGAGTTGAGTTACTAATGCAATGTATTCATAAAATTTAAAGCATTTTGATCTAAAAATAAATAAAAATAAAAATTCTAAAGCATTTTGTAGATGACTACTTGGAAAATTAAATCTTTTGGTTTATAATGGATAAGTGTTCTTTAAGGAATTGTAAATAATGCTTAATTTTATCTTGCAACATCATTGTGGAGGAAAGAACCAGCTCTAGAAGAGGCTTGACAATTGAAATGAAGCCATACAGATCTTCAGTCTGTAAGAGGATTATCCCTTACAAACAAAGGAATATGTTTGGCTTCATCTCTGGTGTATCCCTCTATCAAGCCTCTTCAACAGCTATTCCTCTCCTCTCCTTTGTTCCCTTCTGCTTTGTTTTGGCGCTTATTAGTCTTTGGTTAGAACATAATTTAAAATAATTATGTAAATTTCACTAAATCCTTTTCTCATTTTTGCTATTTCTGTTAGCCAGTTTTAACCTTCTGCTGCTTCTTTTTTTTTTTTTTTGGATAGACCATTATAGTTTTTGACATTTACTGAACCGAGGCCATTATAGTTTTTTTGGATAGACCATTATAATTTATATATCAACTAGAATTTATGAAAATTTTATTCATTTTAAATTCTTATTTACAAATTTAAATTGCAAAATTAGAGAACGTGTACACTATTGCAAAATTAGAGCAGTCTTGGTGATACATCAGGGCATGTAAAGATTGGCTAGAAAGAGGAAAATTGTCCAATCAATGGGACATACTTTCATACATGTTTCCTTTCAAATCTGTCAATTATTTACATAACAAAAATGTCATATCACAGACAAAAAACAATGTTCACTAAAATTAATGAATGCATTTTAATTCAAAATTTAGGAACACTAACATAGTTTTTATATTAACAAAAAAATAGCAACAACTAGAATAAGTCTTTAAAGAATTCAAATCAGAATGTATCAACTGGGAAATTGCCTTCTGGTTCCCTTTGAAATGAATTATAAGCTACTTGTATCCAAGTTGGGTGAACCAAGAACTTCTTCTTCTGCTCTGCCCACTGAGCCTCCTCTGTTTCAATGTCCACTGTCACTACATGTGTTACTGCTGGACCGAGTTCCACAGTGCACATTGCTCCTAATTCCTCTGCCATGCCCCAGATATGTGATTCCTCCGGTGGCCCCGAAATCAATTCACTGAAAAATAAAACACACCCACCTAGCACCTTAAGTCGAATCAGTTTGAGTGCTAACCTTGCATCTCTATGAGCAAGATCAACTTCAAGCTTTGGATGAAAAAACAGTTCGTGAATTCTTTGAAGAACATCAAGAATTCTCGCAAGCGGCCCATTAGTCTCGCTTTCATCAATCTTCTTCTCTGCCAGAGACTTATATCTGTCATCCCTTGCTCTCCAATAACTTGAAGCAAAATACTCATATTTCTGAATGTTTATCAAATTTGCTTGATGCTTAGGCCACATGTTTCTGTTATCATCAACTATGAGAACCACATTTTCGTGCCCCAACACCTCATCAAGGCACTTTTTATCACAACCAGGCCTTTCATCCCTTGTGATTATTCTAGAAAGAAAGTAATCCCCATCTGGGTCTAGCAAATGAGCAACCTTCAAGGCATAGACTCGGCACGCCCGAGTGTATATGTACATCTCAAACATGTCATTAGCCGGTTTCAGAAACTCCTTAACAAAGGGTCTCAGTTTCACCAACAATAGGGGTTCCACTTCAAACTTAAAGAGACTACCTTTGCCACCAGATCTTGATGTGCAATCTTGACCAAGCAAATAATTCTCTTCGGAAGTTAACTTTTTGATTGCTCTCGCCTCGAGTAAAGTCTGGTCCAAATCTAGAACAAGAATAAGCTTTTTCTTACGCAACAAATCATTGGTTTTCCAGTCACGCAACAGAGCAACGTGATCAACAACATCATCATCATCCAAGAACGGTTGATCAATGTGATTGGGATGCCCAAGTTTACATCTTTTGAAGTTTTCACCACAGAATGTGGCACTGAGACACGAGACAAGACCCTCATCGGCCTTAGAAGATGAACGTAGTCGACGCTTCATCCTTAATTGCTCAGAGTGTGAGAGACAGAGAGATCAATTCTGGGGTTGCAAAGCAAGAACTGCGTTCTTTTTGAAGAGAACGTTGTTTGTTTGAGAGGAATTCTTGAAGAAGATTAAAGGGTTTGATTTGAGATTTAGAGGATAAAAAGTTGGAGGAGAGCAAATATATTAAGGAAATTCAAAGTACTCCGAGTGAAAAGTGGATTCTTGCGAGCCAAGCAAGCTGATCAAAAAGCAAACGGCTTGACGGCTTGGGAAATCAATATATGACATGTGGAATATCAAATAAATTTTACCCTGTCGCCAACTTAAAAAGTTTTTTTTTTTTTTTTAAATCAGATTAGCAATGAATTACTTGAGGAAAAAAAAGTTTTATGAAAATGAGTGACATATTTAGAGCTTAGATATATTAGTTAAGTCTCTTGTTTGTTGTTATCAAATAAAAACGTCATTCAAATTCTACCAACATAAAATAAAATAAACTAACTAATAAATAAACTCCACACTCAGTTAAGGCGGGCTAGATTCAATTCAAAATCTAAGACCACATATTTGAGTGAGATTTTATATATTATATTTTAAATATCAATTAAATAATATTTATTTAATTATTAATTAAATTTTGGTATTGAGGTATTGCTAAAAACATTTTTTTTTTCAAATAATAATAGTTAATTCACTTAATATTTTTGTGACATAATCGATCTTAAGTAAGATTTTGTCAATTTTAATTTTGAAAAACTTATTTATTCAAAAATATTGTAATTGCATGTTTTTGAAAAAAGAAAATATCATCTTGCACTCGTTTACATAAACTATTTTACATCAATATCTACAATTGATACAAAATATTAATATTTTAAAAATGACTACATTTTAAAACATGAAAGTGGATGTAAAAAACACACTATAAGAATATCATTGCCTTAGAATTTATGTACTTCTATTGTAGGGGTGCTAGGAGACAGTAAGGATAATGGATAAGTGTAGATATTGATGTAAAACCAGTCTACACAAGGTGCGGTTAAATCTGAGCGGCTCGGTGCGGTTTATTCGGTTACATAGTTGTAGAGCCACGGTGGAGAACGGAGATGAGAAGGAGATTGACTAACTTAGGTATTAGGAATTTCGTGAGAGCTTGAGAGGAAAGTCTTTCTTTGTGAGAGAGTGAGACTGAGAATTAGAGATAAATCTTGAGAGTGAGAGTGAGGGCTTGTGTTCTTAAATAGTGGAAGGTTAGGTGGGAGCCTAAGATTGAGAATTTGAGAGGGAAAAATTACTATTTGTTCGGAGGGATTAGGGTATGGAAAAAAAATTATGTGGCTGAGTGCAAAAGAGAAGAGAAAAATGGTTGGTGGGAGCTTGAAAATCTGAGATTGAGAGGGAAACACTACTAACTGTTCAACGGGATTAAGGTTTGGAAGAAATATTATGTGGTTGAGAGAAAGAAGAGAAAAATGGTTAGGTGAGAGCCTGAGATTCTGAGATTGAGAGGGAAACACTAATGTTTGTTTGGCGAGATTAGAGTTTGGAAGAAAAAGAAGGTGGTTGATGATTGATGAGTGACTGAGTTCTGAGTTTGAGAGGTGAGAGTAGAAGTCTAAAGAGGAGAAATGAGAGTAGTTGAGTAGGAGACAACTCAAGAGAGAAGACATGTGTAGTTGAGATTTAAAAAAAAAAAATCTTACACAGTGACAGCAGTGACTCCATCAGTGACTCAAATAGTGACAATACGACATCGTTTTTTTTTTTTTTTTTTTTTTTTTTTTTTTTTTTTTTTTTTTTTTTTCAAAAAAACGCAAGTGGCAAGACAGTGACTAACCCCACATGACATTTTTTTTTTTCAAAAAATGCAAGTGGCAAGACACTAGAGTTATAGACAAGACCACTCAATGATGAGACTATTCCTCCTGACACACATTTTTTGACTGAGAAAGGTAGCCTCACACACGTTAACTTCTTTTTTAATTCAATTTTTTTTTTTTTATAAGAACGTTAGGCCTGTTCATGGATAAGAATGTTAGGCCTGTTCTTAGAACGTTATGATATTTATATACATATATATATAAAATATGCTTGGGTCGGTTCGGTCTTTGTCGGTGTGCACATCTCAGTGTTGATGGCCGCACCGGTCCGACGTCAGCACTGAAGATCTACTGCTGACCACCGTGTTGAAAACCTTTGGCGGAGCCCTGAACGGGGCAGAGCAGGGAGGGGCGGTGCGGTCAAACCGGTTCTGTCGATGCCGGTATATCCATGAACAGGCCTAACTATCAAGCCTCTTTGGCCATTCAACAGCTACTCCTCTCTTCAACTTGTTCCCCCTGTGCCTTGTTTTGGCGCTTATTAGTCTCTGATTCGAACATGTTTTAAAACAATTATGTAAATTTCACTAAATCCTAGTCTATATTTTGCTATTTCTGTTAGCCAGTTTTTAACTGTTGGCAATTATGTAAATTTCACTAAATCCTAGTCTATATTTTGCTATTTCTGTTAGCCAGTTTTTAACTGTTGGAAATATATTGTTTTGCTTTTCTTGTGATAGACCATTATTGTTTATGGAATTTGCCGAACCACCAAACGTGCCTTACTAAGAAGCAAAGAGTTCTAGCCTTCATGGCTCTCTCTTCTCATGTCAGTTGAAAATCTTAAGGAGCATTTGGAAGGAGCAAAAGACTTTCCCACGTATTTCAGCTTTGAACCATAAATGCACAATTTATGAAGCCAAAGAATACCTTGTTATTTGCTATTTCCTTCATCTTTTAAATACAAGACAGAACAGGAAGGCCCCTAAAACCTTATACCAGATAATCCTATTTAACAAGAACAAGAGTACAAAGAAATAATGATTACAAAAATGATTTCTTTAATCTCTCCCTCACCTAAACACCAACACACCTCATGTAAGACACATTCTACCAAACACACACACAAGAGGAAACAAGAAGAATTGCCAGTGGATAGTACGTTATAAACTTATGATGATTATAAAAAGTAGTCTGGAGTACGGCGCGTGCTGTCAGGTTCAACCTGACGAGGCGCCGGGTCAAATTGAAGGAAATTTTGATCCATATTCTCTCCAATTTCGAGAATTGCAGCCATATTTCCACACCGATAGCAGTAGTTTGGAGCACTAAACACTGTAACCACATTCTTCTCCTAAAAAGGAAACAAAGAAAATACATAATGATTAACCTCCAGAAAAACCAATTTCAAATATGATTCTGCTTTCCTTTCACAAACCTGGCACCAATTATATCCTTCCATAACAAGCTGGTGAGCTCGGGAAATAAGAGTGAGCCCATTATTGTGGTTAAACTGTGCAGCGATATCTTGTCCAAATGTGTACCCTGCACCCCGAGGAGATATTCCCCACCCACATCGGTCATCTGGGTCAGACCACAAGAGATCGCACATTGGACCCTCATGCGGAACCTACTCCCAAACAAACATTAAAAATATATTATATTATATTATATATACAATTGAGAATATTAGATAAACAAGGGAGTAGGAATACTAGATTTTTTGTTTAATGGAAGGCTCACAGTGACCCGGAGGAAAGTGATGTATCATTGGAATCTGTTCAACTAAATTTTTTTTTTTTTTTAATATTTGTTCAAGTCAACTTTTGCCTGTGGCAACCCTCCAAGTTGATATACTTAATCTTCTTATAATGTAAAAAGGAGGAATTTTAAGTATCAAAATATCTTTAAAACGATTTTATTTCTAATAGAGGTAAGAGGCTACAATGCAAATTAGATTACAAATTGCATGTAAATTACAGTTGAGGCTGTTATGAATACATCAAGCCATTGTACACTTATGCTCTTCTACAGATAATTTGTAGTAACAACTGGTAACAACAATGTGATAAGACATTCACTTGTAGTCAGAATCCAAAACAGAGACATGAGGAATAAAAATCAACATTTAATCATATGTTGTGGTAACACTTTGAACTATGAGATGGAAAACTGTAATTGTACCTCTTGTATCCGGTCCAGAGCACGGATGTTATCTAATGTATCTAATGAGGGGGACAGGCCACCATGCAAGCAGAAGATCTGCAAACACAAAAACAAATAAAAATGAATAAAATTAGGATAAAGCAAGCTTGTTAAATGAGATCATCTGAGGAAAATCAGGATAAGATTGCATTATAAAGTTCAAACCTGACTTTCAATTAAGGCTGTGAGCGGCAGATAATCAAAAAGGTCAGTGAAATATTTCCAGACATTAGCATTTCCATATTTTCTCAAGCACTCATCATAAAATCCATACCTGGGAAAAAGAAACCACCAAGTTATTGAAGTAAAACAGAATATGGCATTATGAAATTATTAACCAAGAGTCCTGAACACCTGTATGCTTCAATTTCATATTAAATTAGCAATTTAAACAACTTTGGCTTGCACTCTGATCTCTTTGTTTCTCTTCAATTTTTTGGTGTTTTTTTTTTTTTTTTTTTTTTTTTTCTTTCGAAAAAATAAATGGCTTACATTTTGTTAAAAAACCAAGTTGAAAAAAACAATCTACCACATGTATAATAGCTCTCTATGGGATGTAATTAATTCTTTATTTATGTTTTAGGGTTAAAATTTTGGAAGTAGCTCTGTAGGCCAAATATGTAAATATTTAAAATGATCTTAAAAGTTTACTTACAGCGTTGCTAATTCCCTAAAATAAATTATCAAATATGTGTTGCATTACTATTGCTTAATCTGAGTACATCTTGTGCAGATTATGCAGTTGTATGAAAAAGATTGCCTACAGTGACAAAACTTAAACATAGTAGGTCACAGTTCCTGAAACATAAACAAGGAAACTTTTGGGTTGTACATGGCTGCATGTTGGCATTCACAAGCATGCAGATACAATGTTTTTACAGAAAAAAATTCTATGCACTTTTTTAGAGTGAGAAAACTTGAAAAGAATAAGTTCTCACACTTGAGTTATTTGTCGACTCTCATGATTTCCTCTAAGAATAGTAATTCTATCCCTATAACGTACTTTCAGAGCCACTAGAAGCGAGACAGTCTCCACCGAGTAGTATCCTCGATCTGCAAACATTGAAGAAAATTGTAAAATACTAACAATATTTTTTTGATCAGTAAAAACATGAAGTAAATAAAATTCTAACAATATTGTATATCTAAATTTTAAAAAGAGATGCATAAACATAAATGGTCAACTAAAGTACATTTAGACAGTCAACTTGGCCTTTTCAGAGTGCAAAAGGTCTTGTTCGAGTTGCAACCAAATAGTCAAATAGAAATTTTGCAGCTGCAAGTAACCTAAGGCTTCGACAGTGGCATGTTGAGTCAGGCTTATTTTAATAAACTGGCCTTGGGTTGGAAAAAAAAAACACAAACACACAATCTCTATCAGGGTTATATGTTGGTATGAGGCCCAGATGCAAGTCTACTGTCCTCAAAAAACTTTTCTAATCTCTCCAATGACAGATCTATCTTGCTCTAATTCTATCACTCTTTTTCCTCCTTTTTTTTAATGGCGTGTAACCTCACCAAGGCAGGGTCCTTTGGACTTATCTTTTTCCTCCTGAATTCATCAAACAGGTCAAATTCAACAACATACACAAAATAACTTCATCTTTGAGTTTTTTCCTCCCCAGTTTTGTTGGCACTGTGCATTCTTCAATATGGTAAGTGCTACTACTAAGATGTTCGTAGTCTGTACATAGCAAAACCTAAATACTCATATATAGTCATTCATTGCTAACTATGTATGAAAGTCTACAAATGAAATGCCTTCTCGCCATTACCAACTTTCATATACTGACATTCTAGCTTGAAACTCTCATTCCCCCAAAAATAAACAGTATTATATCCCAAATAATCAAATCTTGTTTTACCCTAAACTCACTCCAGTCCACATCACTCCAACATAAACATCATAAACACATTCTTATCCCTTCCAAATCCCCCCACCAATGACCAATCGTTTCACCCAAACACAATCTCCACCTATTAGCAACCTAAGAACCACAAACACTCCAAAATCCTGACATACCTGACAGACACTCCTGCATGCATGTCCTCAATGCGCTGGGAGGTAAAAAAAAATGAAATTTTTATTCAAAAATTCCTAGAAATAAACATAAAATATACCCTAAGAAGAAGGGGAGTTTGATATTCACTCTTTCTATAATGCTTTGTGGGGGCCTAATGCTGCCACTTTCCCTTGGAAAAGTATTTGGGGTGTGAAGGCAGCATGGGGGAAGATACTCACTTGTGACAATCTTAGGAAGTGACGTTATACTATAGTGTTTGATGCTACATGTGTCGATGTAGTGGGAAGTCGATGAATCACCTTTTGCTTCATTGCAAGGAGGCTTATCAGTTGTGAAGCTTTGTTATTTGATCTTTTGGGATCTGCTGGATCTTATCAGAGAGGGTGATTGATCTTATACTTGGTTGGAGGAACCAGATTAATAAACATTCATCAAATATTTGGAATCGGGTTCCTTTAAGTTTGATGTGGATCGTATGGCAAGAACAAAACAGGTGTACATTTGAGGAATTGGGTTCTTAGGCGTTTTGTTTGATAGATTCTATTCCATTGTTTCTATAGAGTCTCTGTCTTCCTTTAATAAAATTATTCTTACTTATACAAAAAGTCACATTAACTGTCCTATCACCACCATTTCGCATCCTAATTTTTCAAGAATTGACGTGTCCCGGCATCAATGTCTATGCTTTCTTAACCACAATGTCACAAAACACCGCCATAAATTCAAATCCTATCATTCGCAACACATTTCTTCCACATCAAATTGCCACATTCTTGTTTCAAAACTTTATTCTACACACACCCACATGCTCTATATATATATATAACTAAGCTAATCCAAAAACGAAATGGCAAAACAGTAAACACAGACCTACATAGTCGCCCATGAAGAGATAATTGGTATCGGGGGCATTGCCGCCGATCCGAAAGAGCTCGAGGAGGTCGTAGAACTGGCCGTGGATATCGCCGCACACGGTGACGGGACACTTCACCGGCTGCACGTTCCATTCCTCCATTAAAATCGACCTTGCTTGCTCGCACAGCGCTTTCACCTCTGCTTCTGGCAGAGGCTTGCACTCCATTAACTGCTCGATCTGTCGCTCCAGATCGGACTGCGACGCTGCCATGGTTTTCGCTGAGCGGGTTTCGTGTTTCTGATGATTTCGATTGTGTGGTAAACGAGTTCAGCTCAGCTCAGGTCATGGTCGCTGAGTTAGGGTTTGATTGGGCATCGAGGAGAGAGAGAGAGAGAAATGTGAACACTGTTTTTCAGAATTGGGGATTTTTTGGAGGGGTCCCTGGTTTTATGTGTATTTATGTTATTGGTATCAATATTTGGAGAGGTTTTTTATATACAAATATGCCCTTGCCAAATTGGGAAGGAAACACCTTGTTTTTTATTGGATAGTGGGGACTGTCAGAGAAGGATAAGGTAGATACAGAATTTGGAAATATCAAAATGCTAACAGGTAAAAGTTACAATGTTTTTAGTCTCAGTATTGGAAACATAGTTATTAAACTGGATTGACCCGGCTGGTCGGACCAGAAACTCGGTGACTCCTCATCTAGATTAGTCTTGATATCGTTTCTGCATACGACCCAGTCAAATTCGGTGAGTTTGTGGTGACCTAGGTGACCCAAATGGGTTTATATAACTTGGTTGAGTTTGTAAAATTACATTTATAAATCCACTTTATTTGGGAAAGCACTTGATTTATATTCATTGTAAATGAGTTGAACTCGAGTTAAGTTTAAGCTTGAAAAGTTGAACTCTCATGTAATATTATACTTGTAAATTAACATGTGGGTATAAGTTTAGATTAAAGTATTATAATATTTTATGCACACAAAAGGAAAAAAAAAGTTTGAAAACAAAATAACAAAGTGGTCTCTATATACAATGGTGGAGGCAAGAAAATTTTGTTTGGGGATTACGTTAATCTTATTTTATAAGTTTTTGTGTGTCTTACACTAGTTATTAACCTCATATTGAATTCCTTATTTAGTAAATCCACTATTAAATTATTGTGTCCTTATACATTACAAAATATGAAAGATTATTAAATAATAATCCTCTCATCTATATAATATTTAAAATTCAAGTTTCTTTAAAGGATAGACAAAACATAAATTTATGACCTAGATAATAAATAATATATTATTGAAAATTTGATGTGAAATTTAAACATGCTTATTAAAAACAAGTAAGATGTATATTCCAATAGTAAGTGTAAGAACCAGAATTGAGTCCCTAGCCCAAAAGATGGATGGATGGACTTAGGCCCAAAAAGCCCAAAACAATGAATTTGTAGAGAGTGGATTGGAAAGCTGGGTTAAAATGAGCTGGATAACAAATAAAGTAGGCTTAAATGATAAGAACAGGAAGATATATTGATTCAAAGTAAAGAAAACTGTCCTCAGCATGATCCGAGGAGATCAGTTCTTATATATTTCTCACAAGTTTGATTACAAATTTGATTCTTGATTGCTACGGTGTTTCTCTCTTGATTCTTAATCCCTCATTCATGGAGGGTCTCTTACATTATATAGTTCTCTTTGAACGATCTTGGCCCCACACTTGTCGATTATCTAAGCCACTCTTAAGTGTTTGTCTAATCGGACACTCTCTCAGGCCCTCTGTGAGTTGGGGTAGCCAAGGTAGCACTGTTCATGGGTTTTCTCCACATTAATGTAGCCAAAAAATTAGTTGCAAAGCATTTAATGCGGTGACAGCAGCATTTCCTTAGATATTTCTGAGCTTCTATCCCTCCTGTATGTTCATAATGCACGTCCTTATTAGTGGAATTTTCTGAAAGGTCACTTTGAAAAATAGGATATACATTTGGTTTGTGCTTCGTTTATCCGAGAAGATACTCCTCCTCGGACCACCTCCCCCAACCTTTCCATTTGCAACATACTCATGGGACTCTAAGCTTGACACTCTCGCTATTGTTTATTCGCTTTCGGACCAACCAACGTCATCGGCCAAAGCCCAAGGCCCGGCCCAATATATAATTTTGGGCCCTTATCCCTACAATAAGATCTCCAAATTTTTAATCTAATAAAAATTATTAAATGATGCAACATTAATCAAGTGTAATTTAATCCTAATCATGTGTGTGTTCACACACGTGTAGAGTGATTCTTTTGATTGAGAAGCAAGATGGTTCCTACGGGCAGGCATCTCTAAATGCAAGCTGCATGCTTTGCCATTACTGGAGGAGCAAAATATTAGAGTCCAAGCTATATATATATATATATATATATATAAATATAAAGAACCAATATCAAGATGCACACAACTATAAGATAATAGTTGTTTTTCTCAAAAAAAAAAAAAAAAAAAAGAAAAGAAAAGAAAAGAAAAGAAGAAGAAGAAGAAAGATAATCATTGTTATAATAATATTTATTTTAAATTTACTCATATTAATCTGTGGGGCCCAGTAAGTTGTGGTCCTGGCCCATCCATTCATCGGGGCCCAAGGCTCGAGCCGAGGAAGATTATAGCCCAGGCTCGGTAGTGTAGGTGCGAAATGGCCTTGGGACACAGCCGAGGACGATTCAGTCCTCGGCATGTCCAAAGTCTTACCAAAAGAAAAGGGTAAAAATGGTACAATAACAGTTGGAACAAAATCTAAAATATCTAAGTCAATAGAAAAGGGTGCGCTGGAAAGTGCAACAACTAGGGAAAACTGCCCTTACTGCCATTCAATACTGTGCACCTGACAGAGCCATACTCCCCAGCTTTTACAACTACCTCCAACGACTTTGAGCATGGGCTGATGGGACAAGTATCAGTCCTGAAAAGCCGACCCTACACGTGGACGAAGGATAAGGAACACGGGCTAGTATAAAAGGAGAGATAAGCAACCCTTAGAAGAGGCTGGGAAAAATGGCCAAAACCAGAGCCTCCCAGCCCACCTCTAGGAGGAAGACTTCCAGAGCGTGCACGGTCCATCTATGTATGTACACGTTTTATTTATGCATGAACACCCCGGAAAACCGCCGTCTCGTGATCAAGGCCTAGCCTTTCAAACCCACGCTCTATAAATGATATTGTGAAGGCCTATTTACGTGCGAACCCAGTATCGTTCTTGGGTCGCTCCAAATCGTGTCCTTACAATTGGCGCTGTCTGTGGGAAGGGCTTATGCGTTGGCTCAGGCGTTTGGTCGAAACAATCCCCTTGTCACTTTTAAACAACCGTTTATATTGTATGGTGTTAGCTTAAAGTTCCACCAGGGGCTACGTTTCTTTAGTAGGGGCTGCGCTGGGTAGCATCAATAGCCCGGATGGTTCTAGGGGCTTGGCCGAGGAACTGATTCCTCGTGATCCAAGGTCTCACACCGTAACCGAAGAGTTAATGCCCCAACTACTTCAGAAGAATCCTAAGACGCTCAGTCCTCGGACCAAATACCGGAAAAAGGTCAAAGCTATGAAAGTTACTAAGGGGATGGTGAAATACTTTGTTACTCAGCAACCAACAGGGGTTGCACATTTTTGGGTTATATATCCTCGGATAATTGCTTCCTACACGGCATCAAACATTCAGCCGCCACCTCGTTCAAATTTGGGGGGTATACAACCCGATTTCAGGTTAGTCTTATTGTGCACGATAGCTCCAACAAAGTTCATATTGGTATCTTTTATCTTGATAAGGCACTTTTGGCCCTAAATATCGCTTTCTCAGGTCGGCATTATTGTGCCGAACGATTTCATTAAGTTTGTTATAGACGTCTTTTTCTCAGTAAAAATTTCTGCCCTAAATGTCGCTCATTGAAGTCGGCATTATTATGCCAGATAGTTCCAATAAGCATAGAGCAAGATTTTTTTATTAATTGGGATTTCGGTCACCAAGCATCGTTTATAGTATAAAAAAGGTTTTATTTACAAGATAGTACGTCTATTCACAGCATAGCAATTTCAAAAGAAGAAACAGAGTATGCGAAATCAAGAAATAACGACCTTTATTAATGTAAAGAGGTGTTACAGCGTACAATAAAGGGCTTAAATAAAGCCTATGTAGAAAATGAGTTACAAAAAAGAAAAAAAAAAAAAACAAAAAAACAACAACAACAATATGACAAATAGATAGTCAGACGTCTTCTTAAACTCGTCTCTGAAGTCCTTCCAAACTCCGCCCCAGTAGCGCTCATATTGAGAGGAGGACCTTCTTCAGAAGAAGAAGGAGGAGATAAGGAGAAAGAAGGAGGAGAAGAAGAGGAAGAAGGAAAAGCGCTAGGATGGATCTGGCGGTGGAAAGAAGAAAAAAGAGAGGTAAAAGGAGGCACCAGTAAAGGAAGAGAGGAAGAAGCAGAGATACTTTGTCCCTGCGTCAGTCCTGACTCCTAACACGCTGGTGCCATGTTAGCTATGCTCATGAGAGAGCGGCTGGTACTGATGATGGGTGACCCCAGCTCAGCCGCGCCGAAAGTTTGACGTGACGAGCCCCTGCTTCGGATTTTGGCTGAAAGGAAGGTAAGAAGGATCTTGAGTCTCCGCCATCCCTGTCCTGACCGAGCCATTCTGAGTTTCATAAGAGTATGGTGTTTCTGGGAGGGGTATGGTTCCTTCATTACTTATTCCTATCTTGAACGTATCACAATTTAAGGTGTAATTGGCGAGTAAAGTAAACTCTGAAGGAGGTTAAGGGTTTCAGATTTCAGAAGGATGGAAAGGGTCTCTGTATAAGAGAAGTAGCCTCTTGCCTTTCTTTTTATATGAAGAACGAAACGGAGGGTCTTTAATCTGCCCGAATCTCCAGGGAAAGCGGTAAACGAGAATATACCCGTTCCACTTCCCCACACCATCGGTAATCGTCGAAATTAAATGGTCTCGTAAAGGGAAGCCATTAAAGGCGCATTTCGGGTAGCCCAACGACAGGAACACATTGTAAATTAATTCAAAGGAATGTCCCATGACCTGGTATGTTTCCTGGGTAAATGAAGGGACGCCAACATTAATGAAAGGCAGAGCTAAACGAGCCGTGATGAAGGCTTGGCATTTCCAAAACCTTCCTCTCCAACCAAAAGGTTGGACAACAGGATTTTGAGGGGCTATTGTGGGGCCCAGTAAGTTGTGGTCCTGGCCCATCCATTCATCGGGGCCCAAGGCCCGAGCCGAGGAAGATTATAGCCCAGACTCGGTAGTGTAGGTGCAAAATGGCCTTGGGACACAGCCGAGGACGATTCAGTCCTCGGCATGTCCAAAGTCTTACCAAAAGAAAAGGGTAAAAATGGTACAATAACAGTTGGAACAAAATCTAAAATATCTAAGTCAATAGAAAAAGGGTGCGCTGGAAAGTGCAACAACTAGGGAAAGCTGCCCTTACTGCCATTCAATACTGTGCACCTGACAGAGCCATACTCCCCAGCTTTTACAACTACCTCCAACGACTTTGAGCATGGGCTGATGGGACAAGTATCAGTCCTGAAAAGCCGACCCTACACGTGGACGAAGGATAAGGAACACGGGCTAGTATAAAAGGAGAGATAAGCAACCCTTAGAAGAGGCTGGGAAAAATGGCCAAAACCAGAGCCTCCCAGCCCACCTCTAGGAGGAAGACTTCCAGAGCGTGTACGGTCCATCTATGTATGTACACGTTTTATTTATGCATTAACACCCCGGAAAACCGCCGTCTCGTGATCAAGGCCTAGCCTTTCAAACCCACGCTCTATAAATGATATTGTGAGGGCCTATTTATGTGCGAACCCAGTATCGTTCTTGGGTCGCTCCAAATCGTGTCCTTACATAATCATATTTATACGATATATTTACCTAACTAACTTTTTATTAATATTTAAATTATTATTATAATAAATTTTAAAAAGATAAACTATTTGTACATCCCTCATACTAGAACTTTTTTTTCTAATTAGACCTTAACCCTATAACATTTTATTTTTGTTTTTCTCATTTTCTACTATTTGGGCATTCGTTACCATTTTTTTGTTCCTTTGTTTGTTTCGATGGAAAACATTATATAAAGATAGTTTTCCATATTTTTAAGTGTTTGGTAACATCAGAAAAAATGAGTCAAAAGAAAATCATGTTTAGTGAACATAAAAAGTATGACTTATTATTGGAGATTATTTTCCACTAATATTTTTTGAAAAATAACTTTATCTTATAGCAAGCTAACTAAGGGAAGTTTGGAAATTGTTTTTCAACTCATTTAAATTTGCTACAAAATATAGAAAAATGAGATAGTTTTATAATAAATATTTTTTGAAAAATGACTTTTTTTTTTCCTTAGAAAACATTGTTGCTAAAACAAACAAAGCATTACTATGTTTAACTATCAAACAAACATTTGGGCATTGTTTTCAGTTTATTATGTGTAACTAAGAATTTTATAACTCAACTATCATTTCTTATGTTCTTTAAGAAGATAGATTTCAAATTCATTGTTTTTTTGTTGTAACAATCAAAAAAAAGAAAAGAAAAAAAGTTCGCACTGTAATTTTTAAGAACAAATTGTCAAATTGCAAAATAAAATAGAATTAAAAAGGCACGACAGCAGAGAGAGAAGGAGCCCCATGAGGCCAACTGGGCTGAGTCGAAAACTGAAACAACTTGTAGTGTCGATGACCCAACCGTGCAATTTTGTCACAACAACAAACCCACTCTTACTCTCTCGCCCAACCTCGTACGCACCACGCTACAGTCACAGTTTGAACTTCACGACAATGATGACCAACAACAACAACAACAATGAAGAACAAGATCATCTGAACGCTTTGTTCAAGCAAAAACAGCTTCTCCGATCAAGGGTCCGCAAGGACCTCAAGAACATGGACCCAACTCTCAGATCCCAAGAAGGTAACTTTTAACTCGTACTAATATGCCAAATCATTTTGCATTAATTTTTTACTACTGGGTCTATCTAGAATTATCAGATTGATGCATCTTTGTTTTTGAAAAATTTTCACTTGGGTGTTGTTGATTTTTGTTTTCAGACAATGCAATCCAGAGCATTGTTTTGGAATCTCCTTGGTTTAAATCTAGTCAGAGATTGTGTGCCTATATAAGTTGCTCTTCTTTACGAGAAGTTGACACATCAAAATTGTTATCAGAAATCCTGCAAAACCCAGCTCAAGGTTTGTGTTTGCTTGCTGTCTCCTACGTTTTAGTTTTGCCATCTGACATTCAAATTCTATGTGAATGTGATTGTAAAATGGAATCTGTAGAAAAATATTACTCCTAAAACTTGTTTGTAGGATTGATCTTGAGCTTGATTTGGACTTGTGCTTGGCTTGATGGCTTGACTAATGAAGCTAGCTGAGGCAAGTCAAGTTCAAGCTACTTGTAACAAGCCCAAAATCAAACATTATAAGTGAGCTCAAGACGAGCTTGAATGCCTTGTTAGTCTTGCCAAGACATGTTCAATCATTCAATTCTTGGCTTGATCACAACCCTATCTCAATTGAGAGAGTTTATGAGCAGGGGGATCATACTGGGAATGAATGATTCTCATACAAATCTATGCAAAAGGATTAAAGTATATTTTTATTTTCTTTACTGGAATATTACACATGCATCCAATTGGTCTTGAATTAACTACCCCACCTCCACCTTGGTCTTAGAAGGGGAGGAAGTGCCCCCCAGTGGGTTACTTCAAAGTGTTTGTAAACTGAAAAATGTAGCAGGAATGACTGCTTGGTTCTTCCTCACAAGAGATTCTTTAGAGAGATTATCATTGGACAGAATGCTCCTAGTTTTTTTTAGATGAACATGTTGTAATTGTTTGAGAAAAACATATACATATGATTGTTGAGCAGATAGCTCCTAGTTTATGACACTTTTTTGTGTGTGTGTGTGTTTGGATGAGCTTATTTTTATCAACTTATTTTGTTTATTTAGTGGTTGTATGATACATGCATTTTCATTAAATTTATCTCTTTAATAAAAGCTATCTTGACTTGTTGTCACACTTCTGAAAGTATTGACATTTTATTTTGACTCAGATGATCATACAAAGATGGGCAAAACGCTTTATGTTCCACGTGTGGAGGACAAGAATAGTCACATGCGCATGCTGAACATCTCAAGTATTGATGATCTTATTGCAAATTCAATGAACATTTTAGAACCAGCTTCAGTGGATGGTGATGGAAATGAACGTAAAAATGGTAATTAAAAAATTGTACTAGTTATATGTTGTGGCAACTCTCTCTATCTCCAATGACCAGCAGGCTGCTCGCACTATGAATAATTTATAAGTTGTAGTCATTTTCTACTTATTTAATTACAAATTTCACATGATGAGGAGTGACGATTAAGTTTAGGCATCAGAATGATGACATAAGTTGTCATCTTGTAACTTATCAGTGCCCAAGATAAACTAGCAGGTGAAGAAGAAATGTGATTAGCCTTTGAAAATAATATGGTTAAACTTGTCTATGTTGTGCTTCAAGATATGCTCAGATACAAAAACATTTGTTTTTTATGTTGGGGAGGACCAGGGTGCTACTTAGGAGCTTCTGCTTTTCTGGAACTCATGACACAACTCCCATGCTCCTTTCACTTTGTCCACTTTAACCTTCTTGCAAGTGAATGTCTCCATTTATTTTCTTCTGGTTCATATTTTCTCGTAGGCTTGACTTTATATTTCATAATTGCATGGTTTGCACATAAATTAACACTTATGATAAAGGATCACTTTTGATGCAGTTATGCAGGCAAATGAGCCAGTTGATTTGTTTCTCTTACCTGGTAAAACTTTATCCCAATTTTCTTAATTACCTGCAGAGTGCTCTAAAGTTGCAGTCTTGCGGAAACCAAAATTTAAGCAATAGTAGTTAGCAATTTTTCTGCCTGCAGGACTAGCATTTGACAGATCCGGAAGGCGCCTAGGTCGTGGTGGAGGGTATGGCTACGAATCTTGGCCTATATAGAATTTCATTTAGCCTCTCACGTTGTGGGAGCTTAGTTGGTTAAAGATATCATTTACTCATTTTGATATAAAGCCTTTTTTTTAAGCTCCTAGAGTATAACTATTGATTTGTGAATATTATTGTAGCTCCCTAGTAATTGGTGAGCCAACTTTGTGGGACTGCAGAATGGTGATGATTGTATGGAAAATCCAACCCAACTCTCTTAGGAGAACAAAGGGAGGGGGGGGGGGGGGGGGCTTTGTTGGGTTATGTGGATCCTAGTTTGTGTTTGATTCAGATTATAACCTGACCCTATATTAAAGTGTTATGGTTTTTAATGGGAGATTTTCTAAGGCTTAGTCTATGGAGTAGAGGCTTGGGCTGATAGGCCCAAGCTGGAGCACTTATGAAAGTTTTTGGCTCGTGTTTAGCCTATTGAGGATCCTCTGTGTAGGATATTAATACTGTTGTTTTAGATTAGGGTTGGTCGTGTTGTTGAGAGAGAGAAACACTGTAATGTTGCATCTTGTATTTTTTCCATGAAATAGTAAATCACTTTAAATCTGTAGACGTAGGCAAATTGCCGAATTATGTAAATATTGTCTTGTGTGATTGTTTTTTCTTTGGCGCATATTTTCTCTATTTTTTTTTGCATCTCACAGATCTAGGAATTGGGTTATATTCCTAACAGGCTCATGTTCATCTCTAAAAATCTCAATCACTTTAATTCTAAAATGAAATTTGACCATTTATCCATATTCATTGATAATTCTTAAAGTTGTACATAGCTCATGTTGGTGCTTGATGAAAATCAATAGTTATTATGATACCTTCTTGAAGAACTACCAAGAGCTTGTGAAGGCAAGGGATTGGAAGCAACCCCTCCTTGGTATGCATGACTTCTAATAATTAATAACTACTTATGGTCTTATAGTCAGCTTACATGTTTTTGTTAGTCTTTTGAAATGATTGGCTCTGGTTCTGCAGTTGCCCTATCCTATTCTCTGCAGATATTGGATGAAGGAGTTATACCAGCCACTGCAAATGATGTTCCCGTTGATGCTCTTGTGTCCCCAGCTGGTGTGATTCCCATCAGCCCGGATGCTTTAGACAGGTATAACTACGTAAATTCCTCTTTTATTTAGATGAGTTTGGTTTTCAATTCATCCAACTAGTTAAATATTTACAGGATGAAGCTTTAACATTTGACTTGGAAACCAAACCTGGTCACTTTCTTCAAATGATAGATCCTCATCCCTGCATTTGAGTTTGGTTGTCTCATAAGCTGTCAAATGCTGTCTTGATTGCTTGAAATGCAGCGATTGTGCTATCAAAGGAATGAGGTAAAGTTATGATGTTTTTATAGTTAAGAAGCCATGTTTGATTGTCCACAACGTTTGCCCATTGAAATAGATCTCAAAAATGGTATTGGTTTTATATGACTTGTATCTTACTGATTGGGACCAACACACTTTGAGAGATTGGAAATACTACTCAAGATTTATCATTTAAGGAAATGATTTTATTCAATGCAATAAATATTTGTATTATGTGAAGATGTTTTCTTTTCTTTTCTTTTCTTTTTTAAGATAAAGTTGCATCTATATAATATATAGAAGCAGAAGTTGAGAACAAGTATGTATATCCCTAGTACTCCTACAATTGTTCCATGGATATGCTAACTATGCAAAATTGTGCCACTTTATAGTACTGTTAAGTTAAATAATAGATAACATCAAACCAAAAAAAAAAAAAAAAAATCAGTTTATTAAATGTAGGAATTATTTTTTCTTTTTTTTCCTCTTCTCTCTCTCTCTCTCTCTCTCTATATATATATATATATATATGAGAAAAGAAGAGAGTACAGCAACCCTCAACAAGTCCAAAACACCACACAACAGCAAACAAGAAAATAGGGAAAACCTAAAACACATCCCAGACGCAAAATAACTACAACTCCTCCTACTTGGTCACAACTCACAAATCATAAAAAATTGAGTGCTTCACAAGCTCTGGCAGGCACCCCCAAGCAGTTCACCTTCAAACAAAGATTTAGCAGTCCATTTAGCTGCTAACTCAAGTGCATCTTTGTTTCTTTCTCTTTTTGCCAGCTTGAAGGACGATTGAAAACGGTTTGCCATCTTTACTTGATCCCATGTCTTCTACAACTTGAGCTATTTCCTAACATGTTCTTTTCTTTGGATGATTCACAACTTGAAACACAGTTAGAGCATCACCTTTTTTTTTTTTTTGATAAGTAAGAATGATATATATATACGAAAGCCTGCTCTATGCATGAAGAACATAGAGCAAGCCTAGAAAGTACAAGAAAAAGAGAACAGAGAACAAACACAATAGAGAACCAAACAACACAAAAATTACAACAGAGAAAGGGAGCAAAGAAAAGAAGGGAGGGAATCACTAGACGTGAGTCCCCAAGCCCGAGACCAATCAAAAAGAGTTCCACTAAAAGAAGCAAGCATCTGATCACCGGAACTATCCAAATCCTCAAAAGTCCTCCGATTCCATTCCTTCCAAATACACCAAAGGATGCACAACGGGACTAAGTTCCAAATTTGAGACGAATGCTTCCCCAACCAATTCCACCAACCAAAAAGCAAGTCTGGAATCGATCTAGATATAACCCAAGACAAGCCAAAAGTTATAAACACAAAGCTCCATAATCGATTTGCCATCTCGCAATGAAGAAGTAAGTGATCTACCGTCTCTCCACAATGACGGCACATAATGCACCAATCTACAAACTCCAATCTACTCAATCTCAAGTTATCTCCCGTAAGGATCTTATTCCAAACTACACACCAAACAAAAAAAGAAACTCGCCTAGGGGCCTTATCTCTCCAAATAGCTTTCCAAGGAAAGACAGTTGAGGGAGAATCCCTTAATTTGTTATAATACGATCGGATGTCAAAAACCCCATTAGGCTTCAATTTCCATCTCATCCGGTCTCCAACCTCCATAGGAGGAGTATTGGCTCCCAAAATATGAAGAAAAAGCAGCCCTTCATCCATAGTCCACTTAATTCCCTGAACTTTAGCCACTAGAGAAGAGACAAATGAGATTCTTTTTGCCCAATGCTTTCAAGAATTCACCTGCATAATTCATCGCTACTATTGCAACATGTACTTTATTATCTAACAAGAAGCATCAACATTTGCTTTCCAACAAGAGTAAGGTGGTCTTTCCCACTAGACTTGTCTAGAAATTTGCCTGCAAAGTTGAGTTTAGGGGTTTGGCTTCAAATCTCTGACAGTCAAAATGAATTTATTGAATCAAATCATCAAGATTGAGAGGCTCACTTGTTACCATCACTTTATTTCTTAATATTCATATAGTGTTCGTGGTCACAGCTACAATAAGAAGAGTTTGATCTTTGGAAAGCCCTCCTTCCAATAACTCACTATCTGGGATACAAAATGCTTAATCAAGCCAGTACTTGAGTCTACACTAACCTTGTTTATCTTTGGCCCAAAACTGATCTAAGCCACATTAATCTTACCACATCACGTTTTCCTCTTTTTGGAGAAAACAAGTGAACCTCAATTCTGCCTTTCTACCACATAGATACCATGTGCTGATGTGTCTTCTTCCATCCCAATCTTTTCACTAATCCTGCTTTTAGGGGTAACCAGAAGCATCAACATTTTTAACCATTCATGGAATATGCTTTGCCATAAAGATTTCCAAAGGGAGGTATGAGAATTATTGAATCTGTGCTGTTTATCAGCCCAATATTATGTGGACTTGACAACAAGGAGTCGAGATCTCTCTCCGACCAAATCATGTTGTCTTGTGTAAGGGAAGTAGGAAGAGGATTCTTGTATAAAAAAACAGGAGTCTCTAGCAGCCTTTAAAATTCTAGTATGAGGTAGCTCCTTTTAAAATTTTTTATTTTATCGGAGGAAATAATTCCTTTTTCTTTTTCTAATGGGAAAATGAGATGAATTGGGTTCATAAAGTTGTGATAAAATTTATATACAAATATTCTACTCTTCTATTAATAATAGACTAATAGTATTCTTAGAAAATTTAGCTTCATTGTTTTATGGTGGGGGGGAACTAAAGAGTGAAGGGGGAAGTCAATAGTAGTTAGTAGAAGCTTGAAACTTCATCTAAATGATATCATAATAGTCCTTCCTATGCTGAGAATCGATTGCTTGAAAAATCAAAGAGGTGATTGGTAGACAATCACATCCTCAATTTTAGTGAAATTGATTCTCATGCACAAACCCATGACATATCAATTGGGCAAATAGCACTTGTCATTGCACCAAACTCTGGCCAATTTTATTATTAATTCAAAGGGAAACAATAAATTCTATTTAGAGAGTAAAATATCAAATAAATGAGCAAAATATATTTTGATAATGATTTTACTTTATAGTGTGATGGAAAATGTATTGCATACATTGTAGAGATTATTTTTAACAAAATATTGTTTTCATCCTTAAAATTGACATGAAATTCAAATTGATGGGTGTTTGGTTTGAGCATCACTCATAACTCAGTTTTCATAACTCAAATCTCATAACTCAAACTCAATTGTCATAACTCGTATCTCTAATTTTACTTTTTCACTCACTTCAAAAAATATTTGTTTGGTTTTATATCTTGGATGCATATCCCATGTTTAAAACTCAAATAATTCATAAAGTGGTGGGGTCTGGTTAAAGAAGAGAAGTTGCTTGAAAACAAAAAGGAAAAATAAAAAGTAAAGAGCTAGCTCCCAACAGTTACACATTGGTTTGATTTGACAATACTCTGATGCGGGCCCTACTATGAATGAGTTATTTACAATAGTGCCATTAAAACACTTAACTCAAAATTTGAAAACATCCAAATTTTGTTTTTAGTTTCCGTAACTCAAGCTCAAAATTTTGAGTTTTGAGTTATGAAAACTCAACTCCAAAATCAATCCAAATAACTTGATTTTCGGTGGAGCCCACGTTTTTTGAGTTTTGGGTGATAAAAACTGAGTTATATAACTCAGTTTTCATCAATCCAAACACCCATAACTATCAAAAGTTTTTTTTCCCCTTAAACTATTGAAAACATTATACTTTATGTCATTCAGTACACTCCATTAACTTTTTATCCCTTGTATCTAACAAAATGCCTAGGTGGAAGCAATACTAATAAATAAATAGTTATTCTAAGATCACAGTTTTTATGCTATACTTATTTTGTCATAATTTTGATGACATAAACTATGAGTCTGTGAGAGTTATGACCAAAGTTGTGGCACAAATGTTGTGTTCATAGATTTCTAATAAAGAAATAAATAAAACATAACTCAGTGCAATCCATAGTCTGAAAGTAAATATGGCATGTGAAGAAATTGGATTACACATGATTTGAAGAAGCAAGCAACTGCCTTCTTGGAAGTCACGACTCAGTCTTGTTGATTTTTCTGGCTTGAATTCTGATGCAATGGATGCTGCTACCAAACCTTGAAATTTGGACCTTTGCAAGTCAAAATAAACAATGGATAATTGCATTGATTTGTTCAAGTGAGCTATGCAGCTCCATGCGGTATGGATTGTAAGACTAATAAATGGAAAACCATAGTTGTACAGGGAAAGCTGGAAACTTTCACAGATGACAGCCCATGATGTATCTGCATGTATCAGCATAGAATTTCTTAGGAAACACACAATCGTGTAGTTACTGCTCATTTAAAAAAGGTTCCCAGGACCATCTGGAAATTTTGTTGATATTGAATATTATAGCAACGAGTTAAGTTCTCCATAAAGAGCCAAAATTTCCAAGGTTGAAGGAGTCAATGAATTGAAACTGCAAAAGTACCAGGGTCCCATTCACATTCATGTTATAATAAAACCCTTTCCATTAAGTCATTGAATTATTCATTTACAGCCATCTACCCCAAGATTAGTTAAAAAGAATCTCTTTTAAATTATTTTATTATTCATGTTATAATAAAACCCTTTCCATTTTGCTATCTCTATCAGAGCTAATTGATCCTTAACAGTTTCCAAGAAGGACGCGATTTGCTAATACAAAATTTAAAAGATATTTTGACAACATCCCGCCATCTCCAGTGGACTTTGTTGCTGCTTGTGTCACTTCCTATTTCTCTGCATCAGCAAAACTAAGAAGACTATTGGGGTTTTCACATGGAAAGAGAGTTATAAATAGAACCGTGATCTTCATTCTTCAACCAACCAAAAACTTATCTTGTACTCTCTAAAAACAGGAGTCTCTAGCAGCCATGATGAAATCATCAAATTCACCCCTCTACCTGCTACCTTGCCTTCTAATGTTACTGCTTCTCCCAGTGCCTTCCCTATCGGCTGACCCCGATGCGTTACAGGACTTTTGTGTTGCAGATTTGAATGCATCCATATCAATCAATGGATTTCCTTGCATACCTGCCTCAAAAGTTAGTGCAAGTGATTTTTTCTTTGATCTGAGCAAAGAGGGTATCACTAACACATCAAACTTAAACTTCAGTGTCACTCCTGCAAATGTCCTTTCATTTCCTGCTGTCAACACTCTTGGGATTTCCATGAACCGTGTAGACTATGGCCCTGGAGGACTTAATCCACCACACTCTCACCCTCGTGCAACTGAGATGGGTTTGGTCGTTAAAGGGAGGATACTTGTGGGGTTTGTGACAACTTCCAATGTCTATTACTCTAAGGTTTTGACTCGTGGAGAGATCTTTGTCATTCCTAGTGGACTTGTACACTTCCAAAAGAATGTTGGAAAAGGGAAAGGTATTGTCTTCACTTCTTTCAATAGTCACATGCCAGGGGTTGTGATTCTCTCAACAACTCTCTTTGGTTCACAGCCCCCAATGCCTAATGAAGTATTAACTCAGGCGTTCCAAGTAGACGATGCTGTTGTCAATAGCATAAAATCTAAATTTGGTTCTTAAGCCATGGCCTTCCTGATAAGGTCCCTTTGATTTGAAGATTGTGTAATAATACTTTTGAGATTACCTGCCACCCTTTGTTGGGCTGTGTTATTCAGGTTATCCGTGTATGTTGTTTTGATTATTGATTTGTTCTTTTAAAATTTGTTGTTTTGATTATACCTATGTTGTTATGTTTATTGACGAAACAATCACATTACATTTATAATGTCATCATTGCAGCATATAAAAGACAACAAAATTCTCATCTTGATTATTAAATTTACTACTTTTAAGTAAGTTTCAAAGAATGAACTTTGCTAGTAGACACACGGAAAAAAATCATCTTTCACCATCATCATCCAAAAATCTATACTTGAAGCTAAAATTCATGAACCCAGCAACATAGAGATCAAATTTACTACTTTTAAGTAAGTTTCAAAGAATGAACTTTGCCAACAGAAACACGGACAAAAATCATCTTTCACCATCATCATCCAAAAATCTCTACTTGAAGCTAAAATTCATGAACCTAGCAACATAGAGATCAAATTTACTACTTTTAAGTAAGTTTCAAAGAATGAACTTTGCCAACAGACACACGGACAAAAATCATCTTTCACCATCATCATCCAAAAATCTCTACTTGAAGCTAAAATTCATGAACCCAGCAACACGGAGATCAAATTTACTACTTTTAAGTAAGTTTCAAAGAATGAACTTTGCCAACAGACACACGGACAAAAATCATCTTTCACCATCATCATCCAAAAATCTCTACTTGAAGCTAAAATTCATGAGCCCAGAAACACAGAGATCATAGGAAACTGTAAATGAGCACGACCCATATAAACAGGAAACTATAAATGAATTAGGAAGACGTAGGTAGACATTGATTGGAGTTGGAGTTGTTTTCTCTCTACACGTGCACACACACACAAGATTGAAATCCCAAAATACCCACATACACAAAAAAAATTGCTTTGTATGTGTGAAAAAGAGATTTCTAGAAGACTTTTTTCTAAACCAAGATGTATGCAAGGCTAATCTAGATCAGTAGTGATAAGTAAAACAAGAGACAGAGAAGAGCAATGTACCTGTAATCAACGGTGGCAGTGAGGGTTCGACGGAAGCACCAGGGAGAGTGAGAGGGTGAGGGAGAGTGTAGAGGGAGAGTGGTGGCCGAGTGAGACTGACGGAGAGTGAGACTGATGGCAGAGTACAGGAGAGTATACAGGAGAGAGTGATGGCAGAGCGAGGGAGAGTATACAGGAGAGAGTGAACAGGTTGTGAGACGTTGGGGATTCAAATGGTTAAGGAAAACTCGATTTACAGGTTACCGGGTTATGGATGTATACACGACCATTTTTTAATTGGAAAAAAGCCATGTCTGCTTTGCCAGCGCAGTACAAACCTCATACAAAACTTGACTATATGAGCATCGAGTTTTTCAATAAATCTCGACTTCCGTATTATCGAGTTACAAAAGAGGGGCATTTGCCCATTTTGGCCCAAATTTTATGGTAAATTTTTTCACCCGTGAGTTGAAGTATTGAGTTCTAAATAACACAATCGAATCTCCCTCACTATAAAAAAAAAATACCTTGAAGAATATACCTCTGAATTCGGATACAATAATCTAAAAGTGTTCTGTATCAAACCCCGCATACGTGGGTTTCAGTTAGCTCAACTAATAAACTCTTTGATAGTTGTATAAGAGATATGGGTTTTAATCCCTACCTACACAAAAAACTGATGGGTGTTTTGGTCTGATAGTTGTAATGATTCAAATTGGCTTTAATGGCTTCTCTCAAAAAAATAAGAAATAAATCATTTCCTATGGCATTTGTCAATTGCTCATTCTGTAACATATAACATTAGTTCGATTTTAATGACTCCAAAATTTTTCATTATTAGAATTTATTTCATTACCATTATTGAAACACGAATTTGTACCAATTTGTAACAAACTTAACAACGAAAGAGAAACTTTGGAAAGCAAAATTCTCTCATTACACAGTTTGGCATGAAATTGTATCAATTAGTAACATACTGTAACAATGAATAAGAATTTGCAACTAAGTCCCTGAAAGCAGAGTCCTTTGCTTACACAGCTTAAGAATTAAATCAACCTAGGACTAGGAGATTCTTTCTGTCTACTAATACAATTAACTAAAGCGTATCCAGTAAGATGATAAATAAAAATATTAATGCATTTTCTACATATGATTTCATATTACAATTTTAGGACATTAAAAGAGACAAGGAAACACACTTCAGCATCAGACATGGAGAAACCTACAGCACAGTTGCCCTTTGATTATAAATGATTAAGTACTAATTCTTCTCTAATCTTCTTACGCACTCAAGATTATGTTGCTCTTTCAAAACTACCACGAACCTGCATATGCAGCCATTCAGGTTGTGAGCTTTGAGCATATTCCCTCATTGCTTGTGATCCAAATATCATTCCAGAAGCATCAAATGGCTGTGCACGAATCTGAAAGACCAAATCAATTCGTTACAAAAGTCATACAGCATGTAATTCTAAAAGTCTTCTTTTTGGATCTTTGATACAATTAAAAAAAAAGATATTCTCTCAACAAGAGGATAACATAATATTCAAAGCAAATTCTTAAGAGCCTATCCACCAAAAAACTAATGAGTAAGAAAAAACTGACAAGTATGATTTGGTCCTTGGGAATAAAATACAAGCCAACATTACAAATTGGAAGGGATAAATGAATTTGGGGGGGAAGAGTGCACCCATGTCGAAGGGTGGCACCAAATGGTGAGAGGAGTTGGCATAATCATGCATAACAAAAGCCAATGGTTGCACACAGAAGCTCACATACATGTTGGAAGCTCTAGAAAGAACAAGTAAAGCAGAAAAAGAAGAATAAAGTGAAGGGGAAAAAATTGAAAATAGGCCAAACAAACTATATTGGTCCTGAACCATGTGAGAACGTTCAATTTCATCATTAAACTACTGATTGTGTCAATTTAGTTGCTAAAGTTCTAACGAAGTTCAAAGTTACCTTGTTCCCACTTCTTGTCAACATTAACTACAGGAAGTTGTTCTAATTTTCCCCCCTTCAAACTCTTTATTCTTTGTATTAATAAGGATCAAAGTAAATTCACTCAATTTGAAAAGAATTTCACAGAAATCAATCAATTTCTCTAAGGGAAGTGGGAGCAAGTGTAACATGCAGCCAATTTCAAAATGTTGGAACTAAATTAGAACATATAAAAGTTGATGGACGAAATTGAACTCTTAAAATATCTAGGGATAAAAATGCTAGCTTGCAAAAAAAAAAAGGGGGTAAATCAGAGGATGGCTTTGTTGTAGATGTGAACGAATATGTGTGTGTGGTTCTTGTAGTCAACCCAATTATTTAGAAATAGCCACACTTGAGATCCATATCAACATATCAGAAATATTCACATATTCATTTTTTTGTGTGTCAAAGCTTGAAGCAGTTAAGGTGTTTTCTTCCAATGGTCCATGAATTCATTGCTTGAACACAACAGTTTCCATTGCCACTATATGTCATTCAGAGAGCCCAACTAAGGCCATGACTTACAAAGAAAAAAAAAAAAAAAAAAAATTCTGAACAGACCAAATGGAATATATAAGGAAATAGGATATGGGAGTGGTGGCATAAATCTAAAAAATTAATAACACAGTGAAGGGCAGCTTCAAGCTGCGCCATACAAAACTTTGGTTTAGAAAGTCAATTTATCACTTTTTATAAAAAATTTATGAATTTATTAGAAACACACATCTATTGAGGTTGCAAAGAAACAATGACTGGCATAAGAAAGTAAAACAGACATATGACTATTTAGCTGGCAGATTAAGGTGTGAGTGTAAATTATGATTCAACAAAATTAATAGGTTACTATAGCTTCTCTCACTCTTAAAATCATTTCTTCAACTTTTGGCAGACCAATAACTTTATCTTAGAATTATAGAAGCATTACAAGAGATTTTCTCTTATTGAGTTGAATATTGACTAGAGCAAATACAAATGAGATTCTTTTCACCAAATGCTTTCAAGAATTCACCTGCATAATTCATCGCCATTATCGCAACATGCACTTTACCATCTAACAAGAAGCATCAACATTTGCTTTCCAACAAGAGTAAGGTGCTCTTTCCCACTAGACTTGTTTAGAAATTTGCATGCAAAGTTGGGGTTTAGGGGTCTTGGCTTCGAATCTCTGATAGTCCAAATGAATTTATTGAATCAAACCATCAAGATTGAGAGGCTCACTTGTTAGCATCAATTTATTTCTGAATTTTCAAATCGTGTTCATGGTCACAGACTCACAGCTACAATAAGAAGAGTTTGATCTTTGGAAAGCCCTCCTTGTAATAAAACACTATCTGGGATACAGAAGCCTTAATCAGACCAAGACTTGAGTCTACACTAACCTTGTTTATCTTTGGCCCAATACTGATTTAAACCACACTAATCTTACCAAATCACTTTGTCATTTTTTTTTGGAGAATAACATTACAACTTAAAAACAAATGAACCTCAATTCTGCCTTTCTACCACGTGAATACCATGTGCTGATGTGTCTTCTTCCCTCCCGATCTTTTCACTAATCCTGCTTTTAGGGGTAACAAGAAGCATCAACATTTTTAACCTTTCATGGAATATGCTTTGCCATAAGGCTTTCCAAACGATGCTATAAGAATTATTGAATCTGTGCTGTGTTTATCAGCCCAATATATGGACTCGAAAAAAGAGAGTGGAGATCTCTCTCCGACCAAATCACATTTTCTTGTGTAAGGGAAGTTGGAAGAGGATTCTTGTAGGCACAGGATCCAAGGATCATTCCAAACGTTTATACTATGGCCTTGCCCTACAAGAAAACATCTATGCCTAATAGAATTTCTTGTAGTAACTGACATCAGGAAAATGACATATTCAATGCTTGAGGTTCTCACTTTTCTGAGGCCTAAGAGAGGTGATTGGTAGATAGCCGCATCCTCAATTTTAGAGAAACTGATTCTCATGCTTGAACCGACAACATATTAGTTGGGCAAATAGCACTTGCCATTGCACCAAAATCTAGCCCCTTTTATTACTAATTCACAGGGAAACAAGAAATTCTTTTTAGAGAGTAAAAACTAAAATGAATGAGCAAAGTATATTATGATAATAATTTTACTTTATAGTGTGATGGGAAAATGTATTGCATACATTGTAGAGATTCTTTTTAACAAAATATTGTTTTCAGTCTAAAAATTGACATGAAGTTCAATTTTCATCCTTAAACTATCCAAAAAATTTTCCCCCTAAACTATTGAAAACATTATACTTTATGTCATTAGTACATTCCATTAATTTTTTATCCTATGTATCTAACAAAATGCTTGGGTGAAATTACTTAATATGATGTGCTGCACTAAAAAATAAATAGTTATTTCTCAAAAATAAATAAATAAATAAATAAAGAGTTATTCTAGGATCACAACTTTTGTTTCATAACTTTTTGACATAGCTTTGATGTTATCTACTGTAAATGATTGTCTATCATTTTCACACAAATGCCCCACTTTTTATCTATTAGTCAACCACATTTGTGGCACAAACATTGTCCACAAATTTTCTCATAAATAAATAAATAAAACATTACTCAATGTGATCCATAGTCTGAAAGTAAATATGGCATGTGTTGAAATTGGATTACACATGATTTGAAGAAGCAACTGCCTTCTGGCATGAATTCTGATGCAATGGACGCTGCTACCAAACCTTGAATCATTTGGACCTTCGCAAGTCAAAATAAACAACGGATAATTGCATTGATTTGTTCAACTGAGCTACGCAGCTCCAAGGGGTATGGATTAAGCCTAATAAATGGAAAACTGTAGTTGTTCATGGAAAGCTGGAAACTTTCACAGATGACAAACCATGATGTATCTGCCTGTATCAGCATGGAACTTCTTAGGAAACACACAATCATGTAGTTACTGCTCATTGAAAAGAGGCTCAAGGTTGAAGGAGTCAATGAATTGAAACTGCAAAAGAACCAGGGCCCCATTCACATTAAGTTATTGAATTGTTCCTTTACAGCCATCTACTTCAAGATTAGTTGAGAATACTCTATTTTAAATTATTGTTTTATCCATCTGACACTGTCAAAAATAGACAAATGTTCTAGACCATGAAAAAGCTTTAGAAAATAACTAAGATTTTCCATTTTGATCCATAACAGTTTCCAAGAGGGACACGATTTGCTAATAAATTTAAAAGATATTTTGACGACTGCCTGCCATCTTCAGTGGACTTTGTTGCTGCTTGTGTCACTTCCTATGTCTCTGCATCAGCAAAACTAAGAAGACTATTGAGGTTTTCAAATAGAAAGAGAGTTATATATAGAACCATGATCTTTATTCTTCAACCACAAAACCAACCAAAAACTTATTTTTACAATCTTGTACTCTCTAAAAAACAGGAGTTTCTAGCAGCCATGATGAAATCATCAAACTCACCCCTCTATCTGCTATCTTGCCTTCTAATGTTACTGCTTCTCCCGGTGCCTTCCCTATCAGCTGACCCTGATTCGTTACAGGACTTTTGTGTTGCAGATTTGAATGCATCCATATTAATCAACGGATTTCCTTGCATACCTGCCTCAAAAGTTAATGCAAGTGATTTTTTCTTTGATCTGAGCAAAGAGGGTGTCACTAACACATCAAACTTAAACTCCAGTGTCACTCCTGCAAACGTCCTTGCATTTCCTGCTGTTAACACTCTTGGGATTTCAATGAACCGTGTAGACTTTGGCCCTGGAGGACTTAATCCACCACACTCTCACCCTCGTGCAACTGAGATGGGTTTGGTTGTTGAAGGGAGCATACTTGTGGGGTTTGTGACAACTTCCAATGTGTATTACTCTAAGGTTTTGACTCCTGGAGAGGTCTTTGTCATTCCTAGGGGACTTGTACACTTCCAAAAGAATGTTGGAAACGGGAAAGGTATTGTCTTCACTTCTTTCAATAGTCAAATGCCAGGGGTTGTGATTTCCTCAACAACTCTCTTTGGTTCACAACCCCCAATGCCTAATGAAGTGTTAACTCAGGCGTTCCAAGTAGACGATGCTGTTGTCAATAGCATAAAATCTAAATTTGGTTCTTAAGCCATGGCCTTCCTGATAAGGTCCCTTTGATTTGAAGATTGTGTAACAATACTTTTTGAGATTGCCTGCCTCCCTTTGTTGGGCTGTGTTATTCAGGTTATCTGTGTATGTTGTTTTGATTATTGATTGATTCTTTAAAATTAGTTGTTTTGATTATGCCTATGTTGTTATGTTTATTGACGAATTTTATGATAAATTTTTTCACCTGTGAGTTGAAGTATTGACTTCTAAATAACACAATCGAATCTCCCTTGCTGTAAAAGAATACCTAGAAGAATATACCTCTGCTCTGAATTCGGATACAATAATCTAAAAGTGTCCTGTATCAAACCCCGCATACTGACAGCAAATTGTCATGGATTATTTATAACTCAAATTAATTTCCATTTGGTTTCATTTTAAGTGGAGAGTAATGATTCAAATTGGCTTTAATGGCTTCTCTCGAAAAAATAAGAAATAAATCATCTCCTATGGCATTTGTCAATTGCTCATTCTGTAACATATAACATCAGTTCGATTTTAATGACTCCAAAAATTTTTCATTATTTGAATTTATTTCATTACCATTATTGAAACACGAATTTGTACCAATTTGTAACATACTTAACAACGAAAGAGAAACTTTGGAAAGCAAAATTCTCTCATTACACAGTTTGGCATGAAATTGTATCAATTAGTAACATACTGTAACAATGAATAAGAATTTGCAACTAAGTCCCTGAAAGCAGAGTCCTTTGCTTACACAGCTTAAGAATTAAATCAACCTAGGACTAGGAGATTCTTTCTGCCTACTAATACAATTAACTAAAGCGTATCCAGTAAGATGATAAATAAAAATATTAATGCATTTTCTACATATGATTTCATATTACAATTTTAGGACATTGGAAGAGACTAGGAAACACACTTCAGCATCAGACATGGAGAAACCTACAGCACAGTTGCCCTTTGATTATAAATGATTAAGTACTAATTCTTCTCTAATCTTCTAACGCACTCAAGATTATGTTGCTCTTTCAAAACTACCACCAACATGTATATGCAGCCATTCAGGTTGTGAGCTTTGAGCATATTCCCTCATTGCTTGTGATCCAAATATCATTCCAGAAGCATCAAATGACTGTGCACGAATCTGAAACACCAAATCAATTCGTTACAAAAGTCATACAGCATATAATTCCAAAAGTCTTCTTTTTGGATCTTTGATACAATAATAAAAAAAAGATATTCTCTTCACAAGAGGATAACATAATATTCAAAGCAAATTCTTAAAAGCCTATCCACCAAAAGACTAATGAGTAAGAAAAAACTGACAAGGTTGATTTGGTCCTAGGGAATAAAATACAAGCCAACATTACAAATTGAAAGGGATAAATGAATTTTGGGTGGTAGAGTGCACCCATGTCGAAGGGTGGCACCAAATGGTGAGAGGAGTTGGCATAATCATGCATAACAAAAGCCAATGGTTGCACACAGAAGCTCACATACATGTTGGAAGCTCTTGAATGAACTAGTAAAGCAGAAAAAGAAGAATAAAGTGAAGGGGGAAAAATTGAAAATAGGCCAAACAAAATATATTGGTCCTGAACCATGTGAGAACGTTCAATTTCATCGTTAAACTACAGATTGTGTCAATTTAGTTGCTAAGGTTCTAACGAAGTTCAAAGTTACCTTGTTCCCCACTGCTTGTCAACATTAACTGCAGGAAGTTGTACTAATTTTCCCCCCTTCAAACTCTTTATTCTTTGTATTAATAAGGATCAAAGTAAATTCACTCAATTTGAAAAGAATTTCACAGAAATCAATCAATTTCTATGAGGGAAGTGGGAGCAAGTGTAACATGCAACCATTTTCAAAATGTTGGAACGAAATTGGAACAATTAAAAGTTGATGGACGAAATTGAACTCTTAATATATCTAGGGATAAAAATGGTAGCTTGCCAAAAAAAAAAAGGGGGGGTGAATCATAGGATGGCTTTATTGTAGATGTGAACGAATACGTGTGTGTGTAGGTCTTGTAGTCAAGCCACTTATTTAGAAATAGCCACACTTGAGATCCATATCAACATATCAGAAATATTCACCTATGGCATTAACAGACCAAATGGAATATATAAGGAAATAGGATATGGGAGTGGTGGCATAAATCTAAAAAATTAATAACACAGTGAAGGGCAGCTTCAAGCTGCGCCATACAAAACTTTGGTTTAGAAAGTCAATTTATCACTTTTTATAAAACTTCTATGAATTTATTAGAAACACACACCTATTGAGGTTGCAAAGAAACGATGACTGGCATAAGAAAGTAAAACAGATTAAGGTGTGTGAGTGTAAATTATGATTCAACAAAATTAATAGGTTACTATGGCTTCTCTCATTCTTAAAATCATTTCTTCAACTTTTGGCAGACCAATAACTTTATCTCAGATTATAGAAGCACAAGTCGTAGATCTATGCGATGCGCGGGAATAGATAATTATATTTTAGTTATGGTATAATATATATTTTGTTCTCTAAATTTTGTGGAAAATGATTTGTTCTCTCAAAAAATTAAACAATTTCTAAAATTATTTTTCATTTATCTATCTCAAAAAATATATCATCATTTTATTATTCGGATTTGTTTGATTGATATTATTCATTTTTTAGGCGGTCCATATTTTGATAAATTATGTTATTGTGCATTATAGTTTCCTAATTTGTTTTTCCAATACAACTAAACTGTTTGAGTTTCAAATATATTATTCAAAATTGTTAGGGATATATTTATGTAATTGGCTAATCATTTGACAAAACGCATTTTACTTGTAATTGGGTAGATCTAGGATGAGTTTAGTACTTCAAGAAACAAGTGTTCACGTTTAGTATTGAACCCATGCAAATCTGACCAAGAAACAAGTGAAGGAAGTGTTGTTCATTAAAACTCGACAGAAGTCTCGATAGAAAGGATTCTGTCAAGAATTACTGCTGAAACTCGACAGAAACTCGACACAAGCTGTATCTGTCGAGAATTACGAAATCAGGTTTTCCAGATATGATTACACGCATATCCTTGAGTATTTGTGTAGGGTTTCTTTTCTCACAATCTTAGACATATATAAGGATTATTTTAAGAGCCGTCACAGAGTGATGCAAGGTGTTGCAAAAGAATAATCCATACATATTGTGACCGGAGACAGAATTTGTTCTAGTTCATCATATTCTTTGTAGAAGCTACTGAATCTTTACGCCAAGAGTTTTGTGACCATAGAGCGTCCTGATCTTCATTGTTGATAAACTGAAGAACTTTTCAACCAACATCTTCCTTAAGTTGGTGTGTTAGTCACGTACTGGGATCCGTGCATCATTGGTTAGTCACGTATTGGGATTTGTGCATTGAACAAAGAGATTGCCGCTACAATATAAGTCCAATTGGGTATTGGGGTAAGGGTTCAACTATAGGTTGGTATTGGGTACTAGGATTCCTTTTACTTGTAACCACTTGTGATTGATAATAGTGGATTTTCAGGAGTGGTGATCTAAAATTCACCCGGTGGGGTTGTGGTTTTCTCCATTTGTAAATAAATCACCTGTGTCATATTTAATTTCCGCTGCGTTTAGTTATTTGGTGATTTGTTTGTGCTACCATGTTATTGCATGTAATTTGACTAATTAATTAACTTGGGTAATTAATTAATTTGCCAAAGGGGTCAATTCATTTTAACCCAACAAGTGGTATCAGAGCGAGTACACTCTGATTAGGTTTAATCTTTGCTGTGTGATCCATTGACCCCTGTTTGTCATGGATAGAGGACAATCTCTTATTATATCTCCTTTATTTGATGGCATTAACTATGCATACTAGAAAGTACGCATGTGAGCTTTTTTGCAGTTTTTAGATGAGAAGGTGTGGCAAGCTGTAGAGATTGGCTGGACTAAGCCAAAGGAAGTACCGGTTGATTGGGATGAGGCCAAGATCAAAGCGGCAAACTTTAACAGCAGGGCATTGAATGCCCTATTCATTGCAGTGACCAATGAGGAGTTCAAGAAAATATCCTCAACTGAAACTACTAAAGAAGCGTGGACCATTCTTCAGACTACCTATGAAGGAACTAAAGCCATCAAGGATTCTAAGCTCCAAAGGCTTACTACAAGCTTTAAGGAGATTAAGATGGAGGAGGATGAGTCATTCGATGAGTTCTATGCCAAGCTGAAGGACATAGTCAACTCAACATTTAATCTTGGAGAATAGATTTCTGAACCCAAGATTGTGAGAAAGGTGCTCAGATCTCTGCCTGAGAGATTCCATGCTAAGATCACTGCCATTGAAAAATCAAAGGACATTGACTTAATTCTTTTGACGGAGTTGGTTGGCAACTTGCAAACCTATGAATTGGGTTTGACTAGAATTAGGAAAGGAAACAAAAGTAAGAGCATGGCACTGAAGGCCAAAAGTAACGAGACTGATGAGTCTTCAGATGATGAAGATTCCAAGATGAAGGTCTACATTACTAGGCAGTTCAAGAAGTTCATGAAGAATTCCAATGCGAAAGGATTTGATAAGGACTGCAAGCAATCCGGTTCTTCTCAATTTAAAAGCCAAGACAGAGGAAAGAAGGATGCTAAGGATGGTAGTTAGTACACTATTCCCTCCGAACCAAAGTGCTTTGGATGTCAAGATTTTGGACACATGAAACAAGAATGTCCAACATATCTCAAGTCAATTGGAAAAAGCAAGGCTCTTGCTGCTACCTTGAGTGACACCGAGCCTAAGATTAAGTCAGATGACAGTGATGACGAGGGAATCTTAAGTGCCTTCATTGCCACAGTGGATCCTACTAAGGGGATCATAGAAGCAGTAGATGAAGAAGAGGATTTGGTGGAATCAAAATTTGAGAAAATGGACGATCAAGATGACATCCATACAGCCTATGCTAAGTTGTACAAGGTTTCTGAGAAGCATGAGAAATTGTATAAGCTGGCTACCAAGAAGCTGAGTGATGTGGAGCTAGATCAAAAGGAGCTCTCTACAAAGGTTGATGAAGCAAATCAAACCATTGGAGCTTTGGGGTTCGAGAACAACTTCCTTGCTAAAAGGACAAAGAAGCTTGAAGCGGAACTATTTTAGGTTAGATCTCAATTGGAGAGGACTTCCAATGCAAAGCTCGATGAGATGCTAAGCTTTCAGAAAGCTGCTTTTGATAAAACCGGTTTGGGGTGTGATTTCTCTTCTCCTAATATTGCCTCATCTAGTACAACTGTGTTTATCTCACCTGCTAATAATGTTAATTCTAAGAATGATGAAGCTAAAACTGAAATAGCTAGTGAGAACTTAGATAAAGGCAAATCTATTTTAGGAGCACCCCTTAAGGTTGAAAAGAAAGAGGCTAGAAACCTTAGGACAAAAAGGGAAAACAACAAAAAGTCTCAACAAAAGAAGCCGTATTTCTGCCATCACTGTGGAGCTTTAGGGAATACTCGTCCAAATTGCTACAAGTGGTTAGCCACTCAATAAAGCAATATTATGCTCTCGTCCAGAAACTAGAATCAGTTTCCATCATCTTTTGCTCCTCTTGGAGGTCTTCTCAAGACCCTCATATTCCTTTTGAACTTGAATGATTTCAATTCTTCCCCCTTACCTCCGGATCATAGGTTCAGCAAAGGAAATGTTTTTCCAAGGTGTGGAAAGAAAAAGACTCAAAGTGATTCAGTCACTTTTTCTCTCTCCCCTTATGGTTATGCATTACTTGTGTGTTTTGCTTTCTTGTCTTGAGTCATTCTAGTTTTATGCTTTGTGTGTTTTTTCCTTCTTGTTTTGTTTTGGTTGTTTTCAGTTTTTGCTTTACTTGTTTTTCATAAAAAAAAATTGAAAAATTGAAAAAAAATACAAAAACAGTGTGTGTATGTGTATATTGGTGCTTGTGTACTTTGAATGGCCATTGAAACAAAGTTTTTTAAATTTTGTATCTTTTGTAGTTTAGATGAGCATCTCAATGCGCAACTAAGCAAGTGAGCTTTGTGGCTCGTGTTTGTGATGAGTATGATTAAGTAATCTTCTATATTTAACACTCATATCACTCTTTTTCACGGGAAGGACTAGAAAATTCTAAGAGAAAGGCATAAATAACCATCTCACTACTAAAGCCCGCCAATCATGTATAACATCTGTGTGCTTCGGCATAGCAAAATTGTGATGTTTTGGCTTACATAATTGGGTATTTCTTTTCTCTCTTATATGCCCATGCATGATTTGTTCAAAAAGAAAATATGCAAAGCAAAATAAAAGCAAAAAGAATCAAAATGCTTTTAAGTATAGTTGCAAGCACGTTTCTAGGAGATGTGGGAGTTATAGGATGTATCTCGAAGGTGATAGTCTCCATCAAGCAGTTATGATTATGTGTGAGTGTATTTGATTCTCTCTAGTCTCAAATCTTCATAATATGAGACACTTATGCAGTCTTGCTATGTTTTCACACATAACACGCAAACTCTTTGCTACTTTTGATACATGTGCAAGTACAATGTGATTTGGCCATCACAAGGAATACATGTGTTAATATATGCTCACTAAACTGTCTTAACTTGTTTTTGAAATATAAAATTGGATAGACTTGTTTAGTGCGTGTGTGTGTTTTGGATCTATGAATGCTTTGCATATATGTTGAGAGATGTTTTGAGAGCTTATTATATTGATTGGATCTTTGGTTGAGTTGCTTACTTGTTGCTTTCATCTCTATGCGTTTTTCCCTTCTTTGAAAAACCTTCTTTCTTCAAGCTTGACAACTTCTCGACAGATCCTCGACAGATTCACTTCTATCGAGCCCTTCTTTCTCCTTTTCTCGATGGATCTTGACGGAATCTCGATCCATCGAGACTTTTGGGTTTCTCCTCGATAGATTCTCGATAGCTTCTTCGATCCATCAAGCCAATTTTCTAAGCTCTTTGTCTGGCCGATAGCTTCTCAACAGATTCTCAATCCATCGAGGTGATTTTGCCGTCGACAGATTCTTGACAGCACCTCGACAGATTCATTTCTGTTGAGATTTAATGCTCGAAAAATCTCGATAGATACCTCGATCCATTAAGTTGTGTTTTATATTTAAAGTAGAGGTGCGTATTAAATCTCATTTTTTCATTTCTCTCTCGACATAATATTTTCTCTCTTGCCCAAAACACTCTTTTCTCACTAAAATCTCTCTACCCATGTGATTTTCGGCCTTGTTCAAGCCTTAATCACTTGGTAAGTGTTCTTAAACACTTATTTTACATGCATTTTAGACCTAGGTTTTGGGTTTTTGACAAATTTTTAGGGTTTTTGAGATTTTTGTGAATTTTTTTGGTTGGGTTGTGTTGTTTTAATGTTATATGTTCATGCATTGCATTCTCGTTGCATTATAATAATGTTTCATGCATTTTAGATGTGTGTTTGATTATTGTTGATTGTGTGCCGGTAGGTTTGGATTGGGTTCTGCCCATGATACTTTAAATTTTGCACGTCACATGTTCATGCATACGTATCTTTTCTTTCCTTTCTTAGTTTCTAGTTGTGATTGTGCTCTGGTCTTTTTCTTCTCTCTCTCTCTCTCTCTCTCTCTCTCTCTCTCTCGCGGATAGACCGCGTCATGGCACCCAAAGCGCGTAAATCCACTCTGCCTCAGAATCCTCTTGGTTTCGGGTCTTCTTCTTCTGATCCTATCTCTCCTCTCCATGTTCGGTTTTGTGATGAGAAGGCCTGAAAGGACTTCTTGGAGAACTTTTAGAAACGTGGCATTCATCTAGAGCGCCATGTTATTTTGTCGGAATTTTCCGACACTCTTCTCCCCTCTGTCATTAGGACTCGGGGCTGGGAATCTTTACTTAAGAGACCCATGAGGTGTCCCATCGTGTTTATACAAGAATTTTACTCCAATATACACGGTATCGATACCTTTGTACCTCGTTTTGCCATGACATTCCGATGTACATGTATCGTCGTCACTTCGAATCTTATATTCGAGGTACTACACATTCCGCAAGTAGCGCATCTTGACTACCTCGGTTGTGAGCGTCTTTGGATTGTGTCCAAAGATGAGCTTCTGTCTCACTTTTGTGAGACACCTTCCATATGGGGTGGTAAGCAAAACACCCTATGCTTGGGTTTTGCCAAAGGCTCGAGGTTCCTTAACTTGGTGATGACATTTACTCTTACTTCTTTGTCTCATTATAACTCTATCACTAAGCCTTGTGCTCGCTTTCTTTTGTCTTTTCTTGAGGACCTCTCTATTGACTTCCCTTCTCATTTCATCACATCTATCCTCGATGTGTATCAGGATAAGGCGGCACGTGATAAGCTCATCTTTCCTTTGGCTATCACGCGTATCCTTCGACACTTCTCCATTCCTATTCCTGATTCTCCTTACTTCACCACCATGGGTGCCATCAGCGCCAGTTATGTTCGGCGGAGCGAGGCCTAGCTTCAATCGAAGCGGCCACGAGTGGAAATGACCGATCCTGCAACTTCTGCTGTTCCTCCCTTTTCTTCGGCTCCTTCCACCTCTGCTCCTTCTTCTTCGGCAACTGGTGTGACCCTGGAAGCCATCATGGTACAGCTTCAGCGGATGGAGGTTGACTTTCTTGGACATCTTGACTATCTCACAGATGAGATGTGTTAGATTATCACCCGAGTCAGTTGCATTGCCTGTCGACACGCTCGCTTTGGTGGTTTTGCTGCTTCTCCATCTCCTTCTCTAGAGGCTTCGGCTGATGAGGATGACGATGCTGGTGATGATGTGGATGAGGATGCTAGCTTTTCCGGTGATGACTAGATGACGATCTCTCAGTGACTTACCTTTTGTCACTTGTGACAAAAAGGGGGAGTAGTTTTGGGTTTGAGAGTAGTCTTGTACTTAGGGGTAGAGTTAGTATAGGACTTTTTTTTGTTAGGGGGAGTGTGTATATCTTTTGAGGGATGTAGTGAGGTTTACATGTATTTTTTCTTTTCTTTCTTTACATTAGCCTCTTGTATATTGGTCCTGTGACCATTTATTTATGACATACATTGTACTTCTCTTTTCATATATATGATGATGTATGCTTTTCTTCACCTATCTCTACATGTGTAGTTTCTTTTCTCTCTTTATACACATGTTGCTTTATGTATGCAATCTGTATTTCTGTTTCACACATGATGCCTTGATGAGTTTTGTTTAAGGGTTTCAGAAAGACAGATTGTGAAAGTCTATCATGCCATGAACTCTCTTCTTGCAAAGTTTTTCAAGATTTTATGTTAGGTTTAGATTTATTTTGTATTTCAACAAGTGATTATGAGTTTAATGATTTAAGACTCCTCTCATGGTTCATTTGTTTGTTGTGGTTTTGTTACGGATTGCTAAAGGGGGAGATTGTTAGGGACATATTTATATAATTGGCTAATCTTTTGACAAAATGCACTTTACTTGTAATTGGGTAGATCTAGGATGGGTTTAGTACTTCAAGAAACAAGTGTTCGAGTTTAGTATTGAAGCCATGCAAATCTGACCAAGAAACAAGTGAAGGAAGTGTTGTTCATTAAAGCTCGACAGAAGCTTGACACAAGCTGTATCTGTCGAGAATTACGAAATCAGGATTTCCAAATCTGATTACGCACATATCCTTGAGTATTTGTGTAGGGTTTCTATTCTCATAACCCTAGACATATATAAAGATTATTTTAAGAGCCGTCACAAAGTGATGCAAGGTGTTGCAAAAGAATAATCCATGCATATTGTGACCAGAGACAGAATTTGCTTTAGTTCATCATATTCTTTGTAGAAGCTACTGCGTCTTTGCGCCAAGGGTTTTGTGGCCTAAGAGCTTCCTGATCTTCATTGTCGATGAGCTGAAGAACTTTGCAACCAACATCTTCCTCAAGTTGGTGTGTTAGTCACGTACTGGGATCCGTGCATCATTGGTTAATCACGTACTGAGATTCGTGCATTGAACGGAGAGATTACTGTAACAATACAAGTCCAATTGGGTATTGGGGTAAGGGTTCAACTGTAGGTTGGTATTGGGTACTGGAATTCCTTTTACTTGTAATCGCTTGTGATTGATAATAGTGAATTCTCGGGAGTGGTGACCTTAAATTCACTCGATGGGGTTTTGTCTCGGTGGTTTTCTCTATTCGTAAATAAATCACCTGTGTCAAATTTAATTTCCGCTGCATTTAGTTATTTGGTAATTTGTTTGTGCTACCACGTTATTGCATGTAATTTGACTAATTAATTAACTTGGGTAATTAATTAATTTGCCAAAAGGGTCAATTCATTTTAATTCAACAAAAATTTTCATTCTCTTGAAAAGAGATTATTATATTTATAATTTCTCTTCTCGTAGAAGTAGCTTCAAACTATTGATTGAATTTTGTTTACTAATATAGATACATGAGATTGAAATTACATATTTTTTAGACATTCCTAGGAGACTATATCATATTATAAATTTAATATTTAAAATAATATGTAGGAAAAAAGTAGAATTTATGTCTAAAGTTGAACACTTCACCTATTGAATGAAAGAAAATAATTTGTCTAACAACATACAGACCCTTTCATTTATTAAGATTTAATTGTCTTTAACTGGATCTTCATATCGCATTTTTGGTTCTACACTTATGTTGAGCCTTCTTATTTGCCACATCATTATTCTTTTTATTATTTATTTTTTACTTTTAATTTTTTGATAATATTAAATATATAAATATATTAGCTTTACAAATTCATCTCAGACAATTTTAACTTTACATATTCATCTACTTTAGTTTTAATGTTATAACTAAATAATAAATTAATGAAAAATTAAAACAAAAATATTGTCTAAACATATTTATCTAGGGCAGTTTTAACAGTTGATAGACACATTCAAATACATAGCCATGATTTTATTTTGATATAAAATCAAAATCTCACTTCCAAAATAACTAAGTATTATGTTAAAATCAAAAATCATAATGATCATATGTTTGTAATGCATTGTATATCCCATAATAGGTCTCATTCTTCTACCCTTTCCCAAGAGTTGATGACTATTCATAACTATTACCTTGACACCAAAGAAGCGTTCGACCCAATACTTTATTTCTCTCCTAGTTGATCCCACTTTGACATTAGAAGTATATTGATTTTTACCCAATAATCGAATATTTTTGTTTTTAAATACTGCATATTTGATTCCATTCATAAATCTATTTTCTTCTCTATGAGAATTAGTCTCAATAAGAATGCTAGTTCTTTATATATGTATATATATATATATATATATATATATATATATATATATATATAGAGAGAGAGAGAGAGAGAGAGAGAGAGAGAGAGAGAGAGAGAGAGAGAGAGAGAGAGAGAGAGAGAGAATAATCACCATTTTCGGGAGAGAAATAGAAAATAAAATGAGAAGAAGAAGCGTTAAAATAAAAAAAATATAGTCATAAGTCAAACACCAAATTATCCAAGCCATGCTATATAATAGAATAACATTATATTCTTGTAAACTATCTTTATATGTAATACAATAACATTTAACAATCACAAAAAAGAGCGAAGATAATAACTTAAAAACACAAAAACCAAATTGCATCAACCCAAAGTAAAATTCTAAAGAACACATAAACTCTTCAATCGAAAGTAGAGATATAAAAAAAATTCACACAAAAATAAAACATGAGAGAGAGAGAGAGAGAGAGAGAGAGAGAGAGAGAGAGAGAGAGAGAGTATTAACCTTTTTCGTGTGGGAAAATATGTATAGAAATGGAGAGAGAATGACATACTTATAGTAATAGAATGGGGATAAGAAGAGTCAAAATAAAAGGAAGAGGAATGGATAGATGAAGAGTGACATTAAGGTTGAGAGTAATGGAGAGATGAAAAGGTAAAAGAGAAATAATTGTTGGAAGTAGTGGAGAGAAATGAGAAATAAGTAGATGATGTGTGTAAGGTTGAAATTTATTCAACCATCTAATTGGCTTTATTCCGTGCCAAATTTGCTTGTATTTCAGCATTTAGTAACCCTGTATTTAGGTGGGCTTGTTGTAAGGGTAGTGAGTGAGATAGAGTGAAGATTGCTCAAGAGTGTGCAAGAAAACAAAGACTCGCGGCTGGGTCTCGCGGGTGACTCTCGGCTTCAAGCCGCCAGACGCAGCACACGTGCCAAGCATGCCGGAAGGTGAACAGTCATGCCAGCTGGAGCACTACAGGACAAAACAGGACAACTGGCCATACTGTTAACTCGCGACTGGATCTCGCGACTCAGTCAAGCGAGGTCAAGCCGTGAGCCAGCCCTGTTTTGAAAAACCTGACGTTTCACATTCCTCTCTCACCTCAGTATAAATACCCCGTTTACCCACAAATGAGAGAGAGCTTCCAGAGAGAATTTTGAGAGAGAAACCCTAGAGCAAAACAAGATTGAACCATCTACAATCTTAACATTAGAGTCTCTTCAAATTCCTTAACTCTCTTCCTCTCCATTGCCAAATCCTTGAGAGGCCTTTTTACCATAACCTTGTTCTCACCATATCCATTATTGTGAGAGGGTTGTTTGGTGTTCTGGGAAGCAGTTAGGAAGGAACCAATATTCATTGGTTGATGCTATGGTCTAGTAGCGGAATCTGGGAAGCTAGAAAAGAAATAGGTTCGGCGCAACCTCGTTGGAGCAAGAAGCTTGGAGGGCTTAGGTACATCGGGTAGATTAGGCTTAGAGGGTCTATTGCTGTTCATGTATCCCAACTACATTTTCTAGTGGATTATTGACCGCTTGGAGGGCGGCGGAGAGGTTTTACGCCGAGGGCTTCGGTTTCCTCTTCGATAACACATCGCGTGTTGTCCTTGTGTTTGCATCTTCCTTCCCTTTATCTATGCCTTTTATTTTCTGCTGTGGATGTGATTTTAATTGGCTTAGATTGTTTACCAATTCTGTGTTATGCTTTAGTTCATGTTCCGCACATTAATTGTTTGATTTAAAGCTTGAATTGGTAATTTGTTAATTGGGGGTCTAAACGTTCAAGAGTGTTTTTACACATATTTGAACTTTCAATTGGTATCAGAGCGGGTACACTTTTATTGGTTTCAATACCATTGTGTGATCCTTGACTCCCTTTTGAGATGGATAGGTCTCAATCCCTAAATGCACCTCCATATTTTGATGGTAGTAATTATGCTTTTTGGAAGGTTCGCATGAGAGCATTTCTGTGCTCCATTGATGAATCTGTTTGGGATGCAGTTGAGAGTGGTTGGACCAGACCTGAGGCAGCCAAATCCACATGGGATAAGGCAGCACTCGCTGCATCTAATGCTAACAGTAAAGCTTTAAATGCTATTTTTTGTGGTGTGTCTCCTGTTGAATTTCACAGGATCTCCCACATCACCATTGCCAAAGAAGCATGGGAGATATTGGAAACCACCTACGAAGGCACGAAGAAAGTGAAAGACACCAAGTTGCAAATGCTGACCACTCGGTTTGAGGAGCTCAAAATGAGTGAGGATGAGTCCTTCGACTCTTTCTATGGGAAGCTGAATGAGGTGGTAGTCAACAAGTTCAATTTGGGGGATAAAACGGAGGATTCTAAAATCGTAAGGAAGATCCTTCGATCATTGCCGGAAAGTTTTCGTGCTAAAGTGACAGCGATTGAAGAGAGCAAGGACCTCGATGACATCAAAGTCCAAGAGCTGGTTGGTTCTCTTCAGACTTATGAGATGTCGCTGCCCAATCAACGGAAGAGTAAATCTCTTGCTCTTAAGACCATTAATGAGAAGGTAGAAGTCCATGACTCATCGGAAGACGATGTGGTTGATAAAGATGTTGCATATCTTGTAAAAAATTTCCGAAAATTCTTGAAATTCAAGAATAATGGAAAATTTGGTGATAAAGGAAAATTCCAAAGTTCAGGAAGGGAGAAAAGAGAATTCAAAAGGAAAGATGGAAAAGAATCCTAATCTACACAAGGTGTCACTTGTTTTGAATGCAACGGGCATGGACACTTTAAGAAAGAATGTCCGAATTATTTGAAATCGAAAGGCAAGGTGTATGCCACGACATTAAGTGACTCGGATTCATCCGACTCAGAATCAGAAGAAAGCTGTGATGGAGAGGGGAACTATTCAGCTTTTATGACTATTGCCCATGTTGAGTCTTCAGATGAATTGAATATGCTTGAACGAGACCTTGGAGAACATAGTGATGAAGAATCACTAGGAATTGTCGAGGAATCAGATGTTGAAGAAGATGTAAGCACAGCCAATCTTCAAAAGAATTATAACTCACTCCTTGAAAAGTCGGGTGAGTATACAAGGGTGGCCAAGGCAGCTGTGAGAAAGATGAAGAAGGAAGAGGAGGACTATAAAAGTCTCCTAATCCGATATAGGGAGGCCAAATGTGAGATAGAAACTTTGAATGGTGAGCTGTCAGAAGCTTACACAAAAGTGAGATTTCTTGAGCAAGAGGTTGTGCAAGCAAATGCTAAAATAGACAGGGTCACCACCAAGAAGCTAGATGATGTTATTTCATCTCAAAAGAGCTTTTCAGACAAATCCGGATTGGGATATACCGGAGGAAGTAGCTCATCTGGAAATGTCACTAAAGAAGTGAAGTTTGTTAAGGCTAAAGACCCAGTTGATGTTGGTCCTATTACTGAGAAGCCCAAGATAGAGGAGAAGAGAAATGTAGGGAACGAACGATTGTTGAATTCCCGTAATCAATCTGTGAGCAGGTCAGAATCTCGAGCCAAATCTCGTCCACGACCACAAAGAGGTCCTAGATCAACTTATGTGTGTCATCATTGTGGACTTCAAGGGCATACTCGACCAAATTGCTAAAAGCTGAGAGCAAAGAATAGTGCAACACCTCAAAGGTCACGAGGACCTAGAATTGATAGAAGAAATTGGGCAGATGAACAGTCTAGAGATCAAAATGGTGATCCTGGAATGATGAACATGATGAAGATGATTGGTGCATTCACCAACTGCTTGGAAAGCTTCTCACGAAGGTTTGAAAGCCCTAACCCCCGTACCCAATCCTATAAGGAAATCACCCCAAACGCAAGTGACGTGTGGGTGAAGAAGGGTACTCATGCATAAGCATTACAACATGTCCATGCATTAATACTTCCTATGCTTTGTGACGATGTTTGTTTGTTTGCTTATTGTTTTTGCTGCTGGTTGTTTGCTTGTCTACTTATGCATATTTTTTTTGTTTTGTTTTTGATCAATATTTTTCTTCTTATGTGTCAAAAATCCAAAAATCACATAAAAAATTAGAAAATCAAAAGTTTGATTGACATTGTTGAGCTTTTGTCTCAAAACATGTTTTGCCTTGTACCTTTGTGCTAATGGCTTTGTGCATTTTCGAGCATTGCTTGTTTCCTTGCACTCATATCACTGTGAAAAAATCTTGAATTCAATGTGATTGTTGTAAATAGATCTTCAAACTTGTCATGAATGATGAGTGAATGGTTATGTTGATCTTGAGACATGCATAGACTTGTGTCTATATATCTTCCCACTCTTTATTTTTGTTATTGCTAAAAAGATCTCACCAAATGTAAATCTCCAAATAAAAAGAGATATTGAGCTGCAAAAGCCTGTCGCACATACTAGTATTCGACTAGGAAAAAGGGAAAGCGACCAAAAATTAAAGAGAAATGTTTATTCAAAAGGCCAAAGGCTTGTTCATTAAAGAGATTTATCAAATATCACTCTCACAATGAGAGGTGTTGTCTCAAAAGGATCAAAAAGATCAAATGTTATGACTAAAAGTGGAGTCAAATGTAAAGCTCCAAGTCATTTTATCAAGTTTTGTGGGAGGTCATATATACATATTTCTATAAGTGAGATAGATCACATGATCTAGTGCTAATTGTGTATGCCATGGTTGAATTGATCATTGAAACTTCACATTAGACTAAGGACTATCTCATTGTTGATATCCACACACAACACACAAGTTTATGTTCAAAGAATGCCATAATCATTTGTGTAATTGTACTTGATGAAATATGTTTTTCACATGCTCAATCTTTGTTGTTTCAAGCACAAAAAGATTTTTGAGTGTTTTAGGTGTTTTTGGAAAGTATTTTGTTCTTCAAAAATGAAAATTTCAAAAAAAATTTTTTGCCCTGTTTTGGCGACTCAGTCGCGGGTATGTCAAGTCGCGAGCCTCAGTCGCGTGTTCGCGGGTCCATTTTGGCGACTTGTTCGCGAGTGAAAGGTCCAGTCGCGAGGTTATTCAGAGATTTTCGCGGCTCAGCTCGCGACTCCCTCGCGGGTAGACCTTCCAGTCGCGAAAAACACTTAGAAAAATTTTTTCAAAATTTTTCCTTTGAGAGTCTTGGCGGCTCAACCTGGCGACTTGCTGGCGACTCACCTCAGTCGCGAAAAACGCGTGTTTGGCAAAAATAGGGACAGTTTTTAAAAGCGTTTTCCAGTTTTTCCCTCGAACTCTTGTGACTGTTCATTGTCTTTCTAAAACTGCTCTTACCCATACACTGTGCCTCCAGTTTCAAACATCATTTTTGCTCCATTTGTTCTCGAAATCATCTAGTAAGGTATGGTTTTTCTATTCCTCACTACATATTTATGTTTTGAGTTTCATTTTCTTGCTTTGTCTATGAGTTGCTATTACTGTTAGAATCTTAATGTGCTCGATTTTTTTGTTGAATGTACTGGTTTTTGTGGGTTGTGTTTGATTCTGATTCACTCTATTGTTGGTTACATTGTGCTTTGTCGTTTGATGGGTCCTCTCACTCATTTGGGATATGGGTTTGATAATGTCTTCTGGGTTTTACTCCATTTGTGAGTACGTATGACTTTGATCTGTCTTTTGCTCTATTGTGGTTATATGAGTTGTTCTGTGTGCATTTCATGGTCATGGTCGACTGTCTCATTGACAGTTATCTTTGAATATGTGGTTATCTATGCTCTTTTGCACTATCACCATTTTGCTGCACCTGTCGTATTATGCACATTAGTATTGATGGTAGTTTATTTGGGTCTGTCCTGTCTCAAGTCTGTAGTTATTTGCATCACATCATGTTGATATTTATCTCGTGCCGTGCTGTTTTGGTTCTTTGCTGTGGGCCTATTTTCTTGCAGATGTCTCGTCGATCTTCTAAGGGTAAAGACATTGTTGCTGACAATCCAGCAACCCCAGTTGCTAAAAGGACTCGCCTCTCATCACAGGCCTCTCAAGACTCCAATGAGGAGAGGTTTAGAACCCCGCTTACTTCACACATCTACTCCAACATATTTGAGAAATCAACTGCTATAGTGGAACGGGTGGTGGAGTTTAACACCTTAGGGACCACATTCATTCCTCGAATCTTTGAGGCACGAGACTGGGCAAACTTGTTTGGGAACTTTGACGATCCAATGGCTGAACTGGTTAAGGAAGCTTTCTCCAATGCAACTGATCTTGGAGCTGAACTAATTTTCTGGGTCAGAGGAAAGGAGTTTATCGTCACTCCGAACTCCATAGCCGATACTCTCCGCATCACCAGGCCTCAGAATGTGGATCTAACTCCATATGATGATCGAACTCCAGAGATTCAAGATATTCTACATATCCTAGGTTCTGATCATGAAGTATCCAATACCGGCACATCCATCAGCACCGCAAAGTTTGCACCAGAGCTGACCACACTAAAGTTGATCATGTTCACTAATCTCTACCCACTGTCCAACACTACATTCATCAATCTTGGGAGAGCTCAATTCCTCTGTGATCTTATTACTGGAGCCCCCATTGATATCTGTGCTCACATCTTTTATACCTTGAGAAAGACCGCGGTTCGAACTGCAGCTCGAGGAATTATCCCATTTTGCAGTCTCATCATGAAGTTCATTCTTCGTGAAGGCATTGTTCCTCCTACAGATGGCAAAATGTTGACCCGTCCGCGTCCTATTTCCATGCTCTCTCTTCAAGCCAGCAGAAGTCACTCCTCTAGAACTCCAAAAAGTGCATATATCTCTCCAGTTACTCCATCTGCCCCTGAGTCAGAGACACCTGCACATACCACATCTACTTCGCATGCTATTCCTGAAGTTCCACAAGCTAGTACTCCGCAAGCACAGACTGATTCTCATACTGATAAAATGGGGAGTTTACTTGATCATATTCAGAAACGCATTGATGAGATTGTGGCACTTCTCTACTCCACAAACAATCAGGTTCAAATGCGTCTCGAGACTATGGAGAATCAGCTAGACGATATTCAACGAAAGTTGGACGACAACCTTTAGCTATTCGTGCCAAAAAGGGGGAGAGCATGTAGTAAGGGAGAGAAAATTCAAAGGGAAGTGTGCATAGTGATAGGGGGAGTACACACATACTTTTGGCATACTTTTGTTTTTAGTCTTATCCTCTAAACTTATAGGTTTAGTGTTTATATGGGTTTTATACACTGAGGTTTTGGTGTACTTTTGTTTCTAACTCATAACTTATAATCTTGGTTTAATCTTTTATATATATATTACTGTTGATTTTTTTTTCAGGATTGTATTGTTTCTTGTACCCATGTTGCTTTTGTAAGCTTTTAGGGTTATGTTTTATGCATATTTTGTAGGCTTTTTGGTTTGTACCATGCTTTATGCAGCCTTTTTATGCTTTGTTTAAATTAGTACTTCTATTTAAATGTATTGCATTTTCTTTACGTACTGTCACTCTTGTGCCCTTGTAGGATTGTTCCTAGATGCATATACGTAGTGTATTATGCATTGGTTGAGTGTTTGGGTTGCAAGTGACTTGCATTGAGCTTGTTACCTTGTATGTCCTAGTGTTCATTCCAAGTGTGAATGAGCATTATGGTCACTGCCTTGTAGTGATTACTTGATTGATCAAGCCATGGTTTGTTTCTTAACTCCATCTTTGCTTGATCACATATTGCTTATTTCATATGCATTTCACGATATTTTGCTTACAATGATCATGGTGTATTGTTGTGTTTCAGGAGTCTTTTGTTCATATGATTCAAGTGCTTCACAGCTTCTAGAGTTAGGTGTGAGTGAGTTTTGATCAACTGTTCCCAACTCACATGTTAAGTCTAGAGTCTGTTTTAGGGTTTTGTCACGGAATAGCCAAAGGGGGAGATTGTAAGGTTGAAATTTATTCAACCATCTAATTGGCTTTATTCCGTGCCAAATTTGCTTGTATTTCAGCATTTAGTAACCCTGTATTTAGGTGGGCTTGTTGTAAGGGTAGTGAGTGAGATAGAGTGAAGATTGCTCAAGAGTGTGCAAGAAAACAGAGACTCGCGGCTGGGTCTCGCGGGTGACTCGCGGCTTCAAGCCGCTAGACGCAGCACACGTGCCAAGCATGCCGGAAGGTGAACAGTCATGCCAGCTGGAGCACTACAGGACAAAACAGGACAACTGGCCATACGGTTAACTCGCGACTGGATCTCGCGACTCAGTCAAGCCTCTAGGTCAAGCCGCGAGCCAGCCCTGTTTTGAAAAACCTGATGTTTCACATTCCTCTCTCACTTCAGTATAAATACCCCGTTTACCCACAAATGAGAGAGAGCTTCCAGAGAGAATTTTGAGAGAGAAACCCTAGAGCAAAACAAGATTGAACCATCTACAATCTTAACATTAGAGTCTCTTCAAATTCCTTAACTCTCTTCCTCTCCATTGCCAAATCCTTGAGAGGCCTTTTTACCATAACCTTGTTCTCACCATATCCATTACTGTGAGAGGGTTGTTTGGTGTTCTGGGAAGCAGTTAGGAAGGAACCAATATTCATTGGTTGATGCTATGGTCTAGTAGCGGAATCCGGGAAGCTAGAAAAGAAATAGGTTCGGCGCAACCTCGTTGGAGCAAGAAGCTTGGAGGGCTTAGGTACATCGGGTAGATTAGGCTTGGAGGGTCTATTGCTGTTCATGTATCCCAACTACATTTTCTAGTGGATTATTGACCGCTTGGAGGGCGGCGGAGAGGTTTTACGCCGAGGGCTTCGGTTTCCTCTTCGATAACACATCGCGTGTTGTCCTTGTGTTTGCATCTTCCTTCCCTTTATCTTTGCCTTTTATTTTCTGCTGTGGATGTGATTTTAATTGGCTTAGATTGTTTACCAATTCTGTGTTATGCTTTAGTTCATGTTCCGCACATTAATTGTTTGATTTAAAGCTTGAATTGGTAATTTGTTAATTGGGGGTCTAAACGTTCAAGGGTGTTTTTACACATATTTGAACTTTCAATGTGGCCACTGATGTGGTTCAATAGGAGCGTAGTAACAATAAATGCTACGCTTTAGCTTTTGAATATATATATATAGATTACAAGAGATTTTCTCTTATTGAGTTGAATATTGACTAGAGCAAAGACAAATGAGATTCTTTTCACCTAATGCTTTCAAGAATTCACCTGCATAATTCATCACCATTATCGCAACATGCACTTTACCATCTAACAAGAAGCATCAACATTTGCTTTCCAACAAGAGTAAGGTGCTCTTTCCCACTAGACTTGTCTAGAAATTTGCATGCAAAGTTGGGGTTTAGGGGTCTTGGCTTCGAATCTCTGATAGTCCAAATGAATTTATTGAATCAAACCATCAAGATTGAGAGGCTCACTTGTTAGCATCAATTTATTTCTGAATTTCCAAATCGTGTTCATGGTCACAGACTCACAGCCACTATAAGAAGAGTTTGATCTTTGGAAAGCCCTCCTTGTAATAACACACTATCTGGGATACAGAAGCCTTAATCAGACCAAGACTTGAGTCTAGACTAACCTTGTTTATCTTTGGCCCAAAACTGATCTAAACCACACTAATCTTTCCACATCACTTTTTCATTTTTTTTTGGAGAATAACATCACAACTTAAAGACAAATGAACCTCAATTCTGCCTTTCTACCACATGAATACCATGTGCTGATGTGTCTTCTTCCCTCCCGATCTTTTCACTAATCCTGCTTTTAGGGGTAACAAGAAGCATCAACATTTTTAACCTTTCATGGAATATGCTTTGCCATAAGGATTTCCAAACGATGGTATGACAATTATTGAATCTGTGCTGTTTATCAGCCCAATATATGGACTTGACAAAAAAGAGTGGAGATCTCTCTCCGACCAAATCACATTTTCTTGTGTAAGGGAAGTTGGAAGAGGATTCTTGTAGGCACAGGATCCAAGGATCATTCCAAACGTTTATACTATGCCTTGCCCTACAAGAAAACATCTACGCCTAATAGAATTTCTTGTAGTAACCGACATCAAGAAAATGACATATTCAATGCTTGAGGTTCTCACTTTTCTGAGGCCTAAGAGAGGTGATTGGTAGAGAGCCGCATCCTCAATTTTAGAGAAACTGATTCTCATGCTCGAAACGACGATATATTAGTTGGGCAAATAGCACTTGCCCTTGCACCAAAATCTAGCCCCTTTTATTACTAATTCACAGGGAAACAAGAAATTCTTTTTAGAGAGTAAAAACTAAAATGAATGAGCAAAGTATATTTTGATAATAATTTACTTTATAGTGTGATGGGAAAATGTATTGCATACATTGTAGAGATTCTTTTTAACAAAATATTGTTTTCAGTTTAAAAATTGACATGAAGTTCAGTTTTCATCCTTAAACTATATATCCAAAGTTGTTTCCCCCTAAACTATATTGATAACATTATACTTTATGTCATTAGTACATTCCGTTAATTTTTTTATCCTATGTATCTAACTAAATGCTTGGGTGAAATTACTTATTTTGACGTGCTGCACTAACAAATAAATAGTTATTTCTCAAAAATAAATAAATAAAGAGTTATTCTAGAATCACAATTATTTTTTCATAACTTTTGTCACAATTCTGATGTTATCAACTGTAAATGATTGTCCATTACCCTCACATAGACGCCCTGTTTTTATCTATCACTCACAATCAACCACATTTGTGGCACAAACATTGTCTACAAATTTTCTCATAAATAAAACATTATTCAATGTGATCCATAGTCTGAAAGTAAATATGGCATGTGTTGAAATTGGATTACACATGATTTGAAGAATCAACTGCCTTCTGGCATGAATTCTCACGCAATGGACGCTGCTATCAAACCTTGAAATATTTGGACCTTCGCAAGTCAAAATAAACAACGGATAATCGCATTGATTTGTTCAACTGAGCTACGCAGCTCCAAGGGGTATGGATTAAGCCTAATAAATGGAAAACCGTAGTTGTTCAGGGAAAGTTGGTAACTTTCACAGATGACAAACCATGATGTATCTGCATAGAACTTCTTACGAAACACACAATCGTGTAGTTACTGCTCAGTGAAAAGAGGCTCAAGGTTGAAGGAGTCAATGAAATGAGACTGCAAAAGAACTAGGGCCCCATTCACATTCATGTCATAATAAAACCCTTTCCATTAAGTTATTGAATTGTTCCTTTACAGCCATCTACTTTAAGATTAGTTAAAAAGACTCTATTTTAAATTATTGTGATATTTATCTGACACTGTCAAAAATAGACAAATGTTCTAGACCATGAAAAAGATTTAGAGAATAACTTAAGATTTTCCATTTTGCTATCTCTATCAAAGCTAATTGGTCCTTAACAGTTTCCAAGAGGGACACGATTTGCTAATAAATTTAAAAGATATTTTGACAGCCCGCCATCTTCAGTGGACTTTGTTGCTGCTTGTGTCACTTCCTATGTCTCTGCATCAGCAAAACTAAGAAGGCTATTGAGGTTTTCACATAGAAAGAGAGCTATATATAGAACCATGATCTTCATTCTTCAACCACAAAACCAACCAAAAACTTATCTTTTGCAATCTTGTACTCTCTAAAAAACAGGCGTTTCTAGCAGCCATGATGAAATCTTCAAACTCACCCCTCTACCTGCTATCTTGCCTTCTAATGTTACTGCTTCTCCCGTTGCCTTCCCTATCAGCTGACCCTGATTCGTTACAGGACTTTTGTGTTGCAGATTTGAATGCATCCATATCAATCAACGGATTTCCTTGCATACCTGCCTCAAAAGTTAATGCAAGTGATTTTTTCTTTGATCTGAGCAAAGAGGGTGTCACTAACACATCAAACTTAAACTCCAGTGTCACTCCTGCAAACGTCCTTGCATTTCCTGCTGTTAACACTCTTGGGATTTCAATGAACCGTGTAGACTTTGGCCCTGGAGGACTTAATCCACCACACTCTCACCCTCGTGCAACTGAGATGGGTTTGGTCGTTGAAGGGAGCATACTTGTGGGGTTTGTGACAACTTCCAATGTGTATTACTCTAAGGTTTTGACTGCTGGAGAGGTCTTTGTCATTCCTAGGGGACTTGTACACTTCCAAAAGAATGTTGGAAACGGGAAAGGTATTGTCTTCACTTCTTTCAATAGTCAAATGCCAGGGGTTGTGATCTCCTCAACAACTCTTTTTGGTTCACAACCCCCAATGCCTAATGAAGTGTTAACTCAGGCGTTCCAAGTAGACGATGCTGTTGTCAATAGCATTAAATCCAAATTTGGTTCTTAAGCCATGGCCTTCCTGATAAGGTCCCTTTGATTTGAAGATTGTTTAATAATACTTTTGAGATTACCTGCCTCCCATTGTTGGGCTGTGTTATTCAGGTTATCAGTGTATGTTGTTTTGATTATTGATTGATTTTATAAAAAATTGTATTGTTATTGATTGATTTTATGATACCTATGTTGTAATGTTTATTGATGAATTTTATCATAAATGTTTCACCTGTGAGTTGAAGTATTGAGTTCTAAATAACACAATCGAATCTCCCTCACTGTAAAAAAATACCTTGAAGAATATACCTCTAAATTCGGATACAATAATCGAAAAGTGTCCTGTATCAAACCCCACGTACAATGACAGCAAATTGTCACGGAATATTTGTAGCTCAAATTAATTTCCATTTAGTTTCATTTTAAGTGGAGAGTAATGATTCAAATTGGCTTTAATGGCTTCTCTCAAAAAAAAAAAAAAAAGAAAAAGAAAAAGAAAAGGTAAATAAATTGTCTCCTAAGGCATTTGTTAATTGCTCATTCAGTACTTCAACATTAGCTCTATTTTGACTAGTATGTAATTAGTAGTGGTGCTAATGATGTTAGTTTGAGTTATTAAATATATAGGATATAGTTCGATCAGGACATTTGGAGATACTAAAATAGTTTTTCTTTGCAATTTTCATGATATTGGTTATGCCAAGTTTCTTGTCACATTGCTATAACATGTATAATTTTGAAAATTACTATTGGATACTATATAGATAATATCGATTCACAATTATTGTTTGTGAACTTCTACTAAATATAACACAAAATAAAATAATACATTTTTTTTTTTGATAGAACAAAATAAAATAATACATTGGTCAAATAGAATCTCCTAAATTGAATGAGGATAGGTGCATGGGATCGTTTGGCTTAATTACAGTTTGTTACGTTCAATATCTTCGCATAGAAAATATCTGAATAGAAACAATATAAAAAATATGCTCATTAGTTCAGAGAAAAAATAACAATAAAAATCTAAACAATTTAATTTGTATGGAAAGCTAACAAAAGAAAAATCTAATTTTGATTCTAATTGAATTTTCTCTAAACTTTGGTTTAAAAAAGCAATATATATATATATATATATATATATATATAAATATATTACCTAATTAATAATGGACCATACATAGTCATGGTATATTATATAAATGACTTATAAAATCATTCAAAATCTCTCTTCCTCTAATTTTATATATAGAGTTTGATATATGAATATGGTTTTTGTGATTTATTTATATTGGACTCCTCATTTTCTATACTAAATTAACTTATTTGACACACAACTTAAAAAAACTTAGATAAGAAAGGAAATGTGGTGCAAAATTAAACTCTAATTGAAATCCAATTTTTACATTGAATTAACTCACTTAGCATAATAATTTAAAAACTTAAATTAGATGGGACACATGACGCAAAATTAGATTATAATTGAATTCCAATTTGAAATCTAATTGAATTTTCTCTCAGTTTTGCCTATATATATATATCAATAGCTAAAACTTAGAGAAAATAAAATTAGATTTTAATTGGATTCTCAATTTCACGCCATGTGTCCTATTTAATTTTTAATTTTGTGCCAAGTGAATTATTGAGTGTAAAAATCGAAGAGTTTAAATCCAATTAGATTCTAAATTAGATTCCAATTAGAGTCCAATTTTTTGGCACGTGTCCATCTAAGTTTTTAATTTTTGTGGCAAGTGAATTAAAAAAAAAAATGTAACTTAATATCATGTATAATTTGAATCTCTTCCAAAAAAATATATAATTTGAATTGTATGAATGTAAATATTTTTAATTGTCTCCGTGCATATGCACGGGACTACACACTAGTTAATATATATATATATAAATATATATATATATATATATATATATATATATATATATATATATATAAATATTTATATAGATAACTCCAAAATTACCATATACCCTTGGTGCGATGGTCACTCTACAAATATAAGTGCTTGTGGGGTGTAGTTCATCAAATTGTACTCATTTTTTTTTTTTTTTTTTTAACATTTACACTTTCTCCAACCTTTTTCCTTCTCTTTAGCTTTTCATCTCCCCAAACATTCTACCTTGATATCACTCTTCCTCTTTCCTTTTGTTTTCCTTTATTTTGTTTCTTTTTATTATCATCTTCTTAGTATAAATTTGTTATTCACTCTTCCATTCTTTACATAATTTTCTCTCACAAAAAAGTGGTTATTTCCCATTCTTTCTCCCTTAATTTTTTGGTGGATTTTTATTTTTATTTTTTGCTTGCATCTCTATTTTAGCTTGATAAAATTTTGTATTCTTTAGAACTCTATTTTGGTTGGTGGGATTTAGTTTTGTGTTTTAAGTTTTTTTTTTATTTTTTTTATTTTTTTATGACTTTGATTGTTAAATATTATCATATTGCATTATAAATAATTAAAAATAGTATATAAGAATGTACTATTATTATATTACATAGAATTATTTGGATAAGTTAGTGTTTATTGCTATGTATTTTATTTTTATTTTTTTCTCATATCATTTTATTTAACATTTAAATTCAGCCACATCCCCCATATATATCATTAAATTATTTATATTTCCACTCCTTTTTTATTTTTAATTTTTTTTAAATATAATATTTTGCCTAAATTAAATAAATAAAATTGTCCACATTAAGTGGAGTAATGCTAGGGAAACACTCATTCTCACACCCAATGCATCAAAGGAAGAATGAAATACAAAACAAATCAAGTTAGAAACACTAAATTAAAAAAAAAAAAAAACTAATAATGCATATTTAATGTCCTAGAATCATCATCAAATTTTGGAAAACAATAGGTTGCCAATGGAGAGAGAGAGAGAGAGAGAGAGAGAGATGGTATAGAAAAAAAAAACCAATACAAAGTAATAAAGAGTAGATAAAGAAAAAAAAAACCAAACGTCAATTAGTAATCATTGATTGGAAAACAAAGAGGTTGTAAGAAGAAGTAAAAAATAAAATAGAGATTACCGTGTGGAGAGCATTAAAAACTTTACATTGTAGTATCATAAACCGTTAAATTCACTTAAAAAATTAAATCAACAATTAAATACAATCATAGTACTAAATTTAAATTTAAAACTAATCAAGCTCTAACTATGGAAACCATATTAATCATAACTAAAAAAGAAATGTTCTTTGATAGTAGTAGAAATTACATAAGAAATAAAATTTTAAAAATCCATTTTTTGACAATTTATTTAACCTTATTTAATATATATAAATAAATATATATATATATATATATATATATATATATATATAAAATTTTCATACACTATTACTTTCGAAAATCTAATGAACAATGCTACATCTCATTTATCGTCTTTGTTATGCAAATCATCAGTTAGTAAATATATGATAATGGTAAAAAGCGTTACAAATGAGATCACTAAAAAAATATATAAAATTAATTAGCCACTATCATTATGGAGTAGTGGTTTATAATTTTACGCATCCAAAAAAGTGGAATATATAGAGTTTTCTTAAAGGTATGTGTAAAGATTCACTATATATATGTGTGTGTGTTTGTGTGTGTGTGTGTATAAAGGTAAAAAAATGTATATTTAAGGTTTTTATTAACTTAAAAACTAATGAAAAACCCATGATTAATAAATAAAATTATAGTATTAATAAAATATTTGTAAGGTTGAATTTTATCAACCATCTTGTTGGCTTTATTCCGTGCCAAGTTTGCTTGTATTTTAGCAATTAGTAACCCTGTATTTAGGTGGGAATCATGTAAGGGTAGTGTGTGAGAGAGTGTGAAGAAATGCTCAAGATTGTGCAAAGAAGCAGGGACTCGCGACTGGATCTCGCGTGTGGCTCGCGGCTTGCAAGCCGCCAGAAGTTGCACACGTGCCAAGCATGCCAGAAGTTGAAGCGTCATGCCAGCTGGGGCACTACAGGACAAAAGGTACAGACTGGCCATTCAATTACCTCGCGATTGGGAACTCGCGACTCAGTCAAGTCGTGAGGCCAAGCCGCTAGCCAGCTCTGTTTTGAAAAACCTGACTCTTCGCATTCCACTCTCACCCTAGTATATATACCCCTTATACCCAAGAAATGTAAAGAGTTTCCAGAGAGAATTTTGAGAGAAAAACCCTAGAGAAAAATAAGATTGACTTATCCACAATCTTCACATAGAGACTCTTCAAATTCCTCTACTCTCTTCCTCTCCATTGTTACATCCTTGAGAGGTACATTACCAAAACCTTTTCTCACCATACCCATATATGTGAGAAGGCCATTTGGTGCTTTGGGAAGTAATTAAGAAGGGACCAATTTCATATTGGTTGATGCTATGGTCAAGTAGCAGAATCCGGTAAGCTAAAGAAGAAATAGGTTCGACGTAACCTCGTTGGAGTAGGAGTTTGGAGGGCTTAGGTACACTGGGTAGATTAGGCTTGGAGGGTCTTCTGCTGTTCATGTATCCCAACTACATTCTTTAGTGGATTATTTACCGCTTGGAGGGCGGCGGAGAGGTTTTACGTTGAGGGTTTCGGTTTCCTCTTCGATAACACATCGTTGTGTTGTCCTTGTGTTTGCATCTCTATTCCCTTAATCTTTTCCATTTAATTTATGCTGTGGATGTGATTTTATTTGGTTTAGATTGTTTATCAATTCTGTATTAAGCTTATGTTTATATTCCGCACATTAATTGTTTGATATTAAGCTTGAATTGGTAATTTGTTAATTGTGGGTCTAAACGTTCATAGTGTTTTATACACTAATTGAACTTTCAATATTTAATGAGAACATCCTAAAAAAATTATCACACGCAACGCACGGGTATGCGACTAGTATATCTAAAAGCTGAAGCGTAATATTTATTGTTACTACACTATTGTTGAGACATATCAGCGGCCACATCATCCACCAATTTCTAACATTCTCTCTTATTTTTAACCATTTTTATATATTAATTTTTGAACTTATTGTTTTAGTTTCTCCAACTTTTCCCCTCTCTTTTACCTTTTCATCTTATCACTACTATCTACCTTAATATCATTTTTCTTCTATCCCTTTTTCTTTCTTTATTTTTGGCTTTTCTTTATCCCCTCCTCTCACTATAAATTTACAATTCTCTCTCTCTTTCTATACATACTTTTCACACACACACAAAAGATTATTTCTCTTTCTTAAAATTTTGTTTTTTAGTTTTTGGTGGATTTTTTTTTGTCTTGCATTTCTACTTTAGGTTGATGAATTTTTGAATAATTTGGAACTCTACTTTAAAATTGACGAGATTAAGTTGTGTTTTTAAGTTGTTATCTTTTTTTTTCTTTGATTTCATAGATGTTATCCTATTGCATTATAAAGATAATGTATGAGAATATAATGTTATTTTATTACATAACGTAACATGACTTGGATAATTTGGTGTTTATTACTTTTTTTCTTCTCAAATTATTTTCTATAAATTTCTTATTATTCTCTCTCACATTCTCTCTTGAAAAAGTGGTTAATTTCTCTCTCTTAATTTTTTATTCTTTCTTGCAACTCTACTTTATATTGATGAATTATTGTGATTTTTAAAACTCTATTTTGGGTTCATATGTTTTGGTGTTGTATTTTTTAGTTCACCATTACAAGTACTCTCTCTCTCTCTCTCTCTCTCTCTCTCTCTCTCTCTCTCTCTCTCTCTCTCTCTCTCTCTCTCTCTCTCTCTCTCTCTCTCTCTCTCAGTTTTAGTTTGATTTTTGTTTGAGTTAATACTATTATTTTGGGAGTAAAAATTTGAGTTTATATCTAAATAAAATTTTGGCTATGTTAATTACAGATCGATATTCAGTCCATTTCAGTTTATTTTGATCCACTTCATTTATTCGGTCTGGTTTAGTCTACTTCAGTTCATTTTGTCTCATTTGGTCTACTTCAATTTAATTAGGTCCATTCAGTCTACTTCGGTCAATTCAATCCTATTCGGTCTAGTTTAGTCCATTTGGTTCACTTTGGTCTAATTTGGTCCACTCGGTCCAATCAATCCACTTCAGTCTATTTCGTCCAATTTGGCCCATTCGGTCCACTACGGTCTATTTAGTCCATTTGGTCAATTTCACATCACTTTGGTCCAATTCGGTGTACCTACTTAAGAATGGGAAAAATACAAGTTTGGATTGAGGGTACTATCAATTATTTGAGTAATATTAATTGTAATTATATGATGAATTTTGGTTCTCATAATAATCTCCTTAAGAGAATAAGAATTTGAATATAACTTTGAAACTTAAAAATTTTAATTCTACCAAAAGAAACTAGGAAAATATAATGCATAATAACAATAGTGAGAAAAATATGGACCATTTCAAAAAAAAAAAATATCAATAAAAAATGATAATATTATATATTTGTAAAAATAGAGTGATGGAAATTACTTTTTGAAATTATTTAATTTTTAGGGAGGGGTACAATAAAATTTTGAAAATAAATTATACATATTCATTATAAGTTTGTTATGAGTTTTGATTATCATAATAATCTCTTTTAAAAGAATGAAGAATTTGAATAATTTATATAAATAAATTTTATTTTTATTTTTTATTTTGCTTTAAAGTATAATTAACCTCATGCAATTCATTTAAAAGTAATGACTTTAAAACAAATGAGTAATTGTTCTAAAGATTAGATTTGTATATTCATAGCCTTCATGTTTAGAAGGACTTTCACTTAAAATTAGACGGATCGAAGTGGACTGAAATGCTACGTTAATGTGGCTCAACAAAAGTGTAGTAATAATAAATGCTATGCTTAAAATTTTAGATATTACGAGTTTGAGATCTATATTTTTTCAATAGATTTAGATTTAAAATAGATGCTCTCGACCCAAACATGTCTTTTCCCTATATGTAAATGCACAAAAATGGACCGAATGGGAACAAGGTTGACTGAATTGGACCTAAGTGGACCAAATAAAAACGAATGAACAGACGTAATGGACCGAATAGGAACAAATAGGAGCAAATAGGACCAAATGGGACCAAATAGGACTTCAGTGGATCGAATCGAACCAATGTTGACTGAATAGGACCAAATGGACTGAATAGAATCAATGTGGACTGAATAGAACCAGAATGGACCGAAAAGGACCATAGTAGACCGAATGGCCCAAATAGGACTAAAGTGGACCAAGTGGAAAAAATGGACTGAATAGGATTGAAGTGGACAGAATAGGACCAATGTGGACCTAATGGACCAAATATGACCAAAGTGGACCGAATATAATCAAAGTAGACGGAAAAGGACAAAATGGATTAAATAGGACTTAAGAATATTTATCATTTTTATTGCATTTTTAAGGGTCATATTTCTAATTTCTAATGTCTATTTTTTAAATATTTTAAAACTCAAAACTAAAGAGTTTAGCTCAAAAATAATATGAAAGTTCAAATAGTGTATAAAACACCTTGAACGTTTAGACCCCCAATTTACAAATTACCAATTCAAGCTTTATGACAAACAATAAGTGTGCGGAAAATGAACACAAGCTATAAACAGAATTGGTAAACAATCTAAGCCAATTAAAATCACATCCACGGCAGAAAATAAAAGGCAAAGATAAAGGGAAGAGAGATGCAAACACAAGAACAACACACGATGTGTTATCGAAGAGGAAACCAAAGCCTTCGGCGTAAAACCTCTCCGCCGCCCTCCAAGTGGTAAGTAATCCACTAGAAAATGTAGTTGGGATACATGAATAGTAATAGACCCTCCAAGCCTAATCTACCCAGTGTACCTAAGCCCTCCAAGCTTCTTGCTCCAACGAGGTTGCGCTGAATCTATTTCTTTTCTAGGTTCCCGGATTCCACTACTTGACCATAGCATCAACCAATGTGAAATTGGTTCCTTCTTAACTGTTTCCCAAAGCACCAAACAACCCTCTCACAGTAATGGATATGGTGAGAAAAGGTTTTGGTAAAAAGCCTCTCAAGGTTTTAACAATGGAGAGGAAGAGAGTTGAGGAATTTGAAGAGTCTCTTAATGAAGATTGGGGATGAATCAATCTTGTTTTTCTCTATGGTTTCTCTCTCAAAATTCTCTCTGGAAGCTCTCTTTCTTTCGTGGGTATAAGGGGTATTTATACTGGGGTGAGAATGGAATGTGAAGAGTCAGGTTTTTCAAAACAGGGTTGGCTCGCGGCTTGGCCTCGCGGCTTGATTGAGTCGCGAGATCCAGTTGCGAGATAACTGAACGGCCAGTTGTCCTATTTTGTCTTGTAGTGCTCCAGCTAGCATGACGCTTCAACTTCTGGCATGCCTGGCACGTGTGCAGCTTCTGGCGGCTTGCAGCCGCGAGTCACCAGTGAGATCCAGTCGCGAGTCTCTATTTTTCTTGCACACTATTGAGCATTTCAACACACTATCTCACTCACTACCCTTACAACAATCCCACTTAAATACAAGGTTACTAATTGCTGAAATACAAGCAAATTTGGCACGGAATAAAGCCAACAAGATGGTTGATTAAATTCAACCTTACATAATAAAATTTCAAACTTTTCATCCCAAAAATTAAGAAAAAAAAAAAGAATTATTGAACTAAACTTGAAAATGCAACCTACAAAAAGAATCAATCCCAATTAGTCTAAAATGGACCAAAGGGGACCGAATTAAATGAGTCCGAAGTAGACCTAATTGGATTAAATAGAAATTGTTTAATTTTTAGAAAGAACAAATTATCTTCAACAAATTTTAGAAAACAAATTATACATTATATTACAATTAGAAAATAATTATTTATTTCCACGCATTGCGTGGGTCTACGACTAGTAGATTATAAAAGTTGGATCTCATAACTAGTGGCTGCACAAAGTGATGACACCTATTCCTTTGCCAATACATATATCAATGACAAGTATAATCTTTAAGAGTGATGCAAACACTCAATGCCATATGGCAAATAATGATTTTTACACATCATAAATATTTAACACCTTATAATGAGTCTCATTTACTATATGGCATTTGAAAGGTTTATTGCTTAAACATTCACCTTCCCCAACCTTTGACCTTCCTAATTCTCTCTTTATTAGTGAGTATGTTTCTTTTTCTTCTTCCCCTCCATATTTTTAGATGCAAATATGTTATTTCTTTGTCCCTCTTATTTATTTATTTTTTTTTTAAAACGCTTAGGAAATTCGATAAGAAATTTTTTTCACCATTGCATTTTTTTTTTTTTTTGGTTCTCCACTATTAGAGGTACCTCTCTCTCTCTCTCTCTCTCTCTCTCTCTCTCTCTCTCTCTCTCTCTCTCACACACACACAAACATATTTTTCTATTAATTCCTAACTTTTATTTTTTAATTTGTTTTAATACTTTTTTTTATAGATTACTCTTTGTGTATGGAATTCAAGATTGAATGATACTTGAAGAGAAGTATTGATTTACATATTTTTATTGTTTGAAATTTGTTGTTATTATTTTGATGTTAATGCGAATATTTTTTTCTTTTGGTGTTTTGATTAGTGGGTGATTTTTGTTTGTTTGTTTGGAGAATCAATTAGTGGGTGATATTTAGTTTTGTTATTTCGTATAACTTTTGTCCAATTGTAATCCAAATGTCAATTCATATTTGCATGATTTTGGAATTTACTGTGTATATAAAGTTTCTAATAGTTCTATCAACATTTTTGCATCCAATATTTGGGTTAGAATTTTTAAATTCATTCTTAAATTATATACAAACTTTTTCATTCATGTTTCTAATAACAAGTTTTATTTTCGTTTTATGCAAGTGTGATCTCCTAAAAAATAGTTACATATTTTTTTTACATATTCTTATTGAAACTCATAACTAACATAAATGATAAAATAATAATAATAATAATAATAATAATAATAATAATAATAATAACAATAATAATGCCATACATTTAAAGGATTTTTTTTATATAAAAATGTTTCATTTTTCTCATAATTATTATCTCATTATCAACGAAATTGTGATTTTTTTTTCTTCACGTTAAGATTGATAGAAATATTGTTGTGGGGCCCGGCCCAAAAATAATGGGCTATTCCAGATCCATGCCCGTCCGAGGAGCGTCCTTGCCGAAGAGAAACCACATATGAAGCATTACTCAACCCCAATAACGCCACGGAAACCTGTCCGAGGAGTAACTCCTCCTCGGACATCACGAAGTCCATACGAGGAACTCTCCCCATCCATTTCAGTCCATCCTCCCAACATATAAAATGAATAAAATCCAAAATATCTCATGGAAAGCTGCCACCACCACATTAATTGCGCCCCAACCATCCTCTTGGCCGCATTAATGAGGAAAAGACCCCTGAACAGTACCACCTTGGCCTCTGCAACTCACAAAGGGAGAGATGGGGGCGTCTGATGGGACAGGTGCTCAAGTAGAAGCTTAGATGATCGACAAGTGTAAGGTTGAGATGAGAGGAGGGGAACTATATAATGTAGTGAAATCCCCCAAAGAGAGGGAGAGAAAAAATTGTATTAAGAACGGGAAAAATAGAATCACACGTGGAGATCCTTTCTTGTGTTTTTATTTTCTGCAACTACATTGTCCATGTACAAGACCGAACAGGCTCACTGAGGCGAAGTTCTTTGACCCATCCTCTACAAATTTCTATTGTGGGTTGCGCTTTGGGCCAAGGCCAGATCAATAAGATTTGGGCCAGGAAAATCGTGCAACTACAATTGTAATACTAAAATTTTATATATCGTATTATTATATAAAATAATATACAATATATATTTTTTTAAAAAGTTTTTAATAACGTAAAAGTATAGTCTCAAATTTTATATAATACCTTTACGAGTGTTATATAAATAATTTTAATATATTGAAATATTTTTGGGGACCTTGTATGTAATATTTTTCACTAAAATAATATAAATAAAATTTGGGCTTAGAAGCTGTGGTTGTGCCAAATGGCTTTACTAAATTGAAATAGTTTTTTCTAAGTTGTGGTTGGCCAAGTGGCTTCATCAAATTACAGCAATATTTTGGATAAAAATAATTTTTTAGATAAAGACAACAACTTAGTTATTCTTATTAATTTCTTTAGATAAAATAATAATAATTGTTTTAACAAAACATGCAACATGCTTCTAAATTTCAGTTGATAGAAACAATAACTTATTTGTTCTTATCAATTTTCTCAAATAAAGTAATAATAAGTGTTTTAACAAAATATGTAGAAAGCTCAGATTTGTGCTAAAACCCAAGAGCTTGTTTAGACCCCAAATTTTAAATTACGACTAGATTGGTTTTACTCTAACTTAGACTAAGTGCGAAATAAGAGTAAATGTGCGCAATAAACCGATAATTACTCTAGTGCATAAACATTAACAACAAACAATAAATGTAAAGCACAAGAATAAGAGAAGAGAGATGTAAACACAAGATAACACCAAGACGTGTTATCGAAGAGGAAACCGAACTTGGCAAAAAACCTCTTTGCGACCCTCCAAGTCGAAATCGATCTACTAGAGAATAAAGTTGGAGTACACGTATAACAAAAGACACTCCAAGCCTAGTCTACCTAATGTTCTTGAGCCCTCCAAGCTCCTGCTACCAACGGACTTCTCGGAGTCATGTCTTCTCTAACTTTCCAGATCCCGCAATACGCTCGATTGCATCCGTCAAGCGTTACCAGCTTCTTTTGGCAAATCCCCAAAACTTCCCAAGCTCCAAAACACTCTCAACACTCTGAATAGATGTGGGTTGTGTTTGGGTACAAATCTCCTCTCAAGGTATGACAATGGGAGAGGGAAGGAGAAGAGTCTACAATGATTTCTCACTAAGGATGAGTAGCTCTCTCTCTAAAAGATGGGTGTGTTCTGTTGTGTTGTAGAAAACCTATCTAGGGTTTTTCTCTCTGAATAGTCTCTTTTATTTTTGTGGGTAATGAGTGTATATATAGTATGGGTGAAGGGTAAAAAAGTCACACTTAAAATCCTCTAAGCAGTATGTTTTGCGGGTACCTCGCGGGTTGGCCTTTCTCTCGAGATAGTCGCGAAATTGATAGCCTAGCACGACTCTTTAGCTTCTAGTCATGTGCTTCTCACGTGCTCTTTTTGCGGGAACCCTTCTCGCGAACTTCTTGCGAGCTACTCGCGAAACTGCACTGATTCTTCATTTCATGCTTGATTCTTCACCAACTTAATACTAAACCCAATACAATAAAATCCTACAAAATACAAGGAACAACATTGATGCAATTACAACATTTTTTGTCAGAATAAAGTTAACATAAAACATAATTGTAAATCACAACTTTACACATGCAACATGCATTTTAGATAATATACAATAAGTTAAACAGAGACAACAACTTATTTGTTCTTATCAATTTCTTTAAAGTAATAATAAGTGTTTTAACAAAACATGCAACATGCATTTTAGATAAAATAACAATAAGTTTTATAACAAAACATGCAACATGCATCTATGTTGCAATTGATAGAGACAACAACTTATTTGTTCTTATCAATTTTTTAAAATTATGTAATAATAAATGTTTTAACAAAACATGCAACATGCATCTAAGTTTCAATTGATAGAGACAACAACTTATTTGTTCTTATCAATTTCTTTAGATAAAGTTACAAATAAGTGTTTTAACAAAACATGCATGCAACATGCATCTAAGTCTCAAAATTTTAAATCCTACTCCAACTAAAAATATATTATTAAAATTTCAAAACACACACACACACACACACACATATATATATATATATATATATTCACCAATGGTCCTTCCATAGAATCTCTCTTGCACCCCACCTTTTTTTTTTTTTTTTCCAAGTTGCAATTTACGTATTTGTATTTGTATTAGAAGAATATACATGTTGTATAGATTCATAGGAGTTGATGAATTTATATGATACTCTCTCTCTCTCTCTCTCTCTCTCTCTCTCTCTCTCTCTCTCTCTCTCTCTCTCTCTCTCTCTCTCTCTCTTTATCTAGAACAATTTTTTTCCTAATAAACAACTACTCTCATTAATTATTAAATTAATTTTTTATTAATTGTTAGGATATATTTTCTCAAATTAAAGGATAAAATTTACAATAGTTTAATTTACGTAAAACTTTATCATTTAAATTTTAACAAATTTAAATTCTATTCAGATTAAAAGTCTATTATAATTTTTTTTTAACTTCATTCCCTAGAATAAAATAAAATAAATAAATTTTAAATTGAAATCTGGAATCCCACACAATACCCCACGCTTTTTCCCCCTTAAGTTGCATCTTAGGTTTTATTAATTATTTTTTTAAAATTATTTTATTAATTGTTAGGATATATTTCATCTAATCAAGGGATAAGATTTAATTGTAATTTAATTTAGCTAAAACTTTTTATCCAATTTTCAGAAATTTAAATCCTACTCCAATTCTATTTCCTTCGCCTCGTCATAATGCTACAACTTCGTAGAAAACTTATTCGTGATATGCCACACACACTAGCGATGTGCTGTTGTAGGAAATACCACTTAATTGGATTGCTGCTCGGAGGGCTTGGCACTGATCTGTTATGATAGCTTTCGGGTGAATTCCAGACATGCTAGTAAGCCACTACTAGAACAGCAGCCACACAAAAGACATAGTATCTTCGCCAGATAGCAGCCCACACCCCAGCAAGATCGATTGCGCACGATGATTTACGCCAATAAAAGGGGCGAATGGCATCTAATATCTGTTAGCTAAGTAAGTGGTGCCAAATGTCACCTCGTCATTAAAACTTTCGCACGACGACCTGCTTCTGGCATCTGCCCATAACACATTGCACAATCGCCAGTTGTTGTCCACATCCATAACATGAAAGAGGGCGTTTGGTTCATTGTGATGTTACATTATGCCGCAATATTACGTTATTGTAATCTTACATTAATGTAATCTCAATATAAGAATACAATATTACATTGTTTAGGAAGGTAACGAGATTAAGATGATGTAATATATTTTGTAATTTTAAATTATGGTAATATTAAAAAAAATAAAATAAACCAAAAATTTTGATGTCACATCATCGTAATGTGCATCACATCAAGGTCACATTATAGCGAACAAAACGTCTCACATCATTGTAATATTTATCACATCAAGGTCACATCACAGCGAACCAAACACCCTTAATTAAGGCCTCGGCATCACCATCTGCGTGATTCATGTCGCTCTGCTGCACTTGAATAACATTCCCACAATCTCTGCCGGTGTATGTAACATTATTGTACCCTCCACCGTTAACTATTACTGACTTAATGTTCTGACTAACTAGAACACCAACCTAATCATTCAGCAGTAACTTCCTCCTCATATTAATGTCCATGTACTTATGTGCGGGAAAATATTTTGACTTAGTCGAACTCAAAGCATGATTGTGATCAAGCACAACTTTCCCCAATTTCCATTTTTTAGATTGCACATTTAACGCAGCAGTGATTTGGGCCTTGTAGCCGCATTTCGTTGTCCTGTGCGGGGTAACACCATCATCCTCACATTGGTAAATCCCCCAATGTCTATTCTAGTAATGATGGACACCCTCAAGAACTCTTCAACATAACAAACCGTCATATATTACAAGGGAGACACAACAAACTATAATACGGAGAATGATCCTGTGATAGTGTTGATGCAATTACAATACTTTTTGTCACGGAGAATTATCTAATTAAATTAGGGGTATTTTTAACATTTTCTGAAACCATAACTAACTTTCTGAATCCTCTTAATATATAGAGATAACCCAAAACAGTAAAAAACAGTATTTTAATTTTGTGGTGAGTCGGAGAGAGAGAGAAAGAGGAGATGCTTTTAGAATGGCACTATAGCCAAGATGGTCAATACCGTACCGTAACGGCCAGTATTTACCATTCTGGTATGTGCATCGGAATAGAATTGCAGCTATTTCACAATTTTTGTTTCATAACTTTTTGTCACAACTTTGATGTTATCAACTGTAAATAATTGTCTGTCACTTTCACATAAATGCCCCACTTTTTATCTATCACTCACAGTCAACTACATTTGTGGCACAAACATTGTCCACAAATTTTCTCATAAATAAAACATTACTCAATGCGATCCATAGTCTGAAAGTAATATGGCATGTGATGCAATTGGATTACACATGATCATTTGAAGAAGCAACTGCCTTCTGGCATGAATTCTGATGCTATGGACGCTGCTACCAAACCTTGAAATATTTGGACCTTCGCAAGTCAAAATAAAAAAGGGATAATTGCATTGATTTGTTCAGATGAGCTACGCAGCTCCATGGGGTATGGATTAAGACTAATAAATGGAAAACCGTAGTTGTTCAGGGAAAGCTAGTAACTTTCACAGATGACAGACCATGATGTATCTACATGTATCAGCATAGAACTTCTTAGGAAACACACAATCATGTAGTCAGGGACAGAGCCAGAACTTAGAGTTAAAGGGGCCGGCTTTGCTATTGGTGGTATGCAGTGACTTCGGCCTCCAACTTTACTGCTACTTAGTCGCTTAGCTGCTAGTTGTTTAAAATTTTTTAAAGTGTCAGATTGTTTGTTTTAGGTCAAATTGGTTGCCTAGGCTTAATTTTTTTTTTTTTTTAGTTTTACTATTGGTAATTTTTGTTGCTTGTATATTTCTTTTTTGGATTTTAGACTTATAAATGTTTTAATGGTCTTTAAAATGAGGAAAATGTTTGAACTACAAACTTTTTTACAAATTGCTGATAATGTAAGTGACCCAAATGCAAACCAAAAAGAATTTGCTACCTTAACAATTTGTAAAAAAGTTATAGAAAAATTTATGACTATAACAACACTCTTAAAATAATCAATGATATTTTTATTAGGACAAAAGTGTAATTTACAAAACAAAATTACTAATTAGTACCCATATATATAATAATATTAAAAAATATATTTGGGGGGCCATTGCCCCCCAAGTCCAACCATGGCTTCGTCCATGCATGTACTTACTACTCAGTAAAATAACTAGTCACGGGAAAATTTAATATAATTACTTTTTATTGGAATATTATTGAATTAATATAATATAGAATGTATATTTTTAGAAAGTCAATATGTGTTATTTGAAATTGTGTTTAAATTACAACATATGAAAAAATCCCACAATATATTGCCCTTTAAATTCATAAATTACATGATTACTTGCATTATATGATAAAATAAGACCAACCCATCCAGCATGGCATTCTAAAGTCATCTAAATATAATCATATAAAACCACCGTTTTGTTGATCTTGTCTCATAAACCAAAAGTACCATCGATACAACTAATAAGATCTTTAAAAGGTAACATATGACAGAGAATTCTAGTAGATTGCCCTCAACATTGAGATCAAGATATTTTTTTCCTAGAGAGTGTACATGTTCAACCAAGAGGAATTAATCAAGGAATATTTAATCACTGTCAATGATGTGAGTTTTCTCTTTTATTTTCTTGGTTTCTCACTTTTTAGAATGAAGATGACATTGGCATATACAAACTACAACGATTGTAGAGAAATTATGCAAAACTGTTTAATACATTATTGTTCAAAACTTTGTACAGATAAATTCAACATCTTGTTCCATGTGTTGTATATAGTTATGGAATCTCAAAGTTTATCCTCCACTTAGGCTTGCATTACAAATACCAATGACTTAATCATAGAAACCAACACTATTGAGAAGCTTATATGGTGCAGTGCTTTAGCTGGTGCTAAATGTTGTAATAGAAGTTATGCAATTTCAAAACCTTGCAAAGAGACTAAAATGGGAAAATGAAAAACAAAATATTAATTCAAAAATGTTAAATGAAATAAGCATTGCATATATGAAATGTTTAAGTAAATAATAGGATACCACAAAGGATGTCATTATTGGTAGGTTGTCGCTTGAAGTCTTGAACCCCCAAAAATTAATCCAAGGGGCTAGATATAAGGATAATTGGAATAATAATAAGTGCCAACCAAAATTCATAAGTTTCAATAATTGATTGAGCTTGATTGTTTCCAACAACAAAACATTTATAAATTAGTTTAAAAGGAACATTGGTTGCTCCAAATCAGATTTTTTTATTCTTTTGATGTTGGCAATTGTCCCCTATGTTTTTTTTTTTTGCTTTTTTCCTTCAATAAAATCTTGCAATTCATCAACAAAAAAAAATTACTTTTATAGTTTGGTCTTCTTCTTTTTTTTGTTTGGTCTTTTTTTTTTTTAATAATTAGAAACTTTTATAGTTTTTTAGCTTTTCAAGTCATGTCTATAAAATTATACAAAAAGTGTAAAATATAGTTTTACAACTATCAAACGTTGTAAACCCACATACCCACATCGAACATCTTATTTATACTACTAACAATGCAGGTCTTTTTCCCCCCTTCAATCTTATTTGTTAGGTTCTAAAAGTTTAGAACAATTGGTAAATCGTGAACACAAACTTGTCTAGATATAGATCCTAGAGTCTATAGGTATTATTAGACAATGCTCAAGGTGATTCAAGTCAAGATTCAAGAACATACAAGCTACAGGAAGAAGATTTCATAATCGGTCTGGTTCGATCGATCGATCGATTGAAAGACAAGCTCGATTGATCGAAAGTCGTATCTGTAGAATTTTAATTAAGCCCAAACAACAGTTCAAGCCTATTAAGGATTAGAGTTTTAGATCTACTTCTCCCAGTATATAAAGGAAACCCTAAGCACGTTTTTACAAGGCTTTTTAGAGAGAGAAGAGAGTGCCTCTTTTGTATTTAGGGTTTTGTTCTTAAAAAGCTCTCTCATATCTTCCACCGGTGTTATTACTTGAAGAATCTCAAGATCCGGTATTGTAGAAGTTGCTGCCTTCTCTAGTCATCAAAGGTGCTGATGATCTAAACCTTCAAGGGTGGTCTTGGAATCACAAATAAGAGAGTTTGTGTTGCTAAACCTTTGAGTGGGATCTCAAAGTCACAAAAGTGGGTGTTTGTGTTTTGCAAAGGCTAAAGAAAGAAGGAGTCCGTGGTCTCGGAGCTTGCATGTGGTTGTGTCAGTAAGTTTCTACTGGTGGGTAGCAATAGGATGTTAGTGGTCTAAGTCGCTATTGTAAAATTTCGATTCTTTCTTGTGGATTTGCTTTTTATCTTGAGGATAGCTAGGTTAAATCCTCCCCAGGTTTTTATCGGTGTGGTTTCCTGGGTCATCATATCATTGTGTTATTTATATTTCCACTGCTATGCATGATATGATTGTTTGATTGTGATAACCTAGATCTGGAATTTGGACTAAGTAATAACTTGGCTAATTAACTAGGTTAATCTAATTGTGTTTTAAGGGGTCTAAAAACATACAAGTGGTATCAGAGCAAGTAGCTCTTTTGTTTTAGATCTTTTGATCTAAGAGCTGATCCTTGACCCCTATTGTCATGGATAATTTGAAGTGTCTTTTTTATCATGTTTCTGCTCATGCTTTTGTTGATTTTATTGATGCCTATGAAACTCTTCGTAAGGAATTATTGAAATCTATGAAAATTGCTAAGAAATTCAAGGAAGAGTTAAAATTGGCTAATCTTGAAAAAGAGGAATTGGTTGTTAGATTAGATGAATCTAATAAAAAGAATGAATTTTTGAGAAATCAAATTTCCTTTCAAGATGAGAAGATGAAAAGCTTGGAACAAGAGTTAGTTGAATTTAAAGCTAAAATTGAAAGTTTGACTAGTACCAAGCCTGCTGTTGATAACAGAAGTGTTTCTGTTTTTCTTAAACCTAAAACTGAGAAAGTTTATATCCCTCCTTTTAAGAGGAATAATAAAGAAATTGCTTATTTTGTTAGGTTAGACAAAGGTAAAAGTTCTGATGTAGACGCTGAAATTTCTAAACCTATGTCTAAACCTACTGTTAGAGAGCATAATAAATCTGTTTTTGTGCCTACTTGTCACCTTTGTGGTGTTGTTGGTCATATTAGACCAAATTGTTCTTTGTTGAGGTAAAAACCAAAATCTGAGACTAGATTTGTTGTTAGGAATACTGATGTTCCTAAATTTGTTCCTGTTTGTCACTTTTGTGGTGTCTCCGGTCACATTCATCCTAATTGTCATAAATTGAATTTTAAAAATTCTGTGTTTCAGTCTAGGAAATGTGATGATATTTATCCTGCCATAAGTCCATATAAATTGTTTCATATTTTTTTGAAAAATTTGAGCTTGTTGGCTTGTGAAAGGAATTTGCAGGATTTTAGTCTTTCTTAGAAGATTGGTATAATCCCTCAAATACACTCTGCTTCACATGGATTTTCACCTACAAAGCCGAAGACTCGTGCTATATGGGTGAGAAAAGATTCTCTAAGGTGAGTGTTACTGACTTGTCCCTGATTTAATTCTTTCAATTGTTTGTGGACATGTCTTGTTTCTGTTTTTGGTTGTTTTGTTTTTTTTTTTGAATGTTTTTTTATTTTATTAAAAAAAATCCAAAAACATTGAAAATTTCAAAAAGACAAAAATATTTTATTTTGAGTCTTGTTTTATTTTTCTTGAGGATTACATGAATTATGATATCTCTCTCTTGATTTAGAACATGCTTGACATTGTGGAGAAACTTGAATAGAATGTGTTATATATGTGCTAAGCTATTTTTGATTTTGTTTGAGTATGTACTAGTTTGTACATGTACTTATGGGTTAATTAAGAAATTGATATTTCTTGTTTGTGTACCCTTTATAGCTTAGTTAAGCACTGTCATGCATTGCATTTGCATTGTTCATTTAGCATAATGTGTGCTTTTTGTTTTTGGTCATAATTTTTTTCCAAAAATATTTTTGTGTTTTGTATTTCACATCTTGGATTTATAATCAAGGATTGGCCATATTATCTTTACATAACATGTTTATGTACCTTGTTTAGCTTGGATGAACTTCTTTTATTGCACTTTACTAGTTTGAGCTTTGTAGTGCATGTTGTGTGGGAGATGTTTATAGTTTTTTATCACTTTGTCTTGATCTTGAAGTCACATGTCTTTGACTGTTGGACTTGAACCTTTTGAGAAAGGCATAAATAACCATCTCACCACTGTTTACTAGCCAATCATGAACACCTTAGTGCATATCGTAAGATTTTGTGCTCAAGAAAGTGTAGCATATTTACAAAAAAACATAAGGTGTAGCCTCGGTTTAAATGTTAAAATTGGTGTGTACATTATTGAACTTAAAGAAAAATCAAATAAAATTGGTGTGTACATTATCCTGGTTATTTTAATAAGTTTCTGCTCAAATAAAATTGATGTGTATATTATGAGGTAAATCAAGAAACTTATATGATTGCAAGCTTTTTTTCTAGGAGATGTGAGAGTTATATGATGTAACTCTTTAGGTGATAGTCTCTCTCAAATTTATGTGATAAATTTTGTAGAAATTGTGATTAATTGCTATTCACATATCACCTCACATGTATCTCAAGCTTTTGCTAGTTGCACACACTACACAAGTTACTCTTTGCTAAACTTGGTACATTATATTGTGTGTGATCTTGTTGTGGGATCTTGTTGTGGCCATCCAAGATTACATGCTCTTGGATTTTGATGCAAAATGTCTTTAATGTTTGAGTTTTGGAGACAAATTGGTTGAAAAACTTGTTTTTGGAAAATCTGGGTTGAATTCAAGTGTTTTTGAAAAACTTTTAATCTCATACTCATGCATTTCATTCATGAAATATTGTGCTTTGAGAAGTTTTTGCATTAAATTGTTCTGTTTTTCAAAATTTTGATTTTTCCAGATTTTCGTTCGATCGAATTTGTCTCTCGACCAATCGAAATTGTGATAAAAATTTTTGGTTTGAATCTGCCTGACTTGATTGGCATTCGATCGATGCTCGATCGATCGAAACTGAAAATTTTCAGTTTTTAAGTATTTGACCAAATTTTTTTCATGCATCATTTATGTTTAGGATTCACATGCATTGCATTGATTTTTTGTATCCATCTTGCAGTTGACTCTCATTGTTTTTACACATAACATGCATACACTTTGCTAAATTGGGTACTCAACTTGATTTAAAAATTGATTGATTAATTTTTTGAGCTATGTACTTTTTAGTATATGCTATTTTTATGTGTGCACTGCAGGAAATATTTTTCTTAAGAGATGTGATGGATAATCAATGTGCTAATATTTTCTCTACTCATGCAACTGTTTATGGGTCACATAGTGTCAAGTTTGCATTTATTGAAAGAGATAATATTTTTCTTCATGTGTATCCTCAACTTAGTTTTTAAGTTTGGTTTGTGTGTCTTTATTTTCCCCACCTCCTAATTGTTCCCCAAAACTGTTTTTCCCAAAACATGTTTTTGTTTTTCCTATTTTTATAGGGGGAGAAAAGTTTTTTTTAACCTTTGTTGTTTTTAGGGGGAGTTGTTGCTCTTCATAGGGGGAGTTGCCTCTATTTTTTTATAGAGCTAATATGTTTTTTGTTCCCTTGGTTTTCTTTTTTCTCTCTTGTTTACTGTCTCTCTACTCTTTGTTTGAGTTGTCTTTGTCAATATGTGACAAAAAAGGGGGAGAAATAAATGAAATGTGGGAATCCTGTTTGTTTTGTTTAGGGGGAAATAAAATTGTTTTTCAAAGGGGGAGAATATAAAAACTTTTTGATGTATCTAACTTAGGGAGAGAGTTAGAATTTACTTTTGTTTTTTATATTCTATTTCGTATTATTGTTTATATGTCTTTCTTTCCACACATGCAGTGATGTGTTTGTTGAGTGTTTCAGGAAAGACAGGTACATTCTGATCAAGACCTTCTACCTCTTATTGGCAACTTCTTGGTTAGGAAGTCTTAGATTGGAATTTGTGATGTAATTGGGCATTTTATTGTATTGGGTTGTTCTTGTATTTGAGCATTTTATTTTGTATGAAAGTTTTATCACGAATTGCCAAAGGGGGAGATTGTTAGGTTCTAAAAGTTTAGAACAATTGGCAAATCGTGAACACAAACTTGTCTAGATATAGATCCTAGAGTCTATAGGTATTATTAGACAATACTTAAGGTGATTCAAGTCAAGATTCAAGAACATACAAGCTGCAGGAAGAAGATTTCATAATCGGTCTGGTTCGATTGATCGAAAGACAGGCTTGATCGATCGAAAGTCGTATCTGCAGAATTTTAATTAAGCTCAAACAGCAGTTCAAGCCTATTAAGGATTAGGGTTTCAGATCTGCTTCTCCCAGTATATAAAGGAAACCCTAAACACGTTTTTACAAGGCTTTTTAGAGAGAGAAGAGAGTGCCTCTTTTTTATTTAGGGTTTTGCTCTTAAAAAGCTCTCTCATATCTTCTACCGGTGTTATTACTTGAAGAATCTCAAGATCCGATATTGTAGAAGTTGCTGCCTTCTCTAGTCATCAAAGGTGTTGATGATCTAAACCTTCAAGGGTGGTCTTGGAGTCACAAGTAGGAGAGTTTGTGTTGTTAAACCTTTGAGTGGGATCTCAAAGTCACAAACGTGGGTGTTTGTGTTTTGCAAAGGCCAAAGAAAGAAGGAGTTCGTAGTCTCGGAGCTTGCACGTGGTCGTGTCAGTAAGTTTCTACTGGTGGGTAGCAATAGGATGTTAGTAGTCTAAGTCGCTATTGTAAAACTTCGATTCTTTCTAGTGGATTGCTTTTTACCTTGAGGATAGCTAGGTTAAATCCTCCCCAGGTTTTTACCGGTGTGGTTTCCTGGGTCATCATATCATTGTGTTATTTATATTTCCACTGCTATGCATGATATGATTGTTTGATTGTGATAACCTAGATCTGGAATTTGGACTAAGTAATAACTTGGCTAATTAACTAGGTTAATCCAATTGTGTTTTAAGGGATCTAAAAACATACATTATTCTTGCAATTACTAGCTATTGTGTATTTAAAACAAAATGAGACTTCCAGTTAAAAAAATACTGAAAGTAAGCCAAACCCTATAAAAAGAGAGTGCATATGCAAATGTGACCAATAGAAACAAAAGCAATAGAAACAAAAAAATTAAAATCAAAACCATCACCATAAGGAGCTGTAATTCATGCAATATGTAGATGGCATTTATGGACATAAACTTAAGAAACTTCTCCCAACCATTACATGCCACAAAAACATTTGAAGCTCAAAAGAGAATAGTGCCCAAGTTTAGAAATAGTGTTCAAAAGTATTCTCCCTATTGATTACTTGCTACCACACGTCTAAGAGAAATTTCATCAAGTATATGTCATACAACAATAACAAAAAAAAAAAAAAAAAATTATCAACATTCCACATGGGATAAAAAAACAAGTGGGTGACAATTAAAACGTTTTTATTGTCAAAAAGGAGAAAAATAATTGACAAAAAATCAGGTCTAAAGATTGATCTCTTTTTCAATATGTCTCTTTTGCTTTTGCACTGTCTAGTTCTCTAGTTTTCTCAATAGATTAAATTAGATGGAGAAAGGAGGAACCGAGAGCATGAGACAGAAATTAGGAGAGACAAAATTGGTTACCTGGTTGATTGAAGAAGAGCAAAAAAAACCGTAGCATTACCAAGTCTAATGGTGTTTCGGTAGCTTCTGCAGAAGTGGAGAGGGGGCAACTGCAATATATAAAGAAAATAAATCAATAAGGAGAGAATAGGAGTTGAGATCAAAGAATTGAAGTAGTGCTGAATTGAAGTTAAAATGGATTTAATGAGGTGGTGGAAAAGTGGGGTGATGTTATCCCTTTGTTTGATGGAAAGAGAGACCAAGGAGGACGGTTAATTGAGAATTGGAATAGTTAGCCGGTTGGGTTTAATGGAGTAAATGGGGAAGATGAGTGGGTTGCACTCAGTCATTATGGAAAGGATTCTACATAATCTATCCCAAAATAAATAAATAAATAATAATAATAAAATAATGAGGAAGTTGAAAAATAGGAAAACATTCAATGGATAGTTGGGGTTTTTTTTTTTTTTTTTTTTTTGTTATGAAGCTTTGTGTAATAGGAGGAGAGCATAATTTAATGCAAAAAAGTCATGAGAATATGTAAAGTCATGATATATTGTAAAGTCATGAGAATATGTAGCAAAGCAAAAGAATTGAAGTAGTGTTGAATTGAGGTGAAAATGGATTTAATAAGGTGGTGGAAAAGTGGGGTGATGTTATCCCTTTGTTTGATGGAGAGAGAGACCTAGGAGGACGATTAATTGAGAATTGGAATAATTAGCCGGTTGAGTTTAATGGAGTAAATGGGGAAGATGAGTGGGTCGCACTCAGTCTTTATGGAAAGGATTCTACATAATCTATCCAAAAAAAAAAAAAAAAATTTGAGGAAGTTGAAAAACAGGAAAACATTCAATGGATAGTTGGGGTTTTTTTTAATATAAAAAGAAGCTTTGAGTAACAGGAGGAGAGCATAATTTAATGCAAAAAAGTAATGAGAATATGTAAAGTCATGATATATTGTAAAGTCATGAGAATATGTAGCAAATCAAAAGAATTAAGACTATTTAGAATGTGTAAAGTCATCATATATTTTGCATTCTTTTAAAAAAGGTAATAAAATTAACAAAAAGGAAAAAAAATAAAATAAAAAGATGACCTGGATGATGACGTGGCTCAACTGGAGCGTAGCAATAATAAATGTTACACTCCAGCTTTTGGTAATATATAGATCAATGATATTTTTAAGGGAACAAATTAAAGTGTAATTTTATAAAACAAAATTACTAAAATTAGTACCCATATATATAATAATATTTTTAAAAAATATATCTGGGGGGGCCATTGCCCCCAAGTCCAACCATGGCTCCGTCCATGCATGTAGTTACTGCTCATTAAAATAATCAATGATATTTTTAAGAGGACAAAAGTGTAATTTTATAAAACAAAATTACTAAAATTAGTACTCATATATATAATAATATTTTTTTAAAAAATATTTGGGGCGCAGGTCCAACAATGGCTCCGTCGATGCATGTAGTTACTGCTCATTAAAAAGAAGTTCAAGGTTGAAGGAGTCAATGAATTGAAACTGCAAAAGAACCAGGGCCCCATTCACATTCATGTCATAATAAAACCCTTTCCATTAAGTTATTGAATTGTTCCTTTACAGCCATCTACTTCAAGATTAGTTCAGAAGACTCTATTTTAAGTTATTGTTTTATTCATCTGACACTGTCAAAAATAGACATTTATTCTAGACCATGAAAAAGCTTTAGAAAATAACTAAGACTTTCCATTTTGCTATCTCTATCAAAGCTAATTGATCATTTGACAGTTTCAAAGAGGGACACGATTTGCTAATACAAAATTTAAAAGATAATTTGACCACAGCCCGCCATCTTCAGTGGACTTTGTTGCTGCTTGTGTCACTTCCTATGTCTCTGCATCAGCAAAACTAAGAAGACTATTGAGGTTTTCACATAGAAAGAGAGTTATATATAGAACCATGATCTTCATTCTTCAACCACAAAACCAACCAAAAACTTATCTTTTGCAATCTTGTACTCTCTAAAAAACAGGAGTTTCTAGCAGCCATGATGAAATCATCAAACTCACCCCTCTACCTGCTATCTTGCCTTCTAATGTTACTGCTTCTCCCGGTGCCTTCCCTATCAGCTGACCCTGATTCGTTACAGGACTTTTGTGTTGCAGATTTGAATGCATCCATATCAATCAACGGATTTCCTTGCATACCTGCCTCAAAAGTTAATGCAAGTGATTTTTTCTTTGATCTGAGCAAAGAGGGTGTCACTAACACATCAAACTTAAACTCCAGTGTCACTCCTGCAAACGTCCTTGCATTTCCTGCTGTTAACACTCTTGGGATTTCAATGAACCGTGTAGACTTTGGCCCTGGAGGACTTAATCCACCACACTCTCACCCTCGTGCAACTGAGATGGGTTTGGTCGTTGAAGGGAGCATACTTGTGGGGTTTGTGACAACTTCCAATGTGTATTACTCTAAGGTTTTGACTCCTGGAGAGGTCTTTGTCATTCCTAGGGGACTTGTACACTTCCAAAAGAATGTTGGAAACGGGAAAGGTATAGTCTTCACTTCTTTCAATAGTCAAATGCCAGGGGTTGTGATTTCCTCAACAACTCTCTTTGGTTCACAACCCCCAATGCCTAATGAAGTGTTAACTCAGGCGTTCCAAGTAGACGATGCTGTTGTCAATAGCATTAAATCCAAATTTGGTTCTTAAGCCATGGCCTTCCTGATAAGGTCCCTTTGATTTGAAGATTGTTTAATAATACTTTGAGATTACCTGCCTCCCTTTGTTGGGCTGTGTTATTCAGGTTATCAGTGTATGTTTTTTTGATTATTGATTGATTTTATAAAAATTTGTTATTGTTATTGATTGATTTTATGATACCTATGTTGTTGTGTTTATTGATGAATTTTATGATAAATGTTTTCACCTGTGAGTTGAAGTATTGAGTTCTAAATAACACAATCGAATCTCCCTCGCTGTAAAAAAATACCTTGAAAAATATACCTTTGAATTCGGGTACAATGTCTCCTATGGCATTTCTTTTTCTTTTTCTTTTTCTTTTTCTTTTTTCTTTGTTTTTTGGGGAATCCTATGGCATTTGTTAATTGCTCATTCTGTACTTCAACATTAGTTCTATTCTCAAAAAAAAACTAAAAAAAAGCATTAGTTATATTTTAACTAGTATATGAATTGTAGTAGGGCTATTGATGTTAGTTTGAGTTATTAAACATATATGACATACTTCGACTAGGATATTTGAAGCTATTAAAATAGTTTTTTCTTGCAATTTTCATGATATTAGTTACACCAAGTTTCACATTATATTACTATTATATATATAATTTTGAAAATCACTATTAGATACTACATATATAATATCAATTCACAATTATTGTTTGTGAAATTTTACTAAATATAACACAAAATAAAATAATACATTGGTCAAATAGAATCTCTTAAATTGAATGGGGATAGGTGCATGGAATCGTTTAGTCCAATTACAGTTTGTTACGTTCAATATCTTCGCATACAAAATATTTGAATAGAAACAATATAAAAAATATACTCATTAGTTCAGAGAAAAAATAACAGTAAAAATCTAAACAATTTAATTTTTATGGAAAGCTAACAAAAGCAAAATACAATTTTGATTCTAATTGAATTTTTTCTAAACTTTGGTTTAAAAAAGCAATATATATATATAACCTAATTAATAATGGACCATACATAGTCATGGTATATTATATAAATGACTTATAAATTTGAATTGTTTTTAGTCATTCAAAAAAAAAAAAAAAAGGCTCATAACTATAAAATCATTCAAACTCTTTTTTCCTCTAATTTTATATATAAAGTTAGATATATGATTATGTTTTTTTTTTTTTTTTTTTTATGGTTTATTTATATTGGATTCCTCGTTTTCTACACTAAATTAACTTGTTCGACACAAAAATTAAAAAAAAATTTTAGATTAGAAGGGACATGTGGTGCAAAATTAAACTCAAATTGAAATTCAATTTTTACACTGAATTAACTCACTTGGCACAAAAATGTAAAAACTTAGATTAGATAGAGCACGTGGTGCAAAATTAGATTCTAGTTGAATTCCAATTTGAAATCTAATTGAATTTTCTCTCAACTTCGCTTATCTATATATATATATATATATATCAATAGCTAAAACTTAGAGAAAATCAAGTTAGATTTTAATTGGATTCTTAATTATGCGCCACGTGTCCCATTTAATTTTTAATTTTGTGCCAAGTGAATTATTGAGTGTAAAAGTCGGAGAGTCTAAATCTAGTTAGATTCTAAATTAGATTTCAATTGGAGTCCAATTTTCCACCACATGTCCATCTAAGTTTTTAATTTTTGTGCCAAGTGAATTAAAAAAAAAAAGTGTAAATTAATACCATGTATAATTTGAACCGTATAATTGTGAATATTTTTAATTGTCTCCGTGTATATGCACGGGACTACATACTAGTTAATATATATATATAGAGAGAGAGAGAGAGAGAGAGAGAGAGAGATAACTCCAAAATTTTGCATTATTTGATTTTATTTCATTTCCATTATTGAAACATGAATTTGTACCAATTAGTGACATATTTAACAATGAAAAAGAAACTTTGGAAAGTACAATTCTCTCATTACATAGTTTGGCATGAAATCAATCTATCTATAATCTATATTTATATTTATACATATCTAAAAACTGAAGCGTAGTATTTATTGTTATTATGCTTTAGTTAAGCCACATTAGAGTACACGTCATTATCTTTTTTTTTTATTATTTAATTTTCCTATAATTTTTTTTGATATTCACTTATTTTCTTAATATTTACACTTTCTCCAACCTTTCTCCCTCCCTTACTTTTTCATCTCCCCGCTACCTTCTACCTTAATATCACTATTCATCTTTCTCTTCATCTTTCTCTTCATCTTCCTTTATTTTGTCTCCTCTTATTCACATCCTTTTATTCTCTAACCTTTCTCCCTCCCTTACCTTTTCATCTCCCCACTAACATCTACCTTAATATCACTATTCATCTTCCCTTTCATCTTCCTTTATTTTGTCTCTTCTTATTCATACCATTTTATTATAAATTTGTCATTTTCTTTTCCATTCTTTACATAGTTTTCTCTCACAAAAAAGTTATTTCTCTCTCTCTCTCTCTCTCTCTCTCTCTCTCTCTCTCTCTCTCTCTCTCTCTCTCTCTCTCTCTCTCTCTATTTTTTGGTGGATTTTCAGAACTCTAATTTGGGTTGATGCAATATAGTTTTGTGTTTTAAGTTTTTTTTTTTTTTTTTTTTAAATGTTATCTTATTGCATTATAAAGGATTAAAGATAGTAGATAAAAATATTGTATTATTATATTACATAGCATGATTTGGATAATTTAGTGCTTACTGTTTATATATATATATATAACTTTTTTTCTTCTCATCTTATTTTATTCAACATTAGACTAGGCTTTTGGTATTAAGTTATTAACATGTCGGAGATGGTTACAAATTTAGAATTCGAGTTGGGTCATGACATGTGTTTTTGTGATGATAGGTGCTAATTATCTTTACATGGTACATATGGAGTCTTCTTATAATTTTAGTTTTCACTTTAACAATGTAGAAATTGTTTCATCTAAGGGGTGTGTAGCCAACCCACCAACCTGCCAAAACCGACCCGACCCAACTCGACCCGACCCAAAATTTTAGGGCTTGGTGGGTTAGGTTGGGTTACAAAATTTTTTTTAATAGCAGGTCAGGCTGGGTTTGGATCATAAAATTTCAAACCTGCCAAACCTGACCAAACCCACCCATAATTAATATATATTTAAAATATATTATATAATTAATAATTTTCTTAAAAATAACTAGCTCCTCCTCCTATCCTATATAAAAGCCAATATTAATGTATATTAGTTCATATATTAATGTATAATTGAGTTGGAATATTAGTTCATATATTAATGTATATTTTGTTTATCAACTCAGGTGGCAAGTGTGATATATTTTTTTCTACTCAATTTAATAATAATAGTAATAAAAAAAAAATTCTCCAACACATGGGTTAAACTTGACCCAACCTGACCCATGTGGGTTGGGTTGGGTTGAATTTTTTTTAACCCACCATGGTGGGTTGGCTCAAAAAAATCCCTTTAACCCGACCTATCCACACCCCTAGTTTCATCAATGATTGAGTGTAGGGATGGCAGTGGGGCAGGGCGGGGCCAAAGGATGGGGTCTTCGCCCCTGCACCGCATGGATTTTTCTTGCCCCATCCTCACCCCTTAAGGCCCCGCAAAGCCCCGTCCCACCCCGTAAAACTTTATTTCTTGTTAATTTTCCCTACAACTATTTCCATTTTTTCACACTCCTTACTAATGGACAAACTATATTTCTCCAACAAAGATAATATAAAATAATGGGAAAGAAAAAAAATTAAAACAAATCTCCTTGGCAACGTCGTTAAACAATTAAGCAATGTCATTAAACAATTAAACTATATTTAGCAACGTCGTTAACACAATTAAATTAGAAATCATAGCACCGGCAGCACATACACAAATGGGTATTCATTAGCCTAAAAAACACTAAAACAAATCTCCTTTATAACTTTCTTTTCCTCTTTGATAGGTCTAATTTTTTTCAAAACATCTATTCAATGAAAGATAAGAATAAAGCTGCATTCAAGATGCATCTCTTTTACCCAGTAAATGTTATAAATTACTAAGTAGTGTGCATTATTTAATTCCTCCCATTTTGTGACTGTTTCATAGAGAAAGGGACAAAGTCTCAAACCTATACCTCATAACAACCAAACACACACACAATGACATAGACACAAATATTCAGTCTCAGACTCATACCTCGTTTAAAAAAAAAAAAAATTATATTATGTTCATGATGAAATCTAAGTTGAGAAAGACGTATGAATCATGAATGAAATCAGTAATAAAATACTATATAAATTTGTTTCTAATAAAGACAAAAGAAAACGTTAAAATTGGTACCTTATTTCCAACTTTTCTAGAGAGAAAAAAGAGGTAGAGAGCCACGTTAGGTAGAATAAAATGAACTAATGATATTTTTGTTTAAATAGTAGGGTTTTAGGATATGAAAAAATTACAATTTAACCCTTATTAATGCAGAGCGGGGTGGGGCAGGGAGGGTCTAAAAAGTGTAAACACATCCCCACCCCACCCCGTGGTGCGAGTTTAAAATCTAGCCCCATCACCCGCACGGGGCGAAGCGGGAAGGGATGGGTTAAGCGGGGCGGGGCAAAATTGCCATCCCTAATTAAGTGTTTATATGTTACACATTTTTGCAAATCTTTTCAATGCATTGCATAGATTAGCGATTACTACAAATAATAATTGTTCAATCACTTTAAATTTGGGTTTGGAAAAGATTAAAATTCAACTTATATATGAATACTTCTCAAATTACTTCTTTATGGGGTGTACAACTTTACTCTTATATAGCTTTTTAAAATAATAAATAAAAGCAATCTCAAACGGATGCAAAGTCATTAAAAATTAGTATTTCATCACTGAATCAAAAATATATATAATATACGAAAACATGGTATACAAACAAAATTAGGCAAAAGCTTATTTAAATTACACAGTTGTTTTAATGAAAAGAAAACAATCATTATTTTTCTCAATATTGATCACTTCTAAAATCAAGAAGAAAATAATATTTCAAACAAATAACAACTAAAGCTACATAGGAATTTATTCAAATTACAAAAGAGCCATAATAAAAAGAAACTAATGGTCACATTCTTTAAAAGTGATAAATAAAAAAAAATCAGAATAAATGGTATGTGTAAGGGCGGTTTTTGGGGCCCAGGCCCAGCAAGCCAGTGATCTTGGCCCAAAAGACCCTCGACAATGAATTTGTAGAGAGTGGGACTCAGAGCTAGGTCTTGACAGAGTGGACGTGATTAATGGTGAACCATGCAACAAATAGGACGTGAGATTGTTTTGTTCAGTTTTCTGAGATGACCTTCCCTGGGGCTACTTTAGTGTTCCACTCGCTGCCTTCTTCTGTTGGAAAAATCCTCTCCTTTTTTGTGGAGACTTTCCGCTCTTATATATCCTCCTTTAATTGATAATGACCTTACACTTGTTCACCATCTAGGCCTCTACTCGAGTGCCTGTCCCAAAGGACATCCCCCTCCTTTTTCTGTGAGTTGCAATGGCCGAGATAATACTATTTTTCTGTCTAATCCACATTAATGCGGCTGGAAAAGTAGTTTCCCTGCATTTAATGCGGCAGTAGCGGTTGTTCCCTGCCCGTTTAGCACTTCCTTCATTTAGGAGGGTTCCTTACCATGGACAGGGTACGTGTTTGACGTCCATTAAGTGCGTCCGAGGAGGCACTACTCCTCGGACAATCCTTAAATAAAACCGGCCCGGCCCAACAGGATTGGGCTAAATGTCTCCCAACCCTGTTTTCGCTTCCCGCCATGGCTGGGCTTCATCCTGGTCCTAAGGCCCATTGTTGGCTGACAAAGCTTACCCCCCACAATAGCCCCTCAAAATTCCGGTTCTTTCTTCTTGATCCGAGGAGGAAAAACGGGATTTTGATAATTGCTGGACAGTCCATCGTGGTTCTCTGCTTTATCCGGGCGAGCGTGTGTCATCACGTGCCTCATTAATGCTAAAGGCATTTAATGCCCCGGGGGGAGTTAACTGCAGCTTTTGGAGTATTACGCCTTTTCAATCCAACGGTTGGAGACCAGATCAACGGCGAACAACGTTTTGTTTATTCTAGGCGGGAGTGCGTCTGTCCAACTTCCTCTGGGTATATAAGGTCTTGAAGGCGTTTATTCCCCATTTTCTACGAAAACGCCAGTATTCAGAAGACCTTAGTGCGTTCTCCTTCAGTACGCTCTTATCTTCGCCATCATTTTATTGAAGACTCCGTCAAGTTTCTTACCCGTAAGTGCGCGTTTCTTCTTCGTTACTCTTCTTTAGGCGAACTTCCTTCGTGTAACCTAGGATTAGGGGGAATGGGTAGGCTTTCAAAATTGGTAGACTCTCCGGCCGGTATGGCGGGCTTCAGGGCGAAGTATCGTATTCCACCGGAGGTAGGTTTAGAGTACTGCCACGAAGAGGAAATTTTCTTCAAAAGGAAGTCAGGGCAGGTCGTGATTCCAATGATAGCCTTCGTGGAGGGAGGAATGACGATCCCCATGGGGAGAATAACTAGGGACTACCTGCGTGGTCATAGATTGACCCCCTATCAGTGCACCGCAAACCTGCTCCGGATCTTGGGGTGCACCGACGTATTAAACGACCAGATGAACCTCGGCCTAACTTGGCGTGACGTGGTTCATCTCTATGAATGCCACAGGCTCGGTGACTCATACTACCTAAAGTCCAGGTCTGATGAAGTGAGGTTGATATCCTGCCTCCCCAAGTCCAGCAAAGGCTTGAAGGACGACCATTTGATCGTCTCCGGACCATGGCACGACGGCATTCACTGTCCGACCAGGGCAGGAAAGCCAGGTGGGGTGCCATAACATTAGGTTCCGCGGAGAGGACCCTAGTTTGAGTTTTCCCCCTTTGTTTTGCTTTATTTGTGTTGCGTTTCCTTTGTTATAGCTGCATGTCTCCTCGGACTAACATAGCTCACTTAACGATCTTTGCAGACAAAGAGCACACAACCCCTCGGCTGAGCCTGGTCAACGTTCCTGCTTTAAATTACCTCTTGAGATCTGAGATTTTCGTGAGCGAAGACGGACAGTTGCGGTCGGCTCCGTTGATTTTGGATTTTGTTCCCCTTTCTCGGTCCTTGGTGGAAGCTGGTCAAGCTATTAGGGCTGGAAGTCCGAGATTGGCACGTATAAACGTTTCCATACCCGGGTTCCTCGCTTCGTCAGATTTGCCTCCTGCTCGATTGCCTGATCACCGCCCCATTCCTGCAGAGATTGTTCCGGAGGAGGAGGCTGGTTCTTCGCATTCTTCCCTAGAGGAACAGATAGATCGTTTTCAATTTGCCGAGGAAGGGGAGGTGTCGGCCAGAGTTGTAGAGCTCTCGGACTCTGACACAGACTTGGACCGTGCTTCAGCAGCCCCCGCCCTCGGTCTAGTCGTCGCGCAAGTTGATACCAGCCAAGAGGTTGAGGAAGAAGGGATGGACTTGAAGCCCAGGGCTGGCCTCCGGGGCCTTCTATCTAACAGGAATAAGGGACAGTCCTCTAAGGACGCCCCTAAGGAGCAGGCTCCAGCTAAGCTTCCCCCTCCTCCTCCTCCATCCACCGACCCCCCACTTCAGCCTATGCCCAATTTGAGGCGGAAGAGGCCAGTGGAAGAACTGGAGGAGGGTGAGGTCGGCCCTTAGTAACCCAAGCAGCAAAAGAAAGGAAAGGAGCCCAAGGATAAACGGGCCAAGTCCACTGACAGCCGAGATGAAGCGGCGCTGAGGAGGGCGCAACGTACTTGGAGCCCCCGGCTGGAACTGGACGGTACTCCCATTCCCTGGGATGCCACAATTTGGGAGTCCACACGGGGGCAGGCGACCAACCTTGCCGAGGCCCTGCAGCAACCCCTGCTCTTGCCCCGCGACATGGACGGGCTCAGGAAAACAGGGCAACCAGACCTCTTCAAGTCTTTGAAGAGGGATCTCGCTATGGTGAGCAACAAGCCTTGGCCAGATTGGACGCTGTGCTCCACCTTCAGCTAGCGTTGTTTTCGTTTTAACGACACTTTTATTAATTCTATGCAGATCACCCAGCAAGTTTACGTCGCCGAGGAGCGGGCGAAAAGTGCACGGGAAGAGGTTAATGGCGAGGTCCAATCCCGCGTAGCCGCGGAGAAAACTGCCGCTGTCCTGAAGCTGGAAAAGGAGAGCCTAAAAGAAAAACTTAAGGAGGCTGTGAGGGAACGGGACAGCGCCAATGCGGGCCTTGAGAGCACAATGAAGCAGGCCGAGGACATGCGCCAACAGCTTCACTTGTCTGAGATAAACCTTGCGACCGAGAAGCAATTGGTCCAGGATCTTAAGGCGCAGCTGGTACAAGTGAAGGAAGGGGCCAGATTGGCCAGGGAGGCAGCCGAGGCTGCGGTGGCGGCCTCTTATGAACGGGGAGTGGCGGATACTGAAACTAGGCTGGCCGAAGAGGTAGCTGTGGTCTGCAGGGACTACGTTACTGAATCTTGGGGAGTCGCCATGGACCGAGCAGCAGTCCCTGTGGATTCCGACCTTAGGAGGCTCGAGAGTATCTTCTTCCCACAGGACATTCGCGAGATCCCTGGCTCGGATTCCCTAGGGGATCTCGCCTCTGCACAAACCGTCCCTCCCGGCGCCGACATCCCAAGGGGCAAGAATGGAAACGAGGAGGGGCAGCCGTTAGCCAGGGGCAAATCGCCGGAAGACGCCCTTACTATAAGGGACGTCGTTGCACAGGCTAAGGAAGCTGGGCCTAAACCAACGGCTGAGGAGGAAAACCCCGTGGCCGCTGTCCCCGAGAAGTGATTGGCCCAGGACCCAGTTTAAAGAATTAGTGTAGGGATTAACTTGTAGTAGGTTTTGCTTTTTGGTTTTTGTTGGCTTAGGCTTCGCAAATATGTGTAAAACGAACCATTTTGGCATTTGATGAATGATATAACTCCGTTTCGTTTTGTTTCGTTGCTTCTACTTTGCCTTTGTTATGAACGAATTTTGACTATATCAGTAGAATTCCGAGGTTGAGCCATTAGTCGTAATTTAAACAATGCGATTAAGTATGAGCTAATCAAATAGTAGTTATTTTCACCGAGACTGTGGTCCGAGGGGAAGAAGGAAGCCTTGGGTCCCTTCCGTCACTTGGATACATGTGGTTAATTTCCCCCAAGTCTGTGGTCCGAGGAGCCAGACAGGACTTAGGTTCTGTTTAATGCTTATTGTTAACGTAGCTAGTTTCCCCATAGGCTTGAGTCCAAGGACCATGCAAAACCTTGGTTCTGTCTAGTACTTAAATGTATGTGGCTAATTTCCCCCAAGTCTGTGGTCCGAAGAGCCAGGCAGGACTTAGGTTCTGTTTAGCGCATATTAGGAACAGTTTAGCAGTTAATTTCCCCCAAGTCTGTGGTCCGAGGAGCCAGGCAGGACTTAGGTTCTGTTTAATGCTTATTGTTAACGTAGCTAGTTTCCCCATAGGCTTGAGTCCAAGGACCATGCAAAACCTTGGTTCTGTCTAGTACTTAAATGTATGTGGCTAATTTCCCCCAAGTCTGTGGTCCGAAGAGCCAAGCAGGACTTAGGTTCTGTTTAGCGCATATTAGGAACAGTTTAGCAGTTAATTTCCCCCAAGTCTGTGGTCCGAGGAGCCAGGCAGGACTTAGGTTCTGTTTAATGCTTATTGTTAACGTAGCTAGTTTCCCCATAGGCTTGAGTCCAAGGACCATGCAAAACCTTGGTTCTGTCTAGTACTTAAATGTATGTGGCTAATTTCCCCCAAGTCTGTGGTCCGAAGAGCCAGGCAGGACTTAGGTTCTGTTTAGCGCTTATTAGGAACAGTTTAGCAGTTAATTTCCCCCAAGTCTGTGGTCCGAGGAGCCAGGCATGACTTAGGTTCTGTTTAATGCTTATTGTTAACGTAGCTAGTTTCCCCATAGGCTTGAGTCCGAGGACCACACAAAACCTTGGTTCTGTCTAGTACTTAAATGTATGTGGCTAATTTCCCCCAAGTCTGTGGTCCGAAGAGCCAGGCAGGACTTAGGTTCTGTTTAGCGCTTATTAGGAACAGTTTAGCAGTTAATTTCCCCCAAGTCTGTGGTCCGAGGAGCCAGGCAGGACTTAGGTTCTGTTTAATGCTTATTGTTAACGTAGTTAGTTTCCCCATAGGCTTGAGTCCGAGGACCACACAAAACCTTGGTTCTGTCTAGTACTTAAAGGAAAGAAAGAAGAAAAAAAAAAGAAAAGAAAAAAGAAAATAGGGTACAAGGCAAAAATCACAAGGAAACCAGAATTCAAGTGAAAAAGATACTTTTATTAATAGTGATACCTTTTGAGGTTATTTACATTCCAAGGGCGTGGCACTACATGTTCGTCCAAGTCTTCCAAGAAGTAGGCTCCTATGCCGGCTACGGAAGTGATACGGTACGGTCCTTCCCAGTTTGGTCCGAGCTTTCCCCACGCAGGGTTCTTTGCGGTGCCCAAGACCTTCCTCAATACTAGGTCTCCAGGCGCCAGCGGTCTGGGCTTTATCTTGGTGTCGTAACCTTGCTTGAGCTTCTGCTGGTAGTGAGCTAGATGGACCGAAGCGCTTTCCCTTCTTTCATCGATGAGATCCAAGCTTTTTTCCAGAAGTTTGTCATTGGCAGTGGGGCAGAAAGCGGCAGTTCGCTGGGTGGGGAAGTTTACCTCCAGTGGGATGACAGCCTCGGCTCCGTAGGTCATAGAAAAAGGGGTTTCCCCGGTAGACCTACGGGGTGTGGTGCGGTACGTCCATAAGACGTGGGCTAGCTCCTCGGCCCACCTTCCCTTTGCGTCATCCAATCTCTTTTTAAGTCCGTTCAGTATTGTTTTGTTGACAGCTTCTGCTTGTCCGTTACCCTGTGGGTAAGCTGGCGTGGAATACCGGTTAATAATTCCTAGCTCACTGCAATATCTTCTGAAGGCTTTGCTATCGAATTGGAGTCCATTGTCGGACACCAGGGTGTGTGGGGTGCCGAACCTGGTGACAATGTTCTTCCAAAGAAATTTCTTGACATCGACGTCCCTAATGTTCGCCAGAGCTTCGGCTTCCACCCATTTGGTGAAGTAGTCGGTGCCGACGAGAAGGAATCTCCTGTTCCCTGTTGCCTTGGGAAACGGACCGAGTATGTCTAGGCCCCACTGTGCGAATGGCCAGGGACTGGATAGCGGGTTCAACTCTCCGCCAGGCTGGTGTATATTTGGGGCGAACCTCTGACACTGATCACACTTCTTCACATACTCCAGGGCTTCCTTGTGCATGCTCGGCCACCAGTAACCGAGCGTTAGGGCCCGGTGGGACAAAGACCTACCCCCTGTATGACTTCCGCAAATTCCCTCATGTAACTCCTCCAGGATGAGTTCAGTGGCCTCTGGGTGCACACACAGCAAGTAGGGCCCCGAAAAAGAGTGTCTATAAAGCTTGGAGTCCTCGGACAACCAGAATCGAGCAGCCTTTCTCCTGATTTTGTCGGCCTCCATCTTATCGTCCGGCAAGGTATCGTGCTGTAAGTACAGCACTAGAGGATCCATCCAGCTCGGACCTGTCCTGACGGTATGTACTCGAACTCCGCTGGCCTTCCCTGCTAAGGGATGGATGAGGTCTTCTACCAAGATGACCCGAGGAAGGGGCTGGGCCGATGAGGTAGCCAACGTCGCGAGGGAGTCAGCATGTGCGTTTCCATTTCTGGGCACGTGCGTCAGGCAGAAATGATGGAAGTGGGTCTGCAGGTGTCTAACCCGATCCAAATAGTCTTGCATCCTGTCGTCCTTGGCTTCCAAATCTCCGTTTACTTGCCCCACAATGAGCCTCGAATCCGAGAGCATGTCCACCGATTTCCCCCCCATTTTCAGAATCATCGACATTCCCTCGAGTAGCGCCTCATACTCGGCTTCATTGTTCGTGGCTGGAAATCCGAGTCTCAATGATTTCTCTATGGTTAGACCTTCCGGGGAGAGCAGAACGATTCCTACTCCTGAGCCCCTTTGATTCGCCGCGCCATCGACGTGTGCTCTCCAACAAGTGTATTCGTGTCGAGAGACTGTGCTGATCATTTTCTCATCAGCCCCTAGCATGACTTCTAGCGTGGGTTCCGCAAACTCTGCCACGAGGTCGGCGAGGACCTGGCCCTTTATAGCAGTGCGAGGCATGTATCTGATATCGAAGGCACCCAGGATTGTTCCCCACTTTGCGATTCGGCTGGTGTAGTCCGCACTGCGTAGAATGGCCTTTAAGGGGAGTTGCGTTAGCACCACTACAGTGTGCGCTTGAAAGTAGTGGGGAAGCTTTCGCGTGGCTTGTACGACGGCCAAAACAGCTTTTTCGAGGGGGAGATAGCGGGTTTCTGCCTCCTGCAGTGATTTGCTCACGTAATAGACTGGTCGCTGCGCGCCGTTGTCTTCTCGGATCAACACCAGGCTGACAGCATGGGGGGCGACGGCGATGTAGGCGAATAAGACCTCGTCAGCATCGGGGCTGGACATAATAGGCGGTCGGGCGAGGTATTCTTTTAGCTGTTGGAAAGCTGTAACGCACTCCTCGTTCCACTCAAATCCCTTCCACTTGTGTAATAGGAGAAAGAATGGCCTGCATCTGTCTGCTGAGCGCGAGATGAAACGGTTTAAAGCAGCTATCATACCAGTAAGCTTTTGGACCTCTTTAGGATTCCGAGGAGGCTGCAAGCTATGGATGGCTCTTATCTGGTCAGGGTTAACCTCTATGCCTCTGTGAGTGACCATATAACCCAGGAATTTCCCAGATCCCACCCCAAATGAACACTTAGCTGCATTGAGCCGTAGCTTGTACTCTCTCGGAATTTGAAAAACGTCGCCGAGGTCTCCAATATGGTCGGGCACTAACTTGCTTTTAACCACCATGTCGTCTACGTATACTTCAACGCTCTTACCCATCTGCTGTTCGAACATCCTGGTCATCATCCTTTGATAAGTCGAACCGGCATTCTTCAGGCCAAAAGGCATAACCTTATAATGATAATTCCCAACCGGCGTGACGAAAGCAGTCTTCTCCTGGTCTTCTGCGGCCAAGGGTATTTGGTAATAGCCCTGGAAGGCATCTAGAAAACTCATTCTGGGGTGTCCGACAGTCGAATCCACCAACCGGTCTATCCGGGGCATGGGGAAGGGATCTTTTGGGCAGGCCTTGTTTAGGTCTGTGAAGTCTACGCAGATCCGCCATTTCCCGCTCTTCTTTCTTACCACGACCGTGTTGGCCAGCCACTCGGGATAGAAGACCTCTTTGATAGCCCCTGCCCTCTTCAGTTTTGCGACCTCTTCTCTTACGGCGTCGGTATGTTCTTTCGACGGTCGCCGAGGAGGCTGCCTTTTAGGTGTTATAGCCGGATTCACATTCAGGTGATGGCAGATGAAACCTGGGTCGACCCCGGGGGCTTCATAGGGGTCCCACGCAAACACATCTACATTCTGTCGGAGAAAAGCAATCAATGCTGACCTCTCCTGGGGCGGTAGTTCTGAACCGATTTGAAAGAACCTCTCTGGGTCTGATCCGACGAGTACCTTCTCCAGATCCTCACAACTTACCTCCGGGGCTGGTCCTTTCTCACCCGCGGTTGGGGCCGAGTTCAGTAATTGCTATAATCCCTTCTTGGCTGATGTGGAAGGCTCACCACTTTGCCGTCGCGAAATTGCCGACACCATGCATTGCCTGGCCATGCCCTGGTTCCCGAGTATTTCTTTTATTTGACCTCCGGACGGGTATTTCACTTTTTGGTGCAGGGTCGATGGTACAGCCCCTAACGCATGAAGCCACGGTCAGGCAACGATAGCTGTGTAGGGGGAGTACGCATCTACTACCATGAAGTCCACTTCCACCACGTCCGAGTCTGTTTGCACAGGCAGCCTGATCATACCTTTCGGGGTGACGATTGCTCCTTCAAAGCTGACTAGAGGAGAATCGTACGGTAAAAGGTCTTCCTGCCTTAAATTCAGCCCCTTGTATAGGTCGGGGTACATTACTTCCACAGCGCTACCTTGATCGACTAGCACCCTTTTCACGTCATAACCTCCAATTCTGAGTGTGACGACCAGGGCATCATCATGAGGTTGAATGGTACCTCGCTTATCATCCTCCGAGAATCCGATTAAGGGAGCGGCATCCACCCTGGCCCTTTTAGGAACTCTGCTGTCCGGCTGAGCTGGGATACCGCTCACTGACATCACCCTGAAAGGGGCAGAACCTGTCCTTCCAGGTGCGGCGAGGATGACATTAATTGTGCCGATGGGCGGCCTCAACGTATTTTGTCCGCTTTCATTGTTCGACGGTTCCTGTCCTCCTTCAGGGCGATGCAGTAGATGCCTTAGCTTCCCTTCCCGGACGAGCCGATCTAAAAGGCTCTTCAGACTTCTGCAATCGTCCGTGGTGTGACCTGGCTCCTGATGGTACGCGCAATACAGGTTCTGATTGCGCCTCGACGGATCACCAGCCATCTTGTTCGGCCACTGAAAGAAAGGTTCATACTTCACTTTCTCCAGGATTTTGTGTAGCGGTTCTCGGAACACAGCATGAACCGCTTGAGCCCCAGTAGATCCGTGATGCCCCATATAATCACCTCTCGACCTGTTACTATTGTTAAAACGATCCGACCTGAAGTCCCGCCTCTCCTGAGGGACAACCTTCGCCTTACCCTTCCCCATCTGCTGGTCTTCCTCGACCCTTTTGTACTTGTCAATTCTGTCCATGAGTTGACGCACGCTGGTGACCGGCTTCCCAGTGAGGGACTTTCTCAGGCCATGATCTGTCGGCAGGCCCCTCTTGAACGTGCTGATGGCGACATCATCATAATTCCCCTCTATCTCGTTATACATTTCCCAGTACCTATCCGAGTAGGCTTTCAACGTTTCTCCTTCTCGCATGGACAAGGACAAGAGGGAATCCAGGGGCCGAGGAACCCTACTGCTGGTTATGAAACGAGAGCCGAAGGCCTGTGTCAGCTGTTTAAAGGAGTCAACGGAGTTTGGTGGGAGGGAATCAAACCATCTCATGGCCATAGGTCCCAAGCTGGACGGAAACACCTTACACAGTAGTGCCTCATCCCTGGAATGGACGGCCATCCTCTGATTAAATTGGCTTACGTGCTCTACTGGGTCGGTCCGACCATTGTACATGGCGAATGCCGGTTGAGTGAACCGCCGAGGAAGCACTGCCCTCTCTATCCTTCGCGTGAAAGGAGATTGGGATATGCGATCCAAAGCACGGCTCATGGCATCATTGGCTGTGCCGTGGTATGATGGACTCTTGTGGCCGCGCTTGTAAGGCCGCTCTTCTTCGTAAGAGAATGACTCGCTCGGAGGGGTTCTCGATGTTTGCTTGTATTCATTGTCCCCATCACTGCCACTGTCCGAGCGGGATAAAGGACGTTTTCGCTGCGCTCGGCGCAACTCTTTCTTTAAGGCATCAATCTCTTGCAGCAGAATCCTTCGATCGTTTTGCTCAGGGGAAGCACGACCCTTCCCCTTTGACCGGCTCACTCCCGTGGGAGAGGCGTTCACACTTCCCTCTCTCTGTTTATTTTGGTCCTTCTCCCGTTCAAGATTCATAACATTGTCCTGTCGTTGGGAGTCTGCACGTCCTGTTTGGTGTGGACCCGATCCTTCCATTCTCGCGGTTTCACTTGTCGAGACACAAGTTTCTTCCCACAGACGGCGCCAATTGTAAGGGCGGTTTTTGGGGCCCAGGCCCAGCAAGCCAGTGATCTTGGCCCAAAAGACCCTCGACAATGAATTTGTAGAGAGTGGGACTCAGAGCTAGGTCTTGACAGAGTGGACGTGATTAATGGTGAACCATGCAACAAATAGGACGTGCGATTGTTTTGTTCAGTTTTCTGAGATGACCTTCCCTGGGGCTACTTTAGTGTTCCACTCGCTGCCTTCTTCTGTTGGAAAAATCCTCTCCTTTTTTGTGGAGACTTTCCGCTCTTATATATCCTCCTTTAATTGATAATGACCTTACACTTGTTCACCATCTAGGCCTCTACTCGAGTGCCTGTCCCAAAGGACATCCCCCTCCTTTTTCTGTGAGTTGCAATGGCCGAGATAATACTATTTTTCTGTCTAATCCACATTAATGCGGCTGGAAAAGTAGTTTCCCTGCATTTAATGCGGCAGTAGCGGTTGTTCCCTGCCCGTTTAGCACTTCCTTCATTTAGGAGGGTTCCTTACCATGGACAGGGTACGTGTTTGACGTCCATTAAGTGCGTCCGAGGAGGCACTACTCCTCGGACGATCCTTAAATAAAACCGGCCCGGCCCAACAGGATTGGGCTAAATGTCTCCCAACCCTGTTTTCGCTTCCCGCCATGGCTGGGCTTCATCCTGGTCCTAAGGCCCATTGTTGGCTGACAAAGCTTACCCCCCACAGTATGTCTTTTACTTTTACTTTTTTTTTTTCTCATATTATTTTATTCAACATTTAAATTTAGCCATGGCCTCCATATCATTAAATTATTTATATTTCCTCTCTTTATTTATTTTAAAAATTCAAACATATAATATTTTACTTAGATTTAATAAAAAAATTGTTCTCATAAAGTGGAGTAATGCTAGGGAAACACTCATTCTCACATTCAATGCGTTAAAGGAAAAATGGATTACAAAAAAAAAAAAAAAAAAGTCAATTCAGAAACACTAAATAAAAAAAATTAAAAAAATTAAAGAGGATATCAAACCAAATACGTATAACATAAAGAAACAAATAATGCATATTTATTGCCATAGAATCTTCATCAAATTTTGAAAAATAATAGTTTGCCAAGAGAGAGAGAGAGAATCAAACGTCATTAGTAACTTTTAATTGGAAAACACAGAGGCTGTAAGGAGAAGTAAAAAAAAAAAATAGAGATAACCATATAGAGAATATTAAAAACTTTATAATGTCGTAAAATAAACTGTTTCATTCACTTAAAAAATTAAATCAATAATCAATAATTAAATACAATCATAGTACTAAATTTAAATTTAAAACTAATCAAACTTTAATTATGGAAACCATATTTCCAATCATAACTAAAAAAGAGTTGTTCTCCAGTAATAATAGAAATTGTATAAGAAATCAAGTTAGAAAATTTTAAAATCCTTTTTTTGACATTTTTTAACCTTATTTAATATATATATATATATATATATATATATATATATATATATATATATGTAGTTGCACGATTTTCCTGGCCCAAATCTTATTGATCTGGCCTTGGCCCAAGGCGCAACCCACAATAAATATTTGTAGAGGATGGGTCAAAGAACTTTTGCCTCAGTGAGCTTGTTCGGTCTTGTACATGGATAATGTAGTTGCAGAAGATAAAAACACAAGAAAAGATCTCCACGTATGATTCTGTTTTTCGTTCTTAATACAATTTTTCCTCCCCCCCTTCTTTGGGGGATTTCACTACATTATATAGTTCCTCCCCTCTCATCTCAACCTTACACTTGTCGATTATCTAAGCACCTACTTGAGCACCTGTCCCATCAGACGCCCCCATCTTTCCCTTTGTGAGTTGCAGAGGCCAAGGTGGTACTGTTCAGGGGTCTTTTCCTCATTAATGCGGCCAAGAGGATGGTTGGGGCGCAATTAATGTGGTGGTGGCAGCTTTCCATGAGATATTTTGGATTTTATTCATTTTATATGTTGGGAGGACGGACTGAAATGGATGGGAGAGTGCCTCGTATGGACTTCGTGATGTCCGAGGAGGAGTTACTCCTCGGACAGGTTTCCGTGGCGTTATTGGGGTTGAGTAATGCTTCATATGTGGTTTCTCTTCGGCAAGGACGCTCCTCGGACGGGCCTGGATTTGGAATAGCCCATTATTTCTGGGCCGGGCCCCACAATAGCCCCTCAAAACTCCGGTTTTTATCTCCTTCCGAGGAGAAAAGCGGGGTTTTGATGTTAGTGTGAGGGTGGAAATAAGGAGAACGTGGGGCACGCGTGCGGACCGTTACTTTTGACGCGCTACAATTTACGAGGCGTGGTCATTAATTTCCGGAGGCGTTATGTTCCCTCCATCCAACGGTGTGGCGTGGATCGAACGGCCATCGTTTCTTCCCGTATTTTTAGGCAGGAATGATCTTTTCTCTCTCCTTCTGGCTATATAAGACGTCAGAGGGGTTCAGTTCTTTTTATCTGCATTTCGTAAACCTCAGAGGCTTCCAGAGAACTCCATCGAACCCCAGAGACATACGAATACTCGTGCCCGTTACGCCTCCGTAGCTGTCTTTCGTGAATCGTTCCTTCCAGGAGAGATTTCCAGGCGTCGCCCCGAGCGTTTTGCGAAGGTACCAGTACATTTCGTTCATTTCACCGTTTCAATTCCCTCCTCGGACTCTGCTTTTATTCTCAGTCCTTACTTTCGTTTCCCCAGTTCAGTTCAGATGGGTAGATTTGAGAAATTAGTAAATACTCCAGCCGCTATGGAGCCCTTTAGGGCTAAATACCGCATTCCCCCGGGGGTTGGGTTGCAGTACTGTCCTCTTGAAGGAGTATTGACAGAGAGAGGCATGGGAGAAGTTGTTATCCCTATGATTGCTTTTATAGAGGGAGGGATGACACTTCCCATGCGTAGGATTACAAGGGACTACCTGTTCAACCATAGGTTGACGCCGTATCAGTGTGCCCCGAATATGTTCAAGATACTAGGCTGTGTAGATGTCTTAAACGAGCGGATGAATCTAGGCCTTACTTGGCACGATGTGGCTTATTTGTACGAATGTCACCGCCTCGGGGATGATGGGTATTATCTTAAATCCCGGAACGAGGATGTTAGGTTGATCTCTTGTCTCCCAGTATCCAATAAAACCGTGAAGAATGACTTCCTTATTGCTTCTGGGGAATGGACCGACGGTATTCATTGTCCAACTCGGGCAGGAACCCCAGGTGCGACGTTTTTAGGATTGGTCCTTTTTGGGAAAGGATTTAGTGTTGAGGGTTTGCCTTTCTTGCTTTCTTTGTAATTGGAAAATTTCAGGAATTGACCCCACTTTTCTTGGTTGCTTGCAGATAAAATTCACGTCGCTCCTCGGCTAAACTTTGTGAACGTGCCAGCATTGAACTACCTTCTTAGGTCGGAGATTTACGTTTCCGAGGACAGACAGTTGCGCGCGGCCCATCTGGTTCTGGGCTATCAACCTCTGAGCACCTCTTTCCAGGCTATCGGCCACGCTATAAGGGCTGGCAGCCCGAGGTTGGCTAGGATTGACGTTTCCAAGGACGGGTTCCTAGCTGGACACGATCTGCCACCAGTTGCGTTGCCTGGTGTTAGAAATCCCTACTTAGCAAAGCAGCTACCTCCGCCAAACGAGCCTGGTGTTGCCGTTCAGGTTGAAGAGGAAACTGAATCATCTCGTCTTTCCCTTGAGGAAGAGATAGACGAGTTTTACTTTGAGGAGGAAGTTCAGCAAACCGCTTTGGTGGAACTTTCCGGTCCCGAAGGAGAGCAGGACCGTCATTCTGCAGTTGGCGCTCCTTCCATTGTTATCTGCTCGGACGATACCTCGGACGAAGAGACAGAGCCCATGGCAGGAAAGGGAAAGTCTCTGAAGGAGCTGATGGCCTCCCGAGGGAAAGGCCAGTCATCGAAGGGACCATCTCCATCAAAAGTCAAAACCCTTCCTCCTGTTGTCCCTCAGGGCATTTCGGAACCGGGCCTTAAGGCTATTCCGGACCTGAAGAAGAAAAGGCCGGTTGATACCCCTGAGGAGGGTGAGGTGGCTGCTCAGCCGACCAAGCAGCAAAAGACTGCCCGTGCACCAAGGAGCAGAAGGGGCAGCTCCGCGGAGAGTCGGGACGAGGAGAGCCTTGCGGAGGTACGAGCTGCCCCGCGCGTATGGAGCCCCAAGTTGGAGCTGGATGGGGTGGCCATCCCCTATAATGCTTCGGTCCGAGAGTACAACCGAGGCCGGGCAGGGTATCTGGCCGAGGCTATAGAGCAGCCCCTACTCCTTCCTCGGGATATGGAGGCTTATAGGCGGCTCTCTCAGCCCGAGATCTTCCTATCCCTTAAAAGGGACCTTGCGATGGTAAGTAACCCTTCTACTGCTTCATTAAAAGGGACTTCCTCTTCTTTCCCCCTTTTTTTTTTTTAAAGCATTCTTGTTTCGTTCGTAGATCACTCAGCAGGTATTTGTGGCTGAGGAATTTTGCCGAGGTAATCGTAGTCGGGCTGACGCTGAGACCCAGGCTCGGACGGAGATGGAGAAAGCCTTAGGGTCTCTTAAGCACAATCACATTAGACTCACGGACGAGTTCAAGGAGTCGGAGAGACTGCGCAAAAGTGCAGAGGCTGGTTTGAAAAGTGCCGAGACCCAGGCGGAGGACCAGCGCAAAGAGCTGTACTCGACACAGATTAACCTCGCCACAGAGAGGCAGGCAGTGCAGGATCTCAGGACTGCCCTGCAAAAAGTCGAGGATGAGCTAAGGCGAGTCAAAGAGGAGGCCCAGCTGATCCGAGAGGCTGCAGAAGTTGAGAAGAATGCTGCTCGCCAGCTCGGGGCCGCAGAAACGGAGGCGAGGCTCTCCGAAGAGATTCCCGAGGTGTGCAGGGATTACTGCAGTATTTCCTGGGCTCATGCTCTCGATGCTGCAGGAGTTCCTGCGGATTCGGCACTAAGACTGCCCGAGAACATCTTCTATCCTCCGGAGATCCGAGAGAATCCTGATGACGTCCAAGTGGCCTCAGAGCAGGACCTGGCGGCGCCTGATGCCGTCCTTGTGCCTGATATGGCGAAGGATCCCGCCGCGGACTCTTCCACCGAGGTTCCTCCCCCTCAGCCCGAGCAGAAAGAAGATCCTCCTGTTAAGGCTTAGCCCTTTAGGCTTTTGATCTCTGTACCCCTTTTTTTTTTTGAATGTGAGTCGTCCTATTTTTCCATTCTTCTGTAAGGACGTCTCATTCTAATGTACTCGGAATGTTAATATAAGATGTTCGCTTTGCTTACCATGGATGCATGTCAGTAGCGCTCTTTTCTTCTTTTTTTTTCTTTTTTTTTTTTTTTAAGTATTCGCAACGATGTAGATATAGGCAAATAGCCAAAATAAAAATGGGTTTTTGGGCTGCGCATTTGAGGGTTGCGATGGTGCCAGACTGCGCGCACGTATTAAAACGATTTCCTTTAAGTAATAACCTCCCAATCTATCATAAGTAATAATTTCCCAAGTCTGTGGTCCGAGGAGCCATGCAGGACTTTGGTTCTGTTTAAAACTATGAATAGTCGCCTTAAGTATTAATTTCCCCTAAGTCTGTGGTCCGAGGATCCATGCAGGACTTAGGTTCTGTTTAAAACTTACAAAGATTGTCATGAGTAATAATTTCCCCTAAGTCTGTGGTCCGAGGAGCCATGCAGGACTTAGGTTCTGTTTAAAACTATGAATAGTTGCCTTAAGTATTAATTTCCCCTAAGTCTGTGGTCTGAGGATCCATGCAGGACTTAGGTTCTGTTTAAAACTTATAAAGATTGTCATGAGTAATAATTTCCCCTAAGTCTGTGGTCCGAGGAGCCATGCAGGACTTAGGTTCTGTTTAAAACTATGAATAGTTGCCTTAAGTATTAATTTCCCCTAAGTCTGTGGTCTGAGGATCCATGCAGGACTTAGGTTCTGTTTAAAACTTATAAAGATTGTCATGAGTAATAATTTCCCCTAAGTCTGTGGTCCGAGGAGCCATGCAGGACTTAGGTTCTGTTTAAAACTATGAATAGTTGCCTTAAGTATTAATTTCCCCTAAGTCTGTGGTCTGAGGATCCATGCAGGACTTAGGTTCTGTTTAAAACTTATAAAGATTGTCATGAGTAATAATTTCCCCTAAGTCTGTGGTCCGAGGAGCCATGCAGGACTTAGGTTCTGTTTAAAACTATGAATAGTTGCCTTAAGTATTAATTTCCCCTAAGTCTGTGGTCTGAGGATCCATGCAGGACTTAGGTTCTGTTTAAAACTTATAAAGATTGTCATGAGTAATAATTTCCCCTAAGTCTGTGGTCCGAGGAGCCATGCAGGACTTAGGTTCTGTTTAAAACTATGAATAGTTGCCTTAAGTATTAATTTCCCCTAAGTCTGTGGTCTGAGGATCCATGCAGGACTTAGGTTCTGTTTAAAACTTATAAAGATTGTCATGAGTAATAATTTCCCCTAAGTCTGTGGTCCGAGGAGCCATGCAGGACTTAGGTTCTGTTTAAAACTATGAGTATTGTCATGGGGTCCGCAAGCAACAGATAGTCATGAAAGAAAACATATGCTAAGCCATTCGTATTAATAATAATATCTTCTGAGGTTATTTACATTCCAGGGTCGAGGTACAGGCTTTTCATCCAAATCTTCTAGGTAGTATGCGCCTATTCCGGCCACGGATGTGACACGGTATGGTCCCTCCCAATTGGGCCCCAACTTGCCCTAGGAGGGGTTCTTCGCGCTGCCAAGAATCTTCCTCATCACGAGGTCACCTGGACCCAGAGGCCGTAGCTTGACGTTAGCATCGTACCCTTGTCTTAGCTTCTGGTGATAATAGGCCATATGAATCATCGCTTTTTCTCTTCTTTCTTCGGCTAGGTCTAGACTCCGTTCCAATAAACCATCGTTATCGTTTGGGGTAAACGATCTAGACCTCAGTGTGGGAAAGTTGTTCTCGATCGGGAGCACGGCCTCAGCCCCATAAGTCATCGAGAAGGGGGTCTCACCGGTCGATCGTCGCGGCGTCGTCCGATAAGTCCATAAGACGTGGGGGAGTTCTTCTACCCATCTCCCCTTTGCCTCGTCCAATCTCTTCTTCAGTCCGTTCACTATGACCTTGTTCACGGCCTCGACCTGCCCATTTCCCTGAGGGTAGGCGGGGGTGGAATATCGGTTAGTGATTCCGAACTCGCGGCAATACTCCCTAAAGTTCTTACTGTCGAACTGCAGACCATTGTCGGAAATGAGTGTCCGCGGAGTTCCGAAGCGGGTGATGATGTTCCTCCAGATGAATTTCTGGGCGTCCACGTCCCTAATGTTGGCTAAGGGTTCTGCTTCCACCCATTTAGTGAAATAATCAGTTCCGACTATTATGTATCGCTTGTTCCCCGCAGCTTTGGGGAAAGGTCCGACTATATCAAGGCCCCATTGCGCGAACGGCCATGGGCTAGAGAGGGGGTTGAGAACCCCTCCGGGTTGGTGGATATTCGGGGCGAATCTTTGGCACTGGTCGCACTTCTTAGCGTACTCTTGGGCCTCCCTTTGCATGTTCGGCCACCAGTACCCTTGGGTGAGTGCCCTGTGCGCCAGCGACCTTCCTCCGGTGTGGCTTCCACAAATCCCCTCGTGCAACTCCTCAAGTAAAGATTCGGACTCTTCTGGATGCACGCAGAGTAGGTACGGTCCAGAGTAAGAGCGTCGATATAGTTTGTGGTCCTCTGATAGCCAGAACCGAGGAGCATTCCTGCGTATCTTCTCGGCTTCCAGTTTTTCCTCCGGTAAGAGGTCGTTTTGGAGGAAGCTCTTTATGGGGTCCATCCAGCTAGGACTTTTTCTGATCTGATGGACCTGAGCCGGGTTTCTGCCAACGGGACCTGCCTGTGCCAGATCTTCAACAAGGATCATTCGCGGCAGATTATGCGCCGAGGACGTGGCGAGAGTGGCCAGCGAATCGGCATGGGTGTTCGCGCTCCTGGAAATGTGCGTCAGACTGAAGGATTCAAAACTCGTCTGTAGCTGTTTGACTCGTCCCAGATAGTCTTGCATCCTAGTATCTCGAGCCTCCAGCTCACCCATCACTTGTCCGACAACCAGTCTGGAGTCCGAGAACACTTCTATCATTCTTCCACCCAGTCTTTGAACCATCGTCATCCCTTGAAGTAAGGCTTCGTATTCGGCTTCATTGTTCGTAGCCGAGAATCCGAGCCTCAACGATTTTTCAAGGGCGGCCCCATCCGGGGGTGTTAAAACTATCCCAACTCCTGACCCCCTCTGGTTAGCCGCGCCATCTACGTAGACCTTCCAATGCGTGCTTCTCCCTGTTGAAATCGCACCAACCGACTTTCCATCCATGTCTTTCTTCTCGGTTATTGCTTCTATAGAGGGCTCAGCAAACTCCGCTACCAAGTCTGCGAGGACCTGTCCTTTGATAGAGGATCTAGGCATATATTTAATATCGAAGGCCCCCAAAAGCGCACTCCACATGGCGATCCTTCCGGTGTAGTCAGCGCTTCGAAGCACTGCTCGGAGGGGAAGCTGAGTTAGAACGATGACCGTGTGCGCCTGAAAGTAATGAGGAAGTTTTCGGGTTGCGTGCACTATCGCCAGAATTGCCTTTTCTAAAGGTAGGTATCGCACCTCGGCCTCATGTAGTGATTTGCTCACATAGTACACCGGTCGCTGCACCCCATTATCATCCCGTATCAGTACCAGGCTTACAGCGTGGGGGGCTACGGCGATGTAGGCAAATAGCACCTCATCTGCCTCAGGGCTGGACATTATGGGTGGTCGGGATAGGTAGTCTTTAAGCTGTTGGAAAGCCTGAACGCAATCCTCCGACCATTCGAACTCTTTCCACTTGTTTATCAGGAGATAGAAAGGCCGACATCGATCCGCCGATCGCGATATGAACCGGTTCAACGCCGCGATCATGCCAGTGAGCTTCTGTACTTCCTTCGGATTCCGAGGAGCCTGTAGGCTGTTAATGGCTTTGATTTGGTCGGGACTTACTTCTATTCCCCTGTGGGTGACCATATACCCCAGGAACTTCCCCGATCCGACCCCGAATGAACATTTGGAGGCATTCAGCCGCAACCGGTGCTCCCTTAATATAGCGAAGATTGTTCCGAGGTCCTTCACGTGCTCAGACACCCTTTTACTCTTCACAACCATATCGTCTATATAAACCTCAATGATCTTGCCCAGTTGTGGTTCAAACATCCGAGTCATCATCCTTTGGTAGGTTGAGCCTGCGTTCTTTAGCCCAAACGGCATCACCTTATAATGATAATTTCCGATGGGCGTCATGAAGGCCGTTTTCTCTTGGTCCTCTAGCGTAAGAGGTATCTGATGATAGCCCTGGAAGGCGTCCAGGAAACTCATTCGAGGGTGCCCCACGGTTGCGTCCACCAATCGATCGATTCGGGGTAGGGGGAATGGGTCCTTTGGGCACGCCTTGTTCAGGTCCGTGAAGTCCACGCAGACCCTCCACTTTCCTGTCTTCTTCTTCACCACCACAGTGTTTGCCAACCATTCCGGGTAAAAAACCTCTTTAATAGCCCCTGCTCTTTTTAGTTTTGCCACTTCGTCTTTTACGGCACCAGCATGTTCCTTTGAAGGGCGTCGGGGTGGCTGCTTCTTCGGAGTGGAAGAGGGGTTGACGTTCAGGTGGTGACAAATAAGGCTAGGATCAACGCCCGGGGCGTCGTAGGCGTCCCATGCGAACACGTCGACATTTTCTCTGAGAAATTTGACCAGTTCCTCCTTTTCTTGAGAGGGCAATTCAGAGCCGACCAGAAAGAACTTCTCTGGGTCGTCGTTGATAGCGATTTTATCCAAACTTTCACACCTTATCCCCTCGGCTGACCCATTGTCTTGTTCTGCCGAGGCGGCTGATTGCTATAAACTTTCAGGGGCCGAGGACTCGGCATGGGTCCGATGTGAGACGGCGGCGACCATACACTGCCTGGATACGGCCTGATCTCCTCGAATCTCCTCTACTTGTCCTCTGGATGGGTATTTTACTTTTTGGTGAAGTGTGGAGGCCACGGCCTCTAGGGCATGGATCCACGGCCTTGCAACTATTGCGGTGTAAGGTGAATAAGCGTCGACCACAATAAAATTTACCTCCACTATCTCCGCCCCAGTCTGCACGGGTAGTCGGATTTGCCCTTTTGGCGTAACAGTCCTTCCCTCGAAACTGAGAAGGGGAGAGTCGTAAGTCGTCAAATCTTCCGGCTTCAGGTTCAGCCCCTTGTATAGATCGGGGTACATTATCTCCACTGCACTTCCCGAGTCCACCAACACCCTTTTCACGTCGAAGCCCCCAATCCTCAGCGTGACCACCAAGGCATCATCGTGAGGTTGAATAGTTCCTCTCTTATCCTCGTCCGAGAATCCCAGTATCAAAGGACTTCGCTTTTTTGACCTCTTGGGTTCCCTTTGCCTGCCCTCGGAGACGAGCCGATCCACAGCTAACACCCTGGGGATGGGTGGCCCCGTTCTTCCTGGTGTAGCGAGAATGACATGTATCGTCCCGGTGGGGGGTCTTAAGGACACGTCCCTTCGAGGCTCTTGTGTTGCTTGGCCGGGATGGCCACTCGACGGGTGCAGCAGGTGGCGCAATTTTCCTTCTCGGACCAACTGATCCAGGTGATTCCATAGGTTCCTGCAGTCCTCAGTAGTATGCCCGTTGTCCTGATGATAGTGGCAGTACAGGTTCTGGTTACGTTTGGAAGAGTCTCCAGCCATCTTCCCTGGCCATCTGAAATAGGGCTCATTCCTTACTTTCTCCAGTACCTGTAGTACTGGTTCTCGGAATACGGCATTTACTGTTTGAGAGATGCTCTGCCCAGCTTGTCGCGAAAAATCTCTCCTTGGCTGACTAGGGTTGTGTCGTTCTGACCTGAAATCAGTCGCTTTGGGGGGGATAACCTTCTCCTTTCCCCTCCCTTGCAGCTGATCTTCCTCCACCCTTTTGTATTTATCGATCCTATCCCTCAACTGATCAATATTGGCAACCGGCTTGCCAGTGAGGGACTTCCGTAAGCCATGGTTGGCGGGGAGCCCGCTTTTGAATGTGCTGATAGCAACAGCATCATGGTTGTCATCCAGGTCGTTATACACTTCCCAGTATCTATCCGAATATGCTTTCAGAGTCTCTCCCTCGTACATGGATAAGGACAACAGCGAACCGAGGGGCCTGGGGACTCTGGTGTTGGTGATATAGCGGGAGCAGAAATCCTGAGTGAGCTGCTTGTATGAGTTTACGGAATTTTTCTTCAGGCCGTTGAACCATCTCATCGGCATTGATCCCAAGCTGGACGGGAAGATTTTACACATAAGGGCTTCATTTTGCGAGTAGATCGCCATCTTTTGGTTAAATTGGCTCACATGCTCTACCGGGTCTGTTCGACCGTTATAGATGGCGAATGCCGGTTGGTTGAACCGTCGAGGCAGCTTAGCCCCTTCAATTCTGTACGTGAAGGGGGACCTTGAAACCCGGTCCAACGCCTTCTTCATGGCATCATTTCCCGAACCCTTGCTGGATGTGCTCTCGTATTTCCGCACAGGGGGTGGTTCCTTTTCGTAGGAAAAGGTTTCACTTGGGGGGGTCCTTGATCTCCGGCGGTAACTCGCATCCTCCGCATTAGAAGACCCGTCTGAGTCTGAAGGAGATCGCTTTCGCTGTACCCGTCGTAGCTCCCTCTTCAGATCGTCTATCTCTCGCTGCATGGCCTGGTGACTATTTCGCCTTTGGGAGACGTGACTACCTTTCTGAACGTGACTCTGGCTTGTCCGGGTAGTATGCATACTTCCCTCATGATTTCCCCCGTGGCCTGGGTTGACGGGGTTATTTTGCCTCTGGGACTCGGCGGGCTGTGCCTGTTGGGGGTTAGCCTGCTGAGGATTCTCCGGGTGCGGACCTGGTTCTGCCATGCTTGACCGTTGTGCTAGCTGATGCCCTAGTTCTTCCCACAGACGGCGCCAATTGTAGTTGCACGATTTTCCTGGCCCAAATCTTATTGATCTGGCCTTGGCCCAAGGCGCAACCCACAATAAATATTTGTAGAGGATGGGTCAAAGAACTTTTGCCTCAGTGAGCTTGTTCGGTCTTGTACATGGATAATGTAGTTGCAGAAGATAAAAACACAAGAAAAGATCTCCACGTATGATTCTGTTTTTCGTTCTTAATACAATTTTTCCTCCCCCCCTTCTTTGGGGGATTTCACTACATTATATAGTTCCTCCCCTCTCATCTCAACCTTACACTTGTCGATTATCTAAGCACCTACTTGAGCACCTGTCCCATCAGACGCCCCCATCTTTCCCTTTGTGAGTTGCAGAGGCCAAGGTGGTACTGTTCAGGGGTCTTTTCCTCATTAATGCGGCCAAGAGGATGGTTGGGGCGCAATTAATGTGGTGGTGGCAGCTTTCCATGAGATATTTTGGATTTTATTCATTTTATATGTTGGGAGGACGGACTGAAATGGATGGGAGAGTGCCTCGTATGGACTTCGTGATGTCCGAGGAGGAGTTACTCCTCGGACAGGTTTCCGTGGCGTTATTGGGGTTGAGTAATGCTTTATATGTGGTTTCTCTTCGGCAAGGACGCTCCTCGGACGGGCCTGGATTTGGAATAGCCCATTATTTCTGGGCCGGGCCCCACAATATATATATATATATATATTACGCTATTACTTTTTGAAAATCTAATAAAGGTTGCTACCTCTCATTTAACGTCTTTGTTATGAAAATCATCAATAAATATATGCTAATGGTAAGAAGCATTACAAATGAGATCATTAAAAAAATGACAAAATTAATTAACAACTATCATTATGGAGTAATAGTCTATGGTTTTACGCATCTAAAGAAGTGAAATATATAGAGTTTACTTAAAGGTATATGTAAAGATTCACATTAAATATATATATATATATATATATATATATATATATATATATAGATGTGTGTGTGTGTTTATGTAAAGGTTTAAAAAAAAAAGTTATATATAAGGTTTTTATTAACTTAATAGATAATGAAAAACCAATTATCAATAACTAAAACAATAATATTAATAAAAATATATATTTAATGAGAACACCCAAAAAAATTTATCACGTGCAACATGCAGGTTTGTGACTAGTATATCTAAAAGTTGAAACGTAATATTTATTATTACTACGCTTTTGTTGAGCCACATCAACGGCCACATCATCCACTCATTTCTAACATTCTCTCTTATTTTTAACCATTTTTATATATTAATTTTCGAACTTATTGTCTTAGTTTCTCCAACTTTTCGCCTCTCTTTTACCTTTTCATCTCCCCAGTAAGATGATACATAAAAATATTAATGCATTTTCTACATATGATTTCATATTACAATTTTAGGACATTAAAAGAGACTAGGAAACACACCAGCATCAGACCAGCACAACTGCTCTTTGATTATAAATGATTAAGTACTAATTCTTCTCTAATCTTCTTACGCGCGCAAGATTCTGTTGCTCTTTCAAAACTACCACCAACCTGCATATGCAGCCATTCAGGTTGTGAGCTTTGACAATATTCCCTCATTTCTTGCGATCCAAATATCATTCCAGAAGCATCAAATGGCTGTGCACCAAGCCTAAACACCAAATCAATTCGTTACCAAAGTCATACAGCATATAATTCCAAAAGTCTTCTTTTTGGATCTGTGATACAATTAAAAAAACGATATTCTCTTCACAAGAAGATAACTTAATATTCAAAGCAAATTCTTAGGATCCTATCCACCAAAAAACCAATGAGTAAGAAAAAACTGGCAAGTATGATTTGGCCCTTAGGAATAAAATACAAGCCAACATTTCAAATTGAACCTAAAGATATAGATAGGATAGATGTCCATGTACTAAGGGTATTTGGTTTAAAGTATTGAAGGGGATAAATGAATTCGGGGTGGAAGAGTGCACTGATGTCAAAGGGTGGCACCAAATGGTGAGAGGAGTTGGCATAATCATGCACAACAAAAGCCATTGGTTGCACACAGAAGCTCACATACATGTTGGAAGCTCTTGAAAGAACAAGTATAGCAGAAAAAGAAGAATAAAGTGAAGGGGAAAAAAAAATAGAAAATAAGCCAAACAAACTATATTGGTACGGAACCATGTGAGAACGTTCAATTTCATTGCTAAACTACCGATTGTATCAATTTAGTTGCTTAAGTTCTAATCTTGTTCCCACTTCTTGTCAACATTAACTACAGGAAATTGTACTAAAAGAGGGGGGGATGTGTGGTGTGGGTTTATATCAGAGGAAGGCTTCATTGTAGATGTGAACTAATGTGTGTGTGGTTCTTGTAGTCAACCCAATTATTTAGAAATAGCCACAGAAATATTCACATATTCATTTTTTCTGTGACAAAGTTTGAAGCAGTTAAGGTGTTTTCCAATGGTCCATGAATTTATAGCTTGAACACAACAGTTTCCATTGCCACTGTATGTTATTCAGAGAGCTCAACTAAGGCCTTGACAAAAAAAAAAAAAATTCTGAAGGCATTAACAGACCAATGGAATATACAAGGAATTAGGATATGGGAGTGGTGGCATAAATCTAAAAAATTAATAACACAGTGAAGGGCAGCTTCAAGCTGCACCATACAAAACTTTGGTTTAGAAAGTCAATTCGTCACTTTTTATAAAAAATTTATGAATTTATTAGAAACACACACCTATTGAGGTTGCAAAGAAACAATGACTGGCATAAGAAAGTAAAACAGACATATGACTATTTAGCAGGCAGATTAATGTGTGAGTGTAAATTAAGATTCAACAAAATTAATAGGTTACTATAGCTTCTTTCATTCTTAAAATCAGTTCTTCAACTTTTGGCAGACCAATAACTTTATCTTAGAATTTTAGAAGCATTTCAATAGATTTTCTGTTATTGAGTTGAATATTGACCAGAGCAGAGACAAATGAGATTCTTTTCACCCAATGCTTTCAAGAATTCACCTGCATAAATCATCACCATTATTGCAACATGCACTTTACCATCTAACACGAAGCATCAACATTTGCTTTCCAACAAGAGTAAGGTGGTCTTTCCCACTAAACTTGTCTAGAAATTTGCATGCAAAGTTGGGGTTTAGGGGTCTTGGCTTCAAATCTCTGATAGACCAAATGAATTTATTGAGTAAAACCATCAAGATTGAGAGGCTGACTTTTTAGCATCACTTTATTTCTTAATTTCCAAATCGTGTTCATGGTCACAGACTCACAGCTACAATAAGAAGAGTTTGATCATTGGATAGCCCTCCTTGCAATAACTCACTATCTGGGATACAAAAGCTATCAGACCAAGACTTGTGTCTACACTAACCTTGTTTATCTTTGACCCAAACCTGATCTAAACCACACTAATCTCACCATATTACTCTTTCTATTTTGGGAAAATAACTTCACAATTCTGCCTTTCAACCACATAGATACCATGTGCTGACGTGTCTTCTTCACCTCCCTCCCCCCTCCCCCCAAATCTTTTCACTAATCCTGCTTTTAGGGGTAACAAGAAGCATCAACATTTTTAACCTTTCATGGAATATGCTTTGCCATAAGGATTTCCAAAAGAGGGTATGAGAATTATTGAATCTGTGCTGTTTATCAGCCCAATATATGGACTTGACAAAAAAGAGTGGAGATCTCTCTCCGACGAAATCACGTTTTCTTGTGTAAGGGAAGTTGGAAGAGAATTCTTGTAGCCACAGGATCCAAGGATCATTCCAAACGTTTATGCAAAGGCCTTGCCCTACAAGAAAGCATCTATGCCTAATAGAATTTCTTGTAGTAATCGACATCAAGAAAATGACATATTCAATGCTCGATGAAGAGGAAGGAATGTAGAAATGACGGATACATTTGGATGGGCTTGACAGATCAAGATAAGTGGGCCTAAAGTGAACGGATCCAGTATGAACGGACCAGGGTTAACGGACCAAAAGGCCACATGGCGCTAAAGTGGTCATTATGAGGTCTCCACGAAATCCTAAATGGAAAAAACTTGCGTCTCACGATTAACCCTAATCCATAGAATCCGAGTATGAGTAGAATTCTAGCATAAGGAGGATTCTGGAAGAAACGCATGTTAATGAAGATCTTCTCTATAAGGAAAAGACTTGTAACGCAAGTCAAGGAAATTCGGTTCTACGCCACTATAAAAACCCAAAGACCTTCAGAAAATAGGTACGCATAATTCACCCCAGCTTTGGCACTCTAGAGTTGTGAAAACATTCTGACTTGACCTTCGGAGGGTATTTGGCCGGCATCACACCGGTGCTCTCTGTTAGGTCCTTTCGTGTTATTGTGCAGGTGTTGTTGCGAGCGTGCGAGGATTGTGTAACTCACTGGTGATTTTTTCGGCATCATCAGTTGGCGCCGTCTGTGAGGAACGACTACGATTTGTAAGCCATTCAAATGCTTCCCGAACAAAGAGTTGCATGGTACTTACTCGCTCGATGGTGACCACCAACAACGTTCAGGGAGACAAGCCACGACCCACTGCCCTGGAAAGGCAGATCCAAACCCTTACAGCAATAGTGGAACGTCTTACCAAACAGAACCAAGACGTGGAGGAACAACTACGGCAGAAGAATGCGGTGATGGGTACCCAAGAGGAGGACCAAGAAGGTACCAGTGCTAAATGAAGAGACCAAGAAGGGCCAGAAGGAAGTAATGCCCCAAGCAAACCAGAAAGGCAGGACATGAGCCGTTTATCACTCACTGACACGACTCCACCACACATCGTTACGGAGATGTAGATGATGAGAGAACGGATGGACTTTATGATGCACGCCCTCAAGGGGCGAGTATCGAGCGACCTTGATGACTTGGTCCACCGAACGGATTCGCCATTCACAGCACCCATCACTTCTTTCCCCCTTCCACCGAAGTTTCGTATGCCGCAGGTGGAAAACTACGATGGAAACAAGGACCCGTTGGACCACTTAAAGTCTTTCAAGACCCTGATGCACCTTTAAGGGGTACCGGACGAGATCATGTGCAGAGCCTTCCCCACCACACTAAAGGGCCCCGCAAGGATCTGGTTCAGCAGGCTGACGCCCAACTCCATTAGTTCCTTCAAAGAGTTAAGCGCCCAATTCGCCTCGCACTTCATCGGGGGACACAGGTATAAGAAATCTACTGCATGCCTGATGAACATTAAGCAGCGGGAGGATGAGACGCTGAGGTCTTACATAACCCGTTTTAACAAGGAGGCCCTCTCAATCGATGAAGCGGACGACAAAATGCTCGTGGCAGCATTCACTAATGGCCTACGGAAAGGCAAATTCTTATTTTCTTTATATGAGAACGATCTAAAAACCATGTCGGATGTGCTCTATAGGGCTACCAAATATATGAACGTGGAGGATGCATTATTGGCCCGAGAAGAGAAGCCTAGAAAGAGGGAAAGACAGAAGGACGCTCGGTAAGATAGGGGGAGAAAGATGGCTAGGACCGGAGAGAGGTGGGAAGACCGACGCTCCAGACCCCCAACTGGAAAATTCGTAAGTTTCACACCACTGACGGCCCCAATAGACCAAGTCTTGATGTAGATCAAAGACGAAGGAGATCTGACTTTTCCCGGTAAGCTAAAGGGAGATCCCAATAAGAGGTCAAGGGATAAGTGATGCCGTTTCCACTGTGATCACGACCACGACACAGCCGACTACTACGATTTAAAACAGCAGATAGAAGCTCTTATAAGACAAGGGAACTTGCAGAGGTTCGTTAGTAAGGAAAGGACAGATCCACCCCAGGAGCAAGCCCCACGACGAGAGAATGAACGTCCTAGACCACCCATAGGAGATATAAGAATGATCGTTAGGGGCACAACGACCACTGGGTCGTCCAAAAAAGCCTACAAAACCTACCTCAAGATGGTCCAAAATGTCCAACTTACAAGATCCGTACCTAAGATGGCACGGATAGACAACCCCGTCATCGGGTTCTCCGAAGAAGATGCTTGAAGGCTTCACCACCTGCATGATGACATACTCATTGTCAGCCTACAAGTAGGGGATTACAACATGCACCGGGTTCTGGTCGACAATGGGAGCTCGGCGGACATCCTATATTACCCGGCATTCTAGCAGATGAAGATTGACAGAGAACTAATCCCGACAAATGCTCCCCTCATAGGTTTTGGAGGGACAAGGGTGTTCCCCCTAGGCGCCGTCACATTGTCAGTAATAGTAGGCGATTACCCCCAGCAGATCACCAAGGATGTGACATTCCTCGTGATCGACTGCTCGTCTGCTTATAGCGCCATTCTTGGACGACCCACTCTCAATTCATGAAAGGCTGTAACTTCAACCTACCACTTAATAATCAAATTCCCTACGGACTATGGAGTAGGAGAGCTGCGAGGGAATCAGGTGGCTGCACGCGAATGCTACATAGCTATGCCGGAGATGGATGATCACCAGCAAACAATGTGCATAGAGAAACAACGAGCAATAGCGGAGCCAGTTGAGGAACTAGAAGAAGTGACCCTTGATGAGTCAAGGCCCGAACGAACAACTCGAATGGGAACTTTGTCTAGTCGGACGGTACGACAGGCACTCACGACGTTCCTAAAAGAAAACCAAGATGTGTTCGCCTAGAGTCACGAGGACATGCTAGGGATTGACCCTTCAATCATAGTTCACAGGTTGAATATGTCACCCTCATCACCTCCCATCCGACAGAAAAAGCAAGTGTTCGCTTAGGAAAGAGACAGAGCTATAGCTGAAGAAGTTCAAAAGTTGCTGGATGCAGATTTCATTCGGGAAGTGTACTACCCCGACTGGTTGGCAAATGTGGTCATGATCAAAAAGGCCAATGGAAAGTAGAGGATGTGCGTTGATTTCATGGATCTCAATAGAGCTTACCCCAAGGACAATTACCCACTCCTACGAATAGATACCTTAGTAGACTCGACTGCGAGGCACCAACTTCTGAGCTTCATGGACGCTTTTTCGGGCTACAACCAGATCAAAATGGAGGAAGCTGATCAAGAAAAAACTTCCTTTGTTTCCAGCCAGGGACTCTTCTGCTACAAGGTAATGCCATTCGGACTCAAAAGCGCAAGGGCGACGTACCAAAGACTAATGAACAAGATGTTTGCACACCAAATTGGGAGGAATGTACAAGTCTATGTAGACGACATGCTGGTGAAAAGCTTACGAGAAGACGATCACTTAAGTGACCTCCGAGAAACTTTCAACACCTTCCGAATGTACAACATGAAGTTAAATTCGAGTAAGTGTGCGTTCGGAGTTACTGCGGGAAAATTCCTGGGATTCACGGTATCCCAAAGAGGTATAGAGGTCAATCCAGAGAAAGTACGGCCTATAATGGAGCTAGCCCCACCGAAGACAGTCAAGGAGGTGCAAAGCTTGAACGGCAAGATAGCAGCGCTAAACAGGTTCGTCTCAAGGGCAACAGACTAGTGCCTTCCCTTCTTCCGCATATTGAAGAAATCGTTTGAGTGGACAGACGAATGCCAGCAGGCGTTTGAAAACCTAAAAGTGTATCTTTCATCTCCCCCATTGCTCAGCCCATCAAGGCCAGGGGAAGAACTCTACCTATACTTAGCTATCTCGCAAGCTGCTGTCAGTGCAGCCTTGGTAAGAAAGGAAAATGGATCACAAAGACTCGTTTACTTTACAAGCCGAGCGTTTCAAGGAGCAGAAGAAAGGTACCTCCAGATAAAGAAGCTAGCCTTTACACTGGTAACCGCAGCACGAAAACTCAAGCGGTACTTCCAAGCACATACCATTGTTGTCTTGACGGATAAGCCTCTGAGAAGAGCCATGAGTAGGCCCGAGGCTACAGGACAGATGGCTTTATGGGCAGTTGAGTTGAGTGAATTTGACATACAGTACCGACCGCGAACTGCTATAAAGGGACAGGTTGTGGCTGACTGCATCGCCGAATTCACTCAAATGGATGGCCAGGGGGCAGAAGAGATTCTGCATTGGAACATTTACACAGATGGGTCTTCCAATAAGTAAGCAGGAGGGGCCGGTGTAGTACTCATATCCCCAAAGGAAGATAGGATCGAATGCGTGATCTGACTTGAGTTTCCAACGACCAACAATGAAGCGGAATACGAAGCTTTAATAGCAGGGCTGGACCTCGCAAGAGCAGTAGGGCCTGAAAACATGATCATACACTATGACTCTCAAGTCATAACTAGTCAAGTCAACGACAGCTACGAATGCAAGAATGAAAGGATGAAAAAATACCTCGATAAGGTGAAGGGTCGAATTGGCAGTCTCCAAATCAAGTTCGTCCAAATCCCAAGGGAGGAGAACGAATGCGCCGATCAACTTGCTAAGGCTGCCTCAGCAGAACGCGTAGTTGTCCCAAATCAGGTATTATCTTTCTTTCAAACCTCGTTGCTCATAGACGATAGTATGAATATGCAGGAGATAGGCGCTGAAAGCAACTGGACCACGCCATTAATTTCCTACCTGAAGAATGGGATGTTACCGAACGCGAAGGGCGAAGCAAGGAAGCTGAAGGTTCAAGCCTCACGATTTGTTCTCATGAAGGATGTTTTGTATAAAAGAGGTTTCTCCCGCCCTTACCTGAGATGCTTAGTCCCCGAGGAAGCAAAGTACGTCATTAGAGAAGTTCACGAGGGGATCTGCGGAAACCACTCTAGGACACGGTCGTTAGTACACAAGCTGATCAGAGCGGGATATTATTGGCCCACCATGTAGAAAGACGCGCAAGCTTATGTGAAAACCTGCGACAAGTGTCAGAGGTTCAGCAATGCCATCAGACAACCTTCAGAGAAACTCACCCCTATGACGGCCCCATGGTCATTCGCCCAATGGGGATTAGATATCATGGGCCCCTTCCTGACAGCAGTCAAGCAGCTAAAATTCCTTGTAGTTGGAATCGACTACTTCACCAAGTGGGTGGAGGCAGAAGCCCTAGCCATTATCACGGAAAAGAATATTCGGAGCTTTGTTTGGAAGAATATCATCTGCAGGTATGGGATACCAATAGTGCTTGTCTCTGACAACAGAAAGCAGTTCGAAAACAACGCATTCAGAGACTTCGGTTTGGAACTAGGGATCAAGAACCACTACTCGTCATCCGCCCACCCGTAGGCCAATGGACAGGTTGAGGTTACCAACTGATCCTTGCTCAAGATCATCAAGACTCGGCTCAAGAGGGCAAAGGGCATTTGGCCGGAGGAACTTCCAGGCGTTTTATGGGCATATCGGACAACAGCAAGAACACCCACCGGGGAGACACCGTTTTGACTAGCATACGGGAGTGAAGCAGTCATCCCAGCCGAAGTCGGACTCACAAGCTACAGGTTGGGCAACCATGACGAACGGAGGAATGACGAGGCTATGCGCCTAGAATTGGACTTATTAGACGATGTCAGAACAATAGCTGAACAAAGACTGGCGCGTTATCAGGACCTCATGACCAAGCACTACAATTCCAGAGTCAGACACAGGGACTTCCAGGTCGGGGATCTTGTCTTAAGGAAGGTAATGGGCGCCACCAGAGATCCTACCCAAGGAAAGCTCGGCTCAAACTGGGAAGGACCCTCCAAAATTACGTCATGGCAAAGGAAAGTCACCTACCACCTCGAGACACTAGACGAGCAAAAATTGCACCATCCATGGAACACCGAGCACCTAAGAAAGTACTATCAGTAGAAAGCAACATCCGACAGACTCTCAGTTTATTCAAATTTTGCTAGTTTAAGTTTATTATTGCAACATTCTCCGGTTTTCTAGTTTATTATCTAGACAGTTTATTTTTGCTACAATACTTTAAGTATTCTTTTTAAGCTTCTTTTCCTTTAAGAACTACTTTTGGTTTAATAATAAGAGGAATATTCAGATATGACTGATGTGTTTTCCTACGAAATTTTATTTAGTCCATAAAGTGGATGGTTCATCCTAGGAGGATGGAAATTTTATGTAGTCCATAAAGTGGATGGTTCATCCCAGGAGGATGGAAATTTTATAGTCCATAAAGTGGACAGTTCATCCCAGGACAGAGAAGTCCATGATAAGGACAAGTTATTGCTTAAAGTCCATAAAGTGGACGGTTCATACCAAGACGGAGAAATGTTCTGAAGTCCATAATAAGGACAAGTTATTACTTATGGACGGATACAACTTATGGTTGATTTTATGATACTAGTCCATGAATGGACGGACTCATCCTGAAGGATGAATAAGGTCCATTTAGCAGACGCCCAACATAAAATTGATGTACTTCAATCCACAATTGATACATGTAGTGGACGGATCCAACTTATAGTTGGATAATAGTTAGTCATTCAGTAGACGGATTCGCCCCTGAAGGACGGACCCAACTCAGAGTTGAATGTTCCTCACTAATCCAAGAGTGAACTTAGGGGGAATCTAAGCCCTGCTTTCAGCATTTGCTCATAAACCCCGACACCTTCAACATCGTCATAATAACATTTCTCCAATTTGTAAGGTAGACGGATGGGTATGCTGTCAGGGATTTGGAACTTGTCCCTAAGTGTTTTAAAATGGGTTTCTTTAATTGTGGAAGTAAATTCATTAACCGTCCATATGGGTAACATTATAAATTTCCTAAGTCCATCAGGACCCACGACGGAATGAACTGGGGGCTGAGTGTCATCCAGGTCTTGAATAAAGTCATCCTCTGGCCCTTCCGTCTCCAAACCCTCGTCTCTTGAGGAAGGAGAACTAGCCGACGGACTTCTTTCTTCACTCGAAATGTCAAGGTCTTTGTGACCCGACGGGTACACTTCATCGTAGCTCGCTCCATCATGGACAAACGAATGATTACTCGACGCATTAGACATGACCTACACATGAAAGTAAATCCTAAGACTCTGATGGGTCTATAATGGATGACGATATCATACATAGTCTACAGAAATGAAAAAGTGCATAAGAAACTTTAAAGGAAAAGAATGCTTACCTGGTTGTAACTGGACGAAAAAAGGCGTTGATGACGGATGTAACAGCTGGACGGTATGGTCTGACAACGATGACGAGTGCGCTCTGATCGTAGATTTCAGTAGAAAGTAAAGAAATGGGAAGAGGAGAGATTGGTTTATATACAGGGAATGGCACGGAAGACGAAGGGGCGCTTCGATCCAAGTGATTGACCATTCAGCTAATAACACATGTCCTTCATCATTAATGACTTTGAGCCAGCCTATTAAGACTGGAGGTGTTCCTCAAAAGGTCGGATTGAACTGTCACCCCACGGGTCCTTCCACTTGGTGATCATGGACCCATGGGGTGAGGGGGCAACTGAAGAGGAAGGAATGTAAAAATGACGAATACATTTGGATGGGCTTGACAGATCAAGATAAGTGGGCCCAAAGTGAACGGATCCAGTATGAATGGACCAGGGTTGACGGACTAAAAGGCCACGTGGCGCTAAAGTGGTCATCATGAGGTCTCCACGAAATCCTAAATGGAAAAGACTTGTGTCTCACAATTAACCCTAATCCATAGAATCCCAGTATGAGTAGAATTTTAGCATAAGGAGGATTCTGGAAGAAATGCACATTAATGAAGATGTTCCCTATAAGGAAAAGGCTTGTAACGCAAGTCAAGGAAATTCGATTCTACGCCACTATAAAAACCCAAAGACCCTCAGAAAATAGGTACGCATAATTCACCTCAGCTTTGGCACTCTAGAGTTGTGAAAACATTCTGACTTGACCTTCGGAGGGTATTTGGCCGGCACCACACCGATGCTCTCTGTTAGGTCCTTTCGTGTTATTGTGCAGGTGTTGTTGCGAGCATGCGAGGATTGTGTAGCTCACTGGTGATTTTTTCGGCATCATCACTCAAGGTTCTCACTTTTCTAAGGCCTAAGAGAGGTGATTGGTAGTCAGCCTCAATTTTAGAGAAATTGATTCTCGTGCTTGAACCCATGACATGTTAGTTAGGCAAATAGCACTTGCCATTGCACCAAAATCTGGCCCCTTTTATTACTAACTAGTCGCGGACCTACGCATTGCACGTTATAAATTTTTTTTATAATCGTGTTATTATTTTGAATATTTTTGAATGTATTACTACTTAAGCTGCATTATATATATATGAACAATATATTGTAGGATTCATGATGATAGGAGGTATCGGTCTTGGAATTAGATGTGGAAAGGATACAACTATACTTGGCCTTGTAGTCCGTCTGATCAACTGTCTTCCCAAGTTAGTAAAATTTAATTAACTTAAAATTAGATAGAAAGGATTTTATAAATTTCAAGTTAAAGTCATGCTAGGTGAAAACTTTAGAGGACTGTAATTAAGTTCTTGCAAGTATTTTTAAAAAAATATTAATAATAATAAGAGATCTATTCCTTTGAAGATAGAGATTAGTATTATAAATAGATAATTTGTAATCAACTGGTAGAAAATATGAACCACCTACACAACCCAAAAAAATATATAAAAAATATTTTAGCATAGCCTTTTCATTTTATTTATAATTAAAAGTTACAAATACTTGTAGAAACAATCTAGCTTAAAAACATGTAAATTAACAGGTAACTTGTAAGCAAATGGTAGTTAAAATAGTAATCAAAACAATGATAGGTGTCCACATCATTGAACTCCAAAACCTTTTATGTGATATTTTTGCACCAGTCATGTTTTTCAATAGAAAATATCTAATCTCTAAACATATTACAATCTCATCTGACAGTTATCTCAAAATCTGAATATCATGTGGTTCTAAAGAATTTGGAATTTTTACTAAATTATTTTACAATCTCATCTAACGGTTATCTCAAAATTTGAATATCATGTGGTTCTAAAGTATTTGGAAAATTTTTTATTTATAAAATTCCCCCATTTTTCCAACTTGTCTGGGTTCTATATTTTTTTGTACCATGGGAATGTAATTTAGTAAAATTTCATATTGAAAGATAGACACCCTAGCTACTAACGTGACTCCATAGTACCTACCAACCATCATTTACTAACCGTCATTATAGTAAAACATAATTTCAAATAACTGGTTGATAATATGAACATCCTGCCAATAATATGAGGATTATTTTAGCAAAGCATTACATTTTGGACAGACCTGAAGAAATATTCCAGCTTGTGTGAACTTGCAATTTAATAGATAATCCTTTATAATTTGGTAGAAACCAAAAGATAATATAAAAATTATTTTAGTACACCAAAAGATAACATATTCTCAATTTTATAATAGTCTTTTCATTAATTGAGAGTTGGACATACTTTGCGAAACAATCCAGCTGTTGAACTTGCAATTTAATAGATAATCTGTAATCAAGTGGTAGAAAATATGAATAACCTACACAATCAAAAGAAAATATAAAAAATATTTTAGCATAGCATTTTCATTTTATAGTTGTTGAACTTGGAATTAATAGATATTCCGTAATCAATTGGTAGAAAATATGAACAACCTACACAACCAAATAAAAATTTAAAAAATATTTTAGCATAGCCTTTTCATTTTATTTATAATTAAAAGTTACAAATACTTGAAAAAACAATCCAGCTTAAAAACATGTAAATTAATAAGTAACTTGTGAGCAACTGGTGGTTAAAATAGTAATCAAAACTGTGGGGGGTAAGCTTTGTCAGCCAACAATGGGCCTTAGGACCAGGATGAAGCCCAGCCATGGCGGGAAGCGAAAACAGGGTTGGGAGACATTTAGCCCAATCCTGTTGGGCCGGGCCGGTTTTATTTAAGGATCGTCCGAGGAGTAGTGCCTCCTCGGACGCACTTAATGGACGTCAAACACGTACCCTGTCCATGGTAAGGAACCCTCCTAAATGAAGGAAGTGCTAAACGGGCAGGGAACAACCGCTACTGCCGCATTAAATGCAGGGAAACTACTTTTCCAGCCGCATTAATGTGGATTAGACAGAAAAATAGTATTATCTCGGCCATTGCAACTCACAGAAAAAGGAGGGGGATGTCCTTTGGGACAGGCACTCGAGTAGAGGCCTAGATGGTGAACAAGTGTAAGGTCATTATCAATTAAAGGAGGATATATAAGAGCGGAAAGTCTCCACAAAAAAGGAAGAGGATTTTTCCAACAGAAGAAGGCAGCGAGTGGAACACTAAAGTAGCCCCAGGGAAGGTCATCTCAGAAAACTGAACAAAACAATCTCACGTCCTATTTGTTGCATGGTTCACCATTAATCACGTCCACTCTGTCAAGACCTAACTCTGAGTCCCACTCTCTACAAATTCATTGTCGAGGGTCTTTTGGGCCAAGATCACTGGCTTGCTGGGCCTGGGCCCCAAAAACCGCCCTTACAATTGGCGCCGTCTGTGGGAAGAAACTTGTGTCTCGACAAGTGAAACCGCGAGAATGGAAGGATCAGGTCCACACCAAACAGGACGTGCAGACTCCCAACGACAGGACAATGTTATGAATCTTGAACGGGAGAAGGACCAAAATAAACAGAGAGAGGGAAGTGTGAACGCCTCTCCCACGGGAGTGAGCCGGTCAAAGGGGAAGGGTCGTGCTTCCCCTGAGCAAAACGATCGAAGGATTCTGCTGCAAGAGATTGATGCCTTAAAGAAAGAGTTGCGCCGAGCACAGCGAAAACGTCCTTTATCCCGCTCGGACAGTGGCAGTGATGGGGACAATGAATACAAGCAAACATCGAGAACCCCTCCGAGCGAGTCATTCTCTTACGAAGAAGAGCGGCCTTACAAGCGCGGCCACAAGAGTCCATCATACCACGGCACAGCCAATGATGCCATGAGCCGTGCTTTGGATCGCATATCCCAATCTCCTTTCACGCGAAGGATAGAGAGGGCAGTGCTTCCTCGGCGGTTCACTCAACCGGCATTCGCCATGTACAATGGTCGGACCGACCCAGTAGAGCACGTAAGCCAATTTAATCAGAGGATGGCCGTCCATTCCAGGGATGAGGCACTACTGTGTAAGGTGTTTCCGTCCAGCTTGGGACCTATGGCCATGAGATGGTTTGATTCCCTCCCACCAAACTCCGTTGACTCCTTTAAACAGCTGACACAGGCCTTCGGCTCTCGTTTCATAACCAGCAGTAGGGTTCCTCGGCCCCTGGATTCCCTCTTGTCCTTGTCCATGCGAGAAGGAGAAACGTTGAAAGCCTACTCGGATAGGTACTGGGAAATGTATAACGAGATAGAGGGGAATTATGATGATGTCGCCATCAGCACGTTCAAGAGGGGCCTGCCAACAGATCATGGCCTGAGAAAGTCCCTCACTGGGAAGCCGGTCACCAGCGTGCGTCAACTCATGGACAGAATTGACAAGTACAAAAGGGTCGAGGAAGACCAGCAGATGGGGAAGGGTAAGGCGAAGGTTGTCCCTCAGGAGAGGCGGGACTTCAGGTCGGATCGTTTTAACAATAGTAACAGGTCGAGAGGTGATTATATGGGGCATCACGGATCTACTGGGGCTCAGGCGGTTCATGCTGTGTTCCGAGAACCGCTACACAAAATCCTGGAGAAAGTGAAGTATGAACCTTTCTTTCAGTGGCCGAACAAGATGGCTGGTGATCCGTCGAGGCGCAATCAGAACCTGTATTGCGCGTACCATCAGGAGCCAGGTCACACCACGGACGATTGCAGAAGTCTGAAGAGCCTTTTAGATCGGCTCGTCCGGGAAGGGAAGCTAAGGCATCTACTGCATCGCCCTGAAGGAGGACAGGAACCGTCGAACAATGAAAGCGGACAAAATGCGTTGAGGCCGCCCATCGGCACAATTAATGTCATCCTCGCCGCACCTGGAAGGACAGGTTCTGCCCCTTTCAGGGTGATGTCAGTGAGCGGTATCCCAGCTCAGCCGGACAGCAGAGTTCCTAAAAGGGCCAGGGTGGATGCCGCTCCCTTAATCGGATTCTCGGAGGATGATAAGCGAGGTACCATTCAACCTCATGATGATGCCCTGGTCGTCACACTCAGAATTGGAGGTTATGACGTGAAAAGGGTGCTAGTCGATCAAGGTAGCGCTGTGGAAGTAATGTACCCCGACCTATACAAGGGGCTGAATTTAAGGCAGGAAGACCTTTTACCGTACGATTCTCCTCTAGTCAGCTTTGAAGGAGCAATCGTCACCCCGAAAGGTATGATCAGGCTGCCTGTGCAAACAGACTCGGACGTGGTGGAAGTGGACTTCATTGTAGTAGATGCGTACTCCCCCTACACAGCTATCGTTGCCCGACCGTGGCTTCATGCGTTAGGGGCTGTACCATCGACCCTGCACCAAAAAGTGAAATACCCGTCCGGAGGTCAAATAAAAGAAATACTCGGGAACCAGGGCATGGCCAGGCAATGCATGGTGTCGGCAATTTCGCGACGGCAAAGTGGTGAGCCTTCCACATCAGCCAAGAAGGGATTATAGCAATTACTGAACTCGGCCCCAACCGCGGGTGAGAAAGGACCAGCCCCGGAGGTAAGTTGTGAGGATCTGGAGAAGGTACTCGTCGGATCAGACCCAGAGAGGTTCTTTCAAATCGGTTCAGAACTACCGCCCCAGGAGAGGTCAGCATTGATTGCTTTTCTCCGACAGAATGTAGATGTGTTTGCGTGGGACCCCTATGAAGCCCCCGGGGTCGACCCAGGTTTCATCTGCCATCACCTGAATGTGAATCCGGCTATAACACCTAAAAGGCAGCCTCCTCGGCGACCGTCGAAAGAACATACCGACGCCGTAAGAGAAGAGGTCGCAAAACTGAAGAGGGCAGGGGCTATCAAAGAGGTCTTCTATCCCGAGTGGCTGGCCAACACGGTCGTGGTAAGAAAGAAGAGCGGGAAATGGCGGGTTTGCGTAGACTTCACAGACCTAAACAAGGCCTGCCCAAAAGATCCCTTCCCCATGCCCCGGATAGACCGGTTGGTGGATTCGACTGTCGGACACCCCAGAATGAGTTTTCTAGATGCCTTCCAGGGCTATCACCAAATACCCTTGGCCGCAGAAGACCAGGAGAAGACTGCTTTCGTCACGCCGGTTGGGAATTATCATTATAAGGTTATGCCTTTTGGCCTGAAGAATGCCGGTTCGACTTATCAAAGGATGATGACCAGGATGTTCGAACAGCAGATGGGTAAGAGCGTTGAAGTATACGTAGACGACATGGTGGTTAAAAGCAAGTTAGTGCCCGACCATATTGGAGACCTCGGCGACGTTTTTCAAATTCTGAGAGAGTACAAGCTACGGCTCAATGCAGCTAAGTGTTCATTTGGGGTGGGATCTGGGAAATTCCTGGGTTATATGGTCACTCACAGAGGCATAGAGGTTAACCCTGACCAGATAAGAGCCATCCATAGCTTGCAGCCTCCTCGGAATCCTAAAGAGGTCCAAAAGCTTACTGGTATGATAGCTGCTTTAAACCGTTTCATCTCGCGCTCAGCAGACAGATGCAGGCCATTCTTTCTCCTATTACACAAGTGGAAGGGATTTGAGTGGAACGAGGAGTGCGTTACAGCTTTCCAACAGCTAAAAGAATACCTCGCCCGACCGCCTATTATGTCCAGCCCCGATGCTGACGAGGTCTTATTCGCCTACATCGCCGTCGCCCCCCATGCTGTCAGCCTGGTGTTGATCCGAAAAGACAACGGCGCGCAGCGACCAGTCTATTACGTGAGCAAATCACTGCAGGAGGCAGAAACCCGCTATCTCCCCCTCGAAAAAGCTGTTTTGGCCGTCGTACAAGCCACGCGAAAGCTTCCCCACTACTTTCAAGCGCACACTGTAGTGGTGCTAACGCAACTCCCCTTAAAGGCCATTCTACGCAGTGCGGACTACACCAGCCGAATCGCAAAGTGGGGAACAATCCTGGGTGCCTTCGATATCAGATACATGCCTCGCACTGCTATAAAGGGCCAGGTCCTCGCCGACCTCGTGGCAGAGTTTGCGGAACCCACGCTAGAAGTCATGCTAGGGGCTGATGAGAAAATGATCAGCACAGTCTCTCGACACGAATACACTTGTTGGAGAGCACACGTCGATGGCGCGGCGAATCAAAGGGGCTCAGGAGTAGGAATCGTTCTGCTCTCCCCGGAAGGTCTAACCATAGAGAAATCATTGAGACTCGGATTTCCAGCCACGAACAATGAAGCCGAGTATGAGGCGCTACTCGAGGGAATGTCGATGATTCTGAAAATGGGGGGGAAATCGGTGGACATGCTCTCGGATTCGAGGCTCATTGTGGGGCAAGTAAACGGAGATTTGGAAGCCAAGGACGACAGGATACAAGACTATTTGGATCGGGTTAGACACCTGCAGACCCACTTCCATCATTTCCGCCTGACGCACGTGCCCAGAAATGGAAACGCACATGCTGACTCCCTCGCGACGTTGGCTACCTCATCGGCCCAGCCCCTTCCTCGGGTCATCTTGGTAGAAGACCTCATCCATCCCTTAGCAGGGAAGGCCAGCGGAGTTCGAGTACATACCGTCAGGACAGGTCCGAGCTGGATGGATCCTCTAGTGCTGTACTTACAGCACGATACCTTGCCGGACGATAAGATGGAGGCCGACAAAATCAGGAGAAAGGCTGCTCGATTCTGGTTGTCCGAGGACTCCAAGCTTTATAGACGCTCTTTTTCGGGGCCCTACTTGCTGTGTGTGCACCCAGAGGCCACTGAACTCATCCTGGAGGAGTTACATGAGGGAATTTGCGGAAGTCATACAGGGGGTAGGTCTTTGTCCCACCGGGCCCTAACGCTCGGTTACTGGTGGCCGAGCATGCACAAGGAAGCCCTGGAGTATGTGAAGAAGTGTGATCAGTGTCAGAGGTTCGCCCCAAATATACACCAGCCTGGCGGAGAGTTGAACCCGCTATCCAGTCCCTGGCCATTCGCACAGTGGGGCCTAGACATACTCGGTCCGTTTCCCAAGGCAACAGGGAACAGGAGATTCCTTCTCGTCGGCACCGACTACTTCACCAAATGGGTGGAAGCCGAAGCTCTGGCGAACATTAGGGACGTCGATGTCAAGAAATTTCTTTGGAAGAACATTGTCACCAGGTTCGGCACCCCACACACCCTGGTGTCCGACAATGGACTCCAATTCGACAGCAAAGCCTTCAGAAGATATTGCAGTGAGCTAGGAATTATTAACCGGTATTCCACGCCAGCTTACCCACAGGGTAACGGACAAGCAGAAGCTGTCAACAAAACAATACTGAACGGACTTAAAAAGAGATTGGATGACGCAAAGGGAAGGTGGGCCGAGGAGCTAGCCCACGTCTTATGGACGTACCGCACCACACCCCGTAGGTCTACCGGGGAAACCCCTTTTTCTATGACCTACGGAGCCGAGGCTGTCATCCCACTGGAGGTAAACTTCCCCACCCAGCGAACTGCCGCTTTCTGCCCCACTGCCAATGACAAACTTCTGGAAAAAAGCTTGGATCTCATCGATGAAAGAAGGGAAAGCGCTTCGGTCCATCTAGCTCACTACCAGCAGAAGCTCAAGCAAGGTTACGACACCAAGATAAAGCCCAGACCGCTGGCGCCTGGAGACCTAGTATTGAGGAAGGTCTTGGGCACCGCAAAGAACCCTGCGTGGGGAAAGCTCGGACCAAACTGGGAAGGACCGTACCGTATCACTTCCGTAGCCGGCATAGGAGCCTACTTCTTGGAAGACTTGGACGAACATGTAGTGCCACGCCCTTGGAATGTAAATAACCTCAAAAGGTATCACTATTAATAAAAGTATCTTTTTCACTTGAATTCTGGTTTCCTTGTGATTTTTGCCTTGTACCCTATTTTCTTTTTTCTTTTTCTTTTTTTTCTTCTTTCTTTCCTTTAAGTACTAGACAGAACCAAGGTTTTGTGTGGTCCTCGGACTCAAGCCTATGGGGAAACTAGCTACGTTAACAATAAGCATTAAACAGAACCTAAGTCCTGCCTGGCTCCTCGGACCACAGACTTGGGGGAAATTAACTGCTAAACTGTTCCTAATAAGCGCTAAACAGAACCTAAGTCCTGCCTGGCTCTTCGGACCACAGACTTGGGGGAAATTAGCCACATACATTTAAGTACTAGACAGAACCAAGGTTTTGTGTGGTCCTCGGACTCAAGCCTATGGGGAAACTAGCTACGTTAACAATAAGCATTAAACAGAACCTAAGTCATGCCTGGCTCCTCGGACCACAGACTTGGGGGAAATTAACTGCTAAACTGTTCCTAATAAGCGCTAAACAGAACCTAAGTCCTGCCTGGCTCTTCGGACCACAGACTTGGGGGAAATTAGCCACATACATTTAAGTACTAGACAGAACCAAGGTTTTGCATGGTCCTTGGACTCAAGCCTATGGGGAAACTAGCTACGTTAACAATAAGCATTAAACAGAACCTAAGTCCTGCCTGGCTCCTCGGACCACAGACTTGGGGGAAATTAACTGCTAAACTGTTCCTAATATGCGCTAAACAGAACCTAAGTCCTACTTGGCTCTTCGGACCACAGACTTGGGGGAAATTAGCCACATACATTTAAGTACTAGACAGAACCAAGGTTTTGCATGGTCCTTGGACTCAAGCCTATGGGGAAACTAGCTACGTTAACAATAAGCATTAAACAGAACCTAAGTCCTGCCTGGCTCCTCGGACCACAGACTTGGGGGAAATTAACTGCTAAACTGTTCCTAATATGCGCTAAACAGAACCTAAGTCCTGCCTGGCTCTTCGGACCACAGACTTGGGGGAAATTAGCCACATACATTTAAGTACTAGACAGAACCAAGGTTTTGCATGGTCCTTGGACTCAAGCCTATGGGGAAACTAGCTACGTTAACAATAAGCATTAAACAGAACCTAAGTCCTGTTTGGCTCCTCGGACCACAGATTTGGGGGAAATTAACCACATGTATCCAAGTGACGGAAGGGACCCAAGGCTTCCTTCTTCCCCTCGGACCACAGTCTCGGTGAAAATAACTACTATTTGATTAGCTCATACTTAATCGCATTGTTTAAATTACGACTAATGGCTCAACCTCGGAATTCTACTGATATAGTCAAAATTCGTTCATAACAAAGGCAAAGTAGAAGCAACGAAACAAAACGAAACGGAGTTATATCATTCATCAAATGCCAAAATGGTTCGTTTTACACATATTTGCGAAGCCTAAGCCAACAAAAACCAAAAAGCAAAACCTACTACAAGTTAATCCCTACACTAATTCTTTAAACTGGGTCCTGGGCCAATCACTTCTCGGGGACAGCGGCCACGGGGTTTTCCTCCTCAGCCGTTGGTTTAGGCCCAGCTTCCTTAGCCTGTGCAACGACGTCCCTTATAGTAAGGGCGTCTTCCGGCGATTTGCCCCTGGCTAACGGCTGCCCCTCCTCGTTTCCATTCTTGCCCCCTGGGATGTCGGCGCCGGGCGGGACGGTTTGTGCAGAGGCGAGATCCCCTAGGGAATCTGAGCCAGGGATCTCGCGAATGTCCTGTGGGAAGAAGATACTCTCGAGCCTCCTAAGGTCGGAATCCACAGGGACTGCTGCTCGGTCCATGGCGACTCCCCAAGATTCAGTAACGTAGTCCCTGCAGACCACAGCTACCTCTTCGGCCAGCCTAGTTTCAGTATCCGCCACTCCCCGTTCATAAGAGGCCGCCACCGCAGCCTCGGCTGCCTCCCTGGCCAATCTGGCCCCTTCCTTCACTTGTACCAGCTGCGCCTTAAGATCCTGGACCAATTGCTTCTCGGTCGCAAGGTTTATCTCAGACAAGTGAAGCTGTTGGCGCATGTCCTCGGCCTGCTTCATTGTGCTCTCAAGGCCCGCATTGGCGCTGTCCCGTTCCCTCACAGCCTCCTTAAGTTTTTCTTTTAGGCTCTCCTTTTCCAGCTTCAGGACAGCGGCAGTTTTCTCCGCGGCTACGCGGGATTGGACCTCGCCATTAACCTCTTCCCGTGCACTTTTCGCCCGCTCCTCGGCGACGTAAACTTGCTGGGTGATCTGCATAGAATTAATAAAAGTGTCGTTAAAACGAAAACAACGCTAGCTGAAGGTGGAGCACAGCGTCCAATCTGGCCAAGGCTTGTTGCTCACCATAGCGAGATCCCTCTTCAAAGACTTGAAGAGGTCTGGTTGCCCTGTTTTCCTGAGCCCGTCCATGTCGTGGGGCAAGAGCAGGGGTTGCTGCAGGGCCTCGGCAAGGTTGGTCGCCTACCCTCGTGTGGACTCCCAAATTGTGGCATCCCAGGGAATGGGAGTACCGTCCAGTTCCAGCCGGGGGCTCCAAGTACGTTGCGCCCTCCTCAGCGCCGCTTCATCTCGGCTGTCAGTGGACTTGGCCCGCTTATCCTTGGGCTCCTTTCCTTTCTTTTGCTGCTTGGGTTGCTGAGGGCCGACCTCACCCTCCTCCAGTTCTTCCACTGGCCTCTTCCGCCTCAAATTGGGCATAGGCTGAAGTGGGGGGTCGGTGGATGGAGGAGGAGGAGGGGGAAGCTTAGCTGGAGCCTGCTCCTTGGGGGCGTCCTTAGAGGACTGTCCCTTATTCCTGTTAGATAGAAGGCCCCGGAGGCCAGCCCTGGGCTTCAAGTCCATCCCTTCTTCCTCAACCTCTTGGCTGGTATCAACTTGCGCGACGACTAGACCGAGGGCGGGGGCTGCTGAAGCACGGTCCAAGTCTGTGTCAGAGTCCGAGAGCTCTACAACTCTGGCCGACACCTCCCCTTCCTCGGCAAATTGAAAACGATCTATCTGTTCCTCTAGGGAAGAATGCGAAGAACCAGCCTCCTCCTCCGGAACAATCTCTGCAGGAATGGGGCGGTGATCAGGCAATCGAGCAGGAGGCAAATCTGACGAAGCGAGGAACCCGGGTATGGAAACGTTTATACGTGCCAATCTCGGACTTCCAGCCCTAATAGCTTGACCAGCTTCCACCAAGGACCGAGAAAGGGGAACAAAATCCAAAATCAACGGAGCCGACCGTAACTGTCCGTCTTCGCTCACGAAAATCTCAGATCTCAAGAGGTAATTTAAAGCAGGAACGTTGACCAGGCTCAGCCGAGGGGTTGTGTGCTCTTTGTCTGCAAAGATCGTTAAGTGAGCTATGTTAGTCCGAGGAGACATGCAGCTATAACAAAGGAAACGCAACACAAATAAAGCAAAACAAAGGGGGAAAACTCAAACTAGGGTCCTCTCCGCGGAACCTAATGTTATGGCACCCCACCTGGCTTTCCTGCCCTGGTCGGACAGTGAATGCCGTCGTGCCATGGTCCAGAGACGATCAAATGGTCGTCCTTCAAGCCTTTGCTGGACTTGGGGAGGCAGGATATCAACCTCACTTCATCAGACCTGGACTTTAGGTAGTATGAGTCACCGAGCCTGTGGCATTCATAGAGATGAACCACGTCACGCCAAGTTAGGCCGAGGTTCATCTGGTCGTTTAATACGTCGGTGCACCCCAAGATCCGGAGCAGGTTTGCGGTGCACTGATAGGGGGTCAATCTATGACCACGCAGGTAGTCCCTAGTTATTCTCCCCATGGGGATCGTCATTCCTCCCTCCACGAAGGCTATCATTGGAATCACGACCTGCCCTGACTTCCTTTTGAAGAAAATTTCCTCTTCGTGGCAGTACTCTAAACCTACCTCCGGTGGAATACGATACTTCGCCCTGAAGCCCGCCATACCGGCCGGAGAGTCTACCAATTTTGAAAGCCTACCCATTCCCCCTAATCCTAGGTTACACGAAGGAAGTTCGCCTAAAGAAGAGTAACGAAGAAGAAACGCGCACTTACGGGTAAGAAACTTGACGGAGTCTTCAATAAAATGATGGCGAAGATAAGAGCGTACTGAAGGAGAACGCACTAAGGTCTTCTGAATACTGGCGTTTTCGTAGAAAATGGGGAATAAACGCCTTCAAGACCTTATATACCCAGAGGAAGTTGGACAGACGCACTCCCGCCTAGAATAAACAAAACGTTGTTCGCCGTTGATCTGGTCTCCAACCGTTGGATTGAAAAGGCGTAATACTCCAAAAGCTGCAGTTAACTCCCCCCGGGGCATTAAATGCCTTCAGCATTAATGAGGCACGTGATGACACACGCTCGCCCGGATAAAGCAGAGAACCACGATGGACTGTCCAGCAATTATCAAAATCCCGTTTTTCCTCCTCGGATCAAGAAGAAAGAACCGGAATTTTGAGGGGCTATTGTGGGGGGTAAGCTTTGTCAGCCAACAATGGGCCTTAGGACCAGGATGAAGCCCAGCCATGGCGGGAAGCGAAAACAGGGTTGGGAGACATTTAGCCCAATCCTGTTGGGCCGGGCCGGTTTTATTTAAGGATCGTCCGAGGAGTAGTGCCTCCTCGGACGCACTTAATGGACGTCAAACACGTACCCTGTCCATGGTAAGGAACCCTCCTAAATGAAGGAAGTGCTAAACGGGCAGGGAACAACCGCTACTGCCGCATTAAATGCAGGGAAACTACTTTTCCAGCCGCATTAATGTGGATTAGACAGAAAAATAGTATTATCTCGGCCATTGCAACTCACAGAAAAAGGAGGGGGATGTCCTTTGGGACAGGCACTCGAGTAGAGGCCTAGATGGTGAACAAGTGTAAGGTCATTATCAATTAAAGGAGGATATATAAGAGCGGAAAGTCTCCACAAAAAAGGAAGAGGATTTTTCCAACAGAAGAAGGCAGCGAGTGGAACACTAAAGTAGCCCCAGGGAAGGTCATCTCAGAAAACTGAACAAAACAATCTCACGTCCTATTTGTTGCATGGTTCACCATTAATCACGTCCACTCTGTCAAGACCTAGCTCTGAGTCCCACTCTCTACAAATTCATTGTCGAGGGTCTTTTGGGCCAAGATCACTGGCTTGCTGGGCCTGGGCCCCAAAAACCGCCCTTACAAAAACAATGATAGGTGTCCACATCATTAAACACCAAGACCTCTTATGTGATATTTTTGCACCAATCATGTTTTTCAATATAAAATATCTAATCTCTGAATATATTACAATCTCATCTGACTGTTATCTCAAAATCTGAACATCATGTGGTTCTAAAGAATTCGGAATTTTTACTGAATTATTTTACAATCTCATCTGATGATTATCTCAAAATTTGAATATCATGTGGTTCTAAAGTATTTGGAAAATTTTTTATTTATAAAATTCCCCCAAGATAATCCATTATAATTTGGTATAAACCAAAAGATAATATAAAAATTATTTTAGCACGCCAAAAGATAATATAATCTCAATTCTATAATAGCTTTTTCATTAATTGAGAGTTGGACATACTTTGCGAAACAATCCAGCTGTTGAACTTGCAATTTAATAGATAATCTGTAATCAACTAGTAGAAAATATGAACAACCTACACAACCAAAAGAAAATATAAAAAATATTTATAACCTTTTCATTTTATTTATAATTAAAAGTTACAAATACTTGAAGAAACAATCCAACTTTTGAACTGAATAGCCTACACAACCAAAAGATAATATAAAATTATTCAAGCATACCAAAAGATAATATAAAAATATTTTAGCATAGCCTTTTCATTTTATTTATAATTGAGTGTTGGACATACTTGAAGAAACATTCCAGCTTTATTTACAATGGAATTTCCCAGCAAAGTAACTCATTCAACAATGTCCTTTTTTTTTTTGGTTATTTTCTTTGGTTACACAAACTGTTCGGGCAACAGTGGGATTTCCCAGCAAAGCAACTCATTAAACAATACATTGCAGAAAAGTAGAAGTAATATGTTCTAACTATGTGCAATTGTATCAAGCTCTGACCGCACGCATATTTGTATTTTATCCAGATAGACTGCTACCTCTGCCTCCATGGTGGTAATAGCTCTGAATCTATCTATGACACTTGTGGACCAAGGAGGCACATGGCTGATGTACTTCGGTTATTTATTGTGCATTACAAAAGAGAAGTTGCAAAATCATATCCCAAAAGGCATATGGGATACTATGGAAGGTGATGATGTGGCTCTTGCATCACAGCTTGTGGCAAGAGACAATGGTTCGGATGAAAGCTTACAGGTATAAATGCTATATTGGGAAATTTTCTTCAGTTGCTACAACATTGCTTGATTTTGCACTACATGATTGTCACACTATTTTTGGCTTATCCCTACCTAGAACTTCCCCACACATTAACCAAACCAAATAGAACCAAATCAACAAATTAAGCTACAACCCAACTCAAGTTAATAAAACCAACATCAAGTTACTTAAAGCGGCTATACAATTAACTCTTAACAATAAACCATAATTAGTTCCAAAAAAGCTAGCTACCAAAGCAGGAAAATGGTGTGCAACAGATTTTTACATGTACAAAATTACTTTAATGTCTTTGTAAATACATTATCATAAAAGTAAATATCTTTTGAGACATGGTCCAGGCATTACAATCCAGTCAAACATGCTAAGCACCTAGCAAATATGGGAATCAATGAGACCCACATCAATTAATTTTCTAATGCCCGCAACCACCAAGCTCTCTAAACAACTTGGATATCCAACCAACCTTGTCACCTTCTGGACAACTTCAATTAGTACCACCACATTGAAAACTTAGTTTTCATAATCAATGAAGTTGCTCATTAAATGAGACTGAAACTGTGAGGGTAAGGGTAATTCAAAATTTACAAACCAATGTTGAGTAGCCTAGTTGTTTTCCTTGCAATTTCCAAAAATAATTTGAATTATTTTTAACTGAGCTTCCTCTCCCTCCAATCACTTTTTAGGCATGCTGTTCTGTCCTTTAGAGTTAGGTTTCCAAAAAGTTTATGATTGGATGGTAATAAGCCTTGTCATTGCTTTTGAAGCACTTATTGCTTATTGTTTTCTCATCTCCAAGCCTAATGTTGCATTGAATTGTGAAATTCCAAAAGAAATTCAAAATATAAGCACCTGATGATGCAAAGAAGTTTTTTTTTTTTTTTTTTTTTTTTTTGAATTGTTAAGAGTTAATTGTATAGCCACTTTAAGTAACTTGATGTTGGTTTTATTAACTTGAGTTGGGTTGTAGCTTAATTTTTTGATGGTTCCATTTGGTTTGGTTAACGTGTGGGGAGGGACATATGCAAAAAAAATTATGCAGAACAATTACCGCAAAAATTGAAACACCAGGAAAACAATTTGCTTTGTTTCTAAAACCCAATCCATGTTATACAATCATGGGTTTTTGAAGTACACTTTGATATCAATTGTTGGAAAACAGCAGGAGCAAATAGAATTAAAAACCCAGCAATCAAAAAACTCAAAATGAACAAACCAAAAAGAGGTAGAGATCTAATTAAAAAACCCAGCAATCAAAAATTCAACACCCTAAAAAAGATGCAGTAAACAATCAGCCACACCATAGCAGCCTTATAAATCTCGATTAAAAAACACAATCTTAGCACAAAATAAAAACACTTGCACAGTGACTTAAAATTAAAACCATGAATATCAAACCAAGTCTAAACCAAAGAACATGATCAACACAATTATACAGAAAAATTACTGCAGAAAATTGAAACACCAGGAAAACAATTTGCTTTGATTCTAAAACCCAATCCATGTTATACAATCATGATATTGAAGTAGACAATGGAAGCAAACACCACAACACTATGCTAAGAAATCAGAGTCACACTAAGTAGTTGGAATCACATAGAATTATAACAAAATCTAATAAGGGAAATAGAAACCATAAAGCAAAATAATGGGGCAAAAGAGAATTGAGATGTAGAGATACCTCAACCGAAGCAGGCAAGTTCTGTCAATATTTATACACCGTGTGGAAAGGAAGACAGGAAGGAAGGAAATCAGATAGGCAGCCGTTACTGCGAAACGGTAGAGCAAGAAGGTGGGTAGCTTTCAAACTCTGTTTTCTCATGCAATACCTGAAGGCTTCAACGTTGTTTTTTTTTCTTTTTCTTTTTTTCTTTTTTTTTTTTCTTTTTTTTCTTTTTTTCTTTTTTTCTTTTCCTTTAAGCTGAAAAGGCACACACAAAACCCTAAAGGCTTCAATGTTTTTTATTTATTTATTTTTCCTTTAAGCTGAACTGAAAAGGCTTTGAGTTGGGCTTGATAGTGGAACTAAATAAATAAGAGTTGAGCTAGATTAATTATACAAATTTATTATAGGGTGATAGTGGAAGTAAATAAATAAGTAGTGGGTTGGATTTATTATGGGGTGATAGTGGAAGTAAATAAATAAGCAATGGGTTGCATTTATAGGGCTGGGATTTATAGGGCTAAAAATTGTAAAAACCATTTAAAAAATGTAGGACAATTTTTTTTTTTTTAAAAATGACGTGGCAGCTGATGTGGCACAACGTGAAAGCAGCAGCATTAAATGCTATGCTTCAACTTTTAGTAATAGGAAAATGCTAACGAGTACCCTTAGGACACTAATTAAGAATCCAGTTAAAGAAAATTTTTATGGGAAAAGAAAAAAAAAACAATTAATGTTTTAACAGCTTTTTTCATTTCCTATAAAAGTGATGTCAAAACTTTCCTAAAATGGATTCTTAACCAGTTCCCTAAGGGCACTCGTTAGCATGACCTTTAGTAATATATAGATATAGATTCACAGAGAAACAAGAAATTCTATTTAGAGAGTAAAAACTAAAATGAATGAGCAAAGTATATTTTGATAATAATTTTACTTTATAGTGTGATGGGAAAATGTATTGCATACATTGTAGAGATTATTTTTAACCAAATATTGTTTTCAGTCTTAAATTTGACATGAAGTTCACTTTTCATCCTTAAACTATCCAAAGCTTTTTTCCCCCTAAACTATTGAAAACATTATACTTTATGTCATTAGTACATTCTATTAATTTTTTATCTTATGTATCCAACAAAATGCTTGGGTGAAATACCACCGGGCCTTGTAGCCTAGTGGTACCCGGTTCTCCTTGTAACCGTTAGTGCGGGGATTCTATCCCCCGCAATAAACAATTACCCAACAAAAAAAAAAAAAAAAAAAAAATGCTTGGGTGAAATTACTTAATCTGACATTCAGCACAAATAAATAAAGAATTATTTCTCAAAAATAAATAAACAAAGAGTTATTCTAGGATCACAATTTTTGTTTCACAACTTTTGTTTCATAACTTTTCGTCACAACTCTGATGTTATCAACTGTATATAATTGTCTATCACTTTCACATAAATACCCCACTTTTTATCTATCACTCACAGTCAACCACATTTGTGGCACAAACATCGTCCACAAATTTTCTCATAAATAAATAAATAAAACATTACTCAATGCGATCCATAGTCTGAAAGTAAATATGGCATGTGATGAAATTGGATTACACATGATCATTTGAAGAAGCAAGTGCCTTCTGGCATGAATTCTGATGCAATGGACGCTGCTACCAAACCTTGAAATATTTGGACCTTCGCAAGTCAAAATAAAAAAGGGATAATTGCATTGATTTGTTCGGATGAGCTACGCGGCTCCATGGGGTATGGATTAAGACTAATAAATGGAAAACCGTAGTTGTTCAGGGAAAGCTGGTAACTTTCACAGATGACAGACCATGATGTATCTGCATGTATCAGCATATAACTTCTTAGGAAACACACAATCATGTAGTCAGCAACAGAGCCAGAACTTAGAGTTAGAGGGGCCGGCTTTGTTATTGGTGGTGTGCAAGGACTTCAGCCTCTGACTTTACTGTTAATTAGTCGCTTAGTTACTAGTTGTTTAAAATTTTTTAAAGGGTCAGATTGTTTGTTTTAGGTAAAATTAGTTGCCTAGGGTTTTTTTTTTAGTTTTATTATTGGTAATTTTTGTTGCTTGTATATTTCTTTTTTGGATTTTAGACTTATAAATTTTTTTAATGGTCTTTAAAATGAGGAAAATGTTTGAACTACAAACTTTTTTACAAATTACTGATAATGTAAGTGATGGACCCAAATGCGAACTAATAAGAATTTACTACCTCAACAGTTTGTAAAAATGTTATAGAAAAATTTATGACTATAACAACACTCTAAAATAATCAATGATATTTTTAAAGGGACAAAAGTGTAATCTTATAAAACAAAATTACTAAAATTAGTACTCATATATATAATAATATTTAAATATATATATATATATATATATATATATATTTGGAGGGCCATTGCCCCCCAAGTCCAACCATTGCTCCATCCATGCATGTAGTTACTACTCATTAAAATAATCAATAATATTTTTAAGGGGACAAAAGTGTAATTTTATAAATAAAAAAAATTACTAAAATTAGTACCCATATATATAATAATATTTTTTTTTTAAATATTTGGGGGGCAATCTAACCATGGCTCCGTCCATGCATATGTAGTTACTGCTCATTAAAAAGATGCTCAAGGTTGAAGGAGTCAATAAATTGAAACTGCAAAAGAACCAGGGCCCCGTTCACGTTCATGTCATAATAAAACCCTTTCCATTAAGTTATTGAATTGTTCCTTTACACTGTCAAAAATAGACACATATAGAGACCATGAAAACGCTTTAGAAAATAACTAAGATTTTCCATTTTGCTATCTCTATCAAAGCTAACTGATCCTTTTGACAGTTTCAAAAAGGGACACGATTTGCTAATACAAAATTTAAAAGATAATTTGTTCCACAGCTCGCCATCTTCAGTGGACTTTGTTGCTGCTTGTGTCACTACCTATGTCTCAGCATCAGCAAAACTAAGAAGTCATTGGGGTTTTCAAATAGAAAGAGAGTTATATATAGAACCACGATCTTCATTCTTCAACCACAAAACCAACCAAAAACTCATCTTTTTACAATCTTGTACTCTCTACAAAACAGGAGTCTCTAGCAGCCAAGATGAAATCATCAAACTCACCCCTCTACCTGCTATCTTGCCTTCTAATGTTACTGCTTCTCCCGGTGCCTTCCCTATCGGCTGACCCCGATTCGTTACAGGACTTTTGTGTTGCAGATTTGAATGCATCCATATCAATCAATGGATTTCCTTGCATACCTGCCTCAAAAGTTAGTGCAAGTGATTTTTTCTTTGATCTGAGCAAAGAGGGTATCACTAACACATCAAACTTAAACTTCAGTGTCACTCCTGCAAATGTCCTTTCATTTCCTGCTGTCAACACTCTTGGGATTGCAATGAACCGTCTAGACTATGGCCCTGGAGGACTTAATCCACCACACTCTCACCCTCGTGCAACTGAGATGGGTTTGGTCATTAAAGGGAGGATACTCGTGGGGTTTGTGACAACTTCCAATGTGTATTACTCCAAGGTTTTGACTCCTGGAGAGGTCTTTGTCATTCCTAGGGGACTTGTACACTTCCAAAAGAACGTTGGAAAAGGGAAAGGTATTGTCTTCACTTCTTTCAATAGTCACATGCCAGGGGCTGTGATTCTCTCAACAACTCTCTTTGGTTCACAACCCCCAATGCCTAATGAAGTGTTAACTCAGGCCTTCCGAGTAGACGATTCTGTTATCAATACCATAAAATCTGAATTTGGTTCTTAAGCCAAGGCCTTCCTGTTGAGGTCCCCATGATTTGAAGATTGTGTAATAAGATGTTTGAGATTGCCCGCCTCCCATTTGTTGGGCTGTGTAATTCAGGTTATCAGTGTATGTTGTTTTGATTATTGATTGATTTATAAACTTTGTTAATTTTTATTGATTGATTTTATGATACCTATGTTGTTATCTTTATAAATTTTTCACCTGTGAGTTGAAGTATTGAGTTCTAAATTACACAACTGAATCTCTCTCAATGTAAAAAAATACCTTGAAGAATATACCTCTGCTCTGAATTCGGATACAATAATCTAAAGTGTCCTGTATCAAACCCCACAAACAATAACAGCAAATTTCCATTTGGTTTTATTTTAAGTTGAGAGTGATTATTCAAATTGGCTTTAATGGCTTCTCTCAAAAAAATAAATCGTCTCCTATGGCATTTGTCTATTGCTCATTCTGTACTTCAACATTAGTTCTATTTTAATGACTCCAAAATTTTTCATTATTTGAATTTATTTCATTACCATTATTGAAACATGAATTTGTACCAATTAGTAACATATTTAACAATGAAAAAGAAACTTTGGAAAGCAAAATTCTCTCATTACACAATTTGGCATGAAATTGTATCAATTAGTAACTGTAACAATGAATTAGAATTTGTAACTAAGTTCCAAAAAGCAGAGTCCTTTGCTTACACGGCTTAAGAACTAATTCAACCTAGGAGATTCTGTCTGTGTACTAATACAATTAACTAAAATGTATCCATTAAGATGATACATAAAAGGATTAATGCATTTTCTACATATGATTTCATATTAAAATTTTAGGACATTAAAAGGGACTAGGAAACACACTTCAGCATCAAACGTGGAGAAACCTACAGCACAGCTGCCCTTTGATTATAAATGATTAAGTACTGATTCTTCTCTAATCTTCTTATGTGAGCGAGATTATGTTGCTCTTTCAAAACTACCACCAACCTGCATATGCAGCCATTTAGGTTGTGAGCTTTGAGCGTATTCCCTCATTACTTGTGATCCAAACATCATTCCAGAAGCATCAAATGACGGTGCTTCGTTAGAAAAGTCCTTCAGCATATAATTCCAAAATTCTTCTTTTTGGATCTGTGATACAATTAAAAAAGTGATATTCTGTTCACAAGAGGATAACTTAATATTCAAAGCAGATTCCCAAGAGCCTATCCACAGAAAAACTAATGAGCAAGAAAAAACGGACAAGCGTGATTTGGCCCTTGGGAATAAAATACAAGCCGACATGACAAATTGAACCTAAAGATATAGATATGATAGATGTCCACGTACTAAGAGTATTTGATTTAAAGTACGGAAAGGGATTAATGAATTTGGGGTGGAAGAGTGCACCGATGTCCAAGGGTGGCACCAAATGGTGAGAGGAGTTGGCATAATCATGCACACAGAAGCTCACATACATTTTGGAAGCTCTTGAAAGAACAAGTAAAGCAGAAAAAGAAGAATATTGTGAAGGGGAAAAAATATATTAAATAGGCCAAACAAACTATATTGGTCCTGAACCATGTGAGAACGTTCAATTTCATCGTTAAACTACTGATTGTGTCAATTTAGTTGCTAAAGTTCTAATGAAGTTCAATGTTACCTTGTTCCCACTTCTTGTCAACATTAACTACAGGAAGTCGTACTAATTTTTCCCCCCTTCAAACTCTTTGTTCTTTGTATTAACAAGGATCAAAGCAAATTCACTCAATTTGAAAAGAATTTCACAGAAATCAATCAATTTCAAAATGTTGGAACTAAATTGAAACAATTAAAAGTTGATGGACGAAATTGAACTCTTAATATATCTAGGGACAAAAATAGTAGCTTGCCAAAAAAGGGGGGGGGGGGGGGAGGGGGGTAAATCAGGGATGGCTTTATTGTAGATGTGAACGAATGTGTGTATGCGGTTCTTTTAATCAACCCAGTTATTTAGAAATAGCCACACTTTAGATCAATATCAACATATCAGAAATTCATATATTCATTTTTCCTGTAACAAAGTTTGAAGTAGTTAAGGTGTTTTCCAATGGTCCATGAATTCATAGCTTGAACACAACAATTTCAATTGCCACTATATGTTATTCAGAGAGCCAAACTAAGGCCATGACTTACACACACAAAAAAAAAAAAAAAAAAATTCTGAAGGCATTAACAGACCAGTGGAATATATAAGGAAATAGGATATGGGAGTGGTGGCATAAATCTAAAAATTTAATAACACATTGAAGGGCAGCTTCAAGCTGCGCATAAAAAACTTTGGTTAGAAATTCAATTTATCACTTTTGATAAAAAATTTATGAAATCGAAACACCTATTGAAGTTGCAAAGAAACAATGACTGGCATAAGAAAGTAAAACAGACATATGACTATTTAGCAGGCAGATTAAGGTGTGAGTGTAAATTATGATTCAACAAAATTAATAGGTTACTATAGTTTCTCTCATTCTTAAAATCATATCTTCAACTTTTGGCAGAACAATAACTTTATCTTAGAATTATAGAAGCATTAAAAGAGATTTTCTGTTATTGAGTTGAAAATTGACTGGAGCAGAGACAAATGAGATTCTTTTCACCCAATGCTTTCAAGAATTCACCTGCATAATTCATCACCATTATCGCAACATGCACTTTACTATCTAACAAGAAGCATCAACATTTGCTTTCCACCAATAGCAAGGAGATCTTTCCCACTAGACTTGTCTCGAAATTTGCATGCAAAGTTGGGGTTTAGGGGTCTTGGCTTCGAATCTCTGATAGTCCAAATGAATTTATTGATTCAAACCATCAAGATTGAGAGGCTTACTTGTTAAAATCACTTTATTTCTTAATTTCCAAATCATGTTCATGGTCACAGCTACAATAAGAAGAGTTTGATCTTTGGAAAGCCCTCCTTGCAATAACTCACTATCTAGGATTCAAAAGCCTTAATCAGAACAAGACTTAAGTCTACACTAACCTTGTTTGTCTCTCAAAACTGATCTAAACCACACTAATCTTACCACATCACTTTTTTCTTTTTCATTTTTTGGAGAAGAACATCACAACTTAAAAACAAGTGAACCTCAATTCTGCCTTTCTACCACATAGATACCATGTGCTGATGTGTATTCTTCACTCCCAATCTTTTCACTAATCTTGCTTTTAGGGGTAAAAAGAAGCATCAACATTTTTAACCATTCATGGAATATGCTTTACCATAAAGATTTCCAAAAGGAGGTATGAGAATTATTGAATCTGTGCTCTTTATCAGCCCAATATTATGCGGACCTGACCAAAAAGAGTGGAGATCTCTCTCCGACCAAATCACGCTGTCTTGTGTAAGGGAAGTAGGAATAGGATTCCTGTAGCCACAGGATTCAAGGATCATCCCAAACGTTTATACTGAGGCCTTGCCCCAGAAGAAAGCATCTACCCCTAATAGAATTTCTTGTAGTAACCAACGCCACGAAAATGATATATTCAATACTCGAGGTTCTCACTTTTATGAGGCTCAAGAAAGGTGATTGGTAGACAGCCATATCCTCAATTTTAGAAAAATTAATTCTCGTGCTAGAACCCACAACATATCAATTAGGCTAATAACACTTGCCATTGCACCAAAATCTGGCTCCTTTTATTACTAACTCACTGGAAATAAGAAATTCTATTTAGAAATTAAAATGAATGAGCAAAGTATATTTTGATAATAATTTTACTTTATGGTGTGAAGGAAAAATGTATTGCATATTTGCATACATTGTAGAGATTATTTTTAACAAAATATTGTTTTCAGCTTTAAAATTGACATGAAGTTCAATTTTCATCCTTAGACTATCATTAGTTCCCCCCCCCCCCCCCCCCCCCAAACTATTAAAAACATTATCATTTATGTCATTAGCAGATTCCGTTAATTTTTTTTATCCTATGTATCTAACAAAATGCTTGGGTGAAATTACTTAATTTGACATGCAACGCTATTAAATAAAGAATTTCTCTAAGAATTTCTCTAAGATCACAACTTTTGTGCCATAATTTTTTGTCACAACTCTCATCAACGGTAAATAATTGTCTATCATATTCACATGGACCTCCCACTTTTATCTATCACTAGCCGCGAACCCGCATGTTGCGCGTGATAATTATTTTTATGGTGGTTTTATTAAATTTTTTTTTACAATTTAAACTAATCTAATAATGAGTAATGTATTTCGTAATTATATTTTTATTTATTATAGGAACAATCATAAATGTAATATAGGAACAATCCAAAACACAAAAAAAAAAACGTAAACTAAAAAAAATTAATAAAACTTAACAATGATTAATTGAACCAATATTAGGATAAAATTTTGTTTTTGATAATCTATTAAGGTTATTTTCTTTATAGAAATTATAATTTCGGCCGTCCAAAACATATTATCAAATAAACAATTATTAGCAAAATCTAAGAATTAAATTTCTATACATGCATTGTTATAAAATAATAATAATAAAAATAAAATTGCAAAAGTTAAAATTTGTCACCTACCAATTATTTTTGTTTGGCTAACCTTTGCTTTTCTTTAAATAAATGGCATTATAAAGTACTTTTAATACAACTATTAAGAGTATTTTGTCCACCACAAAGGATTAGAAAATAAACAAAAATTAGTAAAGTCTCATAGTTTAACATCTAAATTGAGCACTATAAAAAATCATGTTATGTAACAGAATAAATACCAAATTATCCAAATCATGCTATGTAATAGAATAATATTATATTTTTATATGCTATATTTAATTCTTTAGAACGCAATAGGATAACATTTAACAATCAAAGAAATTAAAAAAAAAAAAAAAAAAAAAAAAAAACAACAACAACAACAACAACAACAATTTAAAAAACAAAACTAAATATTAATCACAATTTAAAAAAAAAAACTAAATCGCATTAACCCAAAATAGAGTTTTAAAGAATATAAAAAATTATCAACCTAAAGTAGAGATGCAAGAAAAATAAAAATAAAAAATCGACCAAAAAATTTAGAGAGAGAGAGAGAGAGAGAGAGGAAACCTTTTTTTTTGTGAGGGAATACTATGCATAGAATAGAAGAAATAGTGACAAATTTATAGTAAGAGGGTGTAAATAAGAAGAGACAAAAATAAAGGAAGATGAAGGGAAAGAGGAAGAATGATAATAATGTAGAGGGTAGTGGGGAGATGAAAAGGTAAAGGAGGGAGAAAGATTGAAGAAGTAGTGGGGAGATGAAATGGTAAGGGAGAGAGAAAGGTTGGAGAAGTGTAAATATTAAAAAAAATAAATGTTAAAAATAATTATAAAAAAATTGAAAAAAAAAAAAAAAAAAAAAACCTAAAGCTTGAAAGGCTTCAACTTTTTGTTGTTGTTGTTGGTTTTTTTTATTTTTTTTATTTTTATTTTTTAAGCTGAAAAAGCTTACACAAAACCCTAAAACTGAATTGAAAAGGCTTTGGGTTGGGCTTGATAGTGGAATTAAATAAATAAGAAGTGGGCTGGATTAATTATACAAATTTATTATAGGGTGATAGTGGAAGTAAATAAATAAGTAGTGGGATGGATTTATTATAGAGTGATAGTGGAAGTAAATAAATAAGTAGTGGGCTGCATTTATAGGGCTGAAAATTGTAAAAACCATTTTAAAATTGTAGGACAAATTATATTTAAAAAAAAAAAAAAAAAAATGACGTGACAGTGATGTAGCGCAATGTGAGAGCAGTAGCATTAAACGCTACGTTTCAGCTTTTAATAATATATAGATTTACAATCAATCACATCAAAGATATGACAAAAGTAAATTGTGGCACAAAAATTGTCCTCAAATTTTCTAATAAATAAATAAATAAATAAAACATTCATCACTGCGATCTATAGTCTGAAAGTAAATATGGCGTGTGATGAAATTGGATTACACATGATTGAATTCATGACTCAAGTCTTGTTGCTGATTTTTCTGCCATGAATTTTGATGGATGCAGATACCAAACCTTGAATAATTTGGACCTTTGCAAGTCAAAATAAACAATTGATAATTGCATTGATTTGTTCAAATGAGCTATGCAGCTCCATGGGGTATGGATTAAGATTAATAAATGGAAAACCGTAATTGTTCAAGGAAAGCTGGTAACTTTCACAGATGACAGACCATGATGTATCTGCAGTCATGTATCATCATAGAACTTCTTTGAAAACACAATCATGTAGTGATAGTGTGATACTGCTCATTGAAGAGAGGTTCCGGGACCACCATATGGAAATTTTGTTAACTTTTAAATTATGTAGCTAAACAGCCTCTTTTTTTTAATTATCTAGTAAAATCCTACTCTTTTGAAACTCAACATTGTTGATGTTTAATTTTAATTGGAATTCAAGTTCTATACATATTTTTAAGTGGAACTATTGAGTTTTGCGCAAAACTTTCAAAGAAAAAAATTAAGTAACAAAATATGCAGAGAACACGATATTCGAGTTTCAAAAAAAAAAGGTATTTTACTGTATAATTTGAAAAATTGGTTGTCTGACTACATTAATTAAAAATTAAGTATATTTGGCCATTTTTGCCTAAATATAGATATGGACTAGGTCTTCCCACATATCCGACCACTATAACGAGTAAAGAATCCCATAAAAAAAAAAAAGACTAAAGTTCTCCATAAAGAGCCAAAATTTCCAAGGTTGAAGGAGTCAAGGAATTGAAATTGCAATAAGTACCAGACCCAGTCAAATTCATGTCATAAAATGACAAAACCCTTTCCATTTTGTCATTGAATTATTAATTTACAGCCATTTACTCCAAGATTAGTCAAAAATCGTCTCTCTTTTAAATTATTGAATTGTCCATCTGACACACTGTCAAAAAAAAAAAAAACTAATGATCTAGAAAATAATTAAGGGTCCATTTGGTTGGAGGGTTAAAAAGTGGGAGAATAGAAAAAATTTTATTTTCTCTCATTTTTGTTTGGTTGGGAGTGGAAAAGTGGAAAGGAAAAAAAAAATGAGTTTGAATAAATTTACTCATATAGGCCTATTAAAAAATGATGTCAAATTAAAAAAAAAAAAAAAAAAAAAAGCAAAGCGACAAATAACTACACAAAAAAGAGCAATCACCCAAAATTTTTTATAGAAATAAAAAACATGTTCCAAAAAAAATCACATCCAGTAAAAATATAAACTATCACAACGAAGACCTAGAAGAAAAAAAAGAAAAAAGATAAAAAAATGTAGGCTCAGAAGGATTATTTTCCTCCCTATTTTCTGTCTCTCTTGTTTTCTCTTCTGAATCAAACAGTAAAAAATGTCATTTTTCACCTTTTTTTTCTATCCCTATTTTTCATCCTCCTGTTTTCACATAAACCAAACATACCCTCAGATTTTTCCATCTTGCTATCTTTATCAAAGACAACTGATCCTTCAACAGTTTCCAAGCGGAACACCATTTGCGAATACAAAATTAAATGATATTTTGACCTTCTTCAGTTGACTTTGTTAATAGCTACTTGTGTGATTTCCTATGTCTGCATCAGCAAAACCAGCAAGGAAGACTATTGGGGTTGTTTTCACATAGAAAGAGTGTTATATATAGAACCATTATCTTCATTCTTCAACCACAAAACCAACCCAAAACTTTATCTTTTACAATTTTGTATACTCTCTAATAAACAGGAGCTTGTAGCACTAGCAGCCATGATAAAATCATCAAACTCAGCCCTCTACTTGCTATCTTGCCTTACAGTGTTGCTGCTTCTCCCGGTGCCTTCCCTATTGGCTGACCCCGATCAATTACAGGACTTTTGTGTTGCAGATTTGAAAGCATCCATGTCGATCAATGGCTTCCCTTGCAAACCAGCCTCAAAAGTTAGTGCAAGTGATTTTTTCTTTGATCTGAGCAAAGAGGGTGTCACTAACACATCAAACTTAAACTTCAGTATCACTTCTGCAAATGTCCTTACATTCCCTGCTGTCAACACTCTTGGGATCGCAATGAACCGTGTAGACTACGGCCCTGGAGGACTCAATCCACCACACTCTCACCCTCGTGCATCTGAGTCTGGTGTGATCATTAAAGGGAGAGTACTTGTGGGGTTTGTGACAACTCAGAATGTGTATTACTCCAAGGTTTTGAAACCTGGTGAGATTTTTGTCATTCCTAGGGGACTTGTACACTTCCAAAAGAATGTTGGAAAAGGGAAAGCTCTTGCATACACCTCTTTCAACAGTCACTTGCCAGGGGCTGTGATTCTCGCAACAACTCTCTTTGGTTCACAACCATCAATGCCTAATGAAGTGTTAACTCAGGCCTTCCGAGTAGAAGATTCTGTTATCAATACCATGAAATCTAAATTTGGTTCTTAAGCCAAGGCCTCCCTATTAAGGTCCCTCTGATTTGAAGATTTTGTAATACGATGTTTGAGATTGCCTGCCTCCCATTTGTTGGGCTGTGTAATTCAGGTTATCAGTGTATGTTGTTTTAATTATTGATTGATTCTATAAAATTTGTTGCTTTGATTATGCCTATGTTGTTATGTTTATTGATGAATTTTATGATAAATGTTTTCACCTGTGAGTTCAAGTATTGAGTTCTAAATAAAACAACCGAATCTCCCTCGCTGTTATATAAGATACCTTGAAGAATATACCTCTGAATTCTGATACAATAATCCAAGTGTCCTCTGTCAAACCCCCACATACAATGACAGCAAATTGTCACGAAGTACTTATAACTCAAATTAATTTTCATCTGGCTTCATTTTTAAGTAGAAAGCAATGATTTAAATTGTCCTTAATGGCTTCTCTCAAAAATAATAAAAATAAAAAATCTTCCATGGCATTTGTCAATTGTTCACTCTGCACTTCAACATTAGTTGCAGTTTAATGACTCCAAAATTTTGCATTTTATTTGAATTTATTTCATTACCATTATTGAAACATGAATTTGTACCAATTAGTAACATATTTAACAATGAAAATGAAACTTTGGAAAGCGCAATTCTCTCATTACACAGTTTGGCATGAAATTGTATCAATTAGTAACATACTGTAACAATGAATAAGAATTTGTAACTAGTTCCAGAAAGCAAAGTCCTTTGCTTACACACTAAATCAACCTACAAGATTCTGTCTGCGTACTAATACAATTGACTAAAGTTTATCTAGTAAAATGATACATAAAAAGATTAATGCATTTCTACATATGATTTCATATTACGATTTTAGGACATTAAAAGAGACTAGGAAACACACTTCAGCATTAGATGTGGAGAAACCTACAACACAGCTGCCCTTTGATTAGAAATGATTAAGTACTAATTCTTCTCTAATCTGCTTACATGCACGAGACTATGTCACTCTTTCAAAACTACCACCAACCTGCATGTGCAGCCATTCAGGTTGTGAGCTTTGAGCATATTCCCTCATTTGTGATCCAAATATCATTCCAGAAGCATCAAATGGCTGTGCACCAAGCTGAAACACCACATTAATTCGTTAGAAAAGTCCTACAGCATCCAATTCCAAAAGTCTTCTTTTTGGATCTGTGATACAATTAAAAAAATGATATTCTCTTCACAAGAGGATAACTTAATATTCAAAGCAAATTCCTAAGAGCCTATCCACCAAAAAACTAGTGAGTAAGAAAAAACTGACAAGTATGATTTGGCCCTTGGGAATAAAGTACAAGCCAGCATTACAAATTGAACCTAAAGATATAGATATTATAGATGTCCATGTACTAAGGGTATTTGATTTAAAGTACTAAAAGGGATAAATGAATTTAGGTGGAAGAGTGGACCGATGTCCACGGGTGACACCAAATGGAGAGAGGAGTTGGCATAATCGTGCACAACAAAAGCCGATGATTGCACACAGATGCTCACATATATGTTGGAAGCTATTGAAAGAACAAGTAGAGCAGAAAAAGAAGAATAAAGTGAAGGAAAAAAAAAAAAAAGCCAAACAACTATATTGGTCCTGAACCACGTTAGAACGTTCAATTTCATCGTTAAACTACTATTGTGTCAATTTAGTTGCTTAAGTTCTAATGATAGTTCAATGTTTACCTTGTTCCCACTGAATATTAACCACAGGAAGTAGTACAAATTTTGCCTCTTTCAAAATCTTTGTTCCTCGTAATAGTAAGGATCAAAGTAAACTCACTCAATTTGAAAAGAAATTCACAAAAATGAATCAATTTCTATAAGGGAAGTGGGAGCAAGTGTAACATGCAACCATTTCCATAGTATTGGAACTAAATTGACACAATTAAAAGTTAATGGACGAAATTGAACTCTAACATACCAATATAATCTAGGGACAAAAATAGCAGCTTGCCCAAATAAAATAGGTAAATCAGAGGATGGCTTCATCGTAGATGTGAACTAATATATATAGAGTTCTTGTAGTCAGCCCAATTATTTGGTAATAGCCATACTTGAGATCCACATCAATTATCAACATATCAGAAATATTCACATATTCACTCTTTCTCTGACAAAGTTTGAAGCAGTTAAGGTGTTGTCCAATGGTCCATAAATTCATAGCTTAAACACAACAGTTTCCATTGCCACTAAATGTTCTTCAGAGCACCCTATAAGGCCATGACTTACAGAGCAAAAAAAAAATCTGAAGGCATTAACAGACCAATGGAATGTATAAAGAAATAGGATATGGGAGTGGTGGCATAAATCTAAGAAGGTAATGACACAGTGAAGGGCAGCTTCAAGCTGAGCCGTACTAAACTTTGGTTAGAAAGTCAATTTTTCACTTTTAATGAAAATTTTGCAAATGTATTAGAAACACCTACTGAATTTGCAATGAAACAATTACAGGCATAACGCATAAGAAAGTAAAACATACATGGCTATTTAGCGGGCAAATTAAGTTGTGTGTAAATTATGATTCATCAAAATATAATAGGTTACTATAGCTTTTCTCATTCATTAAAATCATTACTTCGACTTTTGGCAGACCAAGAACTTCATCTTAGAATTAGAGAAGCATTACAAGAGATTTCTGTTATTCAGTTGAATGTTGATATATAGTAATGTTCTTTTGACTCCTTGAATTGTTGATACATTGCAATATACACAAAAAACAAAAAACAAAAATAAAATAAAATTGTACCAGACTTCAGAGATGATTTCAGCATAAGACCTCAAACAGAAAATAATCAAGATTAAAAGTCAATTACATGAGATTTTGTCTTATCTTATCCTAGACTTTACAACCGAAGAAAAAAAAAAGAGAAAGAAAGAAGAAGAATGATGAAATGAAATGCCTTTTTTAACTTTAAAACATTGTAAATTCACTCATGCTGGTGTTAAGTCTAGAGACAATAAGTATGTATATCTGGTAATACAACAACAGGCCACTTGAACCATTTCTAAACCCTGATTATCATTGTCTTCTCACTCCCTTGAAGAAAAATCTTGACAAATTGCTGATTGGAATATCCGTAGCAGCCAGTTATATATCTGATGAACTAATTGACAAATCTTTTCAAACAAGCTAGGTACTGCATTGAATACTAAAATAGCCGTGTAGCAAAGAAGTTGATAAATTTGTTTGCACAAACACAGAACCCCTACGATCAGGATTAACCATAAATTTACGATGAATAGCCAATGGGGAGGAATGATTGTTGAGACAAGTAGCTCAATAGCAATGATTCCAAAAACTAGACAGATGAACCTGAATATGGCACGGTATTCAGAGTCTGGAGGTTGTAGTGTTATCAACACATATGCAATGCTGTAGACGATTGTAGCCACAATGAAAACCAAGATGGTAGCAAAATGTGTTTCAAGTGGAGAGATGTGAAAGGGTTGAAAACGTAAAGTAATTAAGCCACCCAGAACCGGGAAGAGGAAGACAAGAACTGTATGAAATGCTTCAAAGAAACCGAGAGCTGCATCACTGGCACATACACAAACAAGAAATCCTTCAGCTTTAATATTACTTTTTCTTGCAAACATAAGAAAATCAAAATCCCACAAAATCCACTTAAATTAAAAAAAAAAAAAAAAAACTAAAGGAAATCACCTCAGCTTTATTAGGTTTCTCTTTCAAACCTACCAAAATGATTGCAATACAACTTGAAGAGATGAACAAACCACTAACAATAGTATTTCATTCTTTCTCAAAAAAAAAACAATAGTATTTCATTCACCCTTACTACAAGAAATAATATCTGAAAATTTATCTTATCAAGAATTCTAAAAATTCACTCTTTATATGTGCGTGACTGCAATGCTGAGTTTGTAATAATTAAAGTTATTCAATAAGCTACAGGTCTGATATAAGACTTATTGTTCCTCATTCATGCAGAAGTGTTGATGTTGAAATGTAAACAACTACAACAATCAAGCCTTTGTCCCAGAACTTATGAAGTGGCTTGGGATCCTCAATAGACTAATGAAAGTTGGCCACATATTTTCTTTTCTGCCATTCTGTCATATCCGAAATCATACTCTTTGGTCAATTCTATCTCAGAGTCATCTTGGGAGTTTAATGTAGCCAATGAAGAACTAAGTTCAAGCATAGTATTCATTACAGTTTTGCCTTTGAATACAAAATTGACCATAACATGCGAATTAAAACCCATATTGAAACCATTTTAACCTAAGGACACATAACTAAACCTTCAAAAACAATTTTTTTTTTTTTATTGAATTTCACACACAGATCCTTAGAAGAATTTTGAAGTGGTAACAAATTAATCTTCAATGGTTGCATCAAACCCTTTTAAAATAAAAAAAAAACAATTATGCAGCCATGAATCTTGAGTCCTTCACAAAATATTTTACTAATAATGGTAGCAATTGCTTGATCTTGAATGAATTGTTGAATTGTTTGATTTTATTTTTTATATATATATATATATTTATTTATTTATATATATAATGTCCCAATTTATATGTGCCCCAAAATTACTTGGGCCAGCCTCAGCCCTGATTATACGGTGATGCAAATTAATTAAGGTTAGAAATTTAGACAGTAATCTTACCTCAAAACAACAAACTTTGTTTGTGGGGCTGACATTGGGTAATGGCATTATATAAGTTGATTTATACTCCTTCATTATGAATTTGAATAGAAGTAATTTTTTCTTTGCAAATATTAGATAAATTTTTGATAATCTAAAGAAATTCTGTAATTTCAAATTCGGAAAAAGAAAAACGGCAAAAAGGCATACTCAATGGATATTCCAAAATAAACTTGCCAAACACAATATCAAAGATTAATGGAAAATTATGTAAAAAACTGCAACCAAGAATGCCAAATTTGTGCTTGAAGGATTCCAAAACGTTGTGCTTGAAGGTGATGCTTTGGGCTTGATTCAGGCGTTGAAGTTACAAGAACAGAATCTATCTCCGTGGGGTCTGCTGATAGACGATGTGAAAGTGTATGGAACTAAGTGTATGGAACTAAGTTTACATAGAAACCCTTCAAGAACACCATTCTTGGTTCGATTTAAACAATAGCAATAATCATCAGAACAAACAGGGTCCCATTATATTACAGGCACTGATTTTCACTAAATTTCATTATATGCCAAACTCCCACCTTTGCAATGATTAAGGATCTGTATGAGATCCGTTTATTTTCCTGAAACTAAAAACTTTTTACTGAAAGTACTATAGATAAAAGTAAAAGTTAGTTGAAATAGTACAGTTAATCCATAAATAGTATCAAAAAGTGCAGTGACACCCATAAATAGCAGCAAAAAAAAAAAAAACTGAATAATAAAATAAGTTGGTTTTTTAATTTTTTCCAAACACACGCTAAATAGATTATTAATTAGTAAATGTCAATGATGGGGACCCATTTGGAATTCTCTATGTACACAATCTCTTTGAAGAAGTTGATGGTTAAAGAGCTCTGGTAAAGACATTAGTTTACCCATTGCTTTCTTCATTTAACATTCGTTTCAATCAAGAAAAAAAAAATATAGACTCAGTTCCCACTTATGCATAAAACACAATATATATCTAAAAGTTGAAACGTAGCATTTATTATTACTACGCTCCAGTTGAGCCATATCAGAGTCCACGTCATTATCATTTTTTTTTTCAATTTTCCTATAATTTTTTTTTTAATATTTACTCATTTTTTTAAATATTTACACTTTTTCCAACCTTTCTCTATCCCTTATTTTTTCATCTCCCCACTACCCTCTACCTTAATATCATTCTTCATCTTTCTCTTCATTTTCCTTTTTTTTTTTTTTTGTCCTTTTTTATTCACAATCTCTTACTATAAATTTGTCATTCTCTCTTCCATTTTTTACATACTTTTTCCTCACAAAAAAAAGGTTCTCTCTCTCTCTCTCTCTCTCTCTCTCTCTCTCTCTCTCTCTCTCTCTCTCTCTCTCTCAATTTTTTGGTGGATTATTTTTATTTTTCTTTCATCTTTGCTTTAGGTTGATAAATTGTTGTATTCTTTAGAACTTTATATTGAGCTGATGCAATTTAGTTTTGTGATTTAAGTTTTTTTTTTTTTCCTTTCTTTAATTGTTAATTTTATTACATGTGTTTTTCTTTAAATTTTTAGTTTGGGTTGCTTTGAATTCACCTATTTAGTTGTTCTATATATGTTATTTTTGTACAACATGACATTTGTTCTATGAAATTCCTTTTAGACTTGATACATTATCTTTTCATTTGATTTTTTTTTTTTTCTCTCCTCATGTGCAATGATTGACTTCTAACAAAAATAATTCTATTTATATATTTAGAAATCTATTTCTTCTTAATCCCAATAGTTTAAATTTTGTATGAGCCATAAGGAACAATGGGGTCCATAATGCATTCATGTTCTCCTTGTATCGTGATAAATCCGAGTAGTTGAATAGTGTGGTTTAATTTACCACTATTACATATTTTTTCCTAAAAGCTACATATCATCGATTGTAACACCAAATGGATATTTCAAAGTTCATTTGCATGATTACTTTGCTGTGTGGTGAGTTGAAACATTGTTGGGTAATGATGTACGTTAGATTGTTTGTGTAGCCTCTTGACTTGCAAAGGGTAAGTATTGATTTATGCTAAATTTTTGTTTTTGGTATTCTTTAGAGCTATAATGGTTGATAGGTCTAATGAGGCTCCATTAATTTATGCAAGGCTTCAATGTCACCCAAATGACAAGCAATAAAACAAGACAATTCATGTTCAACTTTCAGATTTATTCTTTCAAAAAAAAAAAAATGCTTAGCTTTCTGGTAATCACCAATTCGTTTTGTTAACTCAACATCATAAAGCAACTTTAATTTAGTTATATGGATAGGGTTTATCATTTTTCATGTTGCTATATATATATATTCAAGCTAAAATCAATAGCACTACAACAATTGACCATTTAAATTCAGTCATATCCTCCATATCATTAAATTATTAATATTTTCTCTCTTTTTTTTAATTTTTAAAAATTAAACATATAATGTTTTAATTAAAAACAAATAAATAAATAATTCCTTATAAAATCGCACTCTTTTTTTTTTTTTTTTTTTTTTACATTTACACTTTCTCTAACATTTCACATTCCTTTCACATTTTCATCTCCCCACTACCCTCTACCTTAATATCACACTTTATCTTTCCCTTTATCTTCATTTATTTTGTTTCTTGTTATTCTTATCCTCTTATTATATATTTTTCATTATCTTTTCTATTCTATATCTCTATGCATAATTTTCCCTCACAAAAAAATGTTATTTCTCTCTCTCAATTTTTTGGTGGATTTTTTTTATTTTTCTTGCATCTTTGCTTTAGGTAATTAATTTTTTGTATTTTTAATAACTCTACTTTGAGTTGATGCAATTTAGTTTTGTGTTTTGTGTTTTAAGTTTTTTTCTTTTTTCTTTTTTATTTTTTGTTCTCTCTGATTGTTAAATGTTATCCTATTGCATTATAAAGAATATAATATTATTTTATTACATAGCATGATTTGAATAATTTTATCATATGATAATTTTACATAAGTTACATAGACAATAGTAAAACAATAATAATAATAATAAAATATATATTTATTAGATAACTCAAAAAAATTATCACGCACAACACGCGGATCTGCGACTAGTCTATATTTATATATTACTAAAAGCTGAAGTGTGGCATTTATTGCTGCTGAGCTCCTGTTACGTCACCTCATTGCCACGTCATTCGCCACACAATTATTATTTATTATTTATTCCTTTTTTTTTTACAAAAAAAATATATATATATATATATAATATAAATAGATTATTGACTTTACATATTCATCTTTGTCAATTTTAACATCTATATATATATATATATATATATTTCTTTTTTATTTCCAATTTTCCTATAACTTTTTTTACATTCACTTATTTTTTAAATATTTACACTTTCTTCAACTTTTCCTCTTTCATTACCTCTTTATCTCTCCACTACCCTCTACTTTAATATTGGTATTCATCTTCCTTTATTTGTCTCTTCTTATCCCTTCCCTCTTACTATAAATTTGTCACTCTTTTCCATTCTTTGCATAATTTTCTCTCACAAAAAGGTTATCTCTCTCTCTCTCTCTCTCTCTCTCTCTCTCTCTCTCTCTCTCTCTCTCTCTCTCTCTCCTCTCTCTCTCTCTCTCTCTCTCTCAATGTTTTGGTGGATTTTTATTTTTTATTGCATCTCTGCTTTAAGTTGATAAATTTTTGTGTTTTTAAGAACTCTAATTTAGGTTGATACGATTTAGTTTTGTATTTTAAGTTATTATTATTATTATTTTGCTCTTTGATTGTTAAATTTTATCCGATTACATTAATTATAAAAAATTAAAGATAGTAGATAAAAATAAAATTGTATTCCATTACATAGCATAATTTGGATAATTTAGTGTTTATTGTTATATCTTTTAATTTTTCTTATTTTTTTTCTTCTCTTCTATTTTACTCAATATTGAAATTCAACCACATCCTCCTTATCATTAAATTATTTATATTTTCTCTCTCTTTTTGTTTTAAAAAATAAAAAATGTAATATTTTACTTAAATTCAAATAAAAGAAAATTGTGCTCATCAAATTATACTCATTTTTTTTAACATTTACACTTTCTCCAACCTTTCTCCTTCTCTTTACCTTTTCATCTCCCCAAACATTCTACCTTGATATCACTCTTCCTCTTTCCTTTTATCTTCCTTTATTTTGTTTCTTTTTATTATCATCATCTTAGTATAAATTTGTCATTCACTTTTCCATTCTTTACATAATTTTCTCTTACAAAAAAGTGGCTATTTCCCACCCTTTCTCCCTCAATTTTTTGGAGGATTTTTATTTCTATTTTTCTTGCATCTCTATTTTAGTTTGATAAAGTTTTGTATTCTTTAGAACTCTATTTTGGTTGATGGGATTTAGTTTTGTGTTTTAAGTTTTTTTTTTTTTTTTTTTTTTTTTTTTTTTTTTTTTTTTTTATGACTTTGATTGTTAAATATTATCATATTGCATTATAAATAATTAAAAATAGTATATAAGAATGTACTATTATTATATTACATAGAATTGTTTGGATAAGTTAGTGTTTATTGTTATGTATTTTTTTTTTCTCATATCATTTTATTTAACATTTAAATTCAGCCACATCCCCCACATATATCATTAAATTATTTATATTTCCACTCCTTTTTTATTTTAAAAAATTTAAAATATAATATTTTGCCTAAATTAAATAAATAAAATTGTCCACATTAAGTGGAGTAACGCTAGGGAAACACTCATTCTCACACCCAATGCATCAAAGGAAGAATGAAATACAAAAAATAATCAAGTTAGAAACACTAAATAAATAAGTAAAAACTAATAATGCATATTTAATGTCATAGAATCATCATCAAATTCTGGAAAACGATAGGTTGCCAATGGGGAGAGAGAGAGAGAGAGAGAGAGAGAGAGAGAGAGATGGGGTATAGAAAAAAACCAATACAAAGTGTAGGTGCTCAAGAATTTTTGCCTTTGCCTTTGCCTTTGCCTTTGCCTTGATTGCCTTGCCTTGCCTTGCCTTGGCATGAATTCTTGTTGTCCCACATTGGAAAGATATCTTTCCTCTTCATGCCATATAAGGGATGACGAATGGTGATAGAGTGCCACTAGTTTGGTTCCTTTTATTGTAGGTGCTCAAGAATTTTTGCCTTTGGCTTTGGCTTTGGCTTGATTGCCTTGCCTTGCCTTGGCATGAAGAGGAAAGATGGTAACTAGTGGTACTCTATCACCATTGGTCATCCCTTATATGGCATGAAGAGGAAAGATATCTTTCCAATGTGGGACAACAAGAATTCATGCCAAGGCAAGGCAAGGCAATCAAGCCAAAGCCAAAGCCAAAGGCAAAAATTCTTGAGCACCTACACAAAGTAATAAAGAGTAGATAAAGAAAAAAAAACCCAAACGTCAATTAGTAATCGTTGATTGGAAAACAAAGAGGTTGTAAGGAGAAGTAAAAATTAAAATAGAGATTACCGTATGAAGAACGTTAAAAACTTTAGAGTGTAGTAACATAAACCGTTAAATTCACTTAAAAAATTAAATCAACAATCAACAATTAAATATAATCATAGTACTAAATTTGAATTTAAAACTAATCAAACTCTAACTATGGAAACCATATTAATCATAACTAAAAAAGAGATGTTCTCTGATAGTAGTAGAAATTACATAAGAAATAAAGTTAGAAAATTTAAAAATCCATTTTTTGACATTTTATTTAACCTTATTTATAATATATATATATACATAATTTTCATACACTATTACTTTCGAAAATCTAATGAACAATGCTACCTCTCATTTATCGTCTTTGTTATGCAAATCATCAGTTAGTAAATATATGATAATGGTAAGAAGCGTTACAAATGAGATCACTAAAAATTATATATATATAAAATTAATTAGCCACTATCATTATGGAGTAGTAGTTTATAATTTTACACATCCAAAAAAGTGGAATATATAGAGTTTTCTTAAAGGTATGTGTAAAGATTCACTATATGTGTGTGTGTGTTTGTGTGTGTGTGTATAAAGGTAAAAAAAATGTATAACTAAGGTTTTTATTAACTTAAAAACTAATGAAAAACCAATGGTTAATAACTAAAATTATAGTATTAATAAAATATTTAATAAGACCATTTTAAAAATTTATCACGCGCAACACGTTGGTATGCGACTAGTTCCATTTAAAAATTAAGTCTATTTGGCCAAATCAATCAATATATATATATAAAAGCAGAGACCTCATGCGAGAGAGAATGAGGTTTTGCCATGTGGCACACTCTATGAAAAAAATTGAAATACCCTTAAACCATATTAGAGATAAGAACAAATTTAAAAGTGGAGAGCCTTTATTTTCTTTTGTTTAATGTTTCAAGACTAATTTTTGTTACATTTTTTATTCAATGTTTTAATACTACTATTTGTTTCATTTGATTCAATATTTCAAGACTTTTCATCTCTCACACACACAAAAAACTCTTTCCATTTCCATTCATCCTTTTTCACTTTTACTCCTTTATATACACATGTCCATAGCCTTTCATACCATCCCATCTCAAATACACTTAGACAAAAAATGATGTCATTTACCTTCAATCTCTCAATGACTCCTACATAACTCCAACGTTGCAGTATTATTTTATTGCAACCTGTATAAGTAGGCCATGACTAAGGAAGGGGGCTTGCGTTTTTAATTCAGTGACGGTAGCTTATGGTTTTGATGTTGAAGTCAGACATTGTAGATTTTGTGAAGGTTATGATTCGCTTGAAGTCTTTGGGTGTTTGAGATTTTAGTTTGAGAAAATTATATATGTATTTTATTTTAGAACTAAAGAAAAAGAAAAAGAAACATTCTAATTGATTATATATGAAGTTAGCTTTTTTTATTTTTTATTTTTTTTGTGTTAGAATTCATAATTTGTAGGTTTCTTTGTAAGTATTTTTACTATTATTTTGTGTGATATGAGCCATAGTGATAAAAACAAAAATCGATGGTGACTTAGAAGTAATTTTCGCTTTTTTTTAAAGGATACGGAAGCCCAACTAAAGACAATTGAATTTTGATAAATGAATGTGTTTTTAGCAAATTTCTCTTTGTTTAACCATGTTCTATTTATGTTGATACTTACAAATGATTTTCCTTAATTTCATTAAGATAATTAGTTGGGTGTTTGTGATCAATGTCTCCATATTTGGTTGTAAGAATAGAGTGGTTGAGAAAGTGTTTGGTATGTTGCTTAAATTTATGTAACTTTAGGATATAAAAGTATTTTAGATTTTAAATTCTTATTTGTAGATTTCAAAATCATTTAATCAATTTGAAAAGTAAAATCTACTATTAACGGTAAATATTATAATATATTATTATCTTACAATGTTATACAATTTTTTAAAATAAATTATGAATTAAAAAAAAATCAAGTTTTAAAGTATTTAACAATATTGTGGGCAAACATAAATGTTATACAATAAAATAAGTATTAAGTATTATATGTAGATTTTAATATACATAAAAATGATTTCAAATGAAATTATAAAGTAATCTGTGCGCGATGCGCGAGATATCATCTAGTTAAGCCTAAATATAGATATAGACTAGGTCTTCCCACATATCCAACCACTATAACGAGTAAAGACTAAGAGCCTGTTTGGGTAAGGATTTTTCATCACTCAATTTCCGTCACTCAATTTCCATCACTCATCACTCATCACTCATAACTCATAACTCATAACTCATCACTCATCACTCATCACTCATTTTTTCACACTCATTTAGCAACATCACTTTTATTTTCATCACTCAATTTTTTCACACTATTCATGGGTCCCACACCTGTCAGCCAATACAGTTTTTTTTTTTTTTTTTTTTTTTAAGTACCCAACTCACCGAAGATATATATATATATATATATATATATATATATATAATAAAAATAAAAATAAAAAAACCAAACCGAACAGCCAACCCAGGAAAAGAAAAAGAAAAAAAAAAAAAAAGAACAACGCCAACCCAGAAAAAAAAAAAAAACCGAACAGCCAACCCAGGAAAAGAAAAAAAAAAAAGAACAACGCCAACCCAGAAAAAAAAAAAAAAAAAAAAAAAAAAAAAAAAAAAAAAAAAAAAAAAAAAAACTGAACGGCCAACCCAGGAAAAAAAAAAAAAAAAGTCAAAAGGTGGTCAAAAGTTGCAGCTGTGGGTCCCTCACGTGTGTTTATTTACAGAAATGCCATTGAGTTATGAGTTATGGAAACTGAAAACAGCCTTTTGTTGTTTTCAGTTTCCATAACTCATAACTCAAAAATCAGAGAATTAAGTGATGGAAACAGAGTTATCGTTTGGCCAAACAACCTTTTTACTATGGGTCCCACCATTTTTGAGTTATGAGTTATGGAAACAGAGAATTGAGTTATCAAAAAACTCAATCCAAACAGCCTCTAAAGTTCTCTCCTTACAAAAAAAGACTAAAGTTCTTCATAAAGAGCCAAAATGTCCAAGGTTGAAGGAGTCAATGAATTGAAATTGCAAGTACCAGACCCCATTCACATTCATGTCATAAAATGATAAAACCCTTTCCATTAAGTCATTGAATTATTAATTTACAGCCATTTACTCCAAGATTAGTTAAAAACCTCTCTCTTTAAAATTATTTAATTTACAGCCACTTACTCCAAGACAAACGTTCTAGAAAATAACTGAGATTTTTCATCTTGCTATCTTTATCAAAGACAACAAATCCTTCAACAGTTTCCAAGCTGAAGTGCTGGACACCAATTGCGAATACAAAATTAAAAGATATTTTGACGACTGCCCTCCTTCTTCAGTTGATTTTGTTGCTACTTGTGTGACTTGTCTGCGTCAGCAAAACTAGCAAGGAAAGACTATGGGGGTTGATTTCACATAGAAAGAGTGTTATATATAGAATCATTATCTTCATTCTTCAACCACAAAACCAACCCAAAACTTTATCTTTTACAATCTTGTATACTCTAATAAACAGGAGCTTGTAGCACTAGCAGCCATGATAAAATCATCAAACTCAGCCCTCTACTTGCTATCTTGCCTTACAGTGTTGCTGCTTCTCCCGGTGCCTTCCCTATCGGCTGACCCCGATCAATTACAGGACTTTTGTGTTGCAGATTTGAAAGCATCCATGTCGATCAATGGCTTCCCTTGCAAACCAGCCTCAAAAGTTAGTGCAAGTGATTTTTTCTTTGATCTGAGCAAAGAGGGTGTCACTAACACATCAAACTTAAACTTCAGTATCACTTCTGCAAATGTCCTTACATTCCCTGCTGTCAACACTCTTGGGATCGCAATGAACCGTGTAGACTACGGCCCTGGAGGACTCAATCCACCACACTCTCACCCTCGTGCATCTGAGTCTGGTGTGATCATTAAAGGGAGAGTACTTGTGGGGTTTGTGACAACTCAGAATGTGTATTACTCCAAGGTTTTGAAACCTGGTGAGATTTTTGTCATTCCTAGGGGACTTGTACACTTCCAAAAGAATGTTGGAAAAGGGAAAGCTCTTGCATACACCTCTTTCAACAGTCACTTGCCAGGGGCTGTGATTCTCGCAACAACTCTCTTTGGTTCACAACCATCAATGCCTAATGAAGTGTTAACTCAGGCCTTCCGAGTAGAAGATTCTGTTATCAATACCATGAAATCTAAATTTGGTTCTTAAGCCAAGGCCTTCTGTTGAGGTCCCTTTGATTTGAAGATTTTGTAATACAATGTTTGAGATTGCCTGCCTCCCATTTGTTGGGCTGTGTAATTCAGGTTATCAGTGTCTGTTGTTTTAATTATTGATTGATTCTATAAAATTTGTTGCTTTGATTATGCCTATGTTGTTATGTTTATTGATGAATTTTATGATAAATGTTTTCACCTGTGAGTTCAAGTATTGAATTCTAAATAAAACAACCGAATCTCCCTCGCTGTTTTATAAGATACCTTGAAGAATATACCTCTGAATTCTGATACAATAATCCAAGTGTCCTCTATCGAACCCCCACATACAATGACAGCAAATTGTCACGAAGTACTTATAACTCAAATTAATTTTCATCTGGCTTCATTTTTAAGTAGAAAGCAATGATTTAAATTGTCCTTAATGGCTTCTCTCAAAAATAATAAAAATAAAAAATCTTCCATGGCATTTGTCAATTGTTCACTCTGCACTTCAACATTAGTTGCAGTTTAATGACTCCAAATTTTGCATTTTATTTGAATTTATTTCATTACCATTATTGAAACATGAATTTGTACCAATTAGTAACATATTTAACAATGAAAATGAAACTTTGGAAAGCGCAATTCTCTCATTACACAGTTTGGCATGAAATTGTATCAATTAGTAACATACTGTAACAATGAATAAGAATTTGTAACTAGTTCCAGAAAGCAAAGTCCTTTGCTTACAAGGCTTAAGAACTAAATCAACCTAGGAGATTCTGTCTGCGTACTAATACAATTGACTAAAGCTTATCCAGTAAGATGATACATAAAAAGATTAATGCATTTCTACATATGATTTCATATTACGATTTTAGGACATTAAAAGAGACTAGGAAACACACTTCAGCATTAGACGTGGAGAAACCTACAACACAGCCGCCCTTTGATTAGAAATGATTAAGTACTAATTCTTCTCTAATCTGCTTACATGCACGAGACTATGTCGCTCTTTCAAAACTACCACCAACCTGCATGTGCAGCCATTCAGGTTGTGAGCTTTGAGCATATTCCCTCATTTGTGATCCAAATATCATTCCAGAAGCATCAAATGACTGTGCACCAAGCTGAAACACCACATTAATTCGTTAGAAAAGTCCTACAGCATCTAATTCCAAAAGTCTTCTTTTTGGATCTGTGATACAATTAAAAAAATGATATTCTCTTCACAAGAGGATAACTTAATATTCAAAGCAAATTCCTAAGAGCCTATCCACCAAAAAACTAGTGAGTAAGAAAAAACTGACAAGTATGATTTGGCCCTTGGGAATAAAGTACAAGCCAGCATTACAAATTGAACCTAAAGATATAGATATTATAGATGTCCATGTACTAAGGTTATTTGATTTAAAGTACTGAAAGGGATAAATGAATTTAGATGGAAGAGTGGACCGATGTCCAAGGGTGACACCAAATGGAGAGAGCAGTTGGCATAATCGTGCACAACAAAAGCCAATGATTGCACATAGAAGCTCACATATATGTTGGAAGCTATTGAAAGAACAAGTAGAGCAGAAAAAGAAGAATAAAGTGAAGGAAAAAAAAAAAAAAAAGCCAAACAACTATATTGGTCCTGAACCACGTGAGAACTTTCAATTTCATCGTTAAACTACTGGTTGTGTCAATTTAGTTGCTTAAGTTCTAATGATAGTTCAATGTTTACCTTGTTCCCACTGAATATTAACCACAGGAAGTAGTACAAATTTTGCCTCTTTCAAAATCTTTGATCCTCGTAATAGTAAGGATCAAAGTAAACTCACTCAATTTGAAAAGAATTTCACAGAAACGAATCAATTTCTAAAAGGGAAGTGGGAGCAAGTGTAACATGCAACCATTTCCATAATATTGGAACTAAATTGACACAATTAAAAGTTAATGGACGAAATTGAACTCTAACATACCAATATAATCTAGGGACAAAAATAGTAGCTTGCCCAAATAAAATAGGTAAATCAGAGGATGGCTTCATTGTAGATGTGAACTAATATATATAGAGTTCTTGTAGTCAGCCCAATTATTTGGTAATAGCCATACTTGAGATCCACATCAAGTATCATCATATCAGAAATATTCACATATTCGCTCTTTATCTGACAAAGTTTGAAGCAGTTAAGGTGTTGTCCAATGGTCCATGAATTCATAGCTTAAACACAACAGTTTCCATTGCCACTAAATGTTCTTCAGAGCACCCAATAAGGCCATGACTTACAGAGAAAAAAAAAAAATCTTAAGGCATTAACAGACCAATGGAATGTATAAAGAAATAGGATATGGGAGTGGTGGCATAAATCTAAGAAGGTAATGACACAGTGAAGGGCAGCTTCAAGCTGAGCCGTACAAAACTTTGGTTAGAAAGTCAATTTGTCACTTTTAATGAAAATTTTGCGAATGTATTAGAAACACCTATTGAATTTGCAATGAAACAATTACAGGCATAACGCTTAAGAAAGTAAAACATACATGGCTATTTAGCAGGCAAATTAAGTTGTGTGTAAATTATGATTCGACAAAATATAATAGTTTGCCATAGCTTTTCTCATTCTTAAAATCATTACTTCGACTTTTGGCAGACCGAGAACTTCATCTTAGAATTAGAGAAGCATTACAAGAGATTTTCTATTATTCAGTTGAATGTTGATATATAGTAATGTTCTTTTGACTCCTTGAATTGTCGATACATTGAAATATACACAAAATAAATAAATAATAAAAATAAAAAATTGTACCAGAATCCAGAGATGATTTCAGCATAAGACCTCAAACAGAAAATAATCAAGATTAAAAGTCAATAACATGAGATTTTGTCTTATCTCATCCTTATACTTTACAACCGAAGAAAAAAAAAAGAGAAAGAAAGAAGAAGAATGATGAAATGAAATGCCTTTTTTAACTTTAAAACATTGTAAATTCACTCATGCTGGTGTTGAGAGTATAGAGACAATAAGTATGTATATATCAATTTCACGCAACTGTGAAAAACTAAACCACTTTAACATGAAGCATCTGGTCGTAATTATCCATTTTCCTTCAAGGTTCCTTCAATTTAATACAGGGTGATCAAATGATCATCTACATGTACTTTTAATCAAATGAAACATTTGGTCCTAATTTTCCATTATAAAAACAAGGACAGAGTTTTCCTCCAAACACATTTAGAGAAAGGTTCCTCCAATCCAATACATGGCAATGAGAGGATCATCAACATGCACTTTTACTCACATGATTTTTTTAAAAGTCATGTAACTTGTTTGACTCATATTATTAAGCATGTGTGCAAAAGGTCATCTGATCACCATGAAATGGGTTGGAGGAGGTTCCTCAAAACCTATTTGGAGAAAAACATTATGCCAAAAACACATACGGCACAACTTTTTTTTTATGGCTAGAAACAGAACTGTGCTCTCTAATGGAACAGATTAGAGCTTAAAGTTGTCCATAAATTTTTTTTTTTAAACTGCACTCTGGATTTGACTTCAGGTGCTACCCAAGTTTGATAAGAATCTAGTATTCAGGTGACTGAAAACTTTGTTTCAGCAAGACTGATGATGACCATGTCAAAATTATTGTTGCTCAATAAGCAGCGCACTGTAAATTAACAGATCATAAATGTATTCCTAAGATGATTTTTTTTTTTTTTTTTTATAAGTGTATTCCTAAGATGATGTGTCAGGAAAAATAATTATTTGGGACAATCCCTTTGTGATGACAGATATGTCAGGCAATCAATCAATGTATTTAAGCTTACATCTTTTGGAGGAAAGCCGTCCATGACAGGGTTCATGCCCATCCTTGAATTAACTGCTTCAAGCTTCATTGACAGGAACTGTGAAATTGAGTACATATTGCAAAAGTTCAGGTTCAGCAGTCTAAAGGAAATTAAAGTCATACAGTGGCAAAGGAGATACGTACCTCAACCTGGCGTTGCAGTGACTGGATGTAATTAATTATCTCATCAAGGACAAGTGCTTTTCCAATGACCTGTTCCAAGGGAAGTACACTAAGTCAAAGCTGACTTTGGACTCAAACCTTCGGATTTTCACAAAGATCAAAATAGGATTAAGCTACTCATGAGGTAAGAAAACATGAAACATTACATTAAAAAGGCACAAAATCAACGGGAACCCCGCCCTCTTCTTCCAACAAATGCTTGCCACTCAGCTGGGCAACTTCTTTATTTCAACCAGGGGGCAAATCCTTATTCCTACTTTCAACAGGCTCCATCATTAATTTTTTATATGCTAAATTATATAGCACTTAGCCAGCACAATCTATAGTAATAGACTAATAGTACCATAAGAACCACAGACACTTCAAAACCCCCGGCGTGTCCATGTCCTAGTCAGACTCGCCAAGGGACACCTCTGCATGTGTCCTCATAATGTTGGGAGAAAAAAATTTTAATTTTAGATATGTTTTTAAAGATTTTGATAGTTGTTATTTATTTTAAAAACTTATAAATAAACCTAAAATATGCCTATAAATAAATAAAATTACCTAAAATATAATAATTAATTAGTTGTAGTATCTCACTATCTCTACTGTGTTGTGTCCTAATTTTTCAAGAATTTTCATGTCTCATGTCATGTCCGTGTCCATGCTTCATAGACCAATATTAAGCAACCAACTAGAGAACAAAATATACCTTGTTACATCCAGGGACCAAATCTTGGAGAATCTTCATCCTCTCACTGATCTTCTCTCTCCTTGCCTGCCAGTATGGGCATGGTAAGTAACACATTTCCAGAGTAATATATTACCATACATATCTAATCCAACAGCTACAAGTGTACTGTACTAAAGATCGAAAAAATTCCATATCAGGAACTAGAGCTCCCATGAAATTTTAGTTCATTATTTTCAGAAATTATCCAATGATTGGAAATGGCAAGTTCACGGAGACTGAAGGGAATTACTCTCTCTGCTAGACTATGGCTATCAGTAGCTTGGCCCCTTCTTGCTCTCACATGGATATAGTCTTGCTTAGGTGGCTCAGAAGGTTGAGTGCTTTCTTCAGCTGGTTTGTTATCAGCTGCTGAACTAGCTTCCACTTCTGCCTTTGAACCATCATTGTCATCACAGGATCCAGCTACTTTCATCCGTTTACCATTTGACTCACTCTGCTCCAAATGAATAAAAACTGTCACACTAAAGCCTTAAAAATCAGCATAAAAGTTAAGCACATTCACAAACTAAATTAGTCTCCCAAATCATATCCCATTTCATCCTAATCGCATAGTTCTTAAATCCACACAATTCAAAATTCCAATCCATCCCCTAGTTGGATATTCACATCTAAATTTTCAGCTTAAAGAAGAATAATACAACAAGAAATCATAGATATATTAATGGCCTGTTTGGATGGAGGAGGGAAGGAAGGGGAATGGAGGGGAGTAGAGTAGAGTTGGCTAAAAATAAGCTAATTTTGTGCTAAATCTACTCTCCTCTACTCTACTCCCCCTCCCTCTCACTTAGGACCATAAGTTTCCATAAGCAAAAAGTCCTAACCACTTACAAATTACACAAAGACAAAAAAACAGTAAAGTGCCAAGAAAATGTTGTAAAAGAAACCACTCAAGTCCAAATATTTCCATTCTGCTTCATCCTTAGTTTAACACTAAAACCATTCATCATAACCTTATTTTCTCTCCATTTCCTTCAATTCCCAGATACCAAACACAGAAAAACATGAACCAAAAACTTCAAAAACTTGTTTCATTACTTTAGACCCAGTACTCAATTAAGCTTAAACCTACCCAAAAAGACTCAAAAATCTTTCCTTTTTTCTCATATCATTGCTTTCACGTTCCTCCCTTCTCTCAGCAACCAAACAAAGATAACATAACACAACATAACAAAACAAAAAAGCAAGAAAAACGAATGCGAGAGACGAACCAACAAGTCATTGGCACTACTAGTGGAAAACATTTTCGAAGACTCATCCTCGGAGCTCACTTCTTTTCTCTTCTTCCTACCACCGCCACCACCGCCACTCTGCTCCGTCACCGTCGATACCTCGGCCGACCCATCACGGTTCCCGGAGCTCTCAGCAAACCCATTTGGGTTCGGACCCAAGTTATCCATCCCGAGCCCCAGTGACCCGGTTCCAGGCTCCGAACCACCAAATGGCCATAGCTCAGCCAAGATGTAAGCTGCAGGGTTGGCTGCTGAAAATGAGGACTCGCTTACAAGTGGAGGATCCATTGCCAGTGACCCGAACTCATTCAGCGTAGTGTGACCCAAAAGAGTTCAGAGTTTGAGCTGAGCTTGAACTTTCAGCTCCCAATAATTAAAAAAAGACTCAAACTTTGAATATATATGTATCAGACAAAAGCTTCAAACTTTTTGTGACTTTTGAACAATACTGTAACTGAGAGAGAAACAGAAGGCTTTTATAGAATGGGTTTTGTTTATTATATACAACAAGAAGTGGTTTAGCAATTGATAGAGAGAGAAAGTGTATCTGTGTTTTTATGAGTGAGGGTGAGAGAGAGAGAGAGAGAGAGAGAGAGACAGGCAAAGCAAGATGTGATCCTTTTGCGAGCGCGAGAGAGTTTTCTTTATTTTTTTGGGGTGGGTGCGTAATGCGCACACTGTGCTTTTTAGGTTCTGGACTGTGTGAACAGTGAGACTCTGTGTGAGAGAGAGAGAGAGACAGAGATCTGCTAAGGGCAAGAGTACGAGATTACTGTTTGGTGTCCAAAGTGTGGGGCTTTAATCAAAGGAAAGGTTTCTGTCAATCTTTCAAATTATTTAGAATATTTTTTTATTGAAGGTAATTTTTGAAAATTTTGTTGCAGACGTAAATTATTATTCAATTAAAAAAAAAAATTTTATGAAAAATTTTAGATCCTAAAAATTTAATTAATGACATAATATGCATATCATGCAATCTTTAGATTGCATGTTTATTATGTTCATAACATGTCAAATTTAGTTTAAATTTGAATGTTGTTTACTATTTGATAAAAAAAACTTATTTTTTATGTAAAATTTTGGACCATAAAAATTTAAAATTTAAAAATTAAATTGATGACATAGCAATTTATTTTTTATGTTCTTGAAATTTTGTAAATATAGAGATAAATAAAAAGATTCAATCTAACGGTTAAATTTTTAAAATTCACACATATATTAACTATTTATTTTAGAAAAATTTTGATGAAAAATTAAAAAATTTGTCAAAACAATTAATCACCTTTTCTTTTGACATAAAAAATTTCTTAAAATAATTTATTAATACCCGACTTTCTTTTTTCTTTTTTTTTGAGAAACATTAATACCCGACTTAAGAATATAGAACATGGAAACCCTAATAAAATATACGAATTTCTCTCCAAATTAACTTTTTCTCGATCGAAAGTAGTAAGTGCATAATATATGGTAAATACTATACTGTGGTCTGTGGAGCTGTTTTGTTATAGTAAATATTTGAGGGTATCATGCTACTGTGTTTGGCCTCTGGGTCTAGGGGGTTCTTATCAACACTACTGTTACTTTGATTTCTAGAATTTCGTGCTGAAGTTGACAATTCGCTTTTGCTCTGTTATAACTCCAAGATATATCTATCTTTGATCTCAAAAAATAAAATAAAAAACTCCAAGATATTTATTAGTTACTACTTTACTCTCAAGTCTTGGCTGATAGTAAATACTATTTTAGTTTTTTCCAATCAAAACAGAAATTTGTCTTGGCTGAAACAAATATAGATTGTGAGACGGTGAGAGAGAATTATGAGTTTTTGGGTTCAGGTAATTAATTTTTTTTGTAAAAAGTGAGATAAAGAAATTTATTTATTTTTTGAAAAATTAGTTTATTTGGTAAAAAGTAACATAAAAGTGGATTTAAGTAAAATGTTGGATGCAATTTTTGTTTAAAATTTATTTATTTATTAAAAGTTAGTTAAAATATAATTATGTTTCGAAAATAAGGTTTTAAAAAATTATATATAAATAAATAAATAAAATTATTAACAAAAATTATTAGTTATTTCTTCTTGTGCTTTATAAATAAGGTGCGGTTTGAATTGCATTTCCTGCATTTTGCGTTTTTAGTTTTTTTTTTTTTTTAGCCGTTTTTGTTGACTTTTTAGCGTGAATAGTGCATCCGTGCACTGTTTGGTGTACTATTCACGAGACCTACAAACATCACTTTTCAACAACTTTTTCATTAAAAATGGGTCCACAACTATTTACACATTTAAAAATTATTTTACTACAGTATTTTCAGTTTTCAGTTGTATCCAAATAGACCCTAAGTTACTCTTTTTTAAATGATCACATAATTTAAATTAAGAGCTATTGGAGCCTGGGAGTGTCCTATTTCTTTTTGAATTCAGATCAGTGGATACAAGACTTGGTGTATCTTTTACTATCGTTTTTTCTTATGCTACAACAAAATGATTTTGATTATTACGGTTGTATCAAGTGAATGCTATATATTTAATACTTTTACTCTTTCTAAGTAGTTTTATATCTAAAACAAACAAAGATAATTACAACAACAAAAAATGAAATATATACTGTAGGGACCCAAAAAGAAAAGCTCAAGCCCACCTAGAATAGTGGTTCCCAGTCCTTCAATCTAAGCCCAATACAATGAATTTTTAGAGAGGGTGAGCTTCTGAGTCAATTGCAATGTAAAGAAAGTTACAAGCCTAACACTGATAGAATAAAAATAGCTGAAAAGCATGAAGAGAGTGACAATTCAATGTAAATTCTTCCTCGGGCAGCTCTGAGGATAGATCTCTTATTAATAACAAGGTTGATCTCTTTCTTACAAGCAAGGCCGGAGCCGGGGGGGGGGGGGGGGGGGGGGGGGGTAGGGGGGGCAAATGCCCCCCTATAATTCCCCCAAACTCCTTTAATATAACAGTCTAACGCTTATTCCCGCCCCCCCCCCCCCCCTCCCCCCTCCCCTGGCCAGATTCTTTAGATTAGTTTACTCTTTTTAACAAAGATTCAAGAGATAAGTATTACAATTTATTTTGCTAAGAAAAGATAAGTTTTACATATTATTTGAAAGAAAAAAAGCAAACTAATAACTTAATTATGGACTCACAATAGTTTTTTTTTCTAATAATTATTAGAAGTCTTATGGCACTTTTGGTGTTTTACAATAATTGAAAATCAATATTTTTTAAGGAATCTCAGTTAACTAATCCATGGGTTTTATGGGTCAACAAGTTGCTATTGCTACAAAGTTTCAAAAGTTGGGAAATACAATGGATTTGGTTCTTTAGTTCTCCTCGGGTAGGTGTAATCCTTAGTGTCTGATTGCGTTTATTTGCTTGGGTTGATAGGTTTATCCTCAGACTGGGTACCCTGCTCCTTGGCCCTCCCACATATACTCATGTATATTTTGTTCTTGTTTTTAGTCTTCCCATTAAGTATTGTTTAATCCTGAGCCTCCTTGAATAGTTAATATAACGTATAGAGATACACTTAACTCAATATATCTAAGTTCAATGAGTATGAGCTCAGCTATGTTATATTAACCACTCATTATTCAATGTAGAACTTCACGCACACGTGTATACTCAATAGGTAGTGGTATAAAGAGGAGAATGGTAATGATATAAGAATTTTAGTTCTAGTACTGTTCATATTATGATATATTCTCTCTGGGGAACTTGATTTACGGTTTGGATGCTTAAAAAGTATAAGATAAAAAATGCCACAATAAATTTTTAACAAATTTTTTGTTAACCAAACAGGAGAAATAAAAAATAGAAATTCCAAAATTATAACCTTAAATAAAATTCTATTATAAAAACCTTCATCTAACAAACATTTGCATGGTGGCAACAGATGAGTATGGTGCTGATGTAGCACCTCAGCCAATCACTACAAGGAACCCACTCGACCAATCTAAGCATGCCTCAACAAGAAAGCAACATGGCTCCCTAATCTCTAAATAAAGGAATGCATTTAACCTCAGTTGATTACCAAAATTCTTGAGATACAATTTCAACCTCGAACTAAAATCACAAAGGAAACCTCTCCCATAAATGGAATAAATGAAAGACACTTGACAAAGAAAATGTATGAAAAACACAAACCTCAACGTATGAATGTTTTCAATAAGAATTATGTGATAAATCATTGCTAACTTAGGCATCCAAGAGTCCTTGAGGGCTCACCTAATGTTTTTCTTCCTTTGTTAGGTTTTCATTGACCAAGGTCACCCTTGTGATGAACTGCATCATCAGCAACTAGTCTACTTTTCTTCACATGGCTACACAATTTAAATTAGGATTTTCAATTTTAAGGATGATTACACTTAGCCCTACCCTGGATAAGAATGAGTTGTTTCTCTTGCCTTGCAATTAAGATTCTTCGTAATAGCTTATATAGTCAAGTCCAAAATAACTAGTCAAATTATAATTAGAACTCTTTGTAATCGCTTATATATACAAGATTTATTTTGTAAACACTTGATGTAAGTCTCAACTTACACTCACATAACACATTTATACAATTTAATCCAACCAAATCCACATACTATGGGGTATCACAATTTTCTCCACTAAAAACCCTTACATCTTTGTCAAGGAACATTTATATCTAATTAAATCAAGACTTATACTTAAGAGTTCGTTCACAGATACTATGGGTCTGTTTGGATACTGCTTATTTTGCTGAAAACTAAAAACTTATTGCTAAAAACATTGTAGCAAAATAATTTTTAAATATGTGAATAGTACTGTGAAACCCAAAAATGCATGGTTATGCGTGTTTTTGCTTTTTTGGCTGGGTCGTGAACACTGCCATAGGACCCAGCCAAAACGCAAAATAATTTGCATGCAAATGCACGCTATGTTTTATTTTTCTCACTTTGTAGAATTTTTTGTTTGGTTGCCAATAAAGTTAAGGGTATATGTTGGAAAAAGAAAATATTTGGACATCATAAATGAGTTTTGAACATCGTTATAATATGAGAATATGAATTTTTTTTTGGAATGAGGAGGACAATACAAGAGCAAGAGTTCCAAAATCACCAGGGGCAAGGATAATAAGGACCATAATGTGAAGAATTATCGTTAAAGACAAGGAGCAATGTAGGGTTCTTTGAGCAAGGAGAGGTTGGAATATAAAGTTAAAAGGTATCGTTCCATCCTTATTTCAATTGGGGTGCTTTTTATTTTTATTTTTAATGAAATATTAATATAATGATTATATTTCAGCGTACAATTAACTATCGAATTATCAAGTGACACCTTTTAATGTTTTTAATAGAGGATAAAATTCGTCATCTCCATTGTAAGTGTAACTATTGAACTATCGAGGAAAAGAAAAAACTATTATACATAAGTTTGAAGTTAAGATGATGTAAGTGATTATATATATGTCGAATGCTTTTACTTCATCTAACTAGTTTTATATGATTTTTTTAAAAAAAAAAAATTATATGAGTGTAGATAAAGAAAATTACTAATTTCAAAATAAAAAAGGAAAACAAGGAGGCTCATAAATGAACTCATTGGAAGTGGCTTTGGTACATTCAAGCCAACACTATGTTTGGCAAAAAAAGTGACAAGGGGAGAAGAAAAAAAGAGTGAAGTAAAGAGGAAAGGGAAGAAATTTTCTTTTTAGTTGTTTGGTTTACAAAGAGAAAAGAGAAAGAAAATAACCTACTAGTGGTAGTGGGTCTCACCTTTAAATTTTTACCTCTGGCTTTTTCTCCCAACTTGGTAGAAAAGAAAATGGTCAATTAAGATAGGAAAATAAATTTCTCTTTTTCTCATTTCCTTTACATAAATTTCTCTCAACCAAACGAGGAAAATCCCTTCTTTTCCTTCGCTTTTCACTAATCCTTTTTCCTTTTTCTTTTCTCTTGTCCCAAACCAAACACAGTGTTAGTTCATAATTTGACAAAGAGAAAGGGAAAGAAAGTGACCAATCGAAAAGGGGACCATACATATTCTTGAATGTGTAGGCTATGCCCTTTAGTCTTTAATTTACTTGCAAGTTCCCAAGTGGATAGAGACATGAGCTGGCGCAAAGTGAGACTCAGAGGGCTTTCACTTAAAAAAAAAAAAAAAAAGATTGAGAGGGCTTCTTCCATGCACTTATTTAATGGGAAAAGTTAATAGATACCCTAAATGCATTAATTTAGAAAATATTTTTTAAAATTCGTTATGAGAAAATGAAAAAAGTAACTATTTTTTTTATAGTTTTTTATATTTTCAATAAAATTGGTATCAAAACTTCTTTAAAATGGTTTATTAACAAACACTTTAATTTTCTCCAAAAAAAAAAACCTTTAAAGGAACTCATTAACCGAACACTATTTAATTTAAATCATGGACATATTTGTGGGCATATTATCTTAATATTTAATAGGTACTTGCATGACATGTACCTTAATAATCTTGATTTTGCTCTTCTTCTTCTTTTTTTTGTTTCTTTTTTTTGTAAGCTCACATAAAATAACATCCAATTCAGACTAAATTCGCAAAGTTTGAAATCATCATTTCCAATCTATTATTATATGACAAATTATAAAATTATTTAGGTGAATTATCTAAACAATTTACATGAGTTATTAAAAACATTTTCCTTCATCAAATTACATTCAATTCAGACCGAAATCATCACATGGCATAGGGGAGAGTATATATAATTATATATGTTTTACCACACTCTTGTATGTTCTAAATAGAGTTTTGCTTTGGGATCATGCGCCTCGCAAAAGTTCATTGCACAAAGAACCAAAATATGGGGTCAATGACTCAAACATGCACCAATATTCTCTGCACCAGCCAGAAGTTTCAAAAAAAAATATAAATAAATAAATAAATAAAACCTGCAAAGACTGATTTTTGAGGTAAAAAAAAATCCATAGATACATGCACTCTGGGATCAGGGTTTATTTTTATTTATTTATTTAATATAAATTAAGGAATATAGTACATAGCAAACCTCGTACAATTTATAATTAGCTTTGAGAAAAAAAGTTCTCCTTTTAAATTGGATGTTAATGGAATTTATCTATTGTTTACATTCCTTTTATCATTTTTTTATTAAAAAAAAACATTTTTTTATCTATTTAAAAATTTAAATGATATGACAGCACATGAAAACACTCTTGCATAGCAGCAATTAAAAATTTATCTATTTAAATGATTTTATAATTATATAAAGAATATTTTTATTTGAGAGAGAATATTAAATGATAGGTGATGTGATTAGGATTTTTGTTATTTGATGTTGTTAACATATACTAGTAATTAAAATAAGGGTTCGATTAAAGAGTGTCATAACTCAAAATGACACAATACAGAAATAATAAATATTCAATTATAAGTTGATGGTGTGTTTTTCTTGATGGCTTTTGTTGACAGGTGCTGCTTGGCACTAAGATGCATTTTTTACATGACTCTTTAGGAGAGCATAGAGAAATTTTATGGGGATTAAGCAAAACATACGTGAAACAAATTATAATTTTTTTGCTAATCAAGTAATTGTAGAACAAAACTGATATATTAAATGGAGTACTTCCTAAATGGGTGTTGCATGACACTCATTAATCAGACACTTGCTTGATATTTGTATACAAATTGCAATTTGTATACAAATAAAGTCAATTGACTTTATTTTTAAAAAATGTTAATACCATTTAATGGAATATTAAATACGTTTTAACATGTCTACTAGGAATGATAGTGGTTTTAAAAAAACTTAAATTGTATATAGTATTTCGAACAATCAAAAACATTAACTTTTTTTTATATATAAATATGGTAAGATTTAAATTTATGTGGTCCACTTTATTATTATTTTTTATCCGATCAAAATATTAATTAGTTTTTTTTGAAATTTTTTTTTACGTAAAGATGACATACAAATTTAAGGAAAGCCTTTGTTCAATGGCAAGACATTCTATCACTTGAGCAACCGAAGGGTGAAAAAATTATTCAATAATAATTTATCCCTAGGACCCTAGCTGATCATAACATCTATTTGAGGCTCAATAAATAGAAATCTAGTAGTAGTTTATATAGGTATGCCACGGAAGATAGCAATATGGCAAACTGGTTTAACTACAAGATTCCTAGTTGTAGCAGAATCCAAACCCCACACATTTGCCCTACTTTCTACTGATGTGAAAGACAGTTTCCCATCTTATTCTTGAGAGAGAGAGAGAGAGTAATAAAGCACAACCTAAAGATGCGTCAAAGAACAGCCATTGTGTGGACACAGGACAAAGGGTTGGTGCAAGTGATAAATACACAACTCGCCTGCTCTTTTTGTCAAAGAATTCAAAGTTGAGAGAAGCTTATAGCTTTCAGAAACACTATTATCTCTCTCTCTCTCTCTCTCTGCCTAACCACTTCTCCTTCTTAATCACAAAATAAAAATAAACCCACAGACACCAAGTCACTCGCTGTGCCTAACTTGTTTGGCAAAAAACTGATACTCAGCTAACCAAATATAATTAAACCACAAAAAGTCTCTTTGTGCTATGCCTTAGATAGATGGTTTCCAATTCATGTGGCTCTAGTTTTTCCTTTGCAAATTAACTTAGCTACTTTGTCACACTCACAGATAGGTACGTGAGAAGGACTAACTCCCTCTTTTTTAAGTGTTCTAGACTTGGGTTTCTTTGAAAGCGTGCTCCAAAACTTGGACTTGGAATAAAGCTGTAACTTGTAAGATTGCTAAGAATTTCATTGTCATGGTCATGTGTCATGTCCTTCTCATCCAATTGCACATGCTAAAACATCAAAATGGGATGTGTTCCATCGCAATTTTCACCATTACATCAAATGTTGGTATCATAGTACAGCTTGACAGATAGTGAGAAAGAACATACAGAAAAGAAAAGAAGGTAGAAGATGACGAAATAAAGTTTTCCATTCTTAAACATCCAATGGTGATACTGATTATGTTGTAAAGCTAAAATATGAAGTTGAGACGTGTCAAGAATTTGTTGGTTTAGATTGAATATGTGAAGCTGAACTCTTCCTTTATAGGAATATTCCACATGCCAACGTGAAATATTGCTAATCATTTAGCAATAATAACAGATTATCGACTTGTAAAGGACAGATGTGACTGATACAAATTGTCCATCTACTTTCAGAATTCATTGACAAATGACAGTTAAGGTCAATTTTATGATAATAAAGTTAGTGTTTAAGATAAAAATGGTCCCCCCCCAAAAAAAAGAGTTAGTTTTCAAGATTATCTTTGCTTTCTTCATTGTAAAAATTTGAATAATTCCAGTAAGCAAACACTTCTAAAAGTTTACTGGTTTCTTACTTATTAAGATTGAGATTTAAGTTAAGAGTTTTATATATAGTTCAACTAACATCTTTTGATATTTTCAACAAAGAAATTCAGAATTTAAATCTCCCCTAACCCTTTATAACTATCAAATTAACAAAAAAGATTAAGCAAGGTTTAAGGTTTAAAACTTAACATATATATGTGTGCGCACGAGAGAGTTAAACTTAACAATAAGTAATTAAATCGTTAATTCATTACTTAGCATAAAATATAATATTAAACATGATTGTAATGATTAGTCTCTTAAGTTGAATATATGCTTTTTTTTTTCTTTTAAGTTAATGTCAATCTACAAATGACAGAAGGGGGAGGATAAGGCTCATAAGCAAATTGCAAAATTCACTCTAAACGAGAAATTTAACCTTAAAAAAAAGAGAGTTGGTTTTCAAGATTATCTTTACTTTCTTCGTTGTAAAAATTTGAATAATTTCACTAAGAAAATGCTTTTTAGTGTTTTCTCTTATGTATTAAGATTGGGATTTAAGTTAAGATTTTTGTAGTTTAATTTGCATCACGGGGTATTTTCAACAAAAAAGCTCTGAGTTCACATCTTCCCTATCCCATTATAAATTTATAATTATCAAATTATTTATATATATGTGTGTGAGAGAGAGAGAATCTAAAAATGAGAAAAGGGGGAGGACAAGGCTCATAAGCAAATTTTAAAATTCACTCAAATTTCAAAATTCACTCTAAAAGAGAAATTTAACTAACAAAAGTGTTTAAGCGGCATATCATTAGGTCAAAAGGCCACTAGCAAACATATGTAGTGGGGGTGATTGGAATTACTTCTAGTACTTAGTCCATAGTTAATGATTGATCAACAAAAAGTAGAAGACAATAGATGTGCCCCCTACATAAAGGGCCCCGACCCATAATTTAAAGTGTCTTTTAAGTTCTAAGGGGACCAAGTTCCTTTAAGATAAACTTACCAAAACAAGGAGGAGATAGTGTAATGCCTAGTAAAAGTTGTCTCACATAAACTAATGATAAGGTTGCCTACCCATTTTGTGTAGAAAGTTTTGTTGAGTTGTAAAATTGCTATGGTTAGTTCTTGGATGAATTATTTAGACATGTGTTGCTGTCATGCCTTGAGAAAAGTTTTAGCCACATATGTACTATATCCAAGAATGGCTAATCAAATTATAATTAAGGTTCATTATAACCATTTAGTATTTTTATATGCTTGATTATTCTAAACACATTTAATATATGAATAAGTATATGTCCACACAACGCATTCACAACCCAAATCTTCAAACAAAGCCAAATTTGAGGTATAACAGAATTATTACGATGTAGGCCTTTAGGAATTTTATGATAAGAACTTTTGTTAAATGTTGTAACAAATGCTCCATCGGAATCTTTATCCGCATTTGATTTGCTTCATCTACCATTCTCCAATTCTACATCAAGCCTGAAACAACAAGCACATCAATAAATGTTAAGAAGGACATCACATGTTGTCAATTTTTGATATTTTTAAACATTAAGTAATATTTCCTTATTTTATATGGTTTTTATGGTCACATTCAAGTCCAATTAGAATATTATGCGCAGATTCACAAAAAAAAAAAAAAAAATATATATATATATATATATATATATATATATATATATAAAAATTATGCGCAATTAGGAATGTTATACATGCTGGTTGAGTCTTCTATGCCACATAAATATGCAATAAAGTAGGGACTCGGTAAAATTTGACAATAATTTCACATTCATTCAAATATTAACATATCACCTCAAACATGAGTCTACTATAATATAGTCTACTATAATATGCAATTTGGAATTTCTTTTAAATTTTAATAACCCACATGTGCAATGGTAGACTAATTTGAGAATGTTGTGAATTTTTGTTTTATCCTAGAAGAGCTCATAAATATTCCTAAATGTAAAATGAAAATATATAATTCTTCTATTGATAAAAGTTTATTTTGTTAGGCTTCAAAAAACTTTTATGAAGTTAGGGGTTTAGCCTAAGTTATAATAAGATGTAGTTTGAATCAAGGTGGTCAATACTGTACCAATACCGACCGTACGGGTATTGAAACGTCAACGTTTTATACCGGTTTAAATACCGGTTGTACCGGCCATACCGGCTGATTTCAGGCAAAAAAAAAAGCTTTTTTTTTTTTTTAGTTTTGTAATTTTTGAATTTTGTAAGGGTAGAATGATAACTTATTAGTATTATTTGTTTTCTTAGTATGCAATAAAAAATTAAGTTTTCTATTTTTTATATTGTGTTTTTTTTCTTTTAATTGATACTAAAGTCAAAAAAACCATGAATAATATGTTTTGAATTGAGGTAATGTTTTATAGTAAACTTTTCTATTTATTATAATACACACACACACACACACACACACACACACATATATATATATATATATTAATAAATATAAAAAAAATAACAGTAAACCTGAAACAATACACCGGTATTGACCGGTACCGAAATATATCGTTCCACGAGTCAAACCGGTATAGCCACCGGTACGAGATTAACTCTCTTGATTTGAATAATCTTGTTAAAAAATGACTAGTTATAATAAAATCTATTTTTTTGACATTTTTCTTCTTGCATCAAATAGAAACACATAGTTATGTTGCAATTTGAATTCTTCCCCTCATGTCCAATATCTCATGTTAATAAATTGAAACTTTTTTTTTTGGTTAATTACTGATACAGAACCTGGTTGTAAAACTATTGTCATCAAGAAGTGAATGTTAGAATTCTAAGGATTTTTGATTCATGTGTTCCATTGTTTGAAACGCAGAAAACCTTCAACAGTAAATTAATAGCCAAAAATATACTATCTACTATACAATCGGATATTGTTCTTATTTCATTCAACTCCAAAAATCCATTCCTGATTTTGAAAAAATAAAATGAAATAAACAAACTTACGTCTTTGCAGGAAAAGATGAGAACAAATAATGTCATATGTGGTGTGGAACACAAGAATTTTGATTCTATTGTGATTATATTTAGGTAAGCAAAGTTTGATCCTCCATCTTTCATTCGCAAATGCTCTATCCAACCTTTCTTTTATATTTGCTAATCCCTCTCTTCCATTAGACCAGGTATAAGGATTGCCCGAAAATTTGATATCAATGAGCCCATTCTTATCAATCACATCATTCGGGCCTCCACTAAATGAGCTAGCCACTGGTTTGCCCCCTTTTTTATTAGCCTGGGAGAAAACATGATTGAAATCTCCAACACATAACCAACCTCCACCGAAAACCTCACCAACCTTTTCTACTGCTTCCCAAAAGGGACCTCTATTATTACGGTTTGGAGGACCATACACAAAAGTAATAAGCCATGGCTCATTCAAAGGGTCTGAGAAAATCAAACCATTGATCATATTGCTGCATTTGTAAGTAATTTCTATATCAACTCCATTCTTCCAACCCACCACTAGCCCACCTTTCTTTCCTCTAAGATCAACATAATCTAAATTATAGAAACCTAGAGACATCAAAAACATGCTACACTTCCTAATGGGAATTTTTGTTTCAGATAGGAAAATCACATCTGGGCCAATATCCCTTATTAAGGCTCAAAGAGTTCTTTTTGCCGTGGCCCGAGACAAGCCATGGCAATTCCAGAAAAGAGTAATCATGGTTGCTGTGGGGGCATGTATAGGCCCGCCTCCTCAGCCATTTTGGATTTAGGGGATTCATCATCAATCAAAGTAACAGGGTCAAAAGAAATTACCTCTTGAGAAGGATTACAGGGCACAAGAGCTGCATGTTCTCTGGCAAGTTCCTTAATCTTCTACTTTCTGTTTACCTTGGACCTTCCCATGGTTTTGTTTTGACTTGGATGATTATAAGAATTGGACTGTGACTCTAACTTGAGAAGACCGAAGCCCACTTTGCTTAGTTTAAGGGCTCTTAAATTAGCTGGGCTCCCCACTTCCTCCAATTTCCTTTTACCATGATTAAAAACCTCAGTTTGATTTATGGGCAGTTTACTTTGGGCCTTAGATGAAACTTGTGCTGGTTGCTCACCTTCATTATAATATGTTGTCCATGATAGCACATTATTTTGGGCCTTGGAAAGCCCAATAAGAAGAGATGGATTACTAAGACCCGAGTCAAACAACAAAGGTTGATATTCATTGGATTAGGGGGGGGGGGGGGGGGGGTTCTTGTTGTAGTCTAGAATCTTCAATAGTTGTACTAGACTTTGATTGGGTTGATAGGAATGGTTTAGTTGCAACTGGACAATCTATTTCCATGGGAGTAAGAAAGGTTAGAGTTGTGGGTTCAGAGACTTCTGGTTGGATAACTAGTTGGGATTGGGTGGGAAGGTTTGAGAATTTGCTTAGAGAGATGTGTTTTGAAGTGACATAATCAATCGGATTTTCAAACCTTGTCAGATTATTCCTCGATCCAACTGCTTGGGTTTCCTTGGTTCTTGCATCCTGCAGCGCGTGTATTCTACGCTCTTCTTGCTCCTGGGCTACTGCCTCCTTCCTTCCCTCATCTTCCTCATCACTAGATTGATTACTATCAGCAATGAATTCCACCCACCATGAAGTTCTTTTACTAGATGCTTCTGCCTTTAACCATGGCCCAAATCCAAATGGTTCCTTGTAGTTTGATTGCACTTCTGCATCTGCCCAAAGGCATCTTGCTTTTAAATGACCCAACCTACCACATTTGAAACAAAACTCTACAATTCTCTCATATTTAAACCGAATCCAAAGATTCGGTTATTTGTTTCTGTCCAGAAAAAATCCACTCATTAGTGGGTCTTCAACCTTTAGTTCAGCCTTTACTCTTAAGAATTTGCTCATACAAACTCCCCCACTACCAGTAAAGTCCACCTCTAACACTTCTCCCACTAGAGCACCAATCTCCTCTGCATTTTCCTTCGACATTTATTCAATGGGGAGTCCATGTATTTGAACCCATAAAGGGATACTCGAAAAATCCATATCCTCAACTGACATATTCTAGTGCCATTATTTAAGGATAAGAGGAAACCCTTCAATATTCCACGGCCCCAGCTCTAGGATCCTCTTTTTATCTCCTTCACAAGCAAACTTGAACAGAAAAATATTTTCCTTTAGATCTACAATCTGTACACCTTTGGAGGTCCTCCATACTTTTAGAATAATAGCCCTTACTACATTTTTGTTGATGTTTCTTTCTGATAGAAGCTTTCCTACCAGACCTATATTGAACAGTTCTTCAACAGCCTTTTCACTAGCTTTTAACTTTACTGCCTTACCTGTGCATCTGAGTTTCTTTGTTTCATCAGTTAAAGCTTCTACCAGCATTGATTGGTTTTCCATAGGAATAATAAAGTGGTTAAGGGGTGGAGCCCCTTGCCCACTAGCACAATTGGCTCTAATCAAGAAAAAGGGTTATAAATTTAGGATGGGGTATGGGTTTGGCTAATTAGGTAAAAGAAATAAAAATGGTCAAAAGATATTCAGGAAGGTATATCCAACAAGGGAAATTTTGATGGTCAAAGTAGTAGGTGGAGATGGAAAAAAGGGGATGCAATGTGTGACTACAACCTCATTTTCAATCTTAATTAATGGCAACCCTTATAGCTTCTTCAAGCCCAAGAGAGGGTTGAGACAAGGTGATTCTCTCTCTCCCTTTCTGTTTATCCTTACAACTGAAGTTCTTGCTAGACTCATAGAGAGAGAAGCAGTAAATAACAAAATTATTGGATATAAACTAGCCCCTGACTTGATGCCAATCACCCACCTTCAATTTGCAAATGACTTGTTCATCTTTGCTCAAGCAGATAAGGAGAACATGAGGAGTATCAAAGCATGTTTAGACACTTACTCTAATTGGTATGGTCAAAAGGTAAATTTCTTGAAATCAGTGATACTTTTTAGCAAAAATGTGAACCAAGGAGTAAGATCTCAGTTGGCAAACTATATTGGAATTCAGAGGTCCAATAGAAAAGAAAAATACTTAGGCATTCCTATGGCTTTAGGTAGAGACAAGAAAGCTGCTTCTGAGGAGATCATTGAGAAAGTGAGGCAAAGGTTGGTTGGAAGATGAAGACTCTTTCTCAGGCAGGTAGAATTACTCTAATTTCTTCTATGGCTTCCTTTATTCCATCCTATCAAGCTTCATCTCTACTCCTTCCAAAACAAGTTTGTAATAAATTGGACGGCATGAACAAAAATTTCTGGTGGGGTTCTAAAGAGGAAAACAAAAGGGGTAGTTGCCTTAAGGGCTGGGATTCGATATGTACCCCTAAAAGTGTTGGTGGGCTAGGCATCAAGAAAACAGAAGATATGAACAAAGCCTTGGTGGCTAAAATGACTTGGGAGGCTGCAAGTAATGTTGATAAGATGTGGGTTAGAGTGTTCAAAAAGAAATATGTGAGAAGCAAAAAGTTAATGAGAATGTCTGTGCCAAAAGCAGCATCATGGTCTTGTCAAAGTATTTTTGGTGGTAGAGAAGTGATAAAAAAAAAGGATTATGTCACAAGATAGGCAATGGATTGAACACTTGGATATGAGAAGACCCATGGATTCCAAATGAACCTAATCTAATCCCTCAAGTTCGAAGTGGAGCTACCTGTGAAGCTTATTTAGTGGCTGACTTGATTGATCAGGACTCAAGACAATAGGATAGAGGTTTACTTTCAGATCGTGGAGCTACCTGTGAAGCTTATTTAGTGGCTGACTTGATTGATCAGGACTCAAGACAATAGGATAGAGGTTTACTTTCAGATCGTGGAGCTACCTGTGAAGCTTATTTAGTGGCTGACTTGATTGATCAGGACTCAAGACAATGGGATAGAGGTTTACTTTCAGATCTTTTTGAGCCAACTACAGTCAATAAAATCCTCAGCATTCACCTCTCTCAACAATCAGTCAATGATCAAGTTTTTTGGTGCTTGAATCCCTTAGGTGAATTTTCTGTGAAATCGGCTTATAATGCTATTAGAACTCCCATCTCAACCTCTCATCCTGTGATGCAAAGCAAGGATTGGAAGCAGTTGTGGAAGATGAAAATTCATGCTAGGCTCAAAAACTTGTTGTGGAAATTGGCTTGGGAAATCCTCCCTATAGCTTCTATTCTAAATAGAAGGTTTACTCTCCCATCAAATGAGTGCCACTTATGCAGCAAGGCTCCAGAAACTTTGGAGCATTTATTTTTGCAATGTGATTGGGCTGCTCAAGTTTGGCTCCTAGGCCCATGGTCGTTGAGGTTGAATACTTTGGATTCTATATCCATAATAGATTGGGTGAAGATGATTATCAACCCAAAATCATTTCTGGCACTAGATGATGAAGTTACAAAAGAGTTCCAATTATTTGCAGCTATTATGTGTGACTAAGTATGGATGAGTAGAAACAAAGCTTGTGTGTATGGTATCAAAATAGCCCCGGTTGATCTTGCAAGGCAAGTGTATAAATCCTTTGAGGAACACAGGCAAGCTTGGAAGATTCATAGTAAAAATTCCTTTAAGGACAAAACATGGGTCCCACCTTCACCAAGTTGGATAAAATTGAATTTTAATGCTGCAATTAGAGAAGGAAAAACATCTGTGGCAGTAATGGGAAGAGACCAGGAAGGTAACCTTGTTGCTGCATGGGCAAAGCAGCTGTGTCCAGGTAGCCCATTATTTGGTGAGGCAAATGCAGCCTTATTGGCCATTCAAAAAACAGCAGATGCAGGTTTTAAGAATGTTGTGATTGAAGGAGATGCATGAAATGTTATTAAGCCCCTGAGAAATCAAGGGTTTGTGCCTCATTGGAGTATTAAGTCTGTGGTGGAGGATATTTTGTATTTTGCTAAAGGTTTTGATAATGTAAATTTTTCTTTTGTTTTTAGGGAAGGTAATGAAGCAGCTCATCTTTTAGCTAGATGGGCTACCTTTTTAAACTGGAATGGACCAGTACTCATCTCTATTCTGTTGCCTCTGATTATTCAAGTTTTGGATAAAGATGACTACAGGTCCAATCTGGATTGTATATTTTTGTTTTGCAATAAATAAAGTATTTATTTAAAAAAAAAAAACCCTTTTTTTAATACTTTTGGGCCAATTTAATTCAGACACTGAAATTGGTGTCTATAAGTCTATAACAGGCCCCAAAAAAAAGTCAAAAACAGCCATAAATGGCCTAGCTAGACAAAATAGACTAACGGGTTTATCTATGTAGTTTGGGCTTCTATTGTGTCAATATCTTCAGGCCTACTCTGACTAAATTTTGGGTATGGTTTTCACTTTCCAGTCCTAGGTCTAGCTACAACTACAAGGCCATTAATGAGAGATGGATTTCTCTATCAACAGTGGCCCTAATCCTAACTCCTACGGTCCTTTGACCATCCATTATTGGTTTCCCTGCAATTCTCACGTACAAATGTTACGTTAGGAATTGGTTTAAAAAGTCAATTTTTTTTATTATTTAATTTATTTTTGTTATTATTTACAGGTTCTATTATACGGGTTCTATTTCAACTATCTTTTAATTTTATTTATAATATTTTCAATAAAAAAATTTTAATTTCAGTTAATTAAATTGTTCCCAAACAGACTCAAAGAATAAAAATTTAGTTATATAGTTCTTAAATTCAATAATGTAATTGTATTGATTGACGAATCACATAGTTAAATTTAATTATTCTTAAAAATGATAACATTGTAGTGATCAATACAACCATGCTTGAATTTAAGTTTGGCCCCAAAAACAAAATGACACATTTGTGGAAAGCTTTTTTTTTTTTTTTTTTTTTTTGTGAGAAGAAGCATTTGTTGCAAGCTGTAAGTATATGATCTCGGTTTTTTTACAGGTTACTTTTCCTTTTTCATTGAGCCAATTCTTATTTCTTTGGAATGCCTTGTTAAACTGACACAAGCACAAAATTTATGCTAGAGCAAATTTCATGCTTGTAGATCCATTTAATGCTTCTCCAGTTAGACTGGAGGCTATGCTTAAAAGTTAAAAACTGTTTTCCTGCCTCATACTAGGAAATGTGTGAAAGCATTAACAAACCCTAGCCTTAGCTTATCTAATTTTATTTTTTTTATTGAAATTACTGTAAAGAAAATGTAAAATTATATATTCAACTATTTCACAACTTTTAAAATTTTTAATTTCAATTATTTCACAACTTCATCATTGCTATCTAAATCTTTTTTCTTTTCTTTTCTTTTTTTATTAATGTAATGTTGCTTTCATTTGCACTACCACTCCAGACCATTTTTATTAAGTGCTAATTACAATATATTATATTATGACCTCAATAACTATGATTTTTTTTTTTTTTTTTTTTAATCATTAGAGATATTGAATTCCGCTTTAGGTACAAATTGTAGTAACTATATTGTATGACTCCAATAATTTCACCCTATTTTTCCTAGCAAGACTTAACTCCACGAAAATTGTCCTTGTGCACGATTCATCAGAATTTTATTTTATTAAAATTAAGTACAAAAGAAACACAATTGCAAGAGAAAGTAGTTCATACATGTAACTCAACTGGTAAAAAAACCAGTTAGCTACCACCGCATACTCTTGGTGCGATGGTTACTCCATAAATATAAGTGTTTGTGGGGTGTAGGGGGCAAGGGCCAGGATTCAAGTCTCCAGAAAGGAGCTTCACACACATATACACTTAGATTAAGTTAGAGTAGAATTTCTATCTTATATAAAAAAAATATATATCAATTAGCTCAACTAGTAAGATCTCTAATAATTGAATAAAAGATCTGGGGTTCAATCCCGACCTACACCAAAAACCGTTAGTGTCTTGGTCTATTAATAAAAGAGCTACTATCAAAAATAGACACCATAGTTTACCTTCCACGAACACATTAGTACACATACCTAACATGTCTATAACTATTGCATAATATTTTGCAGTCAAAACATTGAAACTTCTGTATTATCAAAGAAAAGTCCAGAAGGCTTAGAATCAGGCATCAAAGCCAACATCAAATAAAATAAAACAACAACAACAACAATCTTTAGCCTTATTCTGTCTTTGCCTTCCACGCACACATTAGTACATGCAATCAAAACGTTGAAACTTCTGTTTTATCAAAGAAAAGTCCAGAAGGCTTAGAATCAGGCATCAAAGCCAACATCACAGGGCCTTTTGCAGCTTCTTCGGTAGTCAAGACCCCAGCGTTGTAATTCAAATCCGTTTTGGTAAATCCAGGACAAACTGCGTTAATGGCAACTGTGGGATACTTCTTTGCTAGAACCCTTGTGTACGCATTCAGAACTGTCTTGGAGACAGAATACGCTGAAAAATTATTACTAGGCCAACCTTTATCTTCTATCAAATTCTCCTTCACATCTTCTAAGAACTCTTCAACCACCTCATCCACTTTCTCTTCTGTGAGACCATCCACATCTCCTAGCTTCTTCTTTGCATTCTCATTTGAAATAAACTGAAATACAAACACAAATTTTCAATTTAAATATTTTTTCTTTTTTTCATCTTGGTCCAGAAAATTCTAGCACCATTTGTTTAATGCATGTCAAATACAGTTTCAAAGCACAAATAAAAACATGTTTATATCATCTAATTATCAGGAACAACCATAAAGTTTTCAAGTTATTGGGGAATTTACACACTCATTAGTGTACACTCCATACACATTATATCTGCAATAAAAAAAAAAAAAATATATATATATATATATACACATTATATCTAGAATTTCGTGCATAATTTTCACAATTTTTTTCCAGATATTTATAATAAAATGTGAACGATGACAGTGTGTACGGATCATGTACTCTAGTGAATGTTTGATGATCAGGACTCAAAATACTAAATCTAAAACCAGTTTTACTCCAAAATATTCATAATCTAATATTATAATAAATGTGAATAGTAAAACATCAACAATATCATAAATAAAATTTTTTTTATTATCCTTTTATCTTGTATTTAAAAAGTGACATTTCAGTTTGCTTGCAAGATTTAAATAATAAAATTGTGATATTCCTAACTAGTATTACTCTTTAAATTGTCACGTAATAATTTTATTAACCATGTGATTACAAAGGAATTGTGCCTCTTTTAAAAGTATCCTACGTATATGGTGTATACATCCAACCTCTTACAGCCTATAGGGCCACAAACTGTGACGGATGTAATGTATATACCCGATACATAAAATACATTCTCTTTCTTCAGTGGTAGCATGTCTACTATGACATAACTAGAGGTAACTAGCTTCTTTGGTTTAATAATATTTTACCTCAAGCTGTCCCGAGGTGGCGGAGATGTTTACTATTCTTGCTGATTTTGATAACTGAAGAAGTGGAATAAGTTCTTTGCTCAAATGCTTGATCCCATAATAATTTGTTTTGAAAGAGTTCACCGCAGATTCATAAGTTTGCTGTACAAATTTCTTAAAGGCTCCGGCATTTGGACCTGCAACCTGTTATCGCATACAGTGGTAAACGATCTTTCATACATGTCTAAGTTAAATTATTTGATTACTACTTTTAATTATTCATCTTGCCATGTTACCAAAATTTTGGATTATGTCCTCAAATTTTGAAATACTGAAAAGATTATATATTACACTGAGAGACTCACATCATCAGGACCAAATTTTAAGTCTTTTGGATCCACTGTACCAACTGTGGTTAATCCATTAACCGCTGCGTTATTTACCTGCATAATAAGAACAGAATTTCATCTAGTTAAATTGGGTTTCAATTTCGCCAAGCTAGCAAAAAATAGAAAGAAAAAAGAGAAAAATAATTCATGGTTTATCTTTATTTAAAACTCTATATAGAAAAATAATTTAACCATAGTTGTCTTTTTCAAATCTCATAAATTATTATTTGTCTCAAAAGTTTAAATTGTTAAAAAATTATTGATTTAATCGTTTAATCTAAGCTGCTATATGTGAGTTTTTTTTTTTTTTTTTTTTTTTAATTTTATTTAAATAAGAGGAGATGTGGAGACAAAAATAGCTTAACTAGAAATTCCTACTATGATGACAGTGATAAATTTTGAAACAATTAGCAATGTATTAGAATCAAAACACCATAATATAATGTATTATCTTTGTTAAAATCAAAATTTTGCTAATCCCAAATTCTAGGAAAATGGTTGCAACAAGTTAAAGAAGCAATTAAACACAATCTTCACGATCACATGCAAGTAGTAGTATATATAGAGTCAAGTTCAGAAGATGGCTAGAGAGTTGGATTAGCTAGGTACCAATATGTCAAGCTTCCCAAATTCGGTTTTGATGAAATTCACGAAAGCAAAAATGCTAACTGGGTCCGAAACATCAAGTTGATGAAAACTCAAATCGGAGCATCCAGCAGCCTTGAGTATTTCAACAGCTTCAGTGCCCCTCTTCACATCTCTAGCAGTTAATATCACCTTGACTCCATTTGAAGCTAGCTGTTTGGATATTTCAAATCCTATCCCTTTGTTGGCTCCTGTTACGACTGCAACTCTGGTAAAGAGTTTGAAATAAATGCAAAAAAGAAGAAGGAAAGAATAATGAGGATCAAGGATGTCACTAGAATCTCTGGCTTATGTTCAATTAAGAGATTTGAGATTTAATCTCCGCCTACATCAGAAACTGATTGATGTTTTAGTCTGATAATAATGACTATCATCAAGAGCGGACATCATAAGTTGAAACTTTCTTAAAAAAAAAAACTAAAAACGTTATAATTAAAGATCAAATTACCTCTTCGTTTCAGGATTCTTGGTTGTTTCAGCCATTTGTTATGAGCTTAAAGTATGTACCACCAATTAATGCAGAAGATGCCTTAATTAAATTTGTGGTTTGAAGTTGGTGTAAAAAAATGTTAAAGCTAATTGGTATTTATAATTTTGGTTCATTGAATTGTCTCGTTCTCAGTCTTGCTAAACGTTTGCATACGTAAGCCATGACATTTTTTCCATCTAATCCATTCTATTTCTACACGAACGCCATGATGACATCTATGATCTATATAATATTCAACTGTTCTTGACAATGAATTAATATTGACTAATACATCTTTTTGCTCCTCCCGATTGGAACAACATTAAACTTTAGTCTCAAATATATTATATATAGTTTCTCAAAAAATATATTTTTTATATATTGAACTCAGTCAAAGGAACATTTCTACATCATTATGTTTTTTTTTTTTTTTTTTTCGGAAATAAAGATTGCAAAAAGGCTAACAGACAAGAACGGAAGAAAACTATAAAGAACAAAGATAGTGCTTAACAATAAAAGTTTCTTAAATATATATGTAAATAACCAAGAACTTGGTAGTTCAATTGGATGACACTTTTTGGTGTTTTAAAGAAAACATTCAGGATTTAAATCCTAAATCCCCCAATTATCAAATTAGCAAAAACGAACTATAAGGTTAGTATATCACTATATTGTATTACAAATTTTATGAATACTTCAAATTTTATTATATAAAACTTACAAATTGATGTGTAGTCAATTACAAAAATAAATAATTCAAACATTCATTATAACTATTTATACATTCTTGATTATTCTAAAGACAATTTATATGATTCAGTACATGTCCACACAACGCATTCACAACCCAAATCTTCACACAAAACCAAATTTAAGGTATTACAGAACTATTACGGTGTAGGCATTTAGGGATTTTATGATAAAGAACTTTTGCTAAATGTTGTAACAAATGCACCATCGGAAGCTTTATCCACACTTGATTTGCTTCATCTACCATTCTCCAATTCTACATCAAGCTTGGAACAACAAGCACATCAATAAATGTTAAGAAGGACATCACATGGTGTCAATTTTTGATATTTTTAAACATTAAGTAATATTTCCTTATTTTATATGGTTTTTACGGTCACATTCAAGTCCAATTAGAATACTCTGCGCAATTTAGGAATGTTATACATGCTGGTTGAGTCTTCTATGCCATATAAATATGCAATAAAATAGGGACACACTAAAATTTGACAATAATTTCACATTCAAAAATTAACATATCACCTCAAACATGAGTCTCATCTAATATGCAATTTGGAATTTCTTTTAATAGCCCACATGTGCAGTGATAGGCTAATTTGAAAATGTTGTGAATTTTTGTTTTATCCTAGAACTCATAAATATGCCTAAATGTAAAATGAAAATATATAATTCTTCTATTGATAAATTTTTTTTTTATTTTTTTATTTTTTTAGGCTTCAAAAAACTTTTATGAAGTTAGGGGTTCAGTCTAAGTTATAATAAGATGTAGTTTGAATAACCTCATAAAAAAAAGGCCTAATTAGAATAAAATCTAAATTTTTGACATTTTTCTTTTTGTGTCAAATAGAAACACATAGTTATGTTCTCAGTAACACATTGGTGAAATTTGAGTTCTTCCCCTCATGTGCAATATCTCATGTAAACGAATTTAAACCCTTTTTTTTGGTTAATTACTAGTTGTTACTGATCAAAATTCTTCCCCCCCCCCCCCCCCCCCCCCTCCTCCCTGTTTTTCTTGGGCTAAATGGAAACAGAACCTGGTTGTAAAACTATTGTCATAAAGAAGTGAATGTTTGAATTCTTAGGATTCATGCTTTCCATTGTTTGAAAGGCAGAAAACCTTCAACAATAAATTAACAGCCAAAAATCCATTCCTGATTTTGAAGAAATAAAATAAAATAAACTAAGTAACTTCTTTGCAGGAAAAGATGAGAACAAATAATGTCATATGTGGTGTGGAACACAAGGATTTTGATTCCCTTGTGATTATATTTAGGTAAGCAAAATTTGATCCTAGTACCTTTTTCACTTTTGGGCCACTTCAATTCTCACACACACACACACAGAAATTGGTGTCTATAAGTCTATAACAGGCCCTAAAAAAAAAGTCTAAAACAGGCATAAATGGCCTAGCTGAACAAAATAGACTAACGGGTTTATCTATGTAGTTTAGGTGTCGATGGTGTCAATAACTTCAGGCCTACACTGACTAAATTTTGGGTATGGTTTCCAGTCCTAGGCCGAGCTACCACAACTACAAGGCCATTAATGAGAGATGGACTTCTCTATCAACAGTGGCACTAGTCCCAACTCTTAGGGTCCTTTGAGCCTTTGACTTTCAATTATATTGGATTCCACGCATGTCTCACAGACAAAAGAATAAAAATTTAGGCATATAGTTGTTAATTTTCTCAATTAAATTCAACAATGTAACAATGTGATTGCATTGATCAATGAATCACATAGTTAAATTGTGTTGATCTTAAAAATGATAACAACATGACACATTTGTTGAAAGCTTTTGTTTTTAGAAGAAACATTTGTTGAAAGCTGTAAGCATATGATCTGGGTTTTTTTTTAGACTTTTCCTAATCATTGAGCCAATTCTTATTTCTTTGGAGTGCCTTGTTAAACTGACAAAAGCGCAAAATTTATGCTAGAGCAAATTTCATGCCTATAGATCCATTTAATGCTTCTCCAGTTAGACTAGAGACTGCTTAAAACTGTTTTCCTGCCTCATACTAGGAAGTGTGTGAAGCATTAAACAAACCCCTAGCCTCAGCTTATCAGTTCTTTATCAAAATGACTGTAGATAAAAGGTAAAAATTAAATAAAATAAGTAAAAAATTCACATAAGACCCAAAAAAAACAAGAAAAATAAAAAATAAATTTTTTTAGAAGAAATATAAGCAAAAAATTTGCTTATAATCAAGATCCAATAGAATTAGTATCAAGTCAAAGGAGGTCAAAAGAAAGAATGTGCATCCAAATCTGTTTTATTGCTGTGGTCCTAGCACTACAATTTTCACCTCCATAAAATAAATGCTTCTGCAGATAGGACATGATCGGCCTCAGATATGATCAGGACACTTGAAACTGTCAATTGTCAATGAATGAGTGAGTGAGTGAGAAGGGTATCGTTTTTGTGCTTTTTATTTGTTAATTTTAAAAATAAAGTCTTAAGTTTATCCAAAATTTTTACACATTTTTCAAGCATGATTTCTTGTGATTTAGCGATAGAGTCAAGTTAAAATGATTTTGTTCTAATTACAACAAATTATAGTAACAATTGTGAAAGAAAAATATTGCATCCTTTTTTTTTTTTTTGGGCTGCCTTTGGTCAGTAAAAAACACAGCATGGCACATCACAGTACACTTTGATGGTGAAACCAAAGTAGCACATTTATTTACAACAAGAAGCATTTTTAATTAAACAGGCCCTCAAAGATACCATTCCCTCTTGATGTAAAATTCCTGCTATGTGCTAAAATGCAGGTGATGCTACAACCAGCTACGTGAGGTGAAATTATTGGGTACAACCAGACTTCTAAAGCATTAAATGCAACTAATAGTAGAGGATAATGAAATTATTGGATACAGTGATCAACTTTCACTTGATTACTGTTTTCAATTTTATTCACATTGAATTTAACATCAGAAGAAATTTAACAATTTTTGAGTGCTTTTTACAAGGTCAGAGCATCACTGCATAAGAGTGGTTAGGAGAGAAGTTAGAACTTAGAAGACCATTTGATGGACAAATTATTTATAATTTGACAAATATTAATAAAAACTGTAGAATGTTATTTACAATTTTGAATAAGATTATGAGATTGATTGCTCAACTTTTAACTTTAAAACATCTTGCAAACAAGTGATATTTTATGGTGTTAAAGCAAATCAGGAAGAAGAAAAATACCAATTATGAAATATATGAAGCAGAACATAATAACAACAAAGCATGTACTATAGTAAAAAGGGGCTATCTATTTTTGAACCCCAACATTTACATGAAAGTAAAAGTCCTAGACCACTTAAAAAATGCCCTCTGAACAAAAAAGAAAGAAAAGATAATCTTCCATATCTGTCCATCATATTTTCATCTTTTCCTGAACAAAACCCATGTACAAGCAGCTAAGGAGATATCTACTTTTAGTTTTAGCCTTCCAAAACTTCCTATTCTAAAAATATATTCTTAATTCCAACTGTTCCTAATCATCACCTCAATCTGCTCTTTGTACAGTGGTCTTGAATAAGAGGATGTACAGCTTTTGATCCATTGAGAAATACATGAACCCACCTACTGAATGAGTAACAAAAGACCCAAAACTTGTCCCCACAATACAGTGCCATGCTGGCCCATACACCCCATCAAATTCCTGAAAAATCACAACCACCCCACAAAAATCTTTTACCACATCAATCAACTCACATAACATCAACAAAAAAACCTCAAGTAGATAATAGATTCATGATCAAAATATGAACTAATTACATTGCAATTAACAACAATTGATTACCTTTTTGAGAGTCAAAGCAAGGGTCTTAGAAGTGAACTTTTCCATACTATCATAAGCCTTTCTAGCACAATCCACAACATGGATCTGCATAAATGGTGGTATATCAGCTGAAACCACTTTCACACCATTGCTTGCAAGGATATCTGCTAAGTCAACCTCTGAGTCACAGAAAGACCTCCTTCTGCCACCTCTCACAGCTAATGAAACTGAAACTCTCTTACTTTCACGACAATCTTGAAGATCCTTCATTTCTACATCCTTCAATTTCTCTGACAATCTCTTAACATCAAGCTCTTCACGGGTTTCTTTCTTTTTTTCATTCACTTTCACCTCGTGAAACTTTTTCTTATCCAACTCTTTCTTGAGTTTCTCTTTAGAAACCTCCTTTCTTGCTTTGGTGCTGTCTTTTTCAAGCTTTGGAGCAATAGTTGTTCTGGTGAGGTGGTTTGATTTGGTTAAGGAAAACCTGGAGGAATCAACAGAAACAGTCAAGGCTTTGGCTTGTAAATGAGTGTCCATAACACATGGGGTTGGATGTGGATTGGTGGGGTTTTGGGGTTTATGTGCTTTTCTGTGATATGGGTTTAATCTAGAGAAGTTGTGGGACATGAAAGAGGAGGTTTTAGAGTGTAAAGGGGGATCTGGGTTTGGTCTTATGTGGTGGTGAGAAGTGGTAGTGGTGGTGGGTTTCGGGTGCTTTTTGATGAGAGTGGGATCCATGGATGGTTTGAGTTTGGGTTCTTCTTCTGGTTTTGCTAAGATGCGCCTTTGGGTGGTGTGGTGAGCCATGTTGGTGGTGAATAGGAAAAATTAGGAATTGGTTCAAGGGAAAATGGAGGGGAATATAAGGTGGTTGGGGTATTGGGACTTGGGAGAAGGAGAAAGTATATGAGTTTGGGGTACATGGAAAATGGTCAGTGGTGGGGTTCATTGGGATAGGGACTTGTGTGGTGACGAGTGTGAGATCTATTGCTGTTTTGTTCTAACATGCGCCGGGGGCGGAGGACATGGGAGGTTTGTGCTTGGGTTGGACTGTTGACTTGATTAGTTTTAGGTATCAAATATAAAAATATCCATGTGTTTGTTAAAGATGCATTAATGTCAGCATCATACGTACTATCACATTCAAGAAAGAAAATTAATCTTCATTTTACTTGACTTGAAAGTGAAAGGATCCTATGATTGAAAACTTTCTTTACAAACCTTCTATAGTTGCTTGCATTATTCAATCACTTCCCTCTGAGTGGTCCATAGATTTCATCTCACATGTGTGACTTTTATATAAAAGAACTCGGAGAGAGATAATGACTCTTAAACAAGAATACTTCTTAAGTACTCTCAAAGAACAATGAAGGGTATTTCTTATTCTCATATTCATGATAGAATCCACTCATTGAATCCATGGTAAAATTTATCATGAATGTAAGGGAAAAGAACATCATTTCGTTATATTACGAGAATACCTAAAAATTTTCTCTTGAACAAAGTTGTTAGCTGAACTCAAATTACTTCTTGGATTGTGGAAGTGTAAAACTTTACTTGCCTCAAAAAGGTGATTTAACGTATCTGATAACAATTTCTTTGCTCGCTGAGCAGAAGTTACTACAAGTTTGGTGATACAGTTGCAGCGGTTATGTATTATTGAACTTTTTAAATTGAAATGTAGATCATGCATCAATTCATGAAAAATAAGAATTAAGAGAGAGAAATACCATAATGGCATCTACTTTTTGGTAGAAGCTGACTAGGATTACCCAAAATTTGTAATAGATTTCGTCGTGATGGGCAATAAAAATAGGGCAAATGACCGTAACCAACGACAGTGTCTTCTACAGAAGCATTGAAGCACATGGCTCTCATTATTTCCTTTCTTATATCTTATTGCTACGTGTCCTTTAATTTCACGCCGATTTTTGCAGGCCATTCCTGCTAGTTGATTATTTTTGGAAACATGTATTAAGAGGTACACACAAATGTTAACAAAAAGACATACATCACGAGAAACAGAAACAGTTTTGAATTTTCTAAACAAGAACATGTGGTGTAACCTCCCTGACCTCTACATCCATACAAGTGGACTGGAGAAGATTTCATCAAACTGGTTTAGAGTTGATCTTTTTTTTTTGAGAAACATGCCAGTAAGGCTTTATTGATGAATATTAATAAAGAAACATGTCGAAGAATAACAGATAAAACATCAGGTGGAACATCTTCTAACCAGACTTGCTAATCAACTAAGGCTTAGCTGGCTAATAATACATGTGCATCAACGACATTACTGCTGTGTTTTACATGGTTTAGAGTTCATCTTTCTCCTTTGGGATGTTAACCCAAAATTACATCCAAATACACCACTTTTAGTGAATAAAAGAAGACTACAAAAGAAAAAAGAAAACAAATTCAGCGGAAAAGATATTTCAAAAAAATTTATTTGCTCTTTTTGGGCATAAATTCCAGTAAAATCTATACATTGGTCAGAAGTATAACTCTGAATTCTTATGCATTTGGGCTATAGTTTGGCTTTTAGGTAAGAAAATGAAAATCATCATGTATGGGTCCCAAGAGTACAATAAGTTCCGAAAAAGTATGTCTCCTCCCCCACTCCCCCTGACTTTTCAGACTCAAGTCCAACAAAAGGAGGTTTTTATCATTTTTTTTTTTTTTTTGTGAGAAACAGCGAAGTCTATTCCACGTATTTGAATTTGATAAACATGATGTTTGGTTAGAATGCTCAAATGGTTGTCAAAAGATTCTTCCATTGAAGAGTCTCTAGACTATGTAAGGAATTCAATTCGATCTCATGCAACGATGTCTCAACAACACCATCACAAAGCACTTCTATATCTTTCTCTACACAGATTGAACATTAAAGATGGATATATAGATCTCACTTGTAAGTCGTAACTTAGATAACTAGAGTACTATTTTCCAAAGGTAGACAACAGTATAAAATGTGAAGACCATTATAAAAAGAAAACAATACATCAGTCTAGTTTTTCAATTCTTGAACATTTTTCTTTTGTACAGCTCAAGCCTGCAAGAAATTTTTTTTAGTTTACAACGTCAATACACAGAGCGCTGATTCAGAAGAATGATACAACACAAGTTTCTGATTCTCGTTGACCATAAATGCTGAAAGGGTAATAAAACCTGGATTTATATTTTCCTGAACAGAAACTATAATGGCTCTGAGAAATTGAAACAAAGAGGTGCTCGACATTTCAGAACTCAGCATGGTAGCATTGCCCAATCAGAAGATGACGTACCTTGACAGGAACCCCAAAAAAAAAAAAAAAAATTTGAGACTGATGTTATGTGAAGGATGCTGATGTCTGACCTTCTAATTCCATGGACTTGGTAGCCGAGCATCTCTAAAAGCAGATGTACCACCAGATGCTGCAGGGGAAGGAGAGGATGGAATGTAATTTGTTCCTGATACAGATAATGTGGGCAGGTTTCCAGAATTCCCCGGATGCCCAGTGGGAGCAAAGCGTGATGGACTGCCGGTTGCCACTAAACTCGTACGTGAGGGGTGTGAAACCTTCACATAAACATTACATACTTGCATTAACATGTTGTGCTTCATAATAATAAACCAAAGGGCTCCTAGTAAACTCCTTCTAGTCATCCAATGTGTCAACCATCATATTGAAATGAGTAATGGCTACTTTTTCTTTAGTCAGGAAAGAGTCTAAAATTTTTAAATGAATGGGCAAAATGATTATCCACATGGAAGGAGAAAAAAAAGGGAGAGGGTATGCACTTGGCACAACCATAGTGTGCAAGACACAACTTTTATTTATTTTTTTGATAAGAATATAATATGATTTTTATTATATAGAATATACTATGATTTTTATCTAAGGTGCCTTGGTTAAACATTTAGCCTGTTTTTAAATCTATTACAAACACACATGTACATGTACTACACCACATAGGACTCGTTTAACAGTAGACTGTAGTATAGTGGTACTGGTAGAGTACATGCAACAAAACCTTCACGTCTAGTTTCAAATAATCCTCTCAATAAATATGTTACTATTTAGAGTCAATAACTTCTTTTCATTATATACTATGAATCTTTCAATTAGAGGCTATTATATATATTATGTTTGAATAGTGAGTGCTATACTTCAATCCGGCAAGTGCTTGTGCTTTCTGCCTAAGCTCTAAGAGGCGTGTGTGCTTAAGTGTGCTTGACAGCTTTACTAATACTGCTTCACCCTCCTCTCTGTTCTTACTATCAGAAGAATTGCTGCTTGAGCTATGGCTCATTTTCTCTTTTCAATAAATATACTGCTTCACCCTCCTCTTTGTTCTTACAATTGGAAGAAGTGTTGCTTGAGCCATGGTTCATTTTCTCCTTGCAACAAATAACTTCCTATACTGTTATTGTTTCCATTGTTTAAGTCAGACCAGCCAGAACTTGGTCCACAGCTTGTACCTTACAATGGGCTATAACCTGGGCCTTTCATATGGCAGTAAAAAATTTAAAAGGCTGTGGTGAGCATAAAAATGATTGGTTAATTTCAGAGATGAGCTTATTTAGCATGAGACCAACTCAGGCTGCCCCATTTGACAGTCCTACTCCTACCTTAAATCTTTAAATAAAAAACGTGCATACTCAAGTTGTAAGTTCTCAACAAAAACTCAATGACAAAACAATCACGACAATCAGAGGTAAATAAAATGTGAAAGAAATCAGAGGAAATTAATACTTAAGTTATAAGTTCTCAACAAAACCCAATGAAAAAACAATCATGATAATCAAAAATCAATAAAATGCAAAAGAAATCTGAGGAAATTAAAGCTGGAGTAAACAGCATGCTTAGATACTTCGCTACATGATACAAGTCATAGTAATTTGTAAACATTACCATGTGTTGATTATAGACAGGCCTTCGAAGAGGAGACTCTGAAGATGGTGACATACTGCTAGTCCGAAGCACATGGCGAGGATTAATGCTATGATTTAAAGGATCGTCAGCTTCTGTCCCTTCCATATCTCCACCAAGATTTGCCTCTAAGCCCATCCTCGGAGCAATATGCCTAGTCAATGACCCCATGTCATTTGCGCCATCCCCTTGAAGTGGAACAGAAGGACGAATCGCCATTCCTTGCATACTATTTCGCCTCTTTAGTTCTTCCTCTGCATTCAAGATCTGCCAACCACCGCCAATTGATTATATATACCTATCAAAATCATTGTCAGAGCAAAAAAGGGAAAAAAAGAAAAAGAAGAGCAGTAGAACATAGTTCCAACACAACACAAAGCAATGAGTTATGCACTTATGCATGTAACATCTAAACAGATACCCAAACAAGAGGAGTATAAAACCAAAGCTTACCTGCTTTAGCACTAGTACTAGATTATGTTTCTTAGCATTCAAACTTTCTAACTTATCTTCGACCTCCCTTTTTCTTTTCTGTTTTTTGTTTAACACATCCACTTTGTCGCTTACCTACCAAAAAACACAGTTAAATACAGTAAACAAACATTGTAAAGAACAGAGCCCGATAACTTAAAAACTCATACTTTCAGAATCAAAACCCATGTTTAGCTAGTACTTTTTTTCGGCTAGGTAAATTCAGGGAGCAGGGCTGGTGGGGTTCGAACCCTAGTGCTGAAACCACTCGGGCTTCCCTCAAACCCCAATGTTTAGCTAGTGATTCACTATTTCTATAACATGTCTAAGATTCTTAATGGTGAATACAAATTACAAGCATTCTGACTCTCAAATAAACTAAGCTTCTGAAGGAAGCAATATCGTATGGAAAATTTGTCATTTTCTCTTCATCTTTCTGTACCAATTCATACATACAAAACAATGTCAATCACTCAATTGTTAAGTGTCGAAATCTAAATAAATGGTTACTCTTTTATTGCAATTTGTAAATGAATTAGTGACTAGGAAGATATGGCTATATCTATCATCTGCAAAAACGCAATCTTCACAGACAATTCAAGTTCAATCATAAAAGCCCTTTGTAAAAAAAAAAAGTGATTACCTCAGAATTAGGGTTTGCGATTGCCAAATCAGCCGGTTTTGTTTCGGCCGGCAAAGCTTGTCCATCGACATCGGCACCAACCGCACCGGAATCGATTTTCTCAGGCTTCAAATCCGGCGCATCAACAACAACCGGTTTCACCGAGCAATCACCGCCGTCACCGGTTCCTCTCTGATCGTTTTCCTCATTCTTCGGCGGGGCTTCTTCGCAATCACCGGCCTTTTCTTCTTCCAACTTAGGCTCAACCGAAACCAGGTTCTCTTTAGGAGCTTCGGCTTGCTGGTTCGGGTCGGGGTTTGGGCTCGGATTCGGGTCCGGGTCAGGGATGGTGGAGCGGAGGCGAGAGAGGGCTTTGGAGCGACGGTGAAGGAGAGACTTGAAGTCTTTGAGGGAGAGTTTAGGGGTTGGCATGAGCCATCGGCGAGGCACGTCGGGAACTCTGTGAAGGTTCCCTCTGTATAGCGATATCGCCACCATTTTTTTTCCCGATTCTTCTTTCTCTCTCTTTCTGATCCGAATCTGATTGACCCGTGGATACTCTGTATCTATTTCTGGTTTGCTCTCTGTTTTATTTTCTGAACAATGTAATAGTATAATGAATGGTTTGCTACAGGTCGTTTATTGGGAATAAGATCAATAACTACATCATGTCTTTTTGTTTTGTTTTTTTTTAAGAAACAATAATTCTTGTTACAACACACAAACAAGAAAGTAATATATAGAGTTTTTTAAACAGACTTATAATACATATTATGATATTAAAACATATTAGTTATGTGACTCTTAAAGACGAGAGTTTTATGGAGAAAAACCTGAGATTATAATTTTTTTGAGCTTCTAGTGAGTTCCATAAAGAAAAATTTGGGATAATATTCTTTTAAAAGTTTCCAATGGAAATCAAGTTTCAGAAACTCAGGGTCTATTTGGTAGGCAAGTTCAAACTCATATTTTCAATTTTTAAATAATCTTACACACTTTTTCACCCACACGTATTTTAAAAAACTACAAACAACATTACTTAAACTCTTCTACAAAATGGGCCCTCAAGTTCTTCACATTGGAACTCGAAAAACTTGAGTTCCAAATAAGGCTATATAATTAATTAATTAATATGTTTCGAGTTCCTCAAAAAAAAAAAAACCTAAAAGGTTTTGTTTTCGGTTGCATAATGAATATCTTTTTTTTGAGAAACGGTTGCATAATGAATATGTTTGCAAAGATAGCATAACTGGCAAAAAAGACCTAGATTAGATTTGCCACGAGTTTTTTAATTAAGAGAGAAAAAAAAATTAGGCTGAGCTTATAAATAGGGCAAAATTTGCAAAATAATAGTAATTATTTGAATTATATTAGCACAATTTGAAACCATTTTGGATTTTACATGTTCAACGCTTAAAACTCATCCAAATCAGTTGAAATCAAAATATAATTTAAAAAAAGAAAAGAAAAAAGAGACCAGATTCTGAAATAACTTCAAAATATTACCAATTTAAGTAATTGTTATTAAAAAAATATTATTTTTACAAATATTTCCTCTCAAACATAAGAATAAAATACTAATACCAAATTCAACCAAAACTTTTTTTTTAAATACTCACTTTGCTCCCTCAATACAAACGACACTTAAAACCATTTGAAAGTTCCTTATTCATTGCTTCTCTTTAATAGCTTATCTTGATTGTTACAATGACTGCATCATGGCAAATATTTGCACTAGGGAGTGTCTAAGTGATAGATAAATAGCAACTTGGGATGGGGAAGGAAGGAGCGGATCAGCGGAATTTAAAAACGATTTTTTTTTTTTTTTTTTTTTTTTGAGAATCAATTTAAAAACGATTTTAAGTAACATTTATGCCAAATTGGATATTTTTGAAAAGTTTTGGTAGTACCTAACATTAACCCGACCCTAAGGGATAGGTTTTGTATTTTACCAACAAGTATCAAGTATAAGAGCATTAGCCCTAGAGATATAAGATGGTACATCTTCTGCAGAAACTTCAAATTAATAAATAGGAAATCTCTAGTCAAAGGTAAACTTTCTTATGAAGTGCGAACTTTGAAACAATATAATTTTAATATTATGTCAGTAGAGGATGGTCTGCTGGAAAAAAAATAGTGATGCATCTAAGTACATGATAAATAGTCTAAGAACAAACTATTAGAAGTAAAAAACCATAATTTTAAGACAATGATAAACTGTTAGCCCTCAACCCATAAATGCTGAAAAGGTTAGAAAACTTTTTTTTTTAAAAAAGAAACCAATAAATCCTTATTCAGTAATTCTTAACCTACTACATATTTGAACACCATAATGCCATAAAACTTGGGGAAGACTCAGACTCAGTAGTAGAATGGTTCCAGGTTAGGGAAGTCTAACAACATTTCATATTCTTGATATAGCATGGCTTCCACAAAAGCGAAGTCAGAGGACGATGAAGCTTCAAAGTCATTGCTTATGACTGCACATTCTATTGCTTTAGCTTTGGTATTACTTTCTTGAATAGCAGCTTCATTGTCAGTGTCACTAATTTGCAGTATCCCTTTTTGTTTTTGGTTTGCAAATTCTTTTGATGAATACTCGGCAGTGGTTTCTTGTTCTTGAGGATCAGCTGGTTGAAATGCATCATCAAGAAGAAAGTCGTGCCAGCTGAAGTCTAGGGATGACTTTTCTTGCGCCGCTGTAGTAGAACAAGTAGGAGAATATGACACTGAAGATGATGACAAGGAGGCCTCAGCAAAGGCTGGTGGTGGGATGGTCTCATTGTTAGAGCAATTTGAGGCCTCTGTGACAAGTTTTATAGCTTGGAGCTCAGCGAGAAGATCCGATGGGTAGTTGTCAGTATGATTGTCATTGAAAAGGGTATCTTGGAATGGTTCTTTTTTTGCAGTCATCAATTGGCTATTGAAGTTTTGGAATCCCTGTGGTGCAGCTGGATATGGTTCTGATTTTAACATAATTGCACTCTTCAAATCTTTATTAAGAGGTCCAACTCTGATGCCAGGTTTTCGGAAGCCACCAATGTTTCCATAATCAGCAAGTATTTGAGAGAAGGGCTTGTGAGTAACAGGATCGATTCCCATTTCAGAAAGCTTTTTTCTCAACTTGGTGTTCCAGTAGTTCTTAACATCATTGTCTGTCCTCCCAGGAAGTTGTTGTGCTATTATGGACCACCTGGACCACAGAAACCATGAGACTATGAGAGAGAGAGAGAGATTACTCTAGCACTAGTAACAGAAAACAGTCTATAGTTGGTAGTTATGTTTGTTATCATCTTCTGAGAAATGACACAACTTTCTCCATAAAAAATACAGAATAGTAATACATAGCCAGATTTTGGATATTCTTTCCGTTTTTTGTGGGGGCGGGGGGGTGCTGAAGATTTTGGAGTTGCTTTGAAAATTTTGATTGTTTTCTTCAGAGAGGAGAGAAACCAGAACTGCTAAGCAACCTGAGTTATACTATTTTGTAAGAAGCTGTTTCTCTAAAATCCAGAAGAGCGCTAAAGTACCAGGATTTTGGTAAGTTAGATATACCCGGAACAAGGATGAGAAAAACTCAAAAAAGGAATTTAGAGAGACTGGTGGAGACAGCATAAATGCAAGAGTGGGAAAGTGGTTTTAGAATATGAAAATTATTTTTGGATAATTGTAAACTCTGATGCTAATATGAAAAATAAGCTTATATACATGGTAAGTGTTGGAAAACAAATATGAAGTGGAGGAAGCGCAAGGGAATGCATGTGATAAACTCTGCTTTGAGACAGAGTATTATTTCCAGAGTAATTAGAGTTAAATAATTTCTGGGAGGAAAATCAACTTAAAATTGAGAGAAAATAGCAAATATAACTTGTATGCATTGCAACTTTCTACATGAGAAAGAAAATGTTGGAAGAGCAACATGGAATATGAAAGAAAAGAAACAGAAAGCTTAAAAAACAAGATCCAAAAAGAGTTTTATTCCCTTTTAATAAGTATTTTAGAATTAAACCAAGTGAAGAGAGAGAGAGAGAGGAACTACTATAGAAGTTTATAACTAGCCCACCTGCTACCTATAGCTGCATGAAGCCTAACAATCATCTCCTCTTCTTGAGGTGTGAAGCCGTCATGCTTAAGATCAGGCCTCAGGTAGTTAGTCCACCTTAGCCTGCAGCTCTTCCCACATCTCTTAAGTCCTGCAGAACAGCCTCACATACAGTATCAAAATTATCAGTTAAACTAAAATCTGGTTATAATTAGTCCATATTATAAGTCTGATCCAACCCATATAAACTAACCTGCTTTCTTGGGGACAGCTGTCCAGTTGCCTGTGCCATGCTTGGAGACATATGCAAGTATCTTTGCATCTTCCTCTTCAGTCCATAGACCCCTTTTAAGGTTCAGCCTGTCGCAGCAAGGTGGTCTTACCATCTTATCTGTTAATCCAAAAATCACAAAAATGAAAAAAGAAAGTAGGAAACAAAAATAAAAAGAAAAGAGAGTTGATGATGAGAGAGCTAGATAATGGTGATGCAACTTCAAATAACTTGTTTTGCAAATGCTCTTTGAGAGGAAAGAGAGGAGGGAGTAGAGAGGTTTAAAGGTATAACTAGTGTGAAGGCAAGAAAAGCATGATGACTTGCTCCCATTTAACTAAATTTGCATGATGTATGCCATCTTCATTCCAACGGTTTGAGATGAAAATAAAGATTACTCTCTCTCTAACTCCACCATATTCACATGCTTGGCTTCAAGAGCATTTGAGTCAGGTTCGAATCGGGTGAATTATTTGGTTAAACTTAGATTAAATCTAACTAAATTAGTTAGTTCATTGTGTAAAGGAAATGACTAGATCTGTTTCAGTTTCTAATAATCACAAGTTTGACGAGACAAACTATTTTAAACAAACGACTCAACTAATTGAAGAAATGATATTGAACAACCTATGAGTGTCTAGCAACTTGGAACTACCATGCATGCCTCATATATATGTGGCATTAGAAAGTGTTCGGAACCTATGATAATGCTTCATTATTTTCACTACTGATGCATCAATAATCAACAATGTGAAAATAATGGGGTAAAAAAAGCACAGAAATTAGGAAAAAGAATATTAGAAAATTATGTTCAGTTATAAAGTGAATCTTCAAGTTGGTAACTAGGTCTGAGGACAAGGATTTTTTTATAAAAGGTAATCAACATGTCCAGGTGGAATACCACATATGCTTGGAGAAATGGGGGCTTTCACACAGCATGAGTGTTTAATTATGGATGTCCAGGTAGAAAAATGTTACCTTTTAACCTTGCAGCAATGGGATTTCATCTTTGAGGTATGATTCTGAAAATTTGTTAAAGATCAATGGGACCATGTGGTCATCTCTAAGGGTATAAAGTATGAAGGGTGAAAATGGCTAAACGCCCTTTATTTTTAAAGTATGTAGCAAAACATCCATCTTTCCAAGGTCGAGTTCTATGCATATTTTGCCACTTAAATACACATAGAACTCAATTTTGAGGATATCTAGTTTTACGTGGAACTCAATTTTGTTAAAATCGAGTTTCAAAACAGGGCATTTTGCTAAATACTTTGAAAAGACTTTACAAATAAAGGGCATTTAGCGATTTCCTCCATGAAGCCACATCCAACCATATAATAAGACAAATATAATAAAGTAGTATAGAACCTTGGCATTACACAAGAGAAAAGGAAGTAAGTTACAAACAACTAAGTTTAGCTGAGAGTAATTAAGGAGAGGACTAAGTAATATCAGTCCCAATTGTTGGACATTAAAAAAATTTCAAACATGGTTTCCTGGTGATGTGCATGTTTAGAATGACTTGGGATGAAAGGAGGAAAGTATATATTACATGCATATGGCTTTTGCCAAGCTCAGTAGCAATTCTGGATTACAATTCTTTACTTTTGGATAGTCCCAAATATGAATTGAATGGCCACCATGTGATCACTAACATCAATGCTGCTGGTTATGTTTTTTTAGTACAATCTAGTACTTCAGGTATCATGCAATGTTTCTAGACTAAGCACCATGTTTTTTTATACATGAGAGAAATTGGCAGAACTATTGAATGTAAGGGTTTTAGCTAAACAATTTATAATACAATATCAATATTACGTAAATCTCAAAATTTTACATCAAAACAATATATATATATATATATACACACACATCATTCTTAAGATATTATATATTGACAAAATTCTCTTCAAATTCATTCTTGAAGGTGATGCATTGAGCCTGAGTTGAGTCTTCATTGGATTATTAAAGCCTTATCTCAGAGGACATGTTGAAACTTGTAAACACTCATGGAGAATTTTTCCTTATCTTTTGTGCTGAATATAGAGGGTAATGTTCCAGCCCATATCGCAAGTCGCAGCCCAATGGACACCTCTTTTGCATCGGGCTGGGCCAGTGTTCATCTCTTGTCTACCTTCTCTTGTAGTCCAAGCTTTGGAAAGAAATGGACCCATGCAGTGCTCTTTCCCTCTCCATGTTCTCTTTTGGGAGTTTAGTTCAATAAAGTAGTTGCCAAGAGTTATAAAGTTCAACTAACATTACTTTGTGTTTTTAATTGAGACATTCAAGGTTCATATCTCTTCTTTATTATAACTATTGAATTTTAAAATAATTTTTTTTTTTAAATATCAATAGAGTAGTTATTCAAGGGGGTAAAAAGCATCCTCTAAAGTCTAAACCCAATAGAATTTCTCTAAAAAAATTTCTTTGTATGGCCTACTTTCCTAACTTGTTATTAAAAATTTTGTCTAAGCAATCTTTTTCATCCAAACAATTTTAAATTTTGCCTTTACAATTACTTAAAGTAACATAATATCACACAATTTTTTTCAAGATTTATTAAGGTTGGAAAGGTATTACTTTTACATAACTTCATCCATGATACCATGGTTGTCAAAATCTCGATTTGAATCCTACGATTTTATAATTCCACCTGCCTAAAACGATCTGGATCTTTTAAGGATCTCTACGTTCGTTCAAGATCGGTAGGATCGTACAATTCTGACGATCCCAAACGATTTTGGTTTCTTGTAATCTTTTTTAACTTGACAGAATGCTCGGTTGAACCCAAATGAAAAATAACATCTCAATAGACCAAGTTTTGCTATTCTAATGTAGAGAGATAAAGTGCCATGTTTTGAGGTTTTTGATCTTTTTATATGATGCTTACAAATGGATGTAGTGATGTATATATGGTAATTACATCAAGTGGATGCAAATAATTTTTGGTTTTTTATGAATGAATGTATAATTTATGTGATTATTTAATATATCAATGTGTATTTTTTGTTTTTTTCTCAAATAATGTGGGATCTTACGATCTATGATCCACGATCCGATCCTATGATTCACGATCCCACCTACCTCCCACGATATTACGTAGGATCCCAATTTTGACAACCTTGTCTGATACCATTTTGTATTTTAGTATTGTGGCACAAAAGTTATAGGCCTAGAAGAACTGTATTCTAGGTATTACTTTATCACAATTTTTGATAACAAGACATTACATGTTATGAAAGTTATTTTTATGCTAAACACATGTTATGAAAGTTATGACAATATTATATTTCACCTTTTCAACTATTTGAAGAAAAACTAGATTATTTTGTGCTCCAAGGAAGATAATTTTTATTTAATTTCCTACAATTTAACATTCATATATCTGTAAAAGTTATATGATTTAAAAAAAAAAATGTCAAATGGACATTGAGCATTAAGCATTCCTACATTATTTTTAAGATTGTTGGGGGTGCAATATGACCTTTCTGAACTCACAAAAACAACTTTGAAATTAATTGTTCAGGATCACCATTGCACATTTTTTTAGTATCACCTACTCTAGAGGAAAGCTAGAGAGTTCTAGAGGCCATATTTGACACCTTGATAGTTCTCAAAAATTAATTTTGTAATCAGAACTCCAAAATGCAGTTAATTTTTGAGAAAAAAGTTTTCTTAATCATATGTCCCCACCATTGTAATACTTTAAATTATGTGAATTAAATTGGAAGAATGTATCATTCTCAAAAAAAAAAAAAGAAAAAAAAAAAGAGGAAGAATGTATAATTATTATACCGTCGTGTGTTGATCTGAATCATGTAACAACTACAATGAATTCTAATGGAAACTTTATTATAGCATAATAATTGATCCATTTTATGTGGACCACTGAATCATAACGGTCATATCTTTTTCCATTCTAGTTGCAACGTGAGGTAGGTTTCTATTTGTTTCGAAATTAATATTTCTTGAAAAATATTTTTTTTTTAAGTATTTAAAAAAAATTATTCGGTAACAACTTTAAAATAAGTTGAGTTAAAAGATAGTTTTCTTTTAACTCAATTTTTTTTAAGTATTTTTAAAAAAAATTATTCGGTAGCAACCTTAAAATAAGTTGAGTCAAAAGATAATTTTCATTTAACTCTTTTTTTTTTAATATTATTGTAAGGGCGGTTTTTGGGGCCCAGGCCCAGCAAGCAAGCGATTCTGGCCCAAAAGACCCTCGACAATGAATTTGTAGAGAGTGGGTCTCAGAGCTAGGTCTTGACAGAGTGAACGTGATTATTGGTGAACCATGCAACAAATGGAACGTGGGAATGTTTTGTTAAGTTTCATGAGATAACAGTCCATGGGGCTGTTTTAGTGTTTCTTCTGCTCTGTTTTTAGAAAGTCTTTCTTCCTTCTTTTTTTCCACCCCCTCCTTATGGGGACTTTCTTCTCTTATATATCCTCCTTCAATTGATAATGACCTTACATTTGTTAACCATCTAGGTCTCTACTTGAGTGTCTGTCCCAAAGGACATCCTCCTCCTTTTTCTGTGAGTTGCAATGGCCGAGATAATACTATTTTCCTGTCCAATCCACATTAATGCGGCTGGAAAAGTAGCTTCCTTGCATTTAATGCGGCAGTTGTGGTTGCTCCCTGCCCGTCTAGCATTTTCCTTCCATTTAGAATGATTCCTCACCGTGGACAGGGCGCGCGCTGGACTTCCATTTAGTGTGTCCGAGGAGACACTCCTCCTCGGACGACCCTTAAACAAGCCCGGCCCGGCCCAACAGGATTGGGCTAAAAGTCTTCCAACCTTGTTTTAGCTTCCCGCTATGGCTGGGCTTCATCCGGGTCCCAAGGCCCACTGTTGACTGACAAAGTTTGCCCCCACAATTATCAAATATAAGAAAGTGCATAATTTATCTTTGCATAAAGTTTTTCATAAAAACAAATGTAGACTGAGCTACATATAAAATATATAATGGTCAATCCGTGAATCCTCTTTACTAGCTAATCCACATTTTCCTACATGTACCTTAAATGTATTAGCAAATCACATTTTTGAGTTCCACTTTGACCAATTCGGAAAAACAAATAAGATTTTTTATCGAAACAAATGTAAACTAAGCCACATATAAATATATAATGGTCGATCCGTGAATCCTCTTTACTTGCTAATCGACATCATGTATCTTAAATGTATTACCAAATCACATTTTTGAGTTCCACTTTGATCAATTCGGAAAAATAAATAATGAATTCCCCCAATTTATTTCCAAGGTTGTATGTATTCAAATGATTTCTGGAGTCAAGTTAATTTATTGGTTTAAAGTCGTCAAAGTTGAATTTGACTGCCTCATTATATCATTGATTGACATCATAGTCAAGTGTCTAGTCAAATTTCCTAACCGAAGACTCTAGTGAGTGATCCAGGAATTGGTCAGCATAAAAAATTCCAAATTGGTGCATATTGGAACTAGTAGTTCCTTTCTTCCTGGTACCAAAATTCAGAGGAATTTCAGAGCCTCTATGGAAATAGATGCCTGAGGTGTAATACCATTGAGCTAGGGATGGTACACTGTCATAAGTGTCATAGTCATATATTGCACACACCAAAGCTATATGATTCTTAGCAATTAAGAAAACATAAGCTTTATGATTCTGATTTTGTTAAGTGTCCCTTTACCAGTATTGCATAAACTAAACAAAAAAGTACGTAAAATCATGCTTGGCTCTGACTAAGTCTCTACTGAAAAAATATCTAATATTTCGGATGTATACAATATCACACTCATAGCATGAGGATCCCACAACTAATAGGTGAAGCTCACGAATTGTGAGTGTAATACCGTTTGCATCCGAAATATTAGATATTTTTTCAATTGAGACTTAGTGACATATGGAATACATCTAACTATCTAAGTCATTATCAAATTACTCGTGACTTTGATTGTCCTATCTTAATACTTCAATAGACATACCAACCACCAAATGGATTTTTTTTTTTTTTTTTTTTTTGTGAAAGGGAAACCTGTAAAGTGCTAGACAAGCGAGAAGGCATGATGGCCTGAGAGAGATTATTCCTTTATTAGGGAAAAACTATATCATGATTGAGAGCAAGAAAGACACAGACATCTTAAAAACTATACCATTCAGTGAACTACATAAAAGCATAAAACTCCAACGCACACTAACTTTTCACAAGACAGGTCAATTATCAGAAGCTTATGCCAAAAATGCCAACGAAGTGTTAAAATTCAATTTGGAGCATATTATATATCCCTAAATAAGGATCACATTAACATATACAATTATTTATTCTCCTGCTTGTTCTTTTTCTAAAAAAACAGATAGACTTATGGGCAAACAGCTTAGCTATACAAGCTTTTAGCCTCAAATTATAAAATTTAACTTTCCAGAGTAGGAGACAGGTATATCCAGCCAAAAGATAATTCCTTTATTCAGCTATGGATTCCGGTTTTTATTTTTTTATAAAAAATTAGAATAGGATACTTCATGGTTCTTTCTTTACAAATCATATGTTATTGTTAATAAACAATTAAACATATAACCGTTAACTGAATAAAAGATCTATTGTTTTGATATAGTAGGACCACTCTATATCTCTATTTTATTAGACGTGGTTTGATGGTAAGAGTTTTTGTATTGTTTTATTTTGTGAGTTTACTTTGTGAGTAGTTTGAGCGATAGTAGAAGTGGTATTATTTATTATCGTATCGTGATGAAGGTTGATGAGTCTACACCAAAAATCCCTCCGCAAAAAAATGACCACTCTATCTTGTGTCATATAAAAAAGACTTTTAGGAGGTGTTTAGTTGTATTGTTTAAACAACAATTTTCGTTGTTTAAACAATATAACACGTATTTCCACAATATTTTTTTATCCACGTGTATTTTCACAACACTTAAATAACGTTATTAGAGCAAATTACTAAACAGACCCTTAATTTCGTTTTTTTTTTTTTTTATAGGACCACTTTGATTTTCTGCATTGTTTGGAACTAGCAGAAAGGCACACATTCGAGTTCTTTTACTGCAATAAAGGGTTGTTTTTTGTTTTTTTTTTTTCCCTTTAACTTTTGGATGGATCAAAGGCATTAGAATATTACATAAAGAATAAAAGGAAGTAGTTGCATTCCAACGTCAGGGTGGTCAAACTCAAAGGAGTCACAGTGCATTATACATGACTCATAATAATCAATGAGAACGAAAGGAGTTCTGAACGATTCAACGTGCCATGACGTGTATCACACATACCAGTTGAAACTACACGCGGCTCACAAAATCTCACTCGTATTCGTTCTTATTCTTGTTAGGAAAATGTTGAGGCTATGTTTGGTTTGAGGGAAAGTGAGAGAAGGGAAGATAAAAGACTTAATTTGTATGGTTAAAAGAGAATAGAGGGAGAAAAAATTTCTATGGTTTCACCAATTTTTATTTTTAATTTTCCATCTAAATCTATAAAATTATTCTAATACCCTTAAAAAGTTTTAAATTTTGTGTGAAATTATATTTGTATCCTTATTTCTTTATAAATTAAAGGGATAAAAGTGTAAAATACATTTTGTGGGAGAGAGATTTTGTCTCAGACCCCAACAAAAGAATTGTTCGCTTTGGGAATGGGCCGAGGAGACCGATGCCACCCTCACGAATTTGCTCAATCTCACATCGGGGAGAGACGCCTCCCACTCATGCCTTATAAGCTTTTGGCCTAAGGATGAGTGTACCACTACTACACATGTGGAGCAAGTCTCAAAAACTGTCATATGCCTGTACGTAGTGCACTTGGGTGGCATCAGCCTCAACGGTCCAGTCCCGGGGAAGGTGGGGGTTTCCCCTTAAACCCCAAAATGCGCCTTTTATGTGTAGTAGTGGTACACTCATCCTCAGCCAAAGGCTTATAAGGTATGAGTGGGAGACATCTCTCCCCGATGTGGGATTGAGCAAATTCGTGAGGGTGGCATCGGTCTCCTCGGCCTATTCCCAAAGTGAACAATTCCTTTGTTGGGGTCTGAGACAAAATCTCCCTCCCACACATTCAATTTCTTTCATTTTTCTTCTCCTTTACATCCAAAAACATATTTTCTTTTTTCTTTATTTTTCCTTTCTCTTCTCTTATACCTTTCTCTTCTCTCTAACCAAAACATAGCCTAAAGCTAGCTTAATTTATTATAAAATAAAAAATACTAAACATTACAGAATTTTACTACTATACAACATTTAAAAAATTGGATTTTAAAAAAATTTAAAATTAATATTTGATTTTTTTTTTTTTTGTGATTGTTAACACATTAATATATGACAAATATATTTCTAAAAATACTTCTACTTACAAACTTAATTATTTGATAATAATTTTGAATAGTGACACATTAATGTATAACAAATATATTTTTTAACTACTTTTTAATTTTATCTTAAAGTTGATATATCAATTTATAAAGTCAATAATAATAATAATAATAAATCTAACTACTTTTTTTATTTCATTTTTCATCTTAAAGTTGACATATCAATTTATATTAACATATCTTTAACGTCACCTTCATATTATTATTTTATCCCTTATGTCAATCCAATTAGTATTTTCTAGATTATCAGAAAAATAAACCATGGGAACAATAAGAAAATTCAAATGTCTACTTTCTCTCATTGCCATGTTCTTTATATAAAAATTTATACAATTCCTTCTAAAATCATCTCGTATTCAACAGAAACACTATCCCTATTATAAAACAAAAGATAGCCGCTCTTTTGGAAACCCCAATACGAAAAGGCAATAACAAAAGAATTTTAGATGGTTGAATACTTCAATTGCGCCAATTAATTTGCGCGCAATGAGCGTAAAGTTATTGAGAAAGAAAATATAATAATTTACTATTAACAATGTGGTATACAAATTAAAATAAATTATGTCATTCACATGTACAAAGTGGTGCAAAATAAGAATTGTCTTTAAGTTGAATGAAACTTTTTAATATTTTCAACAGAGATGTCTCGGTTTTGAATCTTTCTCATTGACATATATAAAAGGACAAAATTTAACTACAAAATTGATTGTAACCTTAGGTTACAAATTTACTCAATATCTTTTTATTGGAGATGAATTTTGATAAATTCACAATTGGATTACATCTTCTTCTTATATCCTCCATTCTTACAAAATTTCTAAAAAATAATAATCAATAATTATGTCACCAATAAATTTTTTAAATCACAAATTTTTGTAGTTTAAAATTATGCATAATATATAAGCTTATAAATTGTATAGTAAATAATATCCGATTGACACAAAATTTAGCATGTGTATTAAGAGCATAAATCTCATGTAATTCAACGGTTAGATTTTCAAATTATGTAGTAATGTTTATTTTATTGAGTAGGATAATTTTGTAACTAAACTTTGTTCTATATAAAAAAGGAAAAAAAAAATGCATTGGCTAATAAAGAAAAAAAAATCAGTTTATTAGGTGTTGTTCCTTAAAATCTCAAATTAAATTCAATTATGAAACTACATTGGCTAATAAATCATATAATTAATTTAACTGCCATAAATGAAATATATAATATCATTTGTCTTGCATTAACAAATGTAGTGATATATTTGAAATAAATTAGTACATTTAAGGTAACACATAAATAATTGTACTTAAATTTAATTTAAAATTCTCTTTAAAAAATGATTTAAAAAAGTTTTTCTGTTTTTTTCCCCTAACGGAATTTCATTCTTGTGAATAGACCTTATAATAAATTCTTTTTGGAAAGAAGACCTTATAATAATTAGTAGATGATATAATCAATGTGTGAATTGAAGACGACTTGATTCGAACGCAAAAACGTCTTAATTGCCATTATGGCCAAAAGAATTGTCAAAAGGTAGGCTTGAACTTTGAAGTGTTCTGATTTTTCAGAGTCTTCCTAGCTATGAGTTGTTTGGTCTCAGACAAATCCAATAATAATATTGTATTATCCTAAGTTTTCCTATCATTTTTTTCAAGAGCTAAGTCCTCCCCATCCCCTAACTTGACAAAATTTGCATTCAAAGAACAAGGTGTATGACTATCTTTACTTAGAAAAAAAAGAAAAGAAAAAAAGCTACAAGTCGTTATGGCCAGTTGTGAGAAATAAATTTAAGAAATGGATAGAAAGATATAAACTAGGAGTAAAAGCAAAGATGATCAAATGGGAAGGTGAGACCCCATTGAGGAGAAAGCAACCACTAAAAAGTTCTTTATTTTGGTAATAATTAAGGGTGATATATTAAGCAAACAGCAAATTAGTCTATTACGTAAACTATCAGCTTTATCAAAAGCCAATAAATAAACCACTACATGCGTTAGGTTATCAAATATTACAAAATTATCATCACGCACCATTGATGTGATGGTCACTCCACAAATATAAAATTCTTGTAGGATGTGAGGAACCAGGACCAGGATTCAAGCCTCCAAAAGAGAATTTCATACACATATACAATTAGATTAGATTAAAGTAAATTTTCTATCTTGAATAAAAAAAAATATTACAAAATCTAAAGTTTGAGTAAACTCAACTTAGCTAACCTATCCGTTCTTTTCCCGGTAGATGTGCTTTACAGTTATGTTAGGAAATGTGATTCTTGCGATTGGATAGAAGAAGTTTCAACATAAGGATATTGTATGCATTGTTGTTAATCTTGCAGCCACTAAAAAGTTCATCAAATGGAACTTTTATTTTGGGTAATTACCTCTATGGTAGCACAGAAAGTTGCATGCACTTCCCGAAGAAAACAACAAAAGATAACAGTGCCTGCAACATCCATTCTAGAAAAACAAAAGTATTTTATTTAAAAACAGTTTTAGTTCCACAACAGTCAACACTTTTAAAATTTTCATATTGGAGAATAATGGGATGTCCATGTTTAGGTTTCATTATTTTGCATATTAAAATATTCTCAAATTCATATGTTTAGAAAGCTTAAATAGCAGGGTTGGATATGCAAAAATATTAATTTAAACACTCCTAAATTTTAGATAAATTAAAAAAAAGAGTAGTTTTTCACCCTATATCTCTCTCACATTAGTTTAGCTAACTTATTTTAATTCAATGATAATCTCTTATCCATATCCCTTAAAATTAGGCATTTCCATCTCTTTTTATTAAAGACAAGTCAGTTACTAAAATCAACCATAAATAAATGTTTTTCTTATCTTTTTATATTAAAAAAAAAAAAATTCTTTTTTCTCTTAGAATAAGGAGTAGTCATTTCCTACAAGGTAATTCTTTTAGTGTTTTTTTTAATTGTTTTATTGCTCATGATTTTGATTGTTCTATATAATTTTTAGATGCTTCTTTCTCTTTTATTTTTTTGGAAATTTTTGACACTAAACCAAAAAGAAAAAAGAAAAAAAAAGAGCATTATCACACGCGCAAAGCGTGTATGGTAAGGCTAGTAAAATATAAATTTTTGATAGCTTTCATGTTAAATGTATAACAAAAAAATTTTTAAATCTAATTTTGATAATTTTTTTTAAATTTTGAAACAAAAAATAAAAAAACTAAAAGCTAAAACTTTTTTTTGAAACAAACAATTAAAGAGGGCGAGAAATTCCACTTATATTATCCTTAACGAATTATATCTAAGTTTTATCATAAAATAAAAGTATTTTTTAGATAATTATATTTTTATTTTTTTCATTAAAATGTCATTTTAATAAGTTTTTATCTGTATTTTTTTTATTTAAGTTTAGCTACAAAATTGGTTATAACCTTAGATTACAACCTTATTCAATATTTTTTTTATTGAAGATAAATTTTGATAAATCTATCACTAGATTACATCTTTTTCTTATATCCTCAATGTTTGCAAAATTTCTAGAAAATTAAAAATCAATAGCAATGTCATTAATAAGTTATTTAAATTGTAAATATTTATAGTTTAAAATTATGCTTAAAATATAAATGTATAGATCATATAGTAAATAATATCCGATTGACACAAAATTTAATATGTGTATTAAGAGTGTAAAGAACATACAATTCAACGGTTAAATTTTCAAAATAAGTAGTAATGTTTATTTTATTAAGTAAGGTTGTAGTTTTTTTGTATTAATCAGATATTATTTACTATATGATCTATAAACTTATATTTTATGCATAATTTTAAATTACAAAAACTTGCAATTTAAACAATTTATTGATGACATAACTATAAATCTTTAATTTTTTAAAAATTTTACAAGTATGAAGTATATAAAAAAAAAGACGTAATCCAATAATAAATTTGTCATAATTTATCTCCAAAACGTAATCCAATTTTATGGCTAAACTTCCGTGAGAGAGAGGGAGACACCTGTCTATTACGTTACCCTTCCAAGGCACGTACTTTTTGGGTCCAGCCATGCCGGCATTTATATATTTTTGATTTACTAATTAATCTCAGCCTCAGCGGCGGAGTTTTTAATATTAGAATTACAGATTCCCCTGAGATTAATAAAAATATGCTATAAATGCATTTTAAAGCTTCATTTTTTAAATTTGGAGGGTATCATTTTTAACAACAATCCCAAACGCTAGACTACTCATTTAAGCAAATACTTGCTTTGTTGCCATGCGTAAACCTCTGGCAAAGGCAAACACAGCCTGGTTCACAGCCTCAGAGCCCTTTTTTTTGGCTTTTTCTTTGCACCAAGTGGCAATTTCACTCTAAATTATCATTTTATTTTACCATCTGGGTTCTTGCCCGAAATGAGTTAAACGTGGGTTTTAGATAACTTAATTGATAAAATTTTTGATAGTTAAATAATAAATCTGGGTTTAATTTTCACCTAAACCAAAAACTCATTAATGTCTTAGTCAGATGATATAAAATTATTATCAAAAGTAAGAGCATCCTTATCAGCTCATGTAAAGTCCTCTAAAATAGAAAAAGGTGCAAGTTTTACACATTTTAGGCAAAAAAACACCCACATCAGTGGATGTAAAGATGTGTAAAATATACACCTGGATGTGTATATGAACAGTAACCGTGCATATATGCACGGTTACTGTTCAATGTGTAAATAATTTTTTATTCTTTTTTTCTCTCTCCTCTATCAAACTGCAACAAACTAGCGCGACAAGGAAGAAGAATATCCCAGCGCCAGCGCCACTGCCACCACCAAACTACAACAAACCCAACCACCAAACCCAGCGCCACCACCAAACACCGCAACCTAGCACAGAAAAATATCCCAAAATCAACAGAAACTCAAAAATCAACCCAACCCAGAATCAACAGAAACCCAAAAATCAACCCAACCCAAAATCAACAAAAACCCAAAAATCAACCCAACTCAAAATCAATTAAAACTCACTGGAAAACCCAACCCAAAAACAGTACACACCCACCGGAAAACCCAGCCCAACGAAGCCGGATCTGCCACTCGATCTGCTGCCACTACTGCCATCGGGTCTTCCATTGCTGCCGCCGGATCTTCCATTGCTGTCGTCGGTTGGAGGTGGGAGGCGAAGGGTCGGTTGTGGAGGAGAGAGGGAGGGCGAAAGCGAAAGGGAGGCCGAATCGACTGGTGGCTGAGGCAGCGACGGCGGCAAGCTGGATCAGCGAGCTAGGAGTGAGCTGGATTAGCTGGGTCGGCGAGCTGGGAGTGGGTGAGGGAAAGAGAGAAACGGGCGAGCTGGGAGTGGAATCGACTGGTGGCTGAGGCAGCGACGGCGACGAGTTGGATCGATTGGGTCGGCGAGCTAGGAGTGGGTGAAGGAAAGAGAGAAATGGGCGAGCTGGGAGTGGAAAGAGAGAAACGGGCGAGCAGAGAGGAACGGGTGAGCTGAGTGGGTGAGGGAAAGAGAGAATGGGTGAGGAAAGAGAGAAAAACGGTTTTAATACCTAATAATAAAAAATAAATAAATAATATTATTTAATTAGAATAGATTTGTAAAATAGATGAACTGATGTGGATGTTTTAGAAATGTGATAATGTAAAATAGAAAAAGTAGCTTTTTTCGTGTAAAATAGATGATAAATTTACATGAGCTGGTGTGGATGCTCTAAACGCTATAAATTAAAACTCTTTAAAATAAATTATTTAAATGACATTAAAAAATCATTTTAATCAACCATTTCAATTTTTCTTGAGATCGATGCCATTTTTTATTTTTTATTTTGGTTTTATTTATAAGACTTTGGCCTCAAAAAGGAAGTAGTAGTTAGTTTATAATGACTTTGGCTCTTCTTACCAATAGCGATGCATCATAAGAATTAATGCCATTTCCTATGACAACATGTTTGAACAAGTCAACATACACAAGACACTACAAATTAAGCACTATCATTGGTGATCACCTGAAAACCTCGATATGTACTCAATCTCAAAGTATCATTAATGTAATTCATAAGAAGGGATCTAGGCTGTTCTAATGTTGTTTTCTCTATAATAAAAGTTCTCTTAGTCATTAAGAAAAAAAAAATTAAGGTTTAAGGAGTATTAATATAACAATATTTGAATATGAGATCGAGTGTTCTGATCTTTTTTTTCTCCTTCCAATCAAATCAGTAACTTGTATATATATTACTTCTAAGCTTTTAATATGATGGAACCGACCCCTGTTATATCTTGTGTTGTAGATTGGAAAATTTAAATACCAAGAAATTTATAATAAAGGTCAGAACTTATGGTCCGTTTGGATTGAGGGAGAGGGAGAGGGAGAGGAAGGGAGTGTAGAGTAGAGTAGAGTAGATTTAGTACAAAATTAACTTATTTTTAGCTAACTCTACTTTATTCCCCTCCACTCCCCCTCCTTCCCCCTTCCATCCAAACAGGCCATTATTTGGATGCTCGTGGAGGATTCTATTTTCCTATTTTAAACATAACTTATTCTAGATTGAAATAGATACTAAAACTTATCAAACATGGAGTAATTCTTAGCTACTTCCAGAGTATGGAGAATAGTGCTCATTTCTCTCACATTCATAATAGGATCTACTAATTAAATTCGTGGTAGGCTTTATCATAAATGTGAGAAGAAGAAGTACAATTTTTTCATATTTTGAGAATATTTAAGAATTTTCCTAAAATATGAATAACATCTCTACAAACATTAACAAAAATTTAAGATGATGAAATAGGAGTTTTAATTTGGAGTTTCCATCTTGGGAACTCCACCAGATTTAAACTAATTTCAATTCTTTAATAAAACTTAAAACTAGTTTTTATTTTTATCAAGTTTGGTTATCTAGTGTTCTTATAGCATTTGTTAATGAACAATTTTGTGAAAATTTTGATTTTACTTTTATAGGAAATTAGTTACTTTTTTATTTTCCCATAAAAAGTTTATAAAAGTATGAAAAATGTTACATCCACAACATTTTAACAACAAATTTTAAATGGCAGGTTATTATTGGTTGTTACTAATGGGCAAAAAAATAATTTTAGTGACGAGTTCAAATTAGAACCAATAATAACTTAAAACCTATGATTTGTTTGTGAAAATGCTGTAAAAATATTGTGGACATAACGCTTTTTTAAAATTATTTTCTAAATAAATGCCTTAAATGATGCATTTATAACTTCCAAAATAATATACAAATAAATGAGTCTAGCTTAACCCATTTTCATAAAGTTCCAACAATTTGTTGAATTTTTTTTTTTTTGAGCGGTGTATTCAACTTATAATGTTTGCTTCTTAGAATTATCAACTAACTAGAACTCACATTTTTGAAATAGTTTTAACCGGTAACATTATGATTATACTTTATAATCAGGCCAAAATATCAATTGAATCCTCGTGCGGTCAGAAATTAAATCCTAATATCAGAAAAATAGATTTTACAGTCGAGCCAGAAGAGACAAATCAATCAGTACATTCAGGTACTGTGCAAAATTACCCATCATTTTCCAACCTTTTCCTCCCAGGCAGTGATGATTACCACAAGAACAAGAAAAACTCACTCAAAGCGAGTAGTCTACCTGCGAGTACACCCTCCCCTGAAACCCCACCACTGCATTAATTTATTTAGACTATTCCTTTGTCTTTTCTTTTAATTAAAAAAACTTCACCAAACTCCCAAAAAATCATTCAAATTTTCAAATCCCAATTCTCTTTCTCTTTCTCTTTCATTTCCTTTTCAACGTAAACTAAAAAACTGTCATATAAAAATTAGAAAAAAAGAAAAAGAATTCAGAATTTACCTCTGGTTCCAGGAAAAAGCTTTCTCCGCCGACCTCCAAATCAAATCACTACTCCCAAACACGCCCTTATTACACGCTTATGCCCGTTGTTGCTGACCTAACCTTCTCTCTCTCTCTCTCTCTAGCTTGCTTCTTTTTCTTTTTTTTTTCAAATTCTATATATTCTTTTTTTTTCTGTAACCCATTTCCCATTCAAATTTTTTGAACTGTGAATCGAATTGCATGTAAAAAGATTGATAAAGATTTTGAGGTTTTGAAACAAATTTTGGGGGGTTGGCTTTTTGATAATGAAGAGGGCTAAATTGGAAAAGTTGGATACTTTCTTGTCTCTGAGTAGACAAAGATCGATTCAGATTCTGATCGTTTTGGGACTTTTGTATATGCTTCTTGTAACCCTAGAAATCCCCTTCGTTTTCAACTCTGGGTTCAGTGCCGTGTCACAAGACTCGCTTTCTCGGCCTCCTCGGCTCGAATCGGAGGAGGATTTGGAAGAACGGGGAGCCCCAACTCGCCCAAACAAGCTAATTTCGGCCAACTCGCCGCGCTCGGCTCAGTTCGGGTACAAAATCGTTTCCGGGTTGGGGTTCGACCCGACTTCGTTTTCGGGTCGCGGGGGTGGGGATTCGGAGCTTTACAAGTCGGTGAGGGTGGCGTGGGAGATCGGAGGCAAGTTCTGGGAAGAGATTCGGGTCGGGAAAGAGGAAAAAAAGGAAACCGATAACCGGGTCTTGGAGCCGTGCCCGAACTCGGTTGCGATAAACGGGTCGGAGTTTTTGACCCGGAAGAAAGTGATGGTTTTGCCTTGTGGGTTAACGTTGGGGTCGTATGTGAGTTTGGTGGGGAAGCCGAGAGAGGCACATGCGGAGCAGGACCCAAAGATTGCGCTTTTGAGAGATGAGGAAGAGTCGGTGATGGTTTCGCAGTTCATAGTTGAGTTACAAGGGTTGAAGACTGTGGATGGTGAAGACCCACCTCGAGTTTTTCATTTCAATCCAAGGTTGAGAGGGGATTGGAGTGGGAAGCCAGTGATTGAGCTCAACACTTGCTATAGGATGCAGTGGGGTACAGCTTCGAGGTGTGAGGGATGGAAATCTAAGGCTGATGAAGAAACTGGTAAGTGAGTCAGTTTGTGTTTTGTTTAGATTTTGTTGCTAATGATTTTTTTTTGTGTGTGTGTGGTATTTGAAATGGGATTTGCTTTTTTGTTGGTGGGTTTTCTTTGTTGCGTCTGTTTGAGTTTTATTTAATAGGCTGATGAAGAAGCTGGTGAGTGAGTGTTTCATTCAGATTTTGTGTTTAGTATTGGAAATTGATTTGCTTTTTTCTTGTTTGGTTTTCTTTGTTGCGTCTGTTTTGAGTTTAATTATTGTGTGAAATGAAATGAAAATGAAATAAAGTGGGTTTAAAGTTTTAAGACAGTAGTTGAGGTTATGTTGGAATGAATTATGAAAGTTTACCTATCACCCGTGAAGAAGGAAGAAACTTATAGGTGATTAGTCGATTTTTTCTGATCCCTAGGGTAATCATGTTTCAAAACTCAGTTCTGCTAGGGGCACCTATTTTCACATCCTCTCTCACATAGAATTGTCACTCACCTTGACTGGGTCCACTACAATGCAAGGACAGGGGGAAGGGTGTGAAAAATTTGGTGAAATTTCGGTGTTGATAGACTTGTTGTTCAAAAATATAATTACTTCTTGTTGGGGTTAAGAAACCTGGCTTTCTGTTTGCCTCAACTTTTGGACAGGAAGTGATTTTAACTCACTTTATTTTTGATCTGGCCTGCCGGTAATTGCCACTTGTTGAATCTGAAAATGTTAAATCGTGCTATAATTGTGATCAAATCCTGCCCACACTAGGGATTGGGGGTTTAAGCAATGGGGAAGGCCAACTTGGTTCCTGCTCCATTTGCCCTAGTGGCATTCAGAATAATCACCCTTGAGAAGGCAGGAGAAATGTTTTTTCCACTTGAGGTTCACATGTTGATGATTGAATTGAAGGTCAACAACCACCACCAAATTTTTTGGGGTCAGCTATGGATCCTCTACAAGATTAGTTAGAGTCGGGAGTCAGTCACATGTGTACTTATCCTCATTTCTATTTTATCTGAAGTCATAGTTTGTACTACTTCCTTGATTGACATGTCCTTTTTATTTACTTCTACTAATGTCATTTTTGGTGTTCTTCTATCTTTTTTGTTCCTTCAACTTGAATCAGTTCACTCTTTTTTACTACTGCATTAATTGCTCTCCCCCTTTGCACATGATGAAACCATTTCAAGCTAATTTTCCATATCTTTTCATCAATAGAGGCTACCCGTATCTTTAAGTGGATTTCCTCATTTCAAATCCTATCTTTCCGTGTATTTACTTTTATCCATCTTAACATTCTAATTTTAGCTACATTCATTTTATGAACAGGTTGTTTCTTAACATCCTAACATTCAGTACCATAGTTGGTCTTATAGTAGTTTTATAAAAAATTTCCTTTAACTTAACAAACCAACACTTATGAAGGAGAAACGCACTTTCATTGAAATATAGGTAGAAGACACGATGAAATAAAAAGGCTGTGGTATCTTAAAACTGTTCTGGGTTGGCATGGTAGGGGGGAAAATTTTCCAAGTAGAGGACTTTAGGGGTTGTTTTCTTCCTTGCTCATGTTTCTACTCTAATGTTTTTATTATTATTGGCCATTTGTTCTTTTGAAAAGTTAATTATCCTCTACATATTATTAAAACTGTTCCAAAAAATACCAAATCATGGTACTTTATGTTGGAAAAACTCCTGCTGCTTTCATCTAATTTTACCATGGTAGCAACAAATTGAGAAATTTCTTTGACTGGCTGCAGTTGATGGTCAGGTGAAGTGTGAGAAGTGGATTCGAGATGATGACAGCCGCTCAGAGGAGTCTAAGGCAACATGGTGGTTAAACCGGCTAATAGGCAAAACCAAAAAGGTTACCGTTGACTTGCCATTCCCATTTTCAGAGGGAAACCATTTTGTTCTAACTATTAGTGCTGGACTGGAGGGTTATCACGTTGATGTTGGTGGGCGGCATATTACCTCTTTCCCATATCGCACTGTGAGTATTAATATCCTGTAACTCACTTTTCTCAGGATAATGTGGATTTTATTCTTAAGATTTTTATTTTAATGTCAACAGGGATTTACTCTGGAGGATGCTACTGGGCTATCAGTGAGTGGGGATGTTGATATCCACTCTGTGTTTGCTGCCTCTTTACCTTCATCACATCCTAGTTTTGCTCCACAGCGACATCTTGATTTTTCAAGCAGATGGAAAGCCCCACCACTCCCAGATGAGCATGTGGAGCTTTTCATTGGTATTCTTTCTGCTGGCAACCATTTTGCTGAGCGAATGGCTGTAAGGAAGTCTTGGATGCAGCATAATCTTATCAAGTCTTCAAATGTGGTGGCTCGTTTTTTTGTAGCACTGGTAAGTGACATCAATTTTGGCACTTGCAGTTCAATGGTTGTAGGCTTAATTATGAATTTCATGGTGGATATAATTAAATACCTTTTGAATTGACTTTTGGACAGCATGCAAGAAAGGAAGTGAATGTTGAATTGAAGAAAGAAGCAGAATATTTTGGAGATATTGTTATCGTGCCTTACATGGATAACTATGATCTCGTTGTGTTGAAAACTGTTGCCATCTGTGAATATGGGGTGAGTTGTGGAATAAATACAAATTGCAGAATTTAATGTTAACTTCATATTGTGTAGGTTATTCTTCAAAGATCATTACAGTTAACGTCTTTTTGACGTTTACAGGTTCGCACAGTATCTGCTAAGTATATCATGAAGTGTGATGATGACACATTTGTGAGAGTGGATGCAGCTTTAAATGAAGCAAAGAAAGTGTCTGAGGGTAGGAGCTTGTACATTGGGAACATAAATTACTACCATAAGCCATTGCGCTATGGTAAATGGGCAGTAACATATGAGGTATGGAAGAGCCTGATCCCACTTCTATAATTAACTAGTTTATAATGTCTTAGTATGCATGCTTCAGATTTGTTTCTTGACTTGATGCATTCTTCTTCTAGATGATATTACCAATTTTAGTCAAGTCTGCTGTATTAAATGTAGTCCTACAAATCTATCTGTGTGTGATCCCACTTCTATAATTAACTAGTTCATTTACTTACCATTTAATTTATCAAAAAACAATTAACTAGTTCATGATTTCTGTAGTATGCATGATTCAGCTTTGTTTCTTGACTTGATGCATTCTTTTTCTAGATGATACTTCCAAAATTAGTTAAGTCTGCTGTATTAAATGCAGTCCTGCAAATCTCTCTCTCTCATATGCACTCAGTCTCTTCTACTGGCTATGACCATCCAATTGTTTCCTGAATTGGCTTGTTTTCTTATAGAACTGGGTAGAGGTGGGGAAGATTGATGACTTAGATTTGTTGTTTCTTTGTCTGCTCTCTCTCTCTCTCTCTCTCTCTCTTTTGTTTTTTTTTTTTGGGGGGGGGGGGGGGGGGTGGTCAGGATTTGGCAATTTGTTTAAAAGGGAAATATCAAGCTTAGGTCATAATTGGTTGGAGTGGATGATGATAGGTCTTATTTATGGGCTGGATTTTTCTTGTGAGAGGAATATACCAATCATGATTCATGTAGATCAGTATTTTTCCAATTCATTGTTTTGAGAAATCTAATTTGGTATGATTGCTTAATAGAAATTCTTCTGCATTTCTTGTATCAGCGTTTTACCCTACATTATTGATTACTTAGTTTATTGGGATTTTTGAGATGCGTTCTAGATATTCACAAATGTTTGTCATTTGGTGGTGGTATCAGGAGTGGCCAGAAGAAGATTATCCACCGTATGCAAATGGACCAGGCTATGTTTTATCATCTGACATTGCACACTTCATTGTATCTGAGTTTGAGAAACACAAATTAAGGGTAAGTCTCTCTCTCTCTCTCTCTCTTTTTCTCTCCCCTCTTCTCCTCCTGTGTGCATGTGTTTAGAGTGCAAGTGCATTGTTTTGATGCTGTGTGGCATGTATTTATTTTGCTGGTTATTGATATAATAACAACTTTGTGTAGTTGTTTAAAATGGAAGATGTGAGTATGGGAATGTGGGTGGAACAGTTCAACAGCACCAAACCGGTTGTGTATCAGCATAGCTTGAAGTTCTGCCAGTTTGGGTGCATAGAAGATTATTATACAGCCCATTACCAGTCTCCAAGGCAGATGATCTGCATGTGGGACAAATTGCTATTGCACGGAAAACCTCAGTGCTGCAACATGAGATGATGATTGTGGTATGGTCGACCTTCTTCAGAATCTGAGATAGAACAGGGAGAGAAACAAGTTTTGCAGGCATAGCATCATGTATTGTATATTCTCTGGAGGTTGGGTTAGTTATCTCTGGCCCTGTACAAATGCCCTTACAATTCATTCATTATTTCGCGGACCTTTTTTCTTCTTCTCCCTTCCTTTTTGGGCCCTGATGTTGGAGGACGATGAAATTAGATGTGCAGGGAAAAATTCTCACACGGATCGCAGTCCTGTAATTTACATTAGAACCACAGAGATGGAAATGAAATTAGATTAGAACTTCATGCTTGTTCTGCTTCCCTTTTATTTTTATTTATATTTATTATTATTATTATTTGAGTACTCATTCATGCTTTCAAGCCTCTGAACAAGATGGTCTCTATTCCTGTTTCTGGCATGTAATCCTGTAGGGCTGTGAAGAATCTTTAACATAGCATACATGACAAGATGGTCTATCTTTCCTAGCGGCGGTTCAAGGAATTTTGTTCAGGGGGTTTCTTAGGAAGCATAAATTACACCATCTTAATTCTTTTTAGCCTTTAGGTAATTAGGTTTGATTCAATGTTTTTAATTCCATTCCATTCCACTCTACCCGTAACGGTTAGAAAATACCGTGCCGTAAACAAACTGGAATAGTAACCCACCCTATTTCACTTCGAAAAAAATTTCGAGTCAATTCGATTTATTTCGAATGTTTCGATAAATACTGGCCGAAATTCAAGATTTGGCCGGCATAAAGTTTGTGCTTAAAAAAAAAAAAATGTTCTTAAAACCAAAACAAATTTGCATTCTGTAAACCAAAAAAGCTCAAGGAAAAAAAAATGAAAAAATGAATAAAGGTACCTGTACAGTTAAAATAAAATCGTATTGAGAAATTTGAGACTCAACTTGAAAAGAAGCGCTGCCGCACTGGTATTGGTAGAAGACACAAAAGTTACGAACAAGGAGGAAGACAAAATGTAGATATAAAAGTGTAGATGAAGATGTGATAAAATTTAAAAGTATGAAGTGTAAAAATCGAGGAGACAAAACGTGTGTGGTTAAGAATAAACAAGAAAAAATAATTAAAAATGAGAAGTAAGTAATATATATTTGATGAAGAAAAATAAAACTGTAATAAAAAATAATAAAAGGTTGAAAATTGTGTTGTATTGGGCAGTGTGCTTAATTGAAGGAATCAAGCTATTACTTAGCCTGTAGTAATTTTTTTTTTTTTTTTTTTTTTTGAGTTTTTCCTTTTGGCTTGAAAGATCCCAATATATTGTTAAGTTGCTCAAATTATGGATCAAAATTTAATTTTATTGACATAAAAATTCAGGGTGGTACCAAATTTCTTTTTAAAGGTAAATAAATATAAAACTTTAAATTATTATATATATATATATATATATTTTTTTTTTTCAGGTCAGGTGGTCCTGGGACCACCCTGGCCATAAGATGGCACGGCCACTTATCTCTTTCCGCACCTGCCATTTTGATCTTTCAAATTGAATTGTTGCTCCTCCTCATGTCTTGTTTCACATTGATCACTAATCACTATTGTTTCATTGAAACAAGCTTTACAAATTGCCGTGTCATCTTTTGCAACTCCTGTTGTAAAATTCTACAAAAGTAGTTCTAGGCCGAATCATCTTAGTAGTCTCAGAATCATAGAAGAGGTGGAGAAATTGGTCTTTGGCTCCATTTCACAAAGTGGGCAAGCGGGATAAAGGCCCTTCCGAACCTTCTTAATCTCTCCCTCGTGGGAGAGATATCTTGAGAGGCTTGAGCTGCCCTTTAGATAAGAAAGAAAGTGATTTACCAAAACGTGCTTGAGCCATTCACGGAGGAAGGTGGTCTAGGCTTTTTAGCTGAAGTAGATGGGACCATATATATGACAACGTTGGTGCTACACTAGCTATAATGAAACGACCCTAGACAGCCATATATGTAAGGCCGAAAGGCCTCAACGCGCACATGACTGGTTTTAAATTTGCATAGAATTGTAAGAACAAACACCTTTTTGTTTTTTGGGCTGAATAAAAAAGGGACCTCCTGGCTCATTGATCTTAGGGCACGTGATGACAATGAATAATACCACATATACCACTGGGCCTTGATGAGATTATCATCGTGGACACAACATATTCGTTGAAATACCATTGTTTGAAATGCTCAACTTTTGCCAAGCATAATGTAAACCAATATGAGAACTCTTACCACCAGGTCACATTTCGTGGTGAACGCTTATGGTCTCATAAAAGTGTAATTCCATACTACACAATTTATATTTACTGTCACACCAATTTTATCCTCATAAAGGGTTCATTATTCTCAAGACATGCTAGATTAGATTAGAAATTAAGAAACTTCATTTTAAGTTTGGAGACACGATATATAGAATATATAAACGAAGTCTTTTGTTGCTGAGTGACCTAAGGGCACAAAAGTTAATTCACATTTTATAAATGATGTTTTTATATGTATTTCTTTTGTTAAATAAAGTCAAACTGTATACGTATATCTATGAGATAATTATGTGGTGTCTTTTGTCTTCAATAAGGATAATCTTCCCCCAGCTTTATCGGCAACTTGTAAGGATGATTATCCACCTTGTTCTTCTTTCTTTTAGTAATGAATTACAGATTATCAAAAACAAAAAGAGATAATTATGTGGTATGACGAACATATATTCACAATATAATTAAGGAGTATGACCCCACCCCATGTGTGAAGTAATACACATTTTCTTAATGGAGAAATTATTGTGTACTTCCGGAGTACCACAAATACGTACTCCCTCCTCTCACATGAATAGTGGGTCACAGTAATTAAATTCATGGTAAGACCCACCATTTGTGTGATAGGGGGGAATATTCATTTATAGTACTCCGGGAGTACTTAATAATTTTCCTTCTTAATGTTGCAACAATGAATATTCTAAATTACTACTTTTCTTAACTTTCTAAGTATAAAAATGCCATAAGTGACAATACTTTGCAAATTCATACATACTATAAACGTTGGCACATGCACACATAGATATGACAAACTTATTTTGCTGCGTTGCAACCAACTAACAGAGAGAGAGAGAGAGAGAGAGAGAGAGAGAGAGAGAGAGAGAGATGATAAACTTATTTTGCCGCTTTGCAACCGACACTCTTCACACATTCTATAAACGTTGGCGCGCGCACACACAAAGATGACAAACTTATTTGGCCGTGTTACAACCAACTAACAAAGATGATATTAAACTATCACTTAAACCCCAATTATGGTAATTAAAATTTAAGCAGTATGATTTGCATACCATAAGAGAGAAAATTCATATACATTGTGTGGGGTCCACACACCATAAGGTAAAGATACATGTAGTCATAAGCAGGGCCGGCTCAACGGATTTGGGGGCCCTAGGCGAAAGCTTTAAACGGGGTCTTTTATTATAAATTAATATATTTTTTTTCAATTAAAATTTATTTTTCTTACTTTTTGAGAGGCAAAATTACTAATTAAATTTTTGCATTCAAGTTCTGCTAACATTTATTTTTCAATTGATAATATAGCTAGAATAATATAAATTTAATGTATAAAACAATAGAACCTGGTTTATCAAAAGCACAATTGTAGCTTTACTTAATATGATCACTTTACACTTTAAACCTGCACAAAAAAATTAAAATTAATATTAATACAAAGTAAATTATTCTAAATTTATAATTTTGTTATCACTACTCTTTTTTTTTTTTTTGTGTAGCAATAAACCTTTTTTTTTTAGCAAAATGTGTAGGACTTAACTTGATTGGATCTACTAAGACTAACTCACTAGCAAAATAGGTAGAACTCAACTTGATTCACTCATTCACTAAGACTAAAAGTCCATCACACTAAATCTGATTTTTTTTAAAAAAAAAGAAAAAAGCAAAACGTGTAAGGCTGTCTAAAACGTGTAAGAGTAAAAGACTAAAACATGTAAACTCTTTTTCACTTTAAAAGACTAAAACAGTAAGAGTTTAAGTGGCTTCTAGAATCTAGAGAAATCTAAAGAAATCTAAGAGACTAAAGAGTCTAGAGAAATCTAAGGGTCCGGATCATGCCATTGGCTTCTAGAGAAATCTAAGGTTCTCTTTTTCACTTTTTGTAAAGTAAATTCTTTAAGCCTTTTTGTTTGTTCTCTTGCCAGCACTGTTTGCACTCTTTACTTAGCAGCAATGAGCAATAGCAAAGCAAACTCCTCTTCAACCCAAAAAAAAAAAAAACCCAGACACCCAGCAGCAAACCAATGACCATGAAGAAGACAAAAGAGGCAAAGGAGGAGAAAACAAAAAACGAACCTGAAATGAAGATCTGTGAACACACCAAGTCTATTGCTAACACCGATTGATGAGTAAGTGAACTAAAAAGAGTGTTTTTTTTTTTTTTTTTTTAATCAAGATGGAGACTGGAGAGAGTCAGAGAGTGAGTGATTTTTTTCTTCTTTCTACCTTTTGTAATATTTTCTTCTACAAACTAAAGATTTCTGCTTTTTGTAATCTTTTCTTCTGCAAGTTAAAGATTTGGTGATTGGATTTCATGTCACTTCAGTGTAAGAAATGGGCCTTTTTTTTTTTTTTTTTCAAGATGAGAAACGGGCTTTTTGTAATCTTTTCTTCTGCAGATATGGTGATTGCATTAGCCTTCATGTCACTTTAGTGTGAGAAATGGGCCTCTCTTTTATTTTTATTTTTTTTTAGATGAGAAAAGGGCCTTTTGTAATCTTTTCTTCTGCAAACTAAAGATACGGTGATGGCATTAGCCTTCATGTCACTTCAGTGTGAGAAACAGTTTTAGTTTTTTTTTTTTTTTTTTTTTTCTTCAGACGAGAAAACAATTTTTTTTTTTTCTAGACGAGAAAACAATATTATATACAATATTATTACTACTTACTATATTATTACTACTTGGGGGCCCTCTTACAAGTGGGGGCCTTAGGCGGCCGCCTAAGTCGCCTATAACTTCAGCCGGCCCTGGTCATAAGATAGGGGAGGAGGAGATGGAAGATACCATAAAAGAAAACATTCATATATGGTGTAGAGGGTGGAAGGAGGGTTTAGCATAATAAATCATTCAAATATTGTGAGTGTGAGTGGCGTTACGCCTATCCCAATTTAACCTAGTGCCCGTTTGTTTGCACTTTCAGATGGCAAAAAGTGCTTTTTAAAACCAAAAAAATAAATCACGTGTTTAGTAATGTTTCAAAACATGCTTTTCAAATAGACATCACTTTAATTTTTTAAAAGAAAAGAACATGGCTTGTGCCCAGATAGGATGCTGAGTCGTGTCTGATGAACATGACCAATCATAAGTTCATAACCCAACCCAAAAAAAAAAAAAAAAAAAACTCAAAACGTTGACAATGTGCATAAAGTAATATTGTAAAAAGACTATTTTGCCCCTATTCGTAACTTTCAAGTATAAAGATGGCCACAGAGCGAAAAAATCCTCACAAATTCATCCTCGTCACTCTTCTCGAATACTATAAACGCAGAGCCAGAGAAAACCAGAAAACGCACACAAAAATATGGCAGACTTGTTCTGCCGCGACTGCAACCAACTCACGGAGGTGGTGTTCGACCACTCCGCCGGAGACACCATATGCTCGGAATGCGGGCTGGTATTGGAGGCTCACTCCATCGACGAGACCTCGGAGTGGCGAACCTTCGCGAACGAGTCCAACGACCACGACCCGGCCCGAGTTGGCGGCCCGGTGAACCCGCTCCTCGCCGACGGCGGGCTCTCCACCGTCATATCTAAGCCCAATGGCACTTCCTCTGGTTTCTTAACCTCCTCGCTCGGCAAGTGGCAGACTCGTGGCTCTAACTCCGATAGGCACCTCATCGAGGCCTTCAAGGCCATTGCCATTATGTCCGATAGGTTTTGTTTCTTTCTTCTTTTTTCTCCTCTCAATTTGATAAATATGTGTCTGTTTGGTTTGTGAGAAACGGAGGAAAAAGCGAAAGAGAACGTGTATGTGACACGTGCTATGTATTTTGTAAATAAAAAATTTACTTGTGTAAATTGTAATTTTACAGAAGTTAATAGGGTTTAATGAAAAAAAATGATGTCGTTTAGAGTTTAGTTGGCACTTAACGACCTTTATTATGGCGAACATGCTTAATGTTTGGGGGTATGGATTCAAATTTTAAAACTTTAAAGGTAAAATTAAAATTATCCCAAACTTAAGGGTGCAATACCCAAAACTTGGGTTAGGTTCAAAAAGGCACAGGAGATTGAAATGGCTTGCATTGGGAATGGGATTTTGATTTTTGGCCAAAATAAAGGGATTGCTTTTAATCTCTAACAAATTTCAAAGTGATTGCTTTTAGTCCCTATCAAATTTAAAAATGATGGCTTTTAGTCATTAATGTGTCTAACATAGTGACGATGTATTAGTTTTTAGTTGGGTCACATTCATTTTAAGGATTAAAAACGATTACTTGAAGTCCTAACTTTTTTTATATTTTTAGATAGAATTGAATTCTAACTCTGTTAAGATATTCTAGACGTCTTTCAGTTTGATTTTTACTTTTGTTTTTTTGTGGGTATTTTGAAAGGAAATTAAAGTTGGCATTTATTGCTGTTATTGTTGGTTATAAAATTGTCAACTGCATATGTAACTGACCCAATTTATGGCTGTTTCAGGCTGGGACTGGTTACAACCATAAAGGTATTTCAGCTATTTTCAGTCATTTTCATTGAGTACTGGTTACTTATTAAGCTGTATTGTGGTGGTAATTATGCAAAATTGTTTATTAGTATAAATTATTCTAGTGGTGGAATTATTATTGTGCATGTTTTAACATTCATGTTTTTCAGTTGGACATTCATTATGCGAGTTTATGTGGGATTCTGAAAGAACTAAACGTTGATGTGGACTATTAAAGTGTATGAATAAAGGCTAGAGATAGTGGTTGACAAATATGTGTTAAGTAGCCTGAGGAATTAAGTGGAGATTGGGAAAGTTATGGGACAGCAACTATTTGGAAAATCTATACTGGTCAAATTTAAGAGGGTTTACTTTAAAGATGAAATCCTGAATTAAATGGGGGTGTTTTTTGTAATAATAAAATTTTGTGGAAGTTTTAACCCAAATAACTTAGTTAAAAAAAAAAAAAAAAACTGTAGTGATAACCACAATGTTTGGATGCTGGAGTTAAGAGACAAGGTCATTGGATTGGAGAGGCTTGAACTGTTGAGGATGAGGAGGACAACAGGGTGGATGTTTATTGTTGAACTCTAGAAGCATGCGAGACTATACAGGAATGTAGACTCCCCACTTTTGCTGGGTTCACAGATTTCGTGCACTAAGCTTATGAGGGATGGACATCTATGAGAGCTAGTGCCTTGGAAGCTATTCTAATGATCTGCCAAGCAATCATTCTGAAGATTAGTTTGCTAATGTTTTAGTGCAAAATGCTAAGCGGCTTGACAATTGTCACGAAGGCTTTAAATTTGATCTAATATGAGTTTACGAGCCACTACTTGATAGTTGTTTGTTATGATATTTGGAAGCTTTTTTTTTGGTGTATGTCTACTCTTTCTTAGTCTTTTGAATACAATTTAGGATTTCTTTATGCAATATTGAAGTCTTCTTGCATGTTCATGGAATGTTTACCAAGTGATGGTTCTTACCTTTGAGTGTTGCAGTTTTATATTTTCTTTCTTTATCGTTTATTTTATATAAACTTATAAATGTTGATTTAATTTAGATTGCTTATCTGTTTATATCTATATCTGATTTAGGATCGAGCCAGTGAAATATATAAGAAAGTAGAAGATCAAAAACCTCTTAGAGGACGAAATCAAGAAGCAATTGTGGCTGCTTGCCTCTACATTGCTTGCCGACAAGAAAACAAGCCTCGGACTGTGAAAGGCAAATGGCATATCTTTCATAATATTTTAGTTGATTTTTATCTGTGTACATAAGAGCCTAATTTTTGTGGATTTTATGTAGAAATTTGTTCTGTTGTCAATGGGGCCACACAGAAAGAAATTGGCAGGGCAAGAGAGTTCATTCTAAAACACCTGGAGCTAGAGCTGGGTCAATCTGTGGAAATGGGAACTATACATGCTGTGGACTATATGGTCAGCTGTTACTCTCTCTCTCTCTCTTACCCCTGGTTCTCCTTCATCTGAATTAGTGGCTTATTATCTGTTGCATGTGTTGTGTCCTCAAAGATTTCTTTTTGTGAAAGATGTGCCTATGCATTATTTAGTATTTATGCAACTTCCATGTTCAATTTGTAGCGACGTTTTTGTTCCAATCTTGGAATGACCAATCAAGAAGTCAAGGCTGCCCAAGAAATTGTTCAGAAATCTGAAGAGCTTGACATAAGGTTTGTTCTGGCTTTTTTCTTATAAATGTTCAAGTATAACTCAAAGTTCTAATTTGGCAGAGTTTAGTCCTTTCTTGTAGGTGGTTCTAATATTCTGTGCAGGAATTTGAGAAGAAGTTATCATAGATATCCTTCACTTGAGGATTTTAGATTGTATATAAGTCTAGTAATGGCATATAATGCCACCTGTCATTTTTGTAGCTGATACCCACTGTAATGGCCTTTTGGTAATTCAGGCTTCACAAATGCCTGTATCATAAATAACAGGTAGATGATTATTAACATGAATGATAAATAAGACCCATTGGGGTGGGTGCATAACTTACCGATAAAAAAAAATGATATAGGACTAAATGTGCTTGGGAAAATTATATGATAACTGCTTAATGGGGACTATTTTTTTATGAGTCATATAGCCACTTGCACGCCATTACCAAAACTGCATGCAACAGTTGGTAACGCAAAGCAAGTTATAAACCCAAATACACACACACACACCCCACCGATGTGGGACAAGCCCATGATTTTTTTCGTTAAACTCACGCCATTACCAAAACTGCATGCAACAATTGGTAAAACAAAAATATTTTATAAAAAATAATGTTTGTGTGCTTTAAAAGAATTATTTTATAATAAAAAACACTGTTTAGTAGTTTTCACGTGGCTTCAGTTTAGATCTCTTGTTGATTTGGACCAGTGATTTTTAGTTTGTTTTTGGGTTTAAATTTTGTGCTACACTCCTGCAGGAGACTTCTCACATGTTTCTTATTCTAATTATATGAAGCATCGTATATTGTTTCTTCAAATTTTGAACAAATGTTGTTTACTCTTTTACATCTGCAGGAGGAGCCCGATATCAATTGCAGCAGCTGTTATATACATTGTAACTCAACTATCAAATGAGAAAAAGGCACTCAAAGGTCAGAAAATTGTGATTCATATTAGTCTTTGGCTTTCTATAGACAATATTAATGTCCTGTGACTGCAGATATCTCACTTGCTACTAGAGTGGCTGAAGGAACAATCAAGAATTCTTATAAGGATCTTTATCCTCATATCTCACGGCTAATTCCTAGCTGGTTTGCCAAGGAGGGTGATCTCAAGAATCTGTGCAAGTCCTAAACATGGATAAGTCTTATAGCTATACTAAATTGCAGCAGCTTGGTACTGGGTTTTTCATTTGGAGATGAAAGTTTTCAGTAGTATTTTTACTCCCCCTCTTCTTTCATGTATAGATGGATAGCCTTTTCCCCGAATCTCTTCTTACCCGAGTCAGCAGCAAGCATTAAAGCATTATTGGACCGTTTGACTGTGGTCCATGCATTTAGTTTTCTGAGGTTCATGCATTTAGTTTTCTTTACCAATATTTTCTTGCTTCTTTTAACAATGGTCCATACTTTGCACCAGAATCATTTATAGTTTGGTCTTTAACTAGTTAAGTCTTTGCTTTGGGCTGGCATCCCATTATGTCTAAAACAACATTTTCGGCGGCCCAAGAAAGTTGATGGAAATATTCTAGTTAGGACTTTGGATGCAAAGACAATCCATATTATTATTAGTCAGGTTAGTGATACTGTAAGTGTCAAAAAGCAGAATCTGTCTTGGATGTATTATTAATGCGATCATTGTAAATGATTACATATATTTTCCATGTAGTAGTTTGATCAGAAGTTGTAACCTTTTAATGCTCATTAGCTTTGAATTTGATCAGTGTAAAGTTCAAGTTGCAGTGCTAGTAATTCCTCGGTTATATACCAGTGGAAAACTATAAATAAAAAAAAATCCTTCATTATATGGCTAAGATTATGGGGGAAAGGGTCTAGAGGTAACTTTTTTGTCATAACTCTGACGTGGTTGACTTTAAGTGGTGGGTTTATATAAAAGTGATAAACGATTATTGTTTGGTCCATACTATGCAACACAACCATTTATAGTTTGGTCTTTAACTGGTTAAGTTTTTTTTTGGGCTAGCATCCATTATGTCTAAAATAACATATTCTTTGGCCCAAGAAAGTTGACGGAAAGATGCCAGTTAGGACTTTGGATGCAAAGACAATCCATATAATTATTAGTCAGGTTAGTGATACTGTAAAAGTGTTTTTTTTTTTTTTTTTTTTTTGAGAAACAAACTAACTGCTAAACACACACACGCATACTTAATTACACTTTATCACCAAGCTCAAACATATTACTTAATTCAAAGTACAACCACAAAAAGGCCTAATCCAGAGTACCACTATTGTGAGTGTCAAAAAGCAGAATCTGTCTTGGATGTATTAATGCGATCATTGTAAATGATTACATATATTTTCCATGTAGTAGTTTAATCAGAAATTGTGACCTTTTAATGCTTATAAGCATTGAATTTGATCAGTGGAAGTCCAAGTTGCAGTGCTAGTAATTCCTTGGTTATATTTATATATTAGTGGAAAACTATAAAAGTATAAATAAATAAAAATCCTTCTTTATATGACTAACTTTTGTGCCATAATTTTTGTCATAATTCTAACGTGGTCGACTTTAAGTGATGAGTTTATATGAAAGTGATAGACACTCAAAATTGTGGTCCCAGAAGAATTGATATTTTGGAGATATTGCCCTTTAAAAACTGGGTGAGGACAACACCTTCGTTTGTCTTTTATGTTGCTTATTGCACTAGGTGTTTGTCTCCTTTGAGAACCGTTGCCCATTGGGCGTGCCCAAGTTGCCAACTCATGGTATTGTCGTCTCTTGGTGAAAGAAAAAATATTTTCAAATTTGGTGATTTTCCTCTCTGGCAGTACTTGCGGTGCCCGTTAACCACAGAATTTTTTTACTATTTCCCCGACACAATTTGTCTTTTTATACAATTCATGTAATTTTTTTCAGTTTTGCAGGTACTATTCAGAATTTTTTTGACTTTTTCTGACAAATTTTTTTGTCTTTTTTGCACTTAACCAGCACCAGCCGGTGCTGGTTAACATTCTCCTGTCTCAAGCCCGGGGCCTGCGTTCCAAGTAGGGGCCATCCTGTGAACTTGGTTTGTGGATATGGAAGTCCCAGCTTTGACTGACTTTTCTTTTTCTTCTTCTTCTGTCCTTTTTACGTGTGAGATATTTCATTGCTCTTTGCCCACTCTGAAATCTAGGAGTGCTTTTTTTTCTTCTTGTACTGTTGGAATCATAGCCATCTCCGCCATACTATGTGCTGTGGCTTCTTATCTTATTAATAATAATATAGAGATTGTTCCTTTTGGAAAATTATTGGTAGTCCGGAACTATACCCCGTCCCTCTCACAAAGGGGTGGATTCTACCCCTCTATGAGAGGGAGGGAGTATAGTAAAAGTACCCAATAACAGTCCGTTCTTTTTAGTTTTCTAATATTTACTGTGAAGTGGAAGAAAAATTAAGTACTAAATAGGAAGTAAATCAAAATAAAGATGGCAAAAATGTTCTGCCTTGAAGGGGATCAGCTCTCAAAGCATTTTTATGATTCTCTATTCTTTTCTTATCTCATCACTGTGGGAGCTATTTCATTAAAAATGTCAAAAAGTCTTTTACTTTGTCCAGCCCCGACTTGTGCCTCTCTCATCCTTGGTGTCTCCCCTGTTCTCTAATAGGGGATGGAATGAGGACGAGGCATCCATGATCTGATTCTATCATGCACATTGTCACCCCTAGATCAAGGTTATGTCATTTCCTCCCTTTCAAGCATATTTTTCATCTTCATAAACTAGTAAAATCAAATGCAAACTTCGTACTTAACCCAAAAATAATAGGTGCAAGAGATGGAAGGGCCCCATTTTTCAACTTCCAGAGGCGTGCTTTCTGTCCCCAATCATTTTTCTGGGTTTATAACGTTATTTTATAGGTAATGGATTTTGGATCAATTAGTATCTCATCTTTCCTTAATTGAGTGATAGAGGGTGGGGTTTGAGAATTGAGATTCAATTGGGTACTTAGTTTATAGTTGCCTAAAAAAAAATTGTGCTAGGCATCCAATGTTCTTGTGACGCCCTTAACTCTTCTTTTCTTTTTCCCTTTTTGTCAAGTGAAAAAGAAGATTAGTGGATTTTCTTGTGATTTCTTAAACTTTTTTGCTTTATGAATGAAGTGGATAAGATTAATAGGAGTATATTCTCTCAAACTCGCTTTAGACCAAAGTTTAAAATGTTTGTTACACTAATCTTGTTTTACGCATATGTACACAATTTCCAAAATTGTGTTCAAAACACAATTTCAGTTATTATTTATAACTTCGAAAAATTAAAAGTGTCTTGTAATCATGGTGCGCACACACAACTATTCATAATTTTAAAAATTGTATTTAAAACACGATTTTAATTATAATTTATAATTTCGAGAAAGTAAAATTATCTTGAAATCATGGTGCGCGCACACTTTGCATATCGGCGTGTAATTAACAACGGTCAAAAAATAAAAATTTAGTCTCGAAGATAGAGCAGGTTCTGATGTACTCAAGTTGCATTGCCTTTAAACTCCTTACTAATTTTTCTGGCTTAACCAATAACTACAGCTCTCAACATTTCTGAGATTTCATGTCCTACGAAAACATTTTGCTTGGTTTTTTTTGGAGTTACGACGGCAACATAATTGAAATACAAATGCAAATCATAATCGTTTAAATTTAATCGGTCCTACATGCTTATATGTTACCAAAAAAGAACTATTTATGCCACACGACATAACCTGCATAGAAATTAGCTAGACTTCTTTCAAAACTGATTAAGGTGTTAACTGTTTATATTTGCTTCATTGGTGCAACCAAAAAAAAAAAAAAATCACAATTAAAATGGAATGGAAAACATTTTCCCAACTTTCATTCATGTTTGCCCAAAATTTGTGAAAACTGATTGATTGTTTGTCCCCAATAAATATTAGCTCTTTCTTTCACGTTACTCCCTGACCCAGTTGATCAGAGAAGAAGAGAAAGGGAAAGGGGGGCCATGGACAGTCCATATAGTCCATACTTTTGAAAATGACGCAATAACCTTCCAGGAAAAATCAGTTCCTGTGTCACTTTCCATGTACTTAGAAAAGCTTTATTGGCCACGTGAAGTGACATGACTGGCTTCTTTGTCTTTTCAACACAGAAAGTGACCAACTCTCACTGTTTATAGTGGTTGTGTGCAGTGGCCAGTGGCCACGTATTTTACTGATACTTTAATAGAAAAGTGTTTTCCATAGCTGGGAAAGTGACAAAAGAAGTTGATGAAAGAAAATTATTATAATTATAAATTTATAAAATGGATACAAAGAGAGGGACCAGTTTTAAATTTTTAATAGTCAGTTCAGATAGAACATATTTGGACAGCTTTTATGAAAGGGTAACCCCCATTTGCAACAGTCTTTCGGCGTAAGTTGGATCTTGGAAATCTTGGAATCATGTTACATTTTAGTCGGCATAAAACATTTGCTTTTATAAAAAGTGAAGATTGGAATTGGATAGTTGCAATTCCAGGTATCAGACAATAAATTACATATTTTCTTATAAATAATTTATAATATTTTAATATTTTAATTTCTTTTTTAAAATTAATCTTTTTTTTTTTTTTTTCATCTGTTGAGAAATAATATTATTAAGCCAGCGTTTGGATAGTGTTGGTGTTTTAGCGTCTGCGTTTTTATCTTTTTTTTTATTATTATTGAGAAGCGCTCCATCATGTACTGTTAGTGGGTCCCGTGCACTGTGCACGGAACCCACTACCTCTTTGACAGCCAATGACTTCACAGGAATGTGTCATACCAATGGGTCTCGTGCACTGTTCACAGGACTCAAAAATCTCTTTTTTCAGCAACTTTTTCATTAAAAATGAGTCCTACGATATTATTCACATATTTAAAAATTATTTTGCTACAATGTTTTCAGTTTTCAGCAAAATAAGCGGTATCCAAACGCACCCTGAATAAGTTTTTAATATATTTTTTAGTACTATTAACAATTTTTTTTAAGAGAATTTTTTTTTAAGATTCTTTTAATTTTTGTTATTTTCATGTAGACATTTGTGTGTGTATATATATATATATATAAATTACAAGTAAAATAAACACTATCTACTCTAACTAACATAAAATAAAGTTTAAAAAGGTAGAATAATAGAAGTTAATTTACCAAAGGTATTATTATAACTTTACTTAGCAAATATAATTACTCTATAGCCTTAACTTTCACCAATAATGATAGATTCTCTTCAAATCGGATTATAATAGAATTTTTCCCTTCAATTATGTAAAGTACATATAACAAAAAAATGTTTTGTTTCATCATTTATTTAATTCAATAAGTCTTGGGGAACAAGATTTTTCACAATTGCTAATATAGCATGTTTTGACATTGGTATATAATAAAATTGATGTTGATAGAGAGCATGCACATTTAAAAGTAATGTCACTCCAATCATTTCTTATCATCTTAGTAAATTGTGTTATGTTGATAGAGAGCATGCACATGTTTTGATATTGGTATATATTATATAATAAATGTTACGTTGATAGAGAGCATGCACATTTAAAAGTAATGTCGCTGTAATCATTTCTTGTCATCTTAGTAAGTTATAGTATAAATATAATATTATACTATAACTTTATTTATTTATATTTATACTATCTATAAGAGGACTCTCTTTCTTGGACAACACTTTTATGCAGTTTATAAATATCTCTAAGCCTTACGTTTAACCAATAAAAAACTTGAGGACAATCCGATAAAAATATATCTTAAACTCCATTTAAAATGCCTGCAAAATAGGACACTCTTTTACTAATTCATATCTCCAAAACAAACTTATCCAATTTTTTTTTTTAAAAGAAAGAAAAAAAAAAAGCTTATATTATATATATATATATGTTATACTATAAGATAAAATTTATAGATCCCTCTTCCATTTGCAGGTCTTAGACAATTGCTTAAATGCCCAAATAGAAAAGCCATTTAATTTCATGCATGGAAGGGAATAACTTTACAAAGAAAACCTTAACATAAAGGAATTCCCCGTTCTTTTTTAAACTAAATTTTGGTGTAAATTATTATACAAACTTGTTCCATAGCCATAACAACAATGATATATAGGCTTTGAGGATAGAAAATTCCTCTTTGGTGGAGGATGAGGGGATATTTCGCTTTCAGTCTGTCTATGGATACATTCAAACTCATATCTAATTTCATAATATGCTTGAATATCGATTTATGATTAGATTTTAGCACTTATACACAAACACCACAGGTACTTGCTAGGAAAAAAAAATTTAGATATACCAATTACAAAATGACATTTAAGCATGTTGTGAATTTGGATGTGTCCCTAACATTATTCTTTTGGTTCAACCGTTTTTTTAATTGTCTTCTACCTCAGTTGACAACTAGCACTAGTGAGCTTTGTGATAACTATTTGATAAACTAAACCAACACGTATGGTGGTGTTTGCACTTGCAACCACAGCAAATAACCTAACATGTATGTGAATAAGGGAGCTCTTATTGCTATGAATGCTGTGATTCCACAAACAAATTATTAAAATACTTCAATAGCAAAGCAATAAATTGTCATGAAACTCCCATTAAAAAAAAAAAAAAAAAATTGTCATGAAACTAACGTGTCTAATTATATTTTTTTTAAAAAGGCATGACTAACTTTTTTAACTTTTACCTATTTGGCTTTCTCAAAAAAAAGAAAAAGCTTTTACCTATTAGCAAGAGGCATGAAATGACTTCATGGATTATTGGTGTCACAATAATATCTTGCTTTCCCAGGAAAAATTCTTCTGTATCATGAATACAGACACCTTTGTTACAAACTTACAATCAATCACAAAATATATGTAAGACATGCACTGACGTTTTTAAGTTTAATTTTTCTTATGTGCAATTATAAGCTTGCAAGTGGCAGCATAATGAACTTTTTTATTTTATAAATATCCATCTCAAAAAAATACCAATTTTCAAATCTCTATTCTATGGAAAATTGACTAGGCCTAAAAGATCAAACATAAAATAAAAGATTAATAGACAACCACAGTCGTCCAAACTTTGTCTTCTCTGTCAATAAACATCACCAGAATTCTGACCCCATCATTATGCCTTTAAAGCTTTAATCCAATACAAACTCCCTATGCCCCATTTCCTGGCTTGTGCTCACTCTCTCGTGCGCATGACCACTTTCTATGATTTGGACCACTGTCCACGTAGTCCTTCCATTCATATTGATCCATAAAATTATGGTGGCACTCTTATGAGTTCTATTTAAATTATTTATCCTATTGAATTATAAATTATAAATCTAGTTGATAATCCGTACAGATATTAGATCATTGTAATAGTTAGGATTAAAAGAACTCATAATTTTATCATTGGAACACATTAAACTCTGATACTTTTGAACGAAATACTTTAAACTCCACACTTTCATTAACTTATCCAATAAAAACCCCAAACAAAACCCACCCTTACATAAAATTCACATACTCAATGTGAATTTCAGTTAGCTCAACTGATAAAATCTTTGATAGTTGAATAAAAAATATAAGATTTAATTCTTGCATACACCAAAAACCGATTAGTATTTTGGTCTGATGATAAATAGTACAATCATCAAAAGCTTATACATAGTTTTCAAATATTAGGATTAATGATTAATAAGATAAACAATCAACATACTTGAAACACTTAAAAGTTTTGTCAATTATTTGGTAAATATTCATTTTGTTTACTAACATACTTGAAACACTTAAAATTTTTGTCAATTATTTGGTAAATATTTATTCTGTTTACCTTGAAATGCTTTGATTTTATAAGAAACAGAAGGTAGTCTATAGATTTATTTGTTTGATTAGTTTTTGTTCCCTTCGTCTATTTTATTTGTTGAATAAGAGATATAAGGTTCGATTCCGACATACACCAATAACCGATTAGTATCTTGGTCTGATGATGATGATAAAGAACACAATCATCAGAAGCTTATACATAGCTTACAAATATCAGGATTAATGATTAATAAGATAAACAATCAACATACTTGAAACACTTAAAAGTTTTGTCAATTATTTGGTAAATATTCATTTTGTTTACTAACATACTTGAAACGCTTAAAATTTTTGTCAATTATTTGGTAAATATTTATTTTGTTTACCTTGAAATGCTATAATTTTATAAGAAACAGAAGGTAGTCTACAGATTTATTTGTGTGATTAGTTTTTGTTCCCTTCGTCTATTTTATTTGTTGAGTACTTTATTTTTTACCATGCCAAAATACTTGTCAAGTTTTAAAATTCAATAGTTGTGGGTTTTAGTTATAATTAATAAAGTCTCTTGTTATCAAATAAGAGATCTAGAGTTTGAATTCCACCTATATAAAAATTCAATTAGTATCTTGACTCAATGATAGAGACCGACTAGCACAATTTGTGTCGTCAAGCTTGTCACTAGCAAAGAAAGAGACGGGCAATTACATTGGTATTGTTCTAGGGTATAAAGCCTAATGACAAAGACCACCAACCAACATACCTCGAGCCATCAAACTTGTCACGCATTGGTGGTGTGGAGAGAGAGAGAGAGAGAGAGAGAGAGTCTAGTTAATGCATAAAAGAAAACCCAGTTTAGCAATAAAAATTACTTTTAAAATAATAAATAATATTAAAAATTACTTAAAAATAAAACTACATCGTTTTGTATGGAATTTTGATAAATATAATATAATTTAAAACTACAACATTCACTCTATGGTGATTACTCTTTATCACCATGTTAAGACACCAATTAATATGAGTGAAATTTAAACCCTAGATTTCTTATTCAATGATAAGAGACTTGACTAGTTTAGCTAACTGGAATCTACCATTAATTTTGTATGAAATTAATGGTAATTTGTTTAACGTAATGGGGAGTAACACGACAAGTAAAGTTTAAGACAAATTTGAAAATATTAAAAAAGGGGGGGGGGGGGGGGTGAAAACAAAAATTCACCTAAATTTAAAGGACGAAGTTTGAATTTTTGTCAAATGAAAATATAAAATTCAACTGTCTAGTGCATAGAACGGATTGGCAGCCAGTTAATTATAAAAGAAAAGATGAAGAAGTGCACCTTATAATGCCCCCATATAATCGCATTTTATTTTATTTTTGGGTTGGGATGAATCCACATAGTAGCTGAAAGGCACAAAGAAAGGATGTGATTCAGCTTGAGTGGTACTTAATAAAAGGACCAATGTAGAAGTTCTTACCCGGCCACACGATTCAGCTCTTTGTCCCAGATGTAACATCCATCGAATTCAATTGTGAAACGATTACAAAATTATATATATATATATATATATATATATATATATATATATATATATAGGAAAATTAATGAATACTCCGAGAGTACCATAAATGCATACCCCCCTCTCACATAAATTATAGGTCCCACCATAAATTTAATTAGTGGGACACATAGTTATGTGAAAGGAGGTACGCATTTATGGTACTCCGAGAGTATTCAATAATTACCCTATAGATGAACCTCAAATGTAATAATTTAAGTTTCTGTTATGTGACACATTCTTTTAAATTCTATTCATTTAGGCTTTAAGTCAAATTTTAAGTTAATGGAATGTGCCAATGGAATAAATGCATATATTAATTATCTATAAATATGCATGGATTATATATGTAAAATAATTTATATGTTTATTTTTAATGATTTGATATTTTCAAAATTGCACAATTGAATTACACATTTTATTGTCCTTAACATATATATCAAATTTTGTGTTAATTAGATACTATTTATCACTTGATCAAGTATTTTACAAATAAAATAAGTGTTAATCTTTGATCATCTTAATATTTTGAAAGTATAGAAAATATAAAGAGGAAGTATAATATATAAGAAAATGATATATAGTATCTAATTTTTTTCAAGAATTGTTGTATCTCTGTATAAAATATAAATAAAAATCCTTACAAGTTTGTGCTATCTCACTCTATTGTGGGGTTGGATCATGGCCGTATCTCGGACATTTTGACACAACTTTTCAAAAAGAAAAGAAAATAAAAAAAGTTGGGACACGCATGCAAAGGTATGCTAGAAACATATGATACATACTATATATATATATATATATGTATATATTTTTTTTTTTGAATACCGGTACGTGAGATATACATATGCATGACAAATAAACTAGTTTATTAATTATATATTTGTTTGAGCAGAGGCCGATTTTTCTTAAATCAAATCTCTTTTAATGTTGATTACAAGTGATTCGAAGTGATACTTCAAAATGAAGTTGTGGTTAGAAGTGGAATCTAACTTTGTAGATTAGTGAAGGGGTTCAGAAATGCCTTGCTTAAGGGGGCCTTTATATGTAACCACACAATTGTATCTCAAAGTAAGAATTGAAAAAAAAAATTGAAATTTGAAGCTACTAAGTGCTAAGATCTAGTTCTAAGTTATTTTTCCAATGCCATTGTATCTCAAACAAATTAATTCAAAGTAAACTAATTAGAAGCCTAACTAATTCAAAGGTTCATAGTAAATGAATCAAAGCCTAGACTATCACACTAACATCAAACTGAAACATATTTTAGATCAAATGAGACTAAGAACTAATACTTGAATCAAACTTAAGTAAATTTGATTAAACTGAATTACAAAGTTACAAGAATAAATTCTTTACAAAGCCCTATGAACTATAAGAAGACCACCTAAGGAACTAGATTACAAATGATCCTAGAAATAATCTCAATAATTTCTCTAAATCGTTTGTGGTGCCTTTCTTTGAGAATCAAGCCTTTTATTTTTACTTGAGGCTTTAACAATTATTGTTGGTTACTTCCTCCATGTGTTGTTTTCTCATCAAGTTTGAAGAACACTCGTTGAATTGGTAAAAAAATGCTTATACTCTTAAAAATACTCATAACTCCTAAACTTGCTTTGAATTTTACTAAAACTAGTCGCAGACCCACGCGATGCGTGGGATTAGATAATTATATTTTAGTTATGGTATAATATATAGAATTTGTTCTCTAAATTTTATGAAAAATAATTTGTTCTCCCAAAAACTTAAACAATTTCTAAAATTATTTTTCATTTATTTATCTCAAAAAATATATCATCATTTTATTATTTGGATTTATTTGATTGATATTATTCATTTTTTAGGCGGTCCATATTTTGATAAATTATGTTATTGTGTGTTATATTTTCCTTTTTTTTTTTTTCTTGTACAACTAAATTGTTTGAGTTTCAAATATATTATTCAAAATTTTCATTCTCTTAAAAAGAGATTATTATATTTATAATTTTTCTTATCGTAGGAGTAGCTTCGAACTATTGATTGAGTTTTGTTTACTAATATAGATACATGAAATTGGAACTGCATATTTCTTAAACATTCCTAAGAGACTATACCATATTATAAATTTAATATTTAAAATAATATGTAGGAAAAAAGTAGACTTTATGTTTGAAATTGAACACTTCACCTATTGAAATGAAAGAAAATAATCTGTATATCATAAAGAGAACATGATCTAATTTTTTTTTTTTTTTTGACTACATACACTTTTATTTATTAAAATTTAATTTCCTTTAACTGGATCCTCATATTGCATTTTTGTTACTATGTTTTTGTTGGGCCTTCTCATCCGTCATATCATTGGCCACATCATTATTCTTTTTGATATTTATTTTCTACTTTTAATTTTTTGACAATATTAAATATATAAATATATTGGCTTTACAAATTCATCTTAGGAAATTTTAACTTTACATATTCATTTACTTTAATTTTGATGTTATAACTAAATAATAAATCAACAAAAAATAAAAATAAAAATATTGTCTATACATATTCATCTTGGGCGGTTTAATTTTAATAGTTGATAGACACATTCAAATACATAGTCAATATTGTATTTTGATACAAATTCAAAATCTCACTTCCAAAATAACTAAGTATTATGTCAAAAAAAATCAAACAAAAGCTAAAAGGGGGAGAGAGAAGACTTGTGACAGAAAACTTAAAAAATCAAACACACTACCAAATCGTATTAACCCAAAATAGTATATTATAAAAAATACAATGATTCATCAACCTAAAGTAAAGTTGTAAAAAAGAATATATATATATATATATATAGAGAGAGAGAGAGAGAGAGAGAGAGAGAGTAATCACCTTTTTCAGGAGAGAAATAGAAAATAAAATGAGAAGAAAAAGCATCAAATAAAAAATATAGTCATAAGTCAAACACCAAATTATCTAAGCCATAATATATAATAGAATAACAATATATTCTTGTAAACTATATTTATATGCAATAAAATAACATTTAACAATTATAGAAAAGAAAAAAAGATAATAACTTAAAAACTCAAAACCAAATTGCAACCCAAAGTAAAATTCTAAAGAACACATAAATACATCAATCTAAAGTAGAGATACAAAAAATAAAAAATTCATGCAAAAATAAAACATGAGTGAGAAAAAGAATAATAACATTTTTCATGTGAGAAAATATGTATAGAATGGGATAGAAAATGTCATATTTATAGTAATAGAATTATGATAAAAAGAGTCAAAATAAAAAGAAGAAGAAGAGATAGATAAAGAGTGACAGTAAAATTGAGAGTAGTGGAGAGATGAAAAGGTAAAAGAAAAGTTATGGTTGGAAGTAGTGGAGAGAAATGAGAAATAGATAAATGATGTGGCCGCTGATGTGGCTCAACAGGAGCGTAGCAACAATAAATGTTACGCTTCAGCTTTTAAATATATATATATATATATATATATATATATAAATATAGATATAGATGACAACATTTGCTCTTATTGTAGGTGTTGCTTAATGGCACATGTTTATGGCTGCTTTTAAGTTTTAACCACTTTGAAATTTATTGGGTTAATAATTTAATATCACTTTTTTTTTTTTTAGCTTTATTTTCGATTGAAAATCCTATCGCAAAGATTGCCACATCAGTTTAGTTTTTACAATTGTTTTCCCTTTATTACACCATTTGTCATGCTTTCAATGAACCGGGAAAATTTAGATTACTACCAACAATGTTAATGCATTATATTCCAAAAAGACCATTTTAAATATTGTATGCTTTAATTATAAAGTTAATGTATGGAGTATACAGTATAGTAATGCATTCTTCTCTGTTGAGATTCTTAATAGAATTAGGGCTCAAACTATAAATTCATTGGTATTGGTGTTTTTCACTGTGTTTGATATGTGAGATTCAAACCTTATGTCACCAATCAACCTCTATTTATCGAGAGGATATTAAATGATACGGTCTTATGAGATTATCATTTTATAGTATGTATGATTCACACATGATGTGAGAGAGGTTTGTTAAATTATCTCATATAGCGTTTTTTTCATATTTACCTATGAAAAAAAAAAAGTTCTCATAGAATTACATTATTGAAAGCTATTACAGTTTTTTACCACCCTATCATTTTCCTATTAGAGTTTTTTACCCACCATTTACAAAGAATTAGAGCATTTATATAAGTTTGTCTAAAAACTTTCGTCTATTTTAGTATAAGAACTGTGGGTACACAACTCACACTCTGAGTGCTAGACATGGTACACTCATGGTTGCTCCAGAAGCTTATAAACCATGAGTGGGAGGGTTACTTAGGCGATGTGGGACTTGGGTGAGCCTAGGTGTAAATCACTTCATGGCAATACTCCTCGGCTCCCACCCCTTCGTGACAAAACCGTGAGGGACTGGCTCCCCAAAGCGGACAAAAACTGCTTAGTGTGAGTCGTGTACCCACATTAAAAGGGCCCTTTTTTGGAGGTTTTCAGAGGGTAACCCCCACCCTTCCCCCCAGTGAAGACTTTGAGTGCAGTCACTGGAGTGCATGCCTAACACTCTGGGTGCTAGACATGGTACACTCATGGTTGCTCCAGAAGCTTATAAACCATGAGTGGGAGGGTTACTTAGGCGATGTGGGACTTGGGTGAGCCTAGGTGTAAATCACTTCATGGCAATACTCCTCGGCTCCCACCCCTTCGTGACAAAACCATGAGGGACTGGCTCCCCAAAGCGGACAAAAACTGCTTAGTGTGAGTCGTGTACCCACATTAAAAGGGCCCTTTTTTGGAGGTTTTCAGAGGGTAACCCCCACCCTTCCCCCCAGTGAAGACTTTGAGTGCAGTCACTGGAGTGCATGCCTAGCACTCTGAGTGCTAGACATGGCACACTCATGGTTGCTCCAGAAGCTTATAAACCATGAGTGGGAGGGTTACTTAGGCGATGTGGGACTTGGGTGAGCCTAGGTGTAAATCACTTCATGGCAATACTCCTCGGCTCCCACCCCTTCGTGACAAAACCGTGAGGAACTGGCTCCCCAAAGCGAACAAAAACTGCTTAGTGTGAGTCGTGTACCCACATTAAAAAGTGCTAGACATGGCACACTCATGGTTGCTCCAGAAGCTTATAAACCATGAGTGGGAGGGTTACTTAGGCGATGTGGGACTTGGGTGAGCCTAGGTGTAAATCACTTCATGGCAATACTCCTCGGCTCCCACCCCTTCGTGACAAAACCGTGAGGGACTGGCTCCCCAAAGCGGACAAAAACTGCTTAGTGTGAGTCGTGTACCCACATTAAAAGGGCCCTTTTTTGGAGGTTTTCAGAGGGTAACCCCCACCCTTCCCCCCAGTGAAGACTTTGAGTGCAGTCACTGGAGTGCCATGTCTAGCACTCAGAGTGCTAGACATGGTACACTCATGGTTGCTCCAGAAGCTTATAAACCATGAGTGGGAGGGTTACTTAGGCGATGTGGGACTTGGGTGAGCCTAGGTGTAAATCACTTCATGGCAATACTCCTCGGCTCCCACCCCTTCGTGACAAAACCGTGAGGGTCTGGCTCCCCAAAGCGGACAAAAACTGCTTAGTGTGAGTCGTGTACCCACAAGAACCTATTTTTTTATTTTACAAAAACACTTCACAAAAACTCCCACATTAGACTATTTATTATACACTCTATTTTCTTTAAATAATAATTTTTTATTTATTATTTCACCTACCAACATACATAAACATTAATGAGAGTCAAGACAAAAGAGAGAGAAAATATTAAAATAGAAAGTTACTATTTATATTTATATGATTACTGTAGTAATAATGTATATGTACAATGTTATAAATGAATTGACCGTGTGGTAGTTTATTTTAGCAAAAATGTACTAAAAGACTACAATTTTTTTTTTTTTTTTCTAATTTGCAATGTCTGACTGAGTGCTTTTGGAAACAGAATTTGGATGTAATTGATGGTGTGAAGCATGTGACCCAACCTCATAAAGATGAAACCCAGAACCAAAAAACGTGAATACTTGAATGATATGAACCACGTAAATAAGATGAAAAAGTTAATGTATAAATTAAACAATAATTGTCAAAATGTTGGCATGCCATTATATGACCAAATCTCAATTAATGTCCTAAACCTTCTTTTTAATACTACAAATAGGTGTCATTAAGCTTTTAAGCCTAGTCTTTTCTCGGGAAATTATTGTGTACTCCCGGAGTACCATAAATGCGTACTCCCTCCTCTCACATGAATGGTGGGTCCCACCATGAATTTAATTAGTGGGACCCACTATTTATGTGAGAGGAGGAAGTATGCATTTATGGTACTCCGGTAGTACCTAATAATTTTCCTTCTTTCTCATTCCTACCCTACCTGTGTTCACACCTACTTTATATGAGTGAAACACAGAGCCCAATAAAAATATGGTCCTCCAAATTCCATTAGCCTAAATGAAAAGCTCATAACCCAAAGACTGAACATGAAAAGTCCCATAATGTTTCCAGCAACCATGACTGAGATGTTTACAACTATGGGTTCTACCTTAGCTAGTTTTATGTTTGTATGGGCAATCATTCGCCAATACTGTCCATATGAGCTTCGTCGTTTCTTTGAAAAATATACACAAAAAATCACAGGTTACTTCTATCCTTACGTAAGGATTTCTTTCCATGAGTTTGCGGGAGATAGGCTTAAGCGTAGTGACGCCTATTCAGCTGTTGAGGCATATCTTAGTGCTAACTCTTCCAAGAGTGCTAAAAAGCTCAAAGCTGAGATGGGTAGAGATAGTCGAAAATTGGTGCTGAGCATGGATGAGCATGAGAGGGTTACTGATGATTTTCGTGGTGTTAAAGTTTGGTGGTTGTTAAGCAAGTCAGTGTCAGCAGCAAGGCAGAATTCATATTATCCTGAACAAGAGAAGAGGTTCTACAAGCTCACATTTCATAAGAAGCACCGTGATATTATCACTGAGAAATACTTGGAGCATGTTGTGAGTGAAGGGAAGGAGATTAGGGTGAGGAATAGGCAAAGGAAGCTGTATACTAACAGTCCTGGTTACAAGTGGCCAAGTTACAAGCAAACTATGTGGAGTCATATTGTGTTTGAGCACCCAGCAAGCTTTGAAACTTTGGCTATGGACCCAGGGAAGAAGGAGGAGATTATAGAAGATTTGAGAACTTTTAGCAAGAGTAAGGACTACTATGCAAAGATTGGGAAGGCTTGGAAGAGGGGTTATTTACTATATGGCCCACCAGGGACTGGAAAGTCTACAATGATTGCAGCAATGGCAAATTTGTTGAACTATGATATCTATGATCTTGAGCTCACAGCAGTGAAGGACAACACAGAGTTGAGGAAGCTTTTGATTGAGACAACTAGTAAGTCTATTATCGTGATAGAGGATATTGATTGTTCACTTGATCTTACAGGTCAGAGGAAGAAGAAATCAGAGAAATCTTCAGATGATGAGAATGAAAAGCTGAGTAAAGAAATTGCTAAGAAGGAAGCAAAGGAAGAGATTGGCAGCAAAGTCACTCTTTCAGGGCTTTTGAATTTCATTGATGGGCTGTGGTCTGCTTGTGGGGGAGAGAGGTTGATTGTTTTTACTACTAATTATGTGGAGAAGCTGGATCCTGCACTCATAAGAAGGGGTAGAATGGACAAGCATATTGAGCTGTCTTACTGTACTTTTGAGGCATTCAAGGTGCTTGCAAAGAACTACTTGAGTCTTGAAATGCATCCCATGTTTGATACAATTCAGACGTTAATAGGAGAGACCAAGATCACGCCTGCTGATGTTGCCGAGAACCTTATGCCCAAGTCCTCACTGGATGATGCGGAGAAATGTCTATCAAGCCTAATACAAGCTCTTGAGGAAGCGAAGGAAGAGGCAGCAAAGGAAGAAGCAGCAAAGAAGGAAAAGGCAGCAAAGAAAGAAAACGAAGCAAAGGAAGAGGCAGCAAAGAAAGAGAAAGAAGCAAAGGAGGAGGCAGCAGAGAAGGAAGAGGCCGCAAAGGAAGAGGCAGCAAAGAAGGAAAATGCAGCAAGGAAGAAAGCTGGAATAAAAGAGAATGGCCCAACCAAGGAAGATGCTTTTCAGTCTCAAGTTGACAAAGAAACTGAAAATGTATTGTGAGTTAGCGATGCAACCATGTTTTTGAAATAACTACTACAAATTTCTTCAGGCAAGTGTCATAGTGACAGGTTGTTCACTTGTAGAAATTACAAGTATATTTGTGTGCAAATACTTCATGCAGAATCCTGTTCTATCAATGTATAAGAGCAAAAGCAGTAACATAAGCACTTTCTTATATTGGCATCATTACCCATTAAGGAATTCATCAAACATGTTCAAAGAAAGAAAAGGGGGAGAGGGGGAGGTCATCAAACATGAGAACAAAGAAAAACAATTCAGAGGTTCTAAAATTCAAGGACAAAATGAGAGCGCAAGTGAAATAAAGATACAAATTAGTTATCTTTTGAGGGAGGATGGTTCCATTACAATAAACACAACAGTTTCTAACCTGATTGCTTTATCAACAGACCCAACCAACCCAAATGCTCACAGGCAGATCATTGTCATGAACATGAGAGATAAAACTACAAGGCTCGAACATCTAATAGCCCAAATTTTTCAGTTACAATATTAGTTAATGGTTATTGTACATTGATTGGATGAACTAATGAACTCCCAGCAAATTCCGATTCATCTGTCGTAGGTTTCTTTGAATGTAGAAATACTAAAAAATGACTACCTAATCTACATAACTCTCAGCATCACATTGCTCCCCGCAGCAAATCATGCACCAAAGTAGCTGCTTAAATACACCATGGAAGAACTCTGACTGTAAACTTCCTCCGTCGGCTTATCACAAAATTTATAAACTTAACTATCGTACACAGCTTCCCTGGGAGAAAACATACCCCCTTGCTGTCCAGCATAGGGAAGCCTTAGAAGTCATCTGTATCTTCATCTTTCATTACTGTGTTCAGGCCATCATCGAAACCAGAACCAGGAGCAAGCTCATTTAGGTCAAGAAAACGTCTTTTCCGTACACCCTCAATTTCATCTTGACCTGGACTATTTGGTTTCTCTGGTGGCTGTTGTTGCTCTTTCTCCACCGTCTCAGTGTAATCTTCAACAGGCTGATCAACTTTCATTTCTTGGTCATTATCATTGCCATCAGAATTCTGACTTTCGATTGAATACTCACCATTCTCACTTGCATCTGAGTGTGCATCTGATGCAATTGACTTCTCAGGTTTCATAGACTCTGGTTCGGATTCTGACAACTCATACTGTCGGTAATTAATACGATTTCTGGTGGCCCTCTTACTGCGTCTTAGACCTGACTGGAGCTCATCAACTGACCTTAGTTTTGTTTCCCTCCTAGTACGGCCTGGCAATTTTCTAAGTTTCCGAGGCTCATCACTATCGTCCTCACTGGCACTTAAGGAATCATCTTCTTCTTCTTCCTCTTCCTCTTCTTCAGCATTTTCGTCATCCCAATGATACTCCTCATCTCCTTCAGAGCTACTTGAAAACTTCCTCCTCTCTTTCCGTTTCTTCAGATATTCCTCATCATAAACAGCTTCCCCAACTATATCATCATCGCTATCGTAATCTGCATCATTATCTGAAACTGCTTCAACAAAATCTTTTGCCGAATACCGTTGAGGTCTCTGTCTCCGCCGATTGCTACATGTGAATACAATCAATACATGGATGAGTTTAACACATGGAAATAGATTCAGAAAAGCAAAAGGGAAAAATAAATAAATAAATTAACACACCTTCGATCCAGGTCTGTTTTATTATCTTCCTGACCATCATCAAAATCAGGTGATGTGGGAGATGGTGCACTGAAATTGTCATGTTGCGCATGTGAAGGACCACTCCATTTACCATTTGCAGAAGCTTCAGGTTTCCCAAATTCTCTTCTATGTAGAGGTTCAGGGGATGGCTGCTTTCGCCTGACACAAAAGTAAGAACAAGAATGTAAGTCAAGAGTTCATTGTACTGGTATGACGATATGCAAATCAGAGGGAGAGAGAGCAAACAATAAGACCATATGTCTAGGTGAATAAATTCCATACTTGGTTATCTTGATAGCCTCATTAATGGACCGGTCATAGTCGTCTGCAAAACCATGAAAAACATTCAGATTTTATACATCCATCACAAGAGAATAGCATCAAGCACCATAAACATTTCACTCTCATGACATGGTCACCTGGCAGCCCCAATAACAAGAACTAATTTCTATGGGGGATTAGTTCTTTATGATAACTAATAGTAGATAACCCGATATAGCACTGATTTAAAAAAAGAAAAGGTTGTATTATGCCTCCCCATGAAAGTCAATAATCTCCCCCCCGCCCCCCCTCGGGGCACAGGCAGCCCCTCTCTATCTCCTCCTTTTCCACTTCTACTGCCCATTCATGCCACTTGCCTTCTGAAACTCATAATGTAAGGTTTCCAATAATGGGTGCAGTACAGGGCGAGAAACATATACCAGAGGATATGGCTCAAGATATAGCTGACTGACAAAAATATACATTAGATGACCCCTACTTGTTGGATTTAAGGTTTTATTGAATTTAGTAGCAAATTATCATCAGGCACAGAGAAATATATGTTCGTCTGTTTAAATGATCTTGATACAGCAACAGTTAATCCAAATACACCTCCAACATAGGAAGATTCCCCATAAAAAAACATGGCAAGGGTGTGCCATCCGCCCAATGCATTGATTGCATCCATCCAACTGTTCACTGCCTATGTTCTTTAAGAGAACAACTGAGAAGAGAATGCCTGGGTTAAAACCAATGAATTTCCCAGTCTACATTCTTAAATTTATGTTGTCATTGGACAAGTTTAAAACTATACAAATTATGAACAGGTTGCTCTTACCAAAGGTATAGGTGACAGGTTTCCTGTCACGAAGGGAGCGCCCTGGACCAAGCCCATCCACACTTAAATAATTATCAAGAAGAAGAGCTTGTCTGTGTTGCTTTTTCAGCAACCTCTCTTTCCTCTGCAAATAACAATTAATCGCGGCATTTCAGATAAAATTCTTGCTAGGGCAACAGCAAACAATAACATGAATCATTAAAGCAAAATAACTATAAGAATAACAAAGTCAAGGAATATGAATCAAGAAAGACAACCAATCAAGTTAAGAAGGTTCTGGAAACCAACAGCTTTGAGTACCTTATGATCCTTCTCAATCTCTGGAAGCATGTCTATCTTCAACTTTTTTCCTAGTGAAGCCTCTGTTCTATTTTTACTTGAGAAAAGCTTTTCCTGAGATAGATGGACAAGTTTAAATGAGCAGCAGCAGAGAAAAACCAGGAATATATTTTTGTTTAATTTGGCATGCAGCAAAAAATTTGTTATTTGTCTATTAAAACAGATAAGTACCATTAAAAAAGAATCATCATTAATCATCACTTGTAGGTGATGGAACATATTCAATGTGAAAGATTTTATTTGACAAGCTTAAATTTTGCTTGACTCTTAGATAAATATATAGATCAATGAGCACAAAATCTACCAGTGAGAGGAAACACCCCCCCCCCCTAACAAATGGATCCCATGTATTCTCAATGCCCAACTAGTTTTCCTAACCGTGCCAATGTTTCCTACCCAAAAGAAGCAACTCCATCCATCGCACAAAACTCAACTCATATAAGCCTTGATTCCAATGTATTGACACTGGCCGCAAAAATCCCCTCTCAAAAACTTACCGGTCTGCTTTCTAAGTGTACCATAAAAATTTTATTTGAAGAAAAGAGCACCATACATAGATAGTAAAGGTTTATTGAAAAATAAACAAACCAAAGAATTTGTACCATTAAAGCACTATATATCCACCAATAGCTTTTGACACCTACAGAAACTGATTGTTTAGAAAGACAGAGGATGTCAGATGAATAACCGGGTATTTGGCGTTCATGTTTCGCAAATTTACAGATGTTTGAATCCTCTTGGTCATGAATACTTAAACTTTGTGGTGCCATAATCACTTACTGTAATCTGATGTACATCTTACACACAAATCTATAGCTTTGAAGGACAGTTACTATTGCTTGGAATAAATGATGATAATCCTTCACTGGCCTCCCTCTCCCCAATAAGAAAAAGTCCAGTAAAGCCCCAAGAGGCCACAAGGCCCACAACAGACCTCTGCGACAGCAAAATGCATGTCCAGTTCTCCACACTTCATACAAACATTTTGTTTGAAAAGTATTTTTCAACTTCAAAAGCTTCTCAACAGTTAACACACCAAAAAGAATATTTATAATAATTTCATGTTTGCTATAAATGGAAAAACATATAGTGGTGAAATGGACGCCAGTTAACTCACTCACATGGAAACATCAGTAATGTGAAACTATTTTTAGTGCACAGAAATGAGTTAAGGCTCCTGATAGCATTAGCCCAAAGGCTAACTCCATTCTAAACATAATAACCTTTCTGTCAGTAAATACGTATTTAATTCACCATAAAAAAAATTTTAGCATCTTTCCATTGGAAGTTCCAACATAGATTTTTTTTCTCTTGAATCAAGCATCAAATGGCAGCTCCGCCTAAATGGGAGGTAATGTACCAGCCTAGTGGCTAAAAGCCAATGCAAGCCCTCTAATGATATATTTTTGAGACATACAGAACATTTTGACTTATCAAGATAAAAAAAAATAATACACACACACACGCACTTGAAATTTCTTTAAAGTAGAAAATAGTATATCTAAAAGTTCACAACTGCCATTGAAGAATATCACACAATAAAATGTCCTCTATGAACCCAGACAGATCCTCAGACCATGAGTATTTTTCTCAATTTGTCTTTAAATTTAATAATGCACAGATGGAAAAAGATATTCAAAATCAAAACATTATAGTTTAAAGATAAATATTATTGATTGAGATTTCCCTTTTTTTCATATTAATCAAAGTACTAACAATCACAACATGTGCCCTCCCCCTTCCAAAAAAAAATTCAAATTATTAAAAGAAATTATATATATATATATATATATCAATAACAGGAAGTTGGATAAAAAGAGAGTTGAAAATGAAATTTGATCTATATAATATTTTATAAATATCTTAATGCATGCACATGGACAGACAGATTATGAGACTTACAGAAACATCTTGAAATTCATCAAAATTGGTTGCCACAGTTTCCCACAGGTATGTTGCACTATGAAGAACCTGGGAACCCTTTGTCTTCGCTTTCTTCACCTCAACTTTCCTTATCTCCCGATACAATCGATGACCAATTATAGGATCATCTTCATACCTGCACTGACCACATTCACCAAGAAGTGATTAAACCCCTACTACACAACAATGCACGAAAACTTGTCATCAAAGAATTATAAATCTTCCACTCAAATTAAAAGATTCTCAGTGTATCTTTTATGCAATGTATGAAAATAATGAGCAATTACACTCCACTCCCATGCAATTTGATTTGAATTTGATCTACCAACTTGTGATTATAAAGTTGCACTTTACCCACATAAGGTCAAACCCATTAGCATCTGTCAGTCCCAATCGTATAGTGTCACGTGCCTCCAAAAAATCCCCAATATCAACAGAGGAGTTTATCTGAGCTCTTTCCACCCAATGCCACCAAAATCCATCACCCATCACCACCATTTTGATCAAATTTCCATTCAGCTGTGGCCCAAATTTACACCCACAATTCATCCCAAACACCATAGTTCCAAGACCATTACACCACCTCGTTCTTTGAGCCAATCAATGTATTTTATAGTTGTATAGTTATGGCAACTTAGTCAAGGACAAGTGCGAGATGGCCACCAAATTCCTTAAGTGGGGAGTGAGATAAAGGAGGAGATTGGGTTTAGAATAAAGTCTCCCTAATATCCCAACTGAAGGAATTTTATTCTCGTCCAAATTTAGGAATCCCACAACTTCCACCTCATCAAACCCAAAAGAAAGCATAGTCAGTACCAACAATTACAACCCAGAAACAAATCTAAATGCTTAAGCCCATCCTCATCTTGGGACAGTATATTGCAGCAAAGGGATTTTGTTGTCACAACCCAAAGTAAATTGGAGAGGTGGACGTCATTGTTTGATGTCGCGCATTTGGCAGAAGAAATAACCGAAGCTTTGAGGATTCTGAAAGGACAATTCCAGACCTAAAACTTTTCTTCTTCAAAACTCTATTGGATTGGTTGTCAGTTATAGGAAGTCATTCACCATTTTCGGTTCATGCTTTGATGGATGCTTGTAATTTGCGCGTTTGATTGTACTTGTCGCTAGTGTATCCCTTCTGTATACTTGGGTGACACTTTTTCGATAGTTTAATAAATTTTTCATTGCTTTTATATATATATATATATATTAAGAGAAAGAAAGAGAAGAACCAGAAGCTGAAAGAGCAGCAAAGGAGTGTTATAATGAGCTTTGAAAGAAGACTAAGAAGAAACAAGGGCTTACTTCTAAAAATTAAACTTTTTCCAATTTTTCCTAAACAAAGTTGTGTTTGGCCTACACATATTTTTTTAACGGTAGGACTGGCAGTGGTTAACAAGTACAACTCTTTAAACCACATGTTGGCAACTCAACCCATACTCAACTCATGGGTTGGTAAGTGTTATAAACACTGACAAGGACAAGCAAAGACATACAAGCTAATAGAACTTGATGGATATGGTCTATGAGAACAATAACTACATTACCAGTAAGAAATTCCTTGTGAATCACCCCCAGAACGTTCTTTACGAAATGCAGAAAGTTGAACACCATGTTTAAGTGAGTTGTCAATATAGTTCCGGATATCTTCTTGCTGCAAAAGGTCACTCAAATTCAATATTTATACCAACAGTACTAAAGAAGCATAGATAAAACAGTCAAAGTACTAAAATATAAAATTTCAAGCTCTAAATCTATGGTTCTGAGACAGTATCTTTTAGAAACACAAATGGATGCACAGTTAATATGTATTTAGATAATGTTGCAGGAAAAGCTCTTAAAACAGCACTACCTAGCCACGAAAGGGAATTATTATCCCAAAAAATAAAACAAAAAACATTAAATGCATGACAGGATAGTAAACCAATTGGTTTTATACCAAAACTTAGAGAGCTATTTTCTTGCTTAGGTGACTGCTGGAGGGTTTTAGAAGAAGAAAAACTTTGATGAGATCTTAGGTAAAGCCACAGCATGTACAGAGTTGCAGGAAAAGTTTATTACTTATAAAAAAAAAAATTTAAAAAGAGTTGCAGGAAAAGTGGTGGATTCCAGAAAAGAAAGAGTATTAATTAAAGAGTTGGACATTATTAAGGAGATCTTGAGTAAGCACTAACAAGAATTAGAACAACTAAAAGTGACTAAACAGTTTCCAAACATAATAGGTTTAGATCAAAGAGCACTGAACTATTATAATCTTGCATTGTTCCTCAACAACTTCTATAGCTGCAATGCCATGGGACAAGGACCTGGATTGAGCGTACTGCATGAAAGATTCACGTGCTAAACTCAAGAAATCAAGATTCAAGGTTTTGTTGAACCAAGCAGAATTTTCCATATACATTAAAATAACAAATTATGAATCAGGCTAATAATAATGCATGAATGATTGGACTCAGCATAACCGGATAACCCTCACACTTTCTAGTAAAATTTTGGGGCTAAGTGAAAAAAAAAAAAAAAAATCAAGCCAAGTGGTACATACTATCAAGAGCTAATGATGATACTACCTCAACACGAATGTCACAGAGTGCTTTCAAGATGACCACGCGAACCCCAGGATCAAGTGTCTTGTATACATCAACTTCCAACCTAACAAATTAGCATGATTTGATACATTAGTTATATACATAGATTCATATATGAGAGAAATCCATAGATACACGGTACTCACCCATGAGAAGCAACAATGGGTAGATCTCCATCTGCAACCTACAATCAGGTACCAAGCTCATGTTAATTTTCCACTACCAAAAAGAGATCCAATCAATAATGTCCATAATCAGTTAAATGAGTACAATGATCTAGTTACCCAATGCCACCAGTCTCTCAATTTTCTACATAAAACAGTGACCCAGGTATCACGTGTAAGTGCCATTCGCGTAACAGGAGGGATCGCCTATAGAAGAGATGAATTAGAAGTGATACAGCAAATGGATATTACTAAATAAATAGAAATCTTCCAACAGCACAGGCATTAACAGGGTCATGCTTGTATCATAAACTGATAATTGCCAGAGGAATGTATCTTACAATTTAATCAGCAATAGTTTCAAATATAACATAAAATCCAAATTTGAGCAGCAAATAGGAGAAACTTTAATGTTTAACGTCTACAAAGATTATGAGACAAGGCAATGTGAAAGCAATATCTCAGGGTAAACAAAGTAATTGACCATCAATCTGTAATATCACAAAGTAAACAAGATTCGATTTACATTATTCAGATTTTACAACTAAGGATGAAATTCATAGTATACAAAGAAGGCCAATATACCTCAGTTGATTCCACAGTCAAATGACTTTTATGACAAAAGCCTTCTTGCATGCATGATAGATCATACATTAGCTTTAGAGAGTAATAGAATGGAGAAATCAAACTTAGGGTATCAATTCTTATTTAAAAAAAAATTTAAAAACATGTTAGACTGTTTTTAGGAGATCCAACTTAAAAAAATGCTCTCAGATCTCTTTGCAGCCAAATGTATAGTTGCTTAAATTTCTGCGGTGATCTTATCAAAAGTAAACGAATTAAAATAATAACTGCCCTTAAGAAAAGAGCAACAATGAACAACCCTATTGTATTGAGTATAATCAAGTTTTACCACCTCTTCTACCATGGCCTACCTTCTTTTTACCGTTTGAATATTATAATGGACATCAGATAGACTATTGTGTTGTCCCTAACATATTATGTAAGTAGCTAAAACTTAAGCTCCCATCCTATAATCTCTCTTCATCAAATAATGTACCATACTTCCGAAACCAGTGACATGTGACTTTGCAATAAGAATTGACAGTGGATCACATACTTGAAGAATGTTGGTCTCCTCTACTGTTTGGCCAATGATCACCTATTCGGGAGATTCTACTGATAAAAAGTGCAATCTTTATCTCCAATGACATGGGAATTTAACATGCATGTAATGAATTAGAAGTAGCAGAAAACCAAGAGACAGGAGGAAGAGCATTGTAAAAGAAAGAAAGAAAGATGAGCTCTTTTGGGCCTTTTCCTTTTACAACAAAAACTATCCCAGCTTTGTGCCAAAAAGTGAACACAGAAAAGTCCCCATTCTGGTGTGGGCATAAATAACAAATTAAACATACATTGCAAAACCTAAAGGTGCAAACCACCCCAAGTGCTACAGCCAGCAGCTAAATCATGCAGGTTCATTGCACTTAGTGGGAATCCTACATTTCCAACAAAAATCTCAAATGAAGTTTAGAAGCAAACTGTTATCAATATATTTCTTTTAAAAATACTAAATCTTTGTCTTCCAGATATTCTAGTCAGCTCAACAAAGCTTCAATCCCTACCACATGAGGCCTAATAAAAACACCTCCAAACTCCTTTCTTCACTTCTTCTAAGCTTAGAAAAACATTACTAAGACGGGTGCTCGAGTTTGGAAGTCCAAAAACCCACTGCTTAAGCTGTTGAGTTTGATTTCTTAGTCTTATGGCATTCTAACCAGAACTTAAAAAAGTCTACAAAACCACAAAGAACTGTAAGAATAATATAACAATAGCACCTATCGGACCAGAGGATTCCGGCATTTCTCTATCCTACAATTCAAAAAACTACTGCACAAACGAAGCTCATCACTAAGAATCAAAGTATACAAGAACTCCTACATTCTACTAAGCCATTCTTATTTCTTTCAAGAAACACTTCCAAACTCAACAAAAGCAAACGAAAAGAAACTAAAATAACCCATTTCGAAACTTACCCTCTTACAGTTTAGCACTCAATTTGAATCGCATAAAACTAAAGTAGTAAACTTTGCATTCAAACCAGCTCAACAACACAAACACAAAGTGGACATTTCAATAAGCTTCAAACAAACCTTCAATAAAGGAATATGTATGTCACTCAAAGTATCATTGGGAGTAATCAAAGCCGTCTCGAACTCCTCAGCCGAGAACTCAATCGAGATATTCAATAGCGGTCTAAACACCTTCAACACACAAAAACAACAATAAGAACAATAAATAAATAAAAAACACAGCAAACCCAAAAATAGACATAAAACCCTAAAGCTGGAAACTTTTACAAAAAGAAGAGATCAAACACAGTACATGCAAGAAATTGAGTATAGAAGCCAACTCCCACATGGACCGGAGAGTCCACCGCGGCAATTGAGCCGGCGGGGGCTGCTCCACCAGCTGCGTGACGATCTTGCTGCATTGCTCCTTCTGCGGCGACTCCTCCAATTGCTGCTGCTGCTGCTGCAATTGCTGGTCCTTCTTCTTCGGCTTGCTCGCCGGAGCAGCGGCCGCGTAGAGCCTCGCGGCGGCCCGGATAGTGCACGCGCGGGAAGGGCGGTTGCTACGGTTGACGGGGACGGGTGGGGTCGGGGCGGTGTCGTTTTGGGAATTGGGGATGGGTTCCGGCGAAGAGGATCGGTGGTTGTTGGGGATCGGAGACGAGGAGGACATGGTAAAAAAATTGTGGGTGTGAGAGAGAGATCGAGAAGTAGGGTTTAGGAGATTTATGGTGGGATTACATGTAGAGGATCATATGGATTTGTTTGCATTGAAAAACAACAACATGGAAGAAGAGGACCAAAGGTCCAAACTCCAAACCATAACTCACTAAGGTTTTTTTTTTTATGAATGAATGTTGTTCTATCTAATGTTTCTGTTTCTGTGTCTGAGGTTTTTTTTTTTTGTTTTAGTTGTTGTCTTTTTTTTTTTTTTTTTTTTTTTTTTTGGGTTTGTTTTTGTTTTTGTTTTCGCTAATGTGAGTGAAAGAGGAAGAAGGGTTAGAGAGTGTGAGGGAGAGGAAGGAAGAAAGGGGACACAAAAACAAAACACACAATCCCTGGAATTTTGGTGAAAAAAAATAATAATAATTTTGGGGTTTTTTTAATTTTTTAACTTTTGGGTTATTAGGTAAATTCGGTTTTTGAATCTGGGTTTTATAAATTTGGATAATATTCTGTGGCGGCTAATTAAGAAAAAAAAATTAATTTATGTTTTGATGATTTTGATTAATTTGGGATTAATCAGAAAATATAGAACAGTAAAAACTATTTGATTGGGAAAAAAGAAAGAATCTGATAAGTGATAAGGATCATTTATGAGGATTTAAATTTAACTAGGTTTTTTTTTTTTTTAGTTATATTTTCTAGGTTTTTTTGTCTTTAGACTTTAAAGAAAATGGAATTGACTTTTGGATGACTTGTTTTGGTTTCTGTGCTGGTAATTGTTTACTTGTGGTTTAACATGTTGTGAATGTGTTTTTGGTAGAAAAATATTCAACAGTCACATATTTATAAGATAATTTGCTTTATATTATAGGTTGAAATTCTCTCTTTTTATTTTAATTTTTTTTAAAACCATACCATTCAACAAAAAGGCATAAGGGAAAAAGAAAAAGAAAATAAAAAAAAGAGAGTTGAATCTGAATGTGAAAACAAAATTGATCTATTTTGTGACAACTCATTTATCACTGGAGCTAAAGATGAACTTGTTCTTAGCTCTTTGTTCTCATTTTTTATATGTACTATAAATGTACTGGGCACAAAATGCTTTTGTTTTCAGCCACAACCTTTGTAAAATCAATTTTTAGCACATCTTTGTTTAATAAGGGGAAAAAAATGTAAAATCTACCAATCATTTGCACTTTGCAACACCACACTTACCCAATTTCCAGTGCTCCATCTGCTCCTTCCATTGACTGCATATCTCTCACCCCTAGTTTTGATTAACCAAACCAAAAATAGGAAAAATAGAATTGCCATGTTGCATGTTGTGTTGATGTAGCCATGACTATACACTATACTTATACAAAACCATCCCTCATGTATTTAATATTTCTTTCTATCCAAATGAGTTTTTTTTTTTTTGGATAGGATATCCAACTGAGTTTTAATTATTAACTTGCAGTGACAATTATACACCTTTAATAGTTTCTTTTTGATAAACGAGATTGCATTAAATAAAAGTTTCCAACAAACAAACAAGATACACATTAAATAAAAGTTACACGTAAAGCGCATTGAGATAATTACAAAACAACCTTCTGGCTGTTCAACATGTGTTTGAAATAACTTGATATGTGCCAATAACCTATGGGTCTAGTTGACATCTTCTAACATCAGCAATGATAACATAAGGTTTGACTCCTCAATCCTTTAATGCACTCAAAAAAAAAAAAAAACGATATGTTATATTTTAATTTTCACCGAAATAACTTGATATGTGTCCATAATCTATTGGTTTATACTGATATGGTACTTCAATTTTCACTGAATATAAATTAAATTGTTTGTTGATGTAATACAAATAAATACTTTCCCTTTTTTAGACACAGAAAAAAGAGCTATCTTTCTCTCTCATGCACATATCCAAAGTTAATTTTGCAATGTTGTTTTGGGTTACCTAGCTAGATTCAGTAATGGACTAATGGTTTAGTTTCTATCTTCATAAGATTAAATGTGGGCTCTGATGGGCAGGCTGGGACTAAATGTGGGCCTTTTTATCAAACTAGGATTTGAGGCTGTAGCCTGGACCTATCAGAATCTGGCCCAATCAAAGGTCAGTTATGGACCTTCAGAAAACTTTTTTTCTTTTGTGATTGTTAGATAGGCCCGAGTTCATTTAGGTCCATTACGTTTTATATTGTGTTTATAATATACTTTAAAATAAAAAATAAAAATAAAAATTCAATACTTACAATAACATACTTATACTATATTATTAGACGTAGACTATGTCAATATATATAGTTCTCTTTTATGCATTTTAGTTATTATTTATATACATACATACATACATACATACATATATATATATATATATATATATATATATCATCTAACCAAACATTTTCATAAAAAAATAATACAAACCGTTTTTGTGATACAATGAGTAGCTTAGAGCATCTCCAACAACTTAGCCAAATTTTCACATTGTTTGAAAAACAAATAGTTTTACCTACATACTTTTTCAAATACATTTTCCAATAGACTCTTTATCCGGGCTCTATTATATTTAAATATTACTTTTTCATTATTTCTTACATCTTTTTTTTTTTATAGAGAGTTTCAACCTATGAAGTTCGCTCATGATAATAGCTTTTTATCATTAGACCAAGATATCAATCGGTTTTTAGTGTAGGCGGGAATCGAACCCCTCTTTATTCTTAATAAGCACACAAAAAAAGAGATAGAGGTTGAATACATTAATTAATGGAGAGAGGGAGCTGAATATTTTAGTCATTAAAATTCATTTGGAGATTAACAATAACTCTCAATGTGTGGAAAGTACTATAGCTAATCTATTTTATTTCTATTTTTACATTTTGGAGAGGTTGTTGCAGCTGTTTTTTTGGATTTGCTCTCCAAATATGGTTTTTAAGAGTCTATTGAAGATACTCTTAGCATTTTAGGGGATCTATCCGACAGAACATTCCTCAAAAACTTTAAGGTGCAACTTGATTTCTTCCGAGATATGATCCAGATTTGATATGTTCTCATATTCCTATAATAGGCTCATAATAATTTTTTTTTTTTTATAACCATTAATAATATTTTTAGAATACTCTTAATTAAGAAACTTTAACAGCCCGTTTGGTAATGTTGTTCTAGTAATATTATTTGAATTTTTTGGAAATACGTGTGGGTGAAAAAATGTGTAAAAATATGTGTAATATTATTTAAAAACTGAAAATGATTGTTTAAGTGCATGTACCAAACGGGCCCTAAAATTTTTTACTATGTGTCATCTGTCAACAAGCTTTTGTGTTAAGTCTTCAAATTCAAGCCGGCTTCCAATGGTTCACCTTGATTTTGAGGGATTATTATGTTCCCCTTAGGCCCAAGGCAATCGGACCCACCATATTTTTTAATGTAGTTTATTGTTTATTATAGTTATGATTTAATAATATGGTCTTAGTGTGAGTTCCAGTTAGCTCAACTGGTAAAGTCTCTAATAGTTGAATAAGAGATCTGGAGTTCAATTCTCGCCTACACCAAAAGTCGATTGGTGTTTTGGTCTGATAATTAAAAGCTATTATTAGGAGCGGACATCATAGATTAAAACTCTTTGAAAAAAATAATATGGTCTTAGTTAATGTTTCCTAAAAAAAAAATTTAATGCTTCCTCAAGAAAAAAGTTTCAGTAGTAATGTTTTATTTATTTTTGTATGGGGCAAAACAAATGATTTGGCCCAATCTAGATAAGAATGGGCTGGAATGGAGGCCCAATACAATTAATTTGAAGCGGTGGATTATCAAGGCTAACCCTTCAAGCTTTAATAGCTTCTCTTGGTAATTTGAAGAAAGAAAATTGACTAAGACAGCAGTTTAAGTAGAGAATAATAAAAAGAAAGATAAAGATTCTTATTTAAGTTCTCCCTCAGGCTGTCCAAAGAGTAATAGTTCTTTGGGATATACACTTTTCGGTTACAAAGTTCTTAATTTCCCTCTCTCTTTTCTATTTCTACCTCCTTTTATCTCTCCTGATCCCCCTATTAAGAGGATCTTCCTTCCTATGTATAGCTGCTGAGATTGCATCCAAGCCCTCCACTTGGATGATCGTTAATTCTTCCTTGGATACTTGTCTCATCATTACTTTGCTGATGGTGGTAGAGTAGAATGCAAGTTGTGGGGGCACGATTCAGGGGCCATTCTGCCATTAATGTGGCAGACTGAATTCATACAGTGCATTAAATATGGAGGTGATAAGTGTTTTATCTGGAAGTTTCCTCCTCCCATTACTTGCACGTCTTTACTTCCTTCCTTAGCCTTCGACCCTATGGCCTTGGTGGTTTGTCTTTAGTCTCGCGAGGAATGTTTGCCCATTGGGCGAGCCGCCTTCCTCGGTTTCATTGATTGGACCATCCTGATTGTGTTGGGCCTGATTTGATGAATAGTTAGGCCCAATTGCTCCTTGGGTTGAACCCATTTGATGATCTTCCTTCTTTAGGCTTTCCCCTCCCACAATTTTACTTATCAATATTTGTGTATGGCATGGGCATAATTAATAATAACTAGTTGAAAAGCCTGCACGATGCGCAGATAATGTTGTAAGCTGCTAAATGAGAAAGTTCTAATTCTATATATGGTTAAATGATAGAATGTGATTGAAAAAAATCCTCAAGTGATATTCAAGGCCTTAGGATGAAGCTGGTAGAATGCATGCAAGACACATAACAATGAGAGTTCCATTAGATATTTTGATAAGTTGGAAATGAAATCTCATCATGTCCCTCTAATTTCTTCTTTCTTTGAAATCAACATTTGTGATAGTCTTAGTTGCCTACTAATAAAACTTGACATCCATGAATCATCTACCACCTCATCTTTCAAATAACATTCTCAATTGTTCAATAATCAATCAAAACATTTCGTGATCTATAATTCCCAATTCAAGAAAAATGTTAGTAACTAAGTTTGAAGAATAGTCTCAAGCTCCATTAGCATAAAAGTAGGAACCATGACTCTACCACATGTATTAGGAATCCTATAGTTCACTCAAGACTTCTATCAAACTGCTTGTGCACGTGGAATTAAGATTTTTCTATTGCATTTTTGCATCAAAATAAGATCGCAAAATTAGTGAAAAAAAGAAAAAGAAATTGTAAATGACAACAAAAATAATCTTAAACATTATGGAAAAGAAAGAGAAAGCACCTTTTTTTTAGTTAAAAGAAAGGCAATTGATGGCTATATCAATAAACCTTCCCCTTAGGAAGATTTAAACAAATACAATGTAACGGTTTCTCATAGTATGGTCATGCTTTTAATTTGTCAAAAGACAAATCACAAAAAGTTCTAAATGAACTAAAGCTTGTGGGTTGAAACAGATCTATATTTCCTTGTGAAAGTGAATCTCATATGTGCTATAAATGGTAGGCTGTCAATGAAAGGACCAAAACTCTTCAAATTGGGAAGAGCAACAAGTGTAACATTGTATTGGTAGGGAATCCCAAAAGGTAAGAAGAAGTAGATAATCGACAAGACCTTAAATGATGGCCAAGAAGAAGAGAAAAAGGGGAAAAAGGCGGAAGAATGAAGACCAACGGTTAGTTTTCATAAAGTCCTTCAGAAGGAGTGCAAAAAAGGTGAATTGGACGCCTTTGAAAAACTATTTTTATAGAACATCACATGGTAGGACCTCATACTCTCCTGCATGAGATCTCTGCTTTTATATATATATATATATATATATTGATAACTAAAGAACAATTATAAAGTTAATCACAAACTAAAGGCTACCTGGTCAAATGCAAAGGTCATGTGTACAAGTTATTAATAAGTTAATTATACTAAGAAGAAATAAGTCAAATTGAATTTATTTTTCAAGTGCAAGGGTCACATGTACAAGTTAATAAAAAGTTTAGTATACTGAGAAGAAATAAGTCAAAATGAATTTAACTTGCAAGTTTGTTGTTGGAGAGGGAGAATTTTTACCAGCAATCTTTATGTTCAAAGTTTATTTATTTATTTATTTTTATTTTTGTGGTGAATTGAAATTCATTTACTTGCATACATGTGTTTGTTTCTTTTGTTACTTTCACCCTACATGATTTTGTTACAAATAAAAATACACAAATTCGGAGCCTTTCACCTAGATCCACGTAGGATTAGGATCTTTTTTGTTGTTAGAGTCCTCTATAGCAAAAATTATGCAACTTTATGTGGTCTTAACATTTCTCATATAGAAGTCCTGTTGTGTTCTTAGGGCATTTGTTAGTTGATTATTTTAGAAAAGTTTTAATATTACTTTTTTGAGAAATATAAAAAGTTGCAAAAAAAAAAAATGATAATTAATCTTTTCTTTTTCCATAAAAAATTTCTAAAAACATATAAACTAATACTCTTATGTGATCCATTAAAATTTTCCCATGTATATATGTTTTTTAATTATCCATTGAAATTGGTTTTTATCGGGTCAAATAGTCTTTTTCCTACATTTTCAAATCAGTCAAACAAGACGTTGTGTTACATTTTTTTTTATGGAATTTAGAGTTTGTTTGACATCAACTTTAGCTTTTAGCTTTGAGAAATGTTAACAAATGTCCTAAAGGCATTGATTTAAGAAATATTTTTAGGAACATTTTATAGAAAAATGATAAAGCAATCAATTTTTCTGATAGCCTTTTATATTTACCATGAAAGTAATGGTAAAAACTTTCATAATATTATTAACAATTGTTTTAAAGGCACATGTTAACATGACCCTTTAACTTTTAGCTTCTATCTCTTACAAACAACTTTTTAAAACCTCATGTATTTTCATTTTTTTTTTCTCTTTTTTTAACTTTTTCTAAGATACAAATATATTTAAGCATACTTTTAGCAAAAAATCTTCGACAAAATTAGATAAGTTGTTCCAACCGTACATTTAAACTCTTTGAATGAAGATGTAATTTGCTTTGGTATTGGTTTATCATGTTGTTATTGGATCTGAACTTCTCTTTTGAGAAGGGGGGAAAAAAAAAATCAAAGGACAACACGTGTGCCATCTTTTGATTGCAGGCTGCAGCTTTTGATTCAACCATTTTGTAGTTTGTGGTACAGGCGGATAGAAACGGCACTATGACAACATCTTAGCTTTTTTTATTTATTTTTTTATTTATTTTATATTATAAAGAAAATGTCTTTATTTTAAAGAGCTCTACACAATAGAGTATGACATAATATCTTAAAAGCTCTAAAGAGGATCTTGATCTATTTACTTATACATTCTTAATAAGAAGGTTTGTAGTTATATTTAGTTATTTTCACAATTTTTAAATGAAGTTACGAACATGTCATTAGAGCATTAACATTTATTTCTAAACATCCAAACACAAAAAAATCTATACAACTGAGTGTCCATAGCTAAAAAAATTTTGGGTTTTTTTATTTTTTAACTTTTGGATCATTAGGTAAATTTGTTTTTTGAATCTGGGTTTTATAAATTTGGAAAATATTCTGTGGTGGCTAATTAAAAAAAAAAAATTTATGGTTTGATGATTTTGATTAATTTGGGATTAATCAGAAAATAGTATAGAACAGTAAAAACTATTTGATTGGGAAAAAAGAAAGAATCTGATAAGTGATAAGGATCATTTATGAGGATTTAAATTTAACTAGGTTTTTTTTTTAGTTATATTTTCTAGTTTTTTTGTCTTTAGACTTTAAAGAAAATGGAATTGACTTTTTGGATGACTTGTTGGTTTTTGTGCTGGTAATTGTTTACTTGTGGTTTAACATGTTGTGAATGTTTTTTTTGGTAGAAAAGTATTCAAAGTCCCATATTTGTAAGATAATCTGCTTTATATTATAGGTTGAAATTCTTTTTTTAAATTAAAAAAAATAAAAACACCATACCATTCAACAAAAAGGCATAAGGGAAAAACAAAAAAAAAGAAAAAAGAGTTGAATCTGAATGTGAAAACAAAATTGATCTATTTTGTGACAACTCATTTATCATTGGAGCTAAAGATGAACCTGTTCTTAGCTCTTCGTTCTCATCTTTTTGTATGCACTATAAATGTACTAGGCACAAAATGCTTTTGTTTTCAGCCACAACCTTTGCAAAATCATTTTTTAGCACATCTTTGTTTAATAAGGGAAAAAAATGTAAAATCTACCAATTATTTGCACTTTGCAACACCACACTTACCAATTTCAAGTGCTTCATCTGCTTCTTCCATTGACTGCATATCTCTCACCCCTTGTTTGGATTAACCAAACCAAAAATAGGAAAAATAGAATTGCAATATTGCATGTTGTGTTGATGGAGCCATGACTATATACTTATACAAACCATCTCTCATGTATTTAATATTTCTTTCTATCCAAATGAGTTTTAATTATTAACTTGCAGTGACAATTATACACCTTTAATAGTTTCGTTTTGATAAACTAGGTTGCATTAAATAAAAGTTTCTAACAAACAAGATATGCATTAAATAAAAGTTACACGTAAGACGCATTGAGATTATTACAAAACAACCTTTCGGTTGCTCAACATGTGTTTGAAATAACTTGATATGTGCCAATAACATATTGGTTTAGTTGACATCATCTGACATCAGCAATGATAATGTTTAGAGTTTGACTCTTCAATTCTTTAATGCACCAAAAAAAAGAAAAACCAATATGTTATATTTTAATTTTCACTGAAATAACTTAATATGTGCCAGTAATCTATTGGTTTATACCGATATGGTACTTCAATTTTCACTAAATATAAATTAAATTGTTTGTTGATGTAATACAAATAAATACTTTCCCTTTTTAAGACACAGAAAAAAGAGCTGTCTTTCTCTCTCATGCACATATCCAAAGTTAATTTTGCAATGTTGTTTTGGATTACCTAGCTAGATTCAGTAATGGACTAATGGTTTAGTTTCTTTCTTCATAAGATTAAATGTGGGCTCTGATGGGCAAGCTGGGACTAAATGTGGGCCTTTTTATCAAACTAGGATTTGAGGCTGTAGCCTGGACCTATCAGAATCTGGCCCAATCAAAGGTCAGTTATGGAGCTTCAGAAAACTTTTTTTTTTTTGATTGTTAGATAGGCCCGAGTTCAGTTGGGTCCATTACGTTTTATATTGTACTTATAATATACTATTTAAAAAAAAAAAAAACAATTAATAGTTACAACTACTACTTACAATAACGTACTTATGTTATATTATTAGACGTAGACTATGTCAATATATATAGTGCTCTTTTATGCATTTTAGTTATTATATACTAGCCTCATCACATGTGCACGTGCGACGTGTGATGAGAGTTTTTTTTAGCAAAAAAAAGAAAGAAAGAAAAACTCTATGTTTTTATTATATATATATATATATAATTTTTATTTTGTGAATCTAATTTATAAGTGGATAAAGTAATTTGCAAATTAACAAGAAAGTGTTTTTCCTTAGCAAAAAAAAAAAAAAAAAACTCTATGTTTTTATTATATATATATAATTTCTATTTTGTGAATCTAATTTATAAATAGATAAAGTAATTTGAAAATTAACAGGAGAGTGGTCCAATTTTTTAGGTAACGTTTTAGTGGAAGTTAGAGTTGCATTTTTACTAGATTATCCTTTAGTCTTGTTTTTACTTAAATATAGGGGTGTAGGGGCATTTTTGAACTAAAAAATGAAGAATTCAAACAGAGGAAACCTCTTAAATAATAGTATAGATATATCATCTAAGAGCATCACCATCAGCCTCTTCAAATTTTTGCCTGTTTGGAGAGTGAACAGTTCATTTTACCTTTTACCTACTTACTTTTTCAACTACACTTTCCAACAGACTCTCTATCATTTTCTCTATCCCATTTAAATATTATTTTTTCATTCTTTCTTTAATATTTCTTTTTCAATCTTCTTTCATTCATCTAATTTTAATGAGAAGTGCTACATTCTTAACATTTTATAATATTTTCACAATAAATCATATATGATAAGTTATTACTGATTTTAATTTGAACACATTACTTAAATATTTTTTTTTCATCAGTATTAGTTAATAACAACCCACCATTTAAAATTTATTGTGAAAATATTGTAATAGCATTTCTCAATTTTAATTTCTTATTCTTTATTTTATTTTTCCATTATCTTTTTTTTTTTTTTTTTCATCCACACGTTTCTTTTCTTTTTCTTTTTTCCTCTTTTTTTCTCCTCCACACCTTTCCCTTATCTCTATCTTCACTTTACTTTTTTCCTTTTTATCTATAGCACTTCGTTTGGAGCTCTATCCTCTTATCTTCACTTTTCTTTTTTCTTTTCTTCTCTAGCACTTCGTCTGGAGCTCTATCTTCAATCTTCACTTTTCTTTTTTCTTTTCTTCTCTAGCACTACATCTACTCTAGAGCATTCAAGAAGCACCACTGCATGTCCTCCTCCCACCAAGGCTCAGATGGGTCAGCTTTGCTCTTCTTCTTTTTTTGGCTCTAATTTGATTAGTTTTAAAATTGTGATTTGAGTTTGTATTTTGATTGAGAGCTCCATCAATTTTGTGCTTCACCGTTGTTTTCTAATGAGAAGCAAAGAGAGAGTTTTTTCTAAAGAGAAGCAAGAGAGAGAGGGAGTGCAGAAGAAACAGAAATGGAGGAAAGAGAAAAAAGTCTTTTTTTGATTCAACTGGTATTATTTTAAGGGGAAATATTCTTTAGATATGCTACAGTGCTTTTAAGGCCTGGAGAGCAACTGTAGCAAATCTAAAAAAAAAATTGGAGTTAGAGAGGCTGTTGGAGGTGTTTTTTGGGGTGAACAGTGGCTTTTCTCTCCAAAATTTAGAGATAGCTGGCATGTTGGTGATGCTCTAACCATACATTTTCATAAAAAATAATACAAACCGTTTTTGTGATACAATTAGCAGCTTAAAGCATCCCAACAGCTTAGCCAAATTTTCACACTGTTTGAAAAGTAAATAGTTTTACCTACCTATTTTTTAAAATACATTTTTCAACAGGCTCTTTATTCGGTCTCTATCATATTTAAATATTACTTTTTTTATTATTTCTTACATTTTTTTTAGAGAGAGTTTTAACCTATAAAGTCCACTCCTGATGATAGTTCTTTATCATCAGACTAAGACACCAATCGATTTTTGGTGTAAACGAGAATCGAACCCCTCTTTATTCTTAATGTGCACAAAAAAAAGAAGAAGAGAGAGTTTGAATATTTTAATTAATGGAGAGAGGGAGTTGAATATTTTAGTCATTAAAATTCATTTGGAGAACAACAATAACTCTCAATGTGTGGAAAGTACTTTAGCTAATTTATTTTATTTCTATTTTTACATTTTGGAGAGGTTGTTGGAGCTGTTTTTTTTTTTTTTTTTTTTGGATTTGCTCTCCAAATATGGTTTTTGAGAGTCTATTGGAGAAAGTCTTAATATTTTAGGGGATCTATTCGACTAAACATTCCTTAAAATCTATAAGGTGCAACTTGATTTCTTCCAAAATATGATCCAGATTTGATATGTTTTCATATTCCTACAATAGGCTCATAATAATATATTTTTTTTATAACCATTAATAATATTTTTAGAATACTCTTAATTTCGAAACTTTAAATTTTTTTTCTAAGTGTCATTTGTCAACAAGCTTTTGTGTTATTGTCTTCAAATTTAAGCCAGTTTCCAATAGCTCACCTTGATTTTGAGGGATTATTATGTTCCCCTTAGGACCAAGGCAATCAGACCCACCGTATTTTATAATGTAGTTTGTTGTTTATTATAGTTATGATTTAATAATATGGTCTTAGTGTGGGTTTCAATTAGCTCAATTGGTAAAATCTTTGATGGTTGAATAAGAGATCTGGGGTTCAATTCCCGCCTACACCAAAAGCCAATTGGTGTCTTGGTCTGATAATAAAAAACTATTATTAGGAGCAGACGTCATGGGTTAAAACTCTCTAAAAAATAATAATATGGTCTTAGTTAATGTTTCCTTAAAAAAAAAAAAAAAAAAAATTAATGCTTCCTCAAGAAAAAAGTTTCAATAGCAATGTTTTATTTATTTTTGTATGGGGCAAAACAAACGATTTGGCCCAACCTAGATAAGAATGGGCTAGAATGGAGGCCCAATACAATTAATTTGAAGTGGTGGATTATCAAGGCCAACCCTTCAAGCCTTAATAGCTTCTCTTGGTAATTTAAAGAAAGAAAATTGACTTAGACATCAGTTTAAGTAGAGAATAATAGAAGGAAAGATAAAGATTCTTATTTAAGTTCTCTCTCGGGCTATCCAAGGAGTAATAGTTCTTTGGGATATACACTTCTTGATTACAAAGTTCTTAATTTCCCTCGCTCTTTTCTATTTCTACCTCCTTTTATCTCTCCTGATCCCCCATTTCAAGAGGATCTTCCTTCCTATGTATAGCTGTTGAGATTGCATTCAAGACCTCCACTTGGATGATCGTTAATTTTTCCTTGGATACTTGTCCCATCATTGCATTGCTGGTGGTGGTAGAGTAGGATGCAGGCTGTGGGGGCACTGTTCAGGGGTCATTCTGTCATTAATGCGGTAGACTGAATTCGTACAATGCATTAAATATGCAGATGATGGGTGCTTTATCTGGAAGCTTCCTCCTCCCATTGCTTGCACGTCTTTACTTCCTTCCTCGGTCTTCGACCCTATGGCCTTGGTGGTTGTCTTCAGTCTCCCGAGGAGTGTCTGCCCCTTGGGCAAGTCGCTTTCCTTGGTTTCACTAACTGGACCATCCTAATTGTGCTGGGCCTGATTTGATGAATAGTTAGGCCCAATTGCTCCTTGGGTTGAACCCATTTAATGATCTTCCTTCTTTGGGCTTTTCCCTCCCACAATTTTACTTATCAATATTTGTGTATGGTATGGGCATAATTAATAATAACTAGTTGAAGGGCCCAAGCGATGCACGGATAATATTGTAAGCTGCTATATAAGAAAGTTCTAATTCTATATATAGTTAAATGATAGAATGTGATTGAAAAAAATCCGTAAGTGTTATTCAAGGCCTTAGGATGAAGCTGATAGAATGCATACAAGACACGTAACAATGAGAATTCCATTAGATATTTTGATAAGTTGGAAATGAAATCTCATCATGTCCCTCTAATTTCTTCTTTCTTTGAAGTAAACATTTGTGCTAGTCTTAGTTGCCTACTAATAAAACTTGAAATCTATGAATCATCTACCACCTCATCTTTCAAATAACATTCTCCAATTGTTCAACAATCAATCAAAACATTCCATGATCTATAATTCCCAATACAAGAAAAATGTTAGTAACTAAGTTTGAAGAACAATCTCAAGCTCCATTAGCATAAAAGTAGGAACCATGACTCTACCACATGTATTAGGAATCCTACAGTTCACTCAAGACTTCTATCAAACTGCTTGTGCACAAGGAATTAATATTTTCCTATTGCATTTTTGCATCAAAATAAGATTGCAAAATTAGTGAAGAAAAAAAATTGTTAATGACAACAAAAATAATCTTATACATTATGGAAAAGAAAGAGAAAGTGCCCTTTTTTCAGTTAAAAGAAAGGCAACTGATGGCTATATCAATAAACCTTCCCCTTAGGGAGATTTAAACAAATACAATATAATGGTTTCTCATAGTATGGTCATGCTTTTAATTTGTCAAAAGACAAACCACAAAAAGTTCCAAATGAACTAAAGCTTGTGGGTTGAAAAAGATGTCTATATTTCCTTGTGAAAGTGAATCTCATATGTGCTATAAATGGTAGGTTGTCAAGTGAATCTCATATGTGCTATAAATGGTAGGCTGTCAACGAAAGGACCAAAACTCTTCAAATTGGGAAGAGCAATAGGTGTAACATTGTATCTGTAGGGAATCCCAAAAGGTAAGAAGAAGTAGATAATGGACAAAACCTTAAATGATGGCCAAGAAGAAGAGAAAAAGGGAAAAAAGGGGGGAAGAATGAAGACCAACGGTTAGTTTTCATAAAGTGCTTCAGGAGGAGTGCAAAAAAGGTGAACTGGATGCCAATGAAAAACTATTTTTATAGAGTGTCAAGTGATAGGACCTCATGCTCTCCCGTATGAGATCTCTACTTTTATCTATATATATATAGATAACTAAAGAACAATTATAAAGTTAAGCACAAACTAAAGGCTACTTGGTCAAATGTAAAGGTCACATGTACAAGTTATTAATAAGTTCATTATACTAAGAAGAAATAAGTCAAACTGAATTTATTTTGCAAGTGCAAGGGTCACATGTACAAGTTAATAATAAGTTTAGTATACTAAGAAGAAATAAGTCAAAATGAATTTAATTTGCAAGTTTGTTGTCGGTGAGGGAGAATTTTTACCAACAATCTTTATGGATTTCAGAGTTTTTTTATTTTTTTATTATTTATTTATTTTTATGGTGAATTGAAGTTCATTTACTTGCATACATGTGTTTGTTTCTTTTGTTACTTTTACCCTACATGATTATGTTACAAATACACAAATTCGGGAGCCTTTCACCTAGATTCACAAAAGATTAAGATCCTTTTTGTTGTTAGAGTACTCTATAACAAAAGTTGTGCAACTTTATGTGGTCTTAGTATTTCTCATATACAAGTCCTGTTGTGTTCTTAAGGCATTTGTTAGTTGATTATTTTAGGAAAATTTTAATACCACTTTTTTTATAAATATAAAAAGTTGTAAAAAAGAAAAAGATAATTAATCTTTTCTTTTCCCATAAAAAATTTCTAAAAATATATAAACTAATACTCTTATGTGATCCATTAAAATTTTCCCATGTATATATGTTTTTTAATTATCCATTGAAATTGGTTTTTGTTGAGTCAAATGGTCTTTTTCCTGCATTTTCAAATTAGTCAAACAAGACGTTGTGTTACATTTTTATGAAACTTAGGATATGTTTGGTGGACTGTAATAGGTACTGTAATGTAATAGTTATTCCTATGGTATAGTTATTCAGTAGTTTGGTTATATTTTTATTACAGAGAATAGTCATTACTTATGAATAATTATTCTTTAAAATGAGGAATAACTATTCATCTCTAAAAGGGTTGTAATAGTTATTCTTTAGTAGGTGTATTAATTTCTAAAATTAATATATTTCTAAATAGACAAACTTTCTATATGCACATAACAATTATGAAAAAAAAAATCACAAAAAATAACTAATCTCTCTTTCAAATTAAAAAAAAAAAAATTATTATTTTTTAGGAAATATAATTATATGAGTAAGATATTTCCTAAAATATATATATATTTTTTTTTGATAAGCCTAAAATATATCTTAAGTTTGAATTAAAATGCTTTCATTCCATTGTCTTCAGGATTCTATTATTGTATTGTCACCAAACAAATGAATAGTAATAAGTATTACATTATAACATCTTGTATTCCTTGTAATACATATTCCTATTCCTATGTAATTACCATTACAGTTTACCAAACGTACCCTTAGAGTATGTTTGGCATCAGCTTTAGTTTTTAGTTTTGAGAAATGTTAACAAATGCCCTAAGGGCATTGATTTGGGAATTACTTTTAGGAACATTTTATGGGAAAATGATAAAATAATTAATTTTTCTGATAGTCTTTTATATTTACCATGTAAGTGGTGTTAAAAACTTTTCTAATATAATTAATTAACAATTGTTCTAAGAGTACCTGTTAACATGACCCTTTAACTTTTAGCTTTTATCTCTTACATACAACTTTTTAAAACTTTACGTTTTTTTACCTTTTTTTTTTTTTAAATTTTTCTGAAGTACAAGTATTTAAGCACACTTTCAGTAAAAAAATTTCGACAAAAAATTAGATAAGTTATTCCAAACTTACGTTTTAAACTCTTTGAATGAAGATGTTATTTGTTTTGGTATTGGTTTATCATGATGTTATTGGATCTGAACTTCTCTTTATGAGAAGGGAAAAAACGAAAAAAAAAGAAAAAAATGAAATCAAAGGACAACACATGTGCCATCTTTTGATTGCAGGCTGCAGCTTTTGATTCAACCCATTTTGTTGTTTTGTGGTACAGGCGGATAGAAACTGCACTATGACAACATCATAGCTTCTTTTTTTTTTTTTTTTTTTTTTTTTTTTTTTAATTTAATTTTTTATATTATAAAGAAAATGTCATCATTTTAAGGAACTCTACACAATAGAGTATGATAGAATATTTTAAGAACTCTAGAAGATCTTGATCTATTTACATATACATTCTTAATAAGAAGATTTGTAGTTATATTTAGTTATTTACACAATTTTTAAATGAAGTTACCAACATGTCATTAGAGCATTAATATTTATTTCTAAACATCCAAACACAAAAAAATCTATACATCTAAGCGTCAATAGCTAAAAAATTTTAGCCACAAGCTACATAAAGGTCGTATAAGTACAACCTTATTTTAGCAGATGTTTTTCTTATTTTATTTTTTTTTTCTTCTCAATTTTTCCTTTTTCTCCTTATTATTTCTAAGTTTTATATTATTTTATTGAATTCTATGTAAAAATAAGAAATGAAATGTTTAGTATATTGTAAAATGAGTTAGTAAAATAAATAAAATATTTTTTAAAATATAAAATAGGTATTTATTAAAAGTTCAGATATAGATGTGTTCTTATAAAACCCACTAAAAAAGAAAAGTTTTATCTCCAAATCAGTTTAGGATAAAATTTCTCAATCCCATCGTGAGGGGGATGGAAAAACTATTCATACACAATGATGGCCTTAAGTATTGTTTGGTATCAAGGAAATTCCAGAAAACTGGGTTTAAAAGAAGAAAAAAGACCATGCATGCACGGTGCATATACTAGTCACCGAAAGGTTTAGGGAATTGTTGACTACTTGACTTGACTAGGTGAGTTCAGCGTCAGACACAGTTGATCATTTCGACAGTTCCTTTAGTTCGAATTGCCACTGTGAGAGAGAAAGCACAATCATGAATCATGGAAAGAGATCAGGTGGAACCCTCCCTTACTATTTCACCTGATGCAATAGTAATAAATAATTGAGATTGGAAGTTGAAAAAGTAACTTTTTCAACTTTCAATCTAACCGTTAATTGTAAAATGTTAAAAATTGTTAAAAAAATTAAAATTAAAAATTAAGAATGGTAAAAATTTACATGAGAGTAATTACACCAAATGCAATATCCACCGGATCCAAATCCATGCATCCACTAGTCCTTCGGAGTTTGGATCATTGATTCATTGTCTATGGCAATTATTGCTCCAAAAACCAAAGAGCTCGTTACGATTCCTCATGGCCTTTGACTGAAATTACATAGGGAACTCCCAAAAGAGTAGACCAGTAATCATGCCTCTGAATGGCCTCCTATGACTCAATGCTACATATTCTTCTTTCTGTAATTAATTTAGTGGCGGCTTTTCTCAGCCAAAAAAAAATCAGTGGCGGCTTTGATAATCATATTCTTGCCAAAATAATAATAATAATAATAATTTAGTCCAACAAAAATAATCTTCACCATCCAAATATAATTCTTAACCCCTTAAATAAATAAAATAATAATAAAAGTCTGTATAACAACAATAAAAATGATAGAAATTCTATAAATACAACAAAATTTCACAATATTTTTTTACCATATCTTTATGTTGAATTGTGGTTACTTTCGATTTAATATTTTATTATTTTATTTTGACCTATGAGGGACCAATGTATAAGTTGTTATGACAATTTATATATTGTGTTCTTAACACAACTCTAAAAAATGGTCCAAACAACAACAAAATTAAGCCAAACGACAACAAATGAACAAAATATTAATAAAATAAAAAACTCATTCAAAAACCAAAAATAAAGACCCCAAATCATTTAGATTTGTAACTCATTCAACCAATTTTATAAAAATAATCTTTAATTTCATTTTCGTTAAAAACTATACCTAGAGAGATATACTGTAGCCGTGAATTCTTCTCGACAGTGGCGAATCTGCTTTTCTCAGAGGCTTAACTAACAATTGTAGCAAATATCATTCGTTGCTCTCTCTCTCTCTCTCTCTCTCTCTCTCTCTCTCTCTCTCTCTTATTATTTTAGATTCTTTTTCACTTTATCTCTTATTAGTCTATTTTTGCATTTTCATTTTATTAGTAGAAGGAAATTATAAATCTTCATATATTTGTATTTTTTTTTTGTAATGTCGATATTTTCAAGTTCTTATTTTATTAAATTTTGTATGATTTTAGTTTCTTAACGACTAATCTAGGAGAAATTAATAGAACTGCCACTAATTTTATTGGACTTAAATTAGTTTTAACATGTATTTATTTTCATTTGTTTCGTTAATACAACTTAATATAATTCTTAACAAAACCTGGCTTTCATATTGTTGTTTACATTTTTTTTGTTTTTTGTTTTTTTTTTTTAATCTGTTGCTTTTAGATATTCAAATCTAAGTATAAATTAAAACTGTTAGAAATACTGAATGATTGTATTGTATTTCTCAAGTAATAGAATATACATAAGTGCCTTTATATAGGAGGCAGAGTGTGCAGTACAAGTAAGTGTGCTATACAAGTAAACAAGGTGGGCCTAAAGCCCACATACCCTAATACACGTTAACAGCCCCCCTCAAACTCAAGGTGGATGTGAGACCAACTTGAGGTTGTCAATCAAAGTGCGAAGACGTCCCTTAGGATGTGACTTGGTGAAGATATCTGCAAGTTGATCCTTAGAAGAAACTGAGATCAACTTGAGAGCACCATGGACAAGATGATAACGGATAAAATGACAATCGATCTCGATGTGTTTAGTCCGTTCATGGAAGACATCATTGTGAGCAATATGAATGGCACTCTGGTTGTCACAATAAAGAGGAGTAGCAGAGGATGTAGATACACCTAAGTCTTTGAGAAGCCACCGTAGCCAAAGGAGCTCAGATGTTGTATCAGCAAGGGCACGATATTCTGCTTCAGTATTGGAACAGGCCACATGAGTTTGTTTCTTACTTCGCCAAGAAATCAGAGAAGAACCAAGAAGAAAGCAATAACCAGTGGTGGACCTGGGATCAGTGGGATCTCCTGCCCAATCAGCATCAGAAAATGCAAGGAGAACAAGAGGAGACTGAGCAGAGTAGAAAAGACCATGGAAGAGAGTGCCCTTTAGGTATCGAAGAATGCGCAGAACAGCAACATAGTGAGTCGATCGTGGAGCAGACAGATACTGACTCACCTGGTGAACAGCATAGGAAATGTCTGGACGAGTGACAGTGAGATAAACTAGGCTGCCAACCAAGCGTTTGTAAAGAGAGGGATTAGACAACGGTTTCCCCCCTGACGGAGTCAGATGCGCATTAAGCTCAACTGGAGTGTCAACAGTCTTGCTATCAGTGAATCCAGCTCGAGACAAGAGTCCAGAGGCATACTTGGCTTGAGTAATATAAAGTCCATCTATAGAATGAGTGATTTCAAGACCCAAGAAGTAGCTGAGATGTCCAAGATCTTTCATCTCAAACTGCTGACTGAGAAAACCCTTGAGTTCTTGAATGCCACTAAGGTCATCACCAGTTATGATCATATCATCCACATACAGGAGAAGTAAAATAGTGCCTTTGTCAGTGCGACGAAGAAATAAGGCAGAATCATAATGACTGGCCATGTAACCTAAGCGAGAGATGGTAGAGCTGAATTTGGCAAACCAAGCTCGTGGAGCTTGTTTAAGGCCATAAAGAGCACGCTGAAGGTAACAAACCTTATTTGATTCAACAGAGAGACTAGGAGGAGGTTGCATATAAACTTCTTCACTTAAATCCCCATTAAGGAATACATTTTTGATATCCATTTGAAAAAGGTCCCATTTTTTGGCAGCAGCAACAGCTAAGAGAGCTCGAACAGATGAGATACGAGCAACCGGAGCAAAGGTCTCTTCATAATCAATCCCATACTCCTGTGTAAACCTTTTGCAACAAGACGAGCTTTGTAGCGCTCAATGGACCCATCAGAGCGAGTCTTAATCTTGTAGATCCACTTACAACCAACCACAGATTTCCCAGGGGGGAGAGTCACCAAATCCCAAGTATGGTTTTTAGATAATGCATCAAGTTCCTCTTTCATTGCAATCTGCCACAAAGGGTCAGTGGAAGCCTCACGATAGGTGTGAGGCTCATGCAGTGTAGCAAGGGCAGTGTAACAATGATAATCAAGTAAATGTGTAGGAATAGATCTTACCCGAGTTGAGTGACGAGGTGGAATGTCTTGTGCAAGATCTTCAGGCGGAGCAGGAGCAGGGGACCCAAGCTCAGGGTTGGGTAGCTCGTCTTCAACCTGTGCATCTTCCACCTGTTCATTAAAAGGTGAACTAGGAAAGGGATCAAAGGTATCTGGTGGTTGGACAGAGAAGTCTATAGGAGGATCAGGAGCAACTACAGGAGGATCAGGAGCAGTTACAGAAGGAATATGTGCCTCATCTGGAAAAAGATCTAAAACAGAGGAGGAAGATAGGGAGGCACGGAAGTGAGAGAGCTCGACAAAGGAGCGATGTTCCCAAAAGACAACATTGCGGGAGATACGAAGACGATGAGAGACAGGATCATAACACCGATACCCCTTTTGAGTTTCGCCGTAGCCAAGAAAACAACAAAGCCTTGACCGAGGCTCAAGTTTGTTATGCTCATGTGGCTGAAGAAGAACGAAACAAGCAAAACCGAAGGAGTGAAGGTGGTGATAGGCTGGAGGTGACCCAAAAAGGCGCTCATATGGAGTTTGATTTTGAATAACAGGACTTGGAATGCGATTAATAGCATGAACAACATGAAGGGCAGCTTCACCCCAAAAAGGAGCAGGAACTTTGGCAGAGAGAAGAAGAGCACGAACAGTGTCAAGAATATGACGAAGTTTTCGTTCCGCTCTACCATTTTGCTGAGAGGTACCTGGACAAGTTAGTTGATGAACAGTGCCATAGGAATGCAAAACAGCTTGGAAAGCATATTGAGTGTACTCAAGAGCATTATCAGATCGAAAAATTTTGATACGTTTGGAAAATTGAGTTTCAACCATTTTTGCAAAATTAGAATATACTTGCAATAACTCAGAACGAAGTTTCATATTAAAAATCCAGCTATAGCGAGAGTAATCATCAACAAAGACAACAAAATATCGAGACCCACCAATACTAGAGACAGAGGAAGGCCCCTAAACATCAGAATGAATAAGGTCAAAGATATCAGTGGATATTGATTCACTAGTATTAAAAGGCAAAGCTGGTTGTTTTCCTAACTGACATGAAGCACAATCAAAATGTTCTGTAGACACTGAACCTAACAAACCTCTAGAAGCCAATTGTTGTACTCGAGAGGAAGATGCGTGACCAAGTCGAGCATGCCAAAGTGCAAGGGAAGGAGTAGAAGAAACTGCAGCAGCTGCAACAACAGAAACAAGAGCGACAAGTGGAAGACGAAGGTTGTCCACGGGAAACATACGCCCAACTCTGGGACCGGTCCCAAGCTCCTGTCCCGTCCTTGGATCCTGCACAATACACCCAGAATAATCAAAGATAATGCGATAACCTAACTCAGCTAATTGTCCCACAGAAAATAAGTTGTAAGAAAGGTCAGGAACATTAAAGACACTAGGAACCGAGAGATTGGAGGTCGAAACGGAACCTATATTATGACCAGACATAGTCAACCATTTGCTGTGTGAATGTTAAGAGGGTGTGGTGCAGGTTTAAGTTCAGAAAATAAGGACGAGTGAGGAGTCATGTGATTGCAACAAGCAGAATCCATAAGCCAAGAGGAAGGAGACATACCAGATAAAGCTGAGAGAGAAGAGGAATAAGATGCATTACCAACCATACGAATGACATTGACGATGATATTTTTAAGGTCATCTGTGGACATGGTGAAAGTGCGTCCTGAAGACTTAGACTGTGCAGAGATGGGAGCCATTGGTTGGACACTCTCAGTGTTAGCAACAGTAGCAGCGGAAATTGACATAGCTGATTTGTTGCGATGATAGCAAGTCTCAATATTGTGGCCAAAACGTTTGCAAAAATTACAAAAATGTTTGCTGGATTGTTGGCGACGATTATTGCAACAAGAAGAAGACCTGTCCTTATTTTTCATTTAGAAGCAAAATATGCAGAAATGGACTGCAAAAATGAAATCTATGCGAAAAACTGGGCAAGGAGCACCTGGACTGCAAAAAAGTCAACCCCGGAAAAAGTCAACGGTAAAAGTCAACGTCCGGTCAAAGTCAACGCAGTCAACGGTCAGCAGATGACATCACCAAGATGACGTGGCACTGACGTTAGCAGATGACTGGATGCTGATGCAGCTAGGGCTGACGTGGAGCAGATGACGTCACGGGTGACGTCAGCTTGAACTTCAGGCGGCGCGTGTGGCGCGTGGAGCGCGTGGTGTGCTTACGCAGAAACTTCAGGCGGCGCGTGAGAGCGCGTGGCATCGCCGATGACGGTGGGTCTTTCACCGACGTTTAGATCGTCTCAAGACGATCTCAGTGATATCTCCAGAAATTTGATCGGAGCAATATTCGCGGCGGAATGACACGTGCAGTGATCTGTGCGGTGTTGGACTCCTCAACGACAGCGGTTGCAGGTCCGAAACCCAAAGACAACGGTGGAAGACGTCGGAGGTTCAACGGCGAGAGGCTACAGTGACTGTTGTGATGGCGGAAGCGATGTTGAGAGTGGAGTAACACCAACAAAGACAAGACTGCTAAGAAAAGGTCAGAGCAGTGGCTCTGATACCATGTTAGAAATACTGAATGATTGTATTGTATTTCTCAAGTAATAGAATATACATAAGTGCCTTTATATAGGAGGCAGAGTGTGCAGTACAAGTAAGTGTGCTATACAAGTAAATAAGGTGGGCCTAAAGCCCACATACCCTAATACACGTTAACAAAAACAATTTAGATGATGGAATGGGAAAAAAAGTGATCTAATTTCCAAAATAATATTGCCTTAAGGCATATACTCAAATGCAAAGATGGACCCAGGATTTCAAATTAGAGAGGGTCGGAGTATAAGAAAAAAAAATTCTAAATAGACATCCATATAGTATTAACAAATTATAAAGACACAAAATCATTATTTCTTAATACATTAAAATGCAATCATCTACTAACAAAGACAAACAAAAAAAAAATGTTTAAAAAAAAAAATACTAGGCTAGGTAAGATTTTTTTTTAGTTAGAGCATTTACAGTAGTAGTGCTAAAAAATTTAGTTTTTATTACCTAAAAAAGCTAATTTCAACACACTAAACATCAAATGTTCTATTTTTTTACCACTTCATTTAAAATAATATAGACAACTCATTAAAATAATAAAGGAAGAGAGAGAATTTTAGTTTTTTTAATTGAAGGTAGAGAGATAATCTTAGTATCCGTTTGGATAACGTCCAGCGTTTGGAGTTTTGCGCGTCCAGCGTTTTTAGTGGGTCCCATGCACTATTCACGGGACCCGCAAATAATTTTTTTCATAAAAACAATTTTAAAACTGGGTTCCACGGTACTATTCACACATTTAAAAATTATTTTGCTACAGTGTTTTCAGTTTTCAATTTTCAGTTTTCAGCAATAAGCGGTATCCAAATAGACCCTTAATAAAATATTGTATTTTATTTTTAACAACTTAATACAGTTAACTGGTATTTATACCACTTTACTGTAGTTGCAAAAAATTTAGTTTTAGCTTCTCCAACAACACATGATTTTTTGGTTCTTTGATGATAAAATAGTTTTCTTTTTTGATAAAATACAATCAACATTGTAAATTTTTAATTATTTTTGTTAAGTTTTTGAGTTGGATAGTTGCTAGTTGGAGGGGGGCCTAAGGTTTTGGAATGGGGGCAACTACAAAAAATGATGTATATAATTTGTAAAACTAAAAAAATAAAAAAAATTGGACCTAAGGGGCCCAGGCTCCCTTGAGTCTTGACCTGGGTCTGTCCCTGCTCAAATGGTCCTGACCAATAGATGTAAAATCACAAAAAAAGAAAGAAAAGAACATGCATATGAGATGAACTGGTGGTTGTTGCTATTTGAAACAATATTGAATAATTGATTTAACTGAATAATAATTAAATAAAGTAGATAAATACTTCTCTAAGAGTGTGTTTGTTTGGAGGTGAAATAGGGTGGATGGAAAACTTTAGAGAGAAAATGAGGAGGAAAAGCTTTTTAGAGGGTGTTTGGTTGAGAGGGGGAGAGGAAAAAAATGTGGTGGGACCCACGTATTTTCTCCCCAGGCCCACTAAAATGTTTTCTCCCCAAAATGGGGAGAAACTGGGAAAGAGTGTAATTTGTTATATGGACAAAAATGCCCCTAGCTGCTTTCTTGGGCAACGTTGGCTTTTTTTTTTTTTTTTTTTTTTTATACTTTTGATTTCCTGTGCAACGTTGGTTTTTTTTTTTTTTGATTTCCTAGGCGTGGGGTGATAGTGATTTGTTTTGTTTTTGTTCTTTTTTTTTTTTTGTTTTGTTTAACTAGACATGATTTTTTTTTTCTTGACATGATTTTTATTTTTTAATAAATTTGGGTGATTGTTTCTTTTTTCCTTGTTTGTCACTTTTTTTTATTTAATTGAGCATCATTTTTTAATAAGGGTGTGTGAGTAAATTTATACAAACTCATTTTTTTCCATCCATCCACTTTTCCACTTCCAACCAAACAAAAAAGAGAGAAATTAAAATCTTTTCTATTCTCCAACTTTTCCCATAATTTTCTTTCCTCCCACTTTTTCACCTCTTCAACCAAACGGACCCTAAATATCTTAGGTCAATGGATCAATATTCTCAACTAAAAATCCATTATATGGATAATACGTATTTTAACTGATTCTAAAGTTTTGTTTATGAGTAAAGATATTCTGTCCACAAGTGTGGTTTCTCCTATTTAGATATTCATGATCAAGAAGTAGTAGATTCTCTTTCTATGCTTAAAGATAATAAGATATTCATGATCAAGAAGTATAGATTCTCTTTCTATGCATAAAGAAAATACAAAAGAAGGGTGTTTATACGTTAAAAAAAAGAAAAAGAAAAAAGAAAGAAAGAAAGAAAACCTTGTATATACTTTTTGTGTAATAATGTAAATGCACTAGTTAGCAATACAAAAAAATTAACACCACACAACACAGCAAGTCAAGCAAATGTCCAGTCAAAAATTAAGGACTGATTTTTCTAAGGATCTGTTTTTCAAACAATTAGGTAATATGCTTACAATTTTTTTTGCTAGTGTACAAGAATGAAAAGTTTGTAGAATTCTTCTTTTGACTATCAATTTGTACGAATTTATTAAAAATAATGAAAGTTCATTCTTAAAAAAAATTAACACAGAAAGAAAAACTTGTATATACTTTTTGTGTAATAATGTAAATGCACTAGTTAGCAATACAAAAAAATTAACACCACACAACACAACAAGTCAAGCAAATGTCCAGTCAAAAATTAAGGACTGATTTTTCTAAGGATCTGTTTTTCAAACAATTAGGTAATACGCTTACAATTTTTTTTGCTAGTGTACAAGAATGAAAAATTTGTAGAATTCTTCTTTTGACTATCAATTTGTAAGAATTTATTAAAAATAATGAAAGTTCATTCTTAAAAGAGTTATGTTAATGTCACAACTTTTGGTACAACTTGTGCCACAACTCGTTCATGTGACGAGTTGTAATTGGTGGAGGAGTGTTCCACCAATTACAACTCGTCACATGGACGAATTGTGGTACAAGCTGTGCCAAAGGTTGTGACACCAGAATAATTCTTTCTTAAAATGCATTCTAACTTCTAAGTTCTAAGTTTCAACTTTCAATAGAATATTATCAAAACTCCTGAAGTGGCAATATGCATGCATGTATAGCTAATTAGCAAAGTATAAGATTTTGTCAGCACTTATAATATTGTTCTAAAATATCTCTCGCGTAATATCCACCATTTTCTGGTCAGTTTGTAAGAATAAGTCAAAAAGTGAAGTTTTATACTCATTTTTTGATGTCATATGCTATACGTCATAATTTCATTGAAGTAATTATAGAGTTACTAATATAGTAATTTAAAGGGATTTATAAGTTTGATTATTCCTTCAAAATGGGTTTCAAATCCTTGACTTCATGGAACCAAGCTAAGTCAGCTTTGTCAATGTGAGTTTGGAACTTTTCCATGTGAATTCAATTCTTCACATATATCACATCTCATAATTTGTTCCACCATTCACCTTTTGACTAGCTAGAATGTTGTGATAATAGCCATCATTAAGAATCATTTTAATTATATTAAATAAACAATCTAGAAGCTGAATTTATTATGAGTAAGCTCTGCCGACCACTTAGATGGTCTAATTACTCATTCTTAACTACTTAGTAACTAAAGAGTAAACTCTTTCTCTCTCCCTCTCTCTCTCTCAAGGTAAAAACTAATTAAAGAAAAAGAAAAAAAAAAGAAAAAAAGAGAGAAATGAGAGTGACCATAATTAAGCACATATTTACATTACCGATGGTGGGTTACTTTTTTCGTTTTTATTCTGTGTTTCTTTTTCATTAATACTATAGCCTAATGTAATTTCCATGTTGATTAGATTCCTATTCTACCTAAGAATTTCTATAAATAGAGGCTAACCCTAACAAACTATGAACTATCCAAACAATACTTTCACTTACTCTCTCAAACACTTGTCTTTGTGCCTTTAGAAAGTCCATGTAGTTTTAGGCTTTTAGCCACCCTTTCCTTTTTTTTTGTAGGGTTAGCTGCTGAAGCATGCAAATGACATACGAGATGAGGGCATGGTGGAGCTCTGTCGCAAGAGAGATGACACCCGGTGTCACTAAGATTATAAGCTAGTTAACGTGACACTTGTTGTCATCTCTTTTGGACAGACCTCCCTCAACTCCCTCCTTGCTTCTCTCTCTCTCTATGCCTTATTTGGTTTATTTTTATGGATTACATTAAGAAAGGTAAGTACCTTCTATACCCTCAAGATAATGGGAGGTAACTATCTTCTATATATATATATATATATATATATATCTAGACGTTTATGGTTTTGCATGAAATTTTCTTGACAAGATAATCTTTTACATGAGAAGTAGAGTTACTAATATCTAAACAATTATGCTTGACAAGACAGCCTTCATGCAAATTCAAAGTTGTGGTTTATGGAGTAACCATTTATTTCTTATATTCGGTTTGGTTTTCTGTTTCAAGCTATGAAAAACTTGATACACATTTTTCCAATATATTTTTGTAAAAAACTGTTTATAAAAATTATTTTCTTAAAGCACACCAAGAGGATCTATTTCTATCTTTATTACAAAGATAGAGTGAGAGAAAGTGGCTAGGCAGGCAAAGAATATTTATACATGTGTATAAGATGACGTAGTTGATTGTACAGTTGACTTGAATAATGAATATTTGTAATGAGAAAAACGATTAGAATATAGAATATGGATATCCGTGTGGTGGTGAAGGCCGGCCTAAATGTCTCTAATCCAATGACAAAGAATACCTTATTTAAAGATTAACTAAGATGATTTATGAGCGTTTATTGTTTAGTTGATTACCTTTATAGCATAAAATTTGCCCTGGAATCTGTGACATATTATAAAGTTACTTAACTTTTAGCGATCGTGATAATTTTGGTGGAGAGAATCTTGAGAACACAATTATTATTTTCTCCATTTATGTTCACCAAGCTCAAGAGTTGTCCAAATTGAGTACGTGTTCGACACATATATACATCTAATCAACTGAACTGAAATGAGTTGTGAATTGTGATCTCGAAGTGAGAGTGCCATTTCAATTGTATCAATTCATATACATAATTTTGTTTATGAAGTCTTTTCTAAATTTGAGTTTTAACCCTTTAATTTAAAAACTTTCAATTTCACCCCTGAAAAGTTTAAAATAGTAATTTCATCATTCCTTTATTCTATGGTTAAAGAAATTACATATATGGCATTCGAAATACTAACATGCATGGCATGTTAAAAACCTAATGTGGCAAACAAAATGTTGGTGTGGCAGAGTAGAAAATTGATGTTGTCTGAAGTAAATATAATGAGAAATGGAAGGAAGGACAAAATTGAAACCTTTTAAATTTTTTGAAAGACAAAGTTGCAATTTTTTAAATTTTACTAAAGAAAATGGAACTTAAACCAATTTTATTTTATTTACTTTATTTATTTATTTTAACTCATAGTTGGGAGGGGGAGGATTTGAATTTTAGATATTTCCGTTTGAAATACTAAGAGATACTAATTAAGTTAGAGGGCTCTTGACAACTTAAACCAAAGGTAAGAAATGAAAAATACTTTTAAAGGTTAATGTATGTACCATAACCATGTAATCTACAAACTATTAATCATTTTTTTTTTATCATATGTGAAATCCAATTGGTTTGATGCGTGCCAAAGGTATTAATCATTACTAAGCTACACATATGATAGATCACAATAGTTGACCAATTCTTCCCAAAGGTTCTCGAGCCTGGTGAATTATCTCAAAAGAATTATGATCCACTTAGTTGACCAATTCTTCCCAATCTTAAATATTTCTATTAAAAATACAATGAGTTATCAGTTAAGCTACAAAGTTCTTGGCAACTTTAACCAAAGTTAAGAATGGAAAAATATAATTAAGCTTAAAATATGTACCATAGCCAAATAATGTACAAACTAGTGATCAATTATTTTTATCACATGAGAAATCCAATTGGTTTGTCGTACCAATGATATTAGCCACCCATGATGTGACAGATATGTGCGCCTCGGCAGGTTCACTTTGGTCCCCCCTACTGATTGATGATTGTTATCACTCTAAATACCGATTGAAGAAATTAAAATCCAAAGAATGTTTTTTCTCAATCTGTTTACAGAGAGTTCTTCAACAAAGCTGGACTCAACTTGAAGAAACCAGATTTGAGTCTCAGTGATCAATCTAGAAGGTGAAGTTTGTATTTTAATCGATATTCCCCATGTTATAATATGTGATTTACCACCCCTCTCTCTATTTTATGTTATTTCTTTTTCATGATATCTAGATTTAATTTCAGTATATTTTACTAGCAAGTTAGAAACAATCTTGTCATAATCTTTTCTTGACTCTCTTTTTAAAGCTATTCTCAGTTTCAGTTTGGTCATCATATTCATGTTAATGAAGCATCTTTGGTGAAGTCATCATATCTTTATGCGGATAAAAAGTCATGAGTTCAAAGAGAGATGACTAAGTCGAGAATAGCTTATACAGTTGTCCCTATTCACTAACTCTCTCTCAATCTCAATCTCAATCTCAATCTTACAAAGTTAGTTCCTAATCTATTATAGTTTCTTCATCACACTGTTGAAGGATCTTTGGTAATGTTTTTTCAAGATATTCTCTGAGTGTTGATTTCAAAAGATATGTGTCAATATTTTTGCAAACATAGTCACCCTTAAATTATGTATATCAAGTTTCTCGAATTCTAAGTTCTACCATAGCTTATTCATTTAGTGTTGATGTGTGTCTTTGGTGGGATTATCAAAATATTCTCTAAGTCGAGGGATTATAAAGTTGAGAATCTTAAAATATACAGTATCTCTAATGATTTATGATCCACTTAGTCGTATTTAGTAATTATTACTTAAAACTTTACTAATTATCAATGTTTTTGCCTTGATTATTAACAATTATAGTGTTGATGTGCGTCTTTGGTGGGATTATCAAAATATTCTTTGAGTTGAGGGATTATAAAGTTGAGAATCTTAAAATATACAGTATTTCTAATGATTTATGATCCACTTAGTCGTATTTAGTAATTATTACTTAAAACTTTACTGATTATCAATGTTTTTGCCTTGATTATTAACAATTATAGTGCAAGTTGTACACAGTTCAAGTAATTGTTCAACGATAATGACATTCTTTGTAAGACAGTGTTTATTGCACATAATGTGTGCTATATACATTGCCCAAAACCACCGTGTAAAACACATTGTATGCAATATGTTTTTCCTTCTTTGTAATTCCTCATGTTTGTGAATCGAACACCACCTCCCATTTTTCACTATTTATCTATCTAAAAAAGAAAAATAAAGAAAAAGAAAAAGAAGACGCAAGTTGTTCTATGTGGAAAAACATTTATCATGAGTCAAAGAATTGACTCCCAAGAACCAAGAATTGGACCAAGAACGCATTATCAAGGGAGAGGTGCTTCAAAGATGCTTCAAAGATTTAGATTCTTAATCCAAGATTATGTTTATTAGGTAGCAAGAAATTGACTCTCGGAAGACAAGGACCTCTAGGTTGTAGTTTGTACTGGCTCTCAAAGAGTAATATATGTTGGACCATGAGCTGTATTATTCAATCTCAAAATCAATTGGTGATGAAGAAGATACACTCAAATCTTTTATAACATTCGACACCACGCTCTGCAGGTCTCTTTTTAGAACGGTTGTAAGTAATCAAATTTTGGTCTCCAAACAATCAATAGGTAATCAATCAATCAATCAATATATATATATATATATATATTTTTTTTTTTATAAGAAGAGACCTCATGTGGGAAAGCATGAGGTTCTACCAAGTGGCGTATCCTATGCAAAGAGAATTGAAATATTCTCAAGATAGAAACAAATGAAATATTGACTTTTTATTTAATTTGGTTCAATGTTTTAAGAATTTTCTAATTAAAAATTAAATATTCTTTGTATCCTTTGGTTCAATGTTTCAAGACTTTTCATCCCTTACACATTCCACAAACCTCTTTGCATTTTAAATTTTTAATTCACCATTTTCACCTCTTGCACTTCTATCATTTTATATATACCTTCCCATAACCCTTCATACCATCCCATGTCAAATACACACAGACCAAAAACGATGTCATTTACCTTCAATCTTTTAAGCTCTAACATTGTTGTTTCATCTAATCCTACCCCGTATGGGTTGGCTACAACCAAGGAAGGAGGGCTTGCATTTTATATTGAGTGACAACGACAATTGCTATTTTGATGTTAAGGTCGGACGTTGTGGATTTACGGGTTTTATAAATGATGTGATCGACTGTTTAGAATGTGTATTTTGTTTTAGAATTAAAGAAAAAGAGAAACACAAAATTGTATGCTATAATATTCCTCCAAAGTTCTTATTTTTATTTTTTATTTCTCATCACTTCAATTGAATAAGTATAATAAATATGTGTGTACAATTTATAATTGTTGCTTTTTATGATGAACTTATTACAAATAAAGTTCTCTAACAATTATGCTATAATATTTATACAACATTCTCCAAAACTATCTTACATAAAACATTACAACATTATTCGTGCATCGCACGGGTAACTTACTAGTTGTTGAAAGTCACTGGGTAAATTATTCATGTTTTCTTTGATTCCATATACTTTTGCAAAGTTGAGAGAGAAAGATGTAAAAACTAAATTGTATCAAGCCAATTAAACAATCACATTACACTGCTTTACATATACCAACAGAATTGGGAGGGAAGCTGAGAAACTAACAACTTCCCAACAGCGATCTGATGTAGCATAATAGAGTTACAAGTCAGACTGACACGTGTCAAATCTGTATCTAATTCTAATCATAAACTTAATCTATGCTACTTTGTAGTTTACAGAGTGTATTTACAAAACTAGCTTTCCTATAGCTAATCTCAATATCCCCCTCTAGATGGGGTGTATATATTGACAAAGTCCTGTCTTGTTGAGCAGCAATGAGAACTGATGTAATGCAAGGGCTAGCTTTGGTAAATATGTCAGCAAGTTGATTTTGGGTAGGAACATAAAAGGTCATGATCAATCCTTCTTGAATCTTGTCTCTAATGAAGTGGCAGTCCACTTCTATATGGTTGGTTCTTTAATGGAAAATAGGGATAGCTGTAATATGTAAAGCAACTTGACTATCACAATATAACAATATTGGTTGTGGATGTGGTATTTTAAAATCCTTCAACAAATTTACCAACCAAAAAATTTCACAAACAATCTCTAGAGATTGTTTGCTCCTTCTTGGTCTTCCATGAAACCAATGAACTCCCAATACAAACACAACAGCCTATGAGAGACTTCCTTGAGTCTGGACAAGCTGCCCAGTCAGAATCAGTGTAGGCTTTGACATGTAACCCTTATTTAGCATTAAAAAAAATAAACCCTGTACTGGACATCCTTTTAGGTACTGTAAAACCCTATGAGTTGCATGTAAATGAGGCAGCCTAGGCTTTTCCATAAACTAACTAAGCCTGTGAACACAATAATTCAAATCAGGACTTGTTAAAGTGAGGTAAAGCAACTTACCCACCATCCTTCTATACATTGTAGGGTCATTGAGTAACTCTCCTTCATCCATGGACATTTTAGAATTATGTTCCATAGGACATTTCACTGTTTTAGACCCCAAAGCACCTGCTTCTACAATTAAGTCCAGCACATACTTTCTTTGACACGCAGAAATTCCTTTAGAGGCCTAAGAAATACTTCACTGGACCCAATTCTTTGAGTTTAAACTTGTCATGGAGAAATTGCTTGAACTGATTAGCAGCAAGTACATCATTGCTTGCTACCAAGATGTCATCAACATAAACAAGAACTGCTTGAACAAACCCTTGAGTTGGGATGACATCAACAAGTTTGGCAAATCATTGCCTACTGGCTTGTTTTAAGCCAAACAAGAACTTTGTTAACTTGCATACCAATCTCTCCCCCTTGCTGCCAGACTGAGTAAATAGAAAAGGAGGTAAGTCCATGCAAACCTCATCAGTCAAATTGGAAACTCGTTGGTGCACTCTTTAGCTAAGTTTGCTAAGTCTATCTTTGATAATGTATCTTGGATGAGGGATCCTCCTTTTCTTGCCTTAGAGGCTTTGTTTCTTTGATTTAATTGTTTCTCTTTTGTGAATGATAGTCTTTTCACTAAAAAAAGGAAATGAAAAATATATATAAGCTTAAAATATGTACCATAGCCATATAATGTATAACCTATCAATCAATTATTTTTATCATATGTGAAAACCACATCTTGGAGGCAAAGATGGTAATGGCCCAGGTCCACTTCTTTTCTTTTTAATAAAGTTCATCATTTAGTAAAAAAAAAAAAAAAAAAATCCAATTGGTTTGTCGTGCCAAGGACATTAACTATTAAGCCGCCCATATGATAGATATGTGCACATCACACTTCAGGTTCACTTTGGTCCCCCCTTAGTGATAATTGTTATCACACTAAATATCTGTTGAAGAAATTCCAAAAGAATGTTTTCTCAATCTGTTTACAGAGGTTCTTCGACAAAGCTGGACTCAACTTGAAGCAAACCAGTTTTGAGTCTCAGTGATCCATCTAGAAGGTGAAGGTTGCTTTTTAAATGATATTTCTCATGTTATAAAATGAGATTTACCACCCCTCTCTCTATTTTATATTATTTCCTTTTCATGATATCTAGATTTGATTTCAGTCTTCTCATATTTTACTAGCAAGTTAGAAGCAATCTTGTCATAATCTTTTCTTGTCTCTCTCTTTAAAGCTATTCTCTGTTTCAGTTTGGTCATCATATTCATGTTAATGAAGCATCTTTGGCGACGTAATCAAATCTTTGTGTGGATAAAAGTCATGATTTCAAAGAGAGATGACTAAGTTGAGAATCTAACTCATACAGTTGTCCCTCTAATGCTTCATAGTCTCTTTCTCAATCGTACAAAGTTAGTTCCTAATCTATTATAGTTTCTTCATCACACTGTTAAAGGATCTTTGGTAGTGATTTTTCAAGATATTCTCTATGAGTGTTGATTTCAAAAGATATGTGTCGATATTTTTGCAAATATAGTCACCCTTAAATAATGCATTACATGTTTCTCGAATTCTAATTTCTATCATACTTTATTCATTTAGTGTTGGCTTTTCCTTATCTTTGGTGGGATTACCAAAATATTCTTTTGAGTCTTTATTTACAAGGGATTATAAAGTTGAGATTCTTGAATATACAGTATCTCTAATGATTTATGATTTACTTAGTCGTGTTTAGTAATTATTACTTAATACTTTAATAATTATCAATGTTTTTGGTTTGATGATGAACAATTAGAGTATGGGGTGTATGCGGTTTAAGTGATTGTCTAACAAATGATATTCTTTGTGGTTCCAGATGTTTGTGAATCAAACACCACTTCTCCTTCTCCACTATTTACCTATCTAAAAAAATAGTGTCATCAAAGAATTGACTCCCAAGAACCAAGAATTGGACCAAGGACGCATTATCAAGGGAGATGTCAACTCACACCAAGTATTATGATTTATGAGCCTTGTTAAAATAAAAAAGGTACTTCAAAGATTTAGATTCTTAATCCAAGATTTTATGCTTATTAGGTAGCAAACAATTGAATCTTGGAAGAAAAGGACCTCTAGGTTGTAGTTTGTACCGGCTCTCAAAGAGTGATTATATCCTTTTGGAAAGTAAACATTGGAAGCCACTAGGAAAGTTATTCATGTACTTCTCTGATTCCAAATACTTCAACCCAAAGACCAAAGTTTTAAATACCATGTTATTTCCATTGATGATTCTACTCATTTTCAATATGTTCTTGAATTCACGCATCTTAGACACACTGTTGGGCATTTGGGATGCCCTTACTAATAGATTTATCACATGTAATACAAGGTTTATATCCACTATCCACGGGGAAATTTGATTTCTTAACTCAGTCTTAGGATGCATCTAATGCACAAGGCTCCCATTTCTGTGGGGTTTGAGATAGGTGGTTGGTAGGCTTTCTATCATATCCAATACAGTAATTTTGAAAAATGACAAAAGCTAAATAACAAAGTGTATATTTTAAGGAGAGAGAGAGAGAGAGAGAGAGAGAGAGAGAGTTGAGTCCACGCTGTGCAGTGTGCATGTGAACCACCCTTGAATTTATTGTTCAGTGTATGCCGCTGTTCTTCAAAGATGGGGTGTGAAATCATGTCAAGTTGCTATGAAAATTTGTTTTGTAGTTTTACTTGATACAGGCTATATAGTTATTGGGTATCTGCAATTCATGTCACTCTAAATGTTGATGAAAATAACATATACTTATTCCAAGTTGCTTCAGATTAATAATCATTATATGAATCTCCTTTCCTGCAAACATTTCTGGGTACTCCACAGCTTTGCTATTGAACTATAGAGGATTTAACTCTGCCAGAAAACTTGACATAATTAATAGAAAAAACGTAAAGGCACTTTCAGTTTTCATCTTGTCAGTCCCCATATACAAAAGCTTAAAGGAAAGAAAAAAAGGTTACATAGTACAAAAAGAATCACAAGCCATTGCAACAAACACCCCCTCTTTATAAATAACATGCAGATATTGCAAAATACTAGACAAAACCAAGCAAAAGCAATAACAAAGAAGAGAATAGGAGCACTACATTGTTACATGGGTCAATCAACTGGCTTGCATGAGATTTCGGAGAAGGAGGACTTGGACTTGCAAGACTAGTAACATTTTCCTTTGAACAAGTGTAATTACAACGGCTAGGACGAACAACTCTGTAAACACCACTGCTTGCAAGGAGATAAATATCCTTTCGGTTGTCCTCCCCGAATGAGTAAATGTAACCCAAAGCTGGAAGAGAACTTCCTGGCAGGGAACTGCATTGTAGAGGAGAGTTAGCTGCACAGCTGAAGGGAATTTTACTACTGCTAAAATTCCCACTGTCTACTGGATTCTCTATGCCAGCCCATAGGGCAGTTGCATACAAATCTGCATATAAGTACCTGAAAGTAATGATCGAGCGAGTTGTTAGCAAGGATCAATATTATTGCAAAGATCAGCATGGTAGTCCCAAGAATAAATCTTCATTCTTTTTTGGTTGATAGCTTTTGTAGATTATCAGCATGGTCAGTTCTTCAACTTGTCATATCTACATAGAATGAAAAAAGAGCTCATTTACCTTCCGTACATACAAGGATCAGTCATAGACCGATAGAAATAGCCCCCTGTGATTGATGCTGACCCTTCCTTCTGGTTTACATCAGAATGGGTATATCCCATCACAGGAAAAATTGGGCTTATGGAACTTGGAGTTGTATTTCCACCAGGTGAATCTGGAGGAGTGTAAAGAAGGGGGCCCTCATAAACACGCCAGCCATAGTTTCCATCCTTGGTGATAATATCCACCTCCTCATATCGATCCTGTAGGTAATTGTAAGTGTCATATATGTTCAGAAACAAGTGGTCTAGGGCTTGTTTCTTATTTCATGGCCTCTGAACATGCAAGTTCATAATGAAATGAAGATGCATAAGCATCACCACAATAGCAAAAAGAAAATGAAGCAATTGCTGAAATTGAAATGTCCTTACTCTAGAAACACAATGGACTCACTTCAAATTCTACCTCGAATGCACAATAGAGAATGAAAAAAAGACATCAACTTTCTGACATCTTTGTAAATTCATATGAAACCATTGGTAAAAGAGACCTAAATATTAATCTGTGGCAGTGTGAGATGTACTTGATGCAAGCAAGACAGTGGAATTAATTAATCAAGGGCATTTTTCAAAAAAGGCTGGTCACAGTCATATTTTTGTGAGGAAATCCTACCAGATGCTTCATAAAATTGTATCTCTTTTATATATATGTTGAATAATGGTAGCATAATAATGGCCAGTCAGATACTATTTAAACTTGAAAGAGAAATATCTCAAACCTGCCCAACATCAGCACACATAAAGTAGGAAGGCCTTTCAGAATCAAAACTACAGCGCCAAGGATTTCTTAATCCATAAGCCCATATTTCGGGCTGCAAGCCTGTATCTTCCTCATAAGGATTATCTTTGGGGATAGAATAGTTTCCCCACAGATTGAGTTTAGCAATTTCTGCAGCACCTGAAAAGACAGTGCAATGGACAAGAGTGAGAAAAAAAAAAAAAAAAATGCAAAGTACCACTTAAACTATGCAAGTGAAACAGCTCCTATTTACACTCCTCCATTGTGAAAATATCATGTCTAGGACAATTATATTTATAATCATGGTTTCAGAATTTCAATTTTTTTTTTCTTCTACTTTTCCCCTTTTTCTGATTGATCAACACAGAGTCACTAGAGAAGACAGACCTTTCACATAGTCCTTTTAGTTCCTAGAAAAAATTGGAGAGAGCAAGCAAGGTAGGCAGTGAAGTGATGCTTTGAACAAAAAGAGTACTTACAGAGATGTGGGATAAGTAACCATTCACAGGTAGGAAGATATGAAGAAGGCAGCAGATTGGATAAGAAACAGAAATTTAAATAAATAATAATAATAAAAAGAAGCTACATGCACCAACATTCTCTGCTGATACTCACTTGGTATGTTATCAACATCAAGCCTCATAATCTTGCCAAGCAATGATTTCTTGTTTTGGGAAAAATTGTAAGGATCTCCTGTACCACCACCATCTCCCATCATGAAGTATAAATATCCATCAGCAGGTCCAAAGAGTATCTGCCCTCCGTGATGAGATGTAAATGGAAGGCCCATAGTAAATATCCTTCTCACTTCAGTTGGCTTGGCACTTGTTGCCTGGGAAAAAGATGAAGTCATTTCTAATCATTTGAGTTAAATAAAAATGGAAAAATTCAGTGCTTAGAGATTTGTACCAAGGAAGGCTGGGATGCGGTACCATTAGCAGTATACTCTGCAACAACATTTTGATACTGGCATGGCTGGGCACCATTATCAGTTCCTAGCTTTGAAGGATCACAATTGACATCTGAGTTACATGAACATCTTCCAGTACATCCGGACCACTTAGCCTTATCACAATTAAACGATGCAAAGAATCGCCCGTTTTGTGCAAAGTTTGGATGAAATGCAATACCCATCATACCAAATTGAGTATCAAAATATACTTCATCAGTTAGATCTACAAAAGGATTGGATTCATCAAGCCCTAATGCTCCTCCCGATCCCTGATCAGGAATAGTTGCTAACCATATCTTTCCTTGTTGGCTAGCAAAAAATGCACGGTTTGACCCATCAGGATGAGCAGCCATACTAAGGTAAGATCCATTCCCTATCTTCTCAAGACACAAGCCCAGTGGGGGGCTAGGAATTTCGGTGTTATTTAGTGTAACAGGTTGACCATCAAAACATACTGATGCAGTACTGGAAGCTCCACCAAATGCATTGCAGAAATCAGTTTTAGATTGCCAGAAGTTAGTCAGTTTGCTAAAATTGGAATTGACTGGTAATCCAGCTTGACCTTTTAGTGAAGGAGCAAAGGGAGACTTCATGAAAGACACATTTTGGCATGTATCCCATACATTAGAGCAGAAATTATTTGCTGCTTGGCTAGATTGGGACGAATATGCTGAAACAGTGGAGTTGCAAAGTACAGGAACTGGCCGGGGTGTAGAACCAACTGTAAATAGCTCAGCTGAAAATGGATCGCATCTCTACAAACCATGATAACAAAGAATTGAAACACATCATAATTCATACATCACATCTTTATTTAGGACAATTGACAAATGGCACATACAACAACAAAGAGAAGATTCAACCATTTAGCACGTTTAAGTGCTTATTTGCCTATAAGAAATGCTAATATTTAACTCAAACCTCAGCAAGACCTTCATACAAGGTAGCTAAATTGAAAACCATTTCCTTACGAATGCAAAAATCAAATATGTATTACACATGCAACAACTGGAGGAGATTAAAGGACAGTTCTTATAAATGTCAAGTTGACAACATCTATTCATCCAAAACAACCTATAAATTGGGATTGAAACGGAAACAAATACATCATGCTCTACCTACCTAAAATCTGAAACTTGGAAATTTTTTTTTTTTTTTGAATAAAATTTAAGAATTTCTTACCGCACAAAGTATTGATTTCATAACAGAAGCACATCTAGAATCAGAGATATTCATTGCTTCGAATTGCTTCTGTAATTGTAAATCCTCTGTGGAGTTGCAGCATGAGCTCGCATTGTAAGAACAAAACTTCAGCGTGGTGTTCAGGCTCAAGGGTGCCGCTACACCAATTAAATCAGTAGAAATGACAAGTCAGTTCAGAATTGATAGATTCTTAAACATAAGGCACTGAAAAAAAAAAAAACTGCAAAATTTAACCGCAGAAAAAAAGAGGGGGAACAAGTATGAAAGGAAATTAAACCCACTTGAATCAATGCATAAGGGATGTGAAAAGGAAGCATCAAAAAGCAGCAGCAAGCTACAAAATAGGAGGGTACTAGCAAGAAGGCGACCCATCTCAGCAAACAAATAGACGAAAAGCAGATATTCTACTATAACATCCCTCCCTTGAATCTGCTTGAGAGTCTAAAGCAGCAGTAGAACATGACTAACTTCCAAAAATTAATGGCAGATTATATACAAAGAGAAGGTTTGCTGGCTCTTGAACATGCTGCCCATTACCAACTTCTCTGTATCTTTCAGTTTACTATTGGCCCATCTACACATTCTATCTTTGACTTTGTGGGGGAATTCATTTTCAATTCTCTCTCTCAAACATATTTTACATACCATTTCCAACTAATCTCTCTCAGCATCCACAATAATTTTCAACTCTCTCTCTCTCTCTCTCTGGGTTAACTGCAGCTTCCAGAAGAAATTTTTTTTTTTTAACAAATTTCTTTTCAAATTGATGAATTAAAAAAAAAAAAAAACCCTTTATATTAAAAGATTTATGCAATAGCATGATCCAAAAAAAGAATAAAAAAGGTAAAGGATAGAGAAAGAAACTAGAACGGTTTATATAGTTGACTTTCATGAATTCTTTATTCAAAGTATTTAAAAAAATGGTAGTGGTTGAGAAGAAAACCACTGGTTTTCCCAAATGAACAACTTGCAGAGATCTTGGTTGGTTCAATGGTTCTGTGCTCACATTGATTTCCCTTTTATGGGTTCAGCGTTTTCAACCTACACCAAAGGACAAGCCTAAAAACTTGACCAAAATTCAACTATGAACGAAAAGACGAAAACCCACTTGCATTAACATTTTTTGATGAAACCACTTGCATTAACATAAAAGGAAAAAGAAGCTGAAAAGAGAGGGGTCCAGCAATGACTGTGATACCAATAATATGACACACTAACAAAGATATGAATGGAAATATTAGTTTTTTTGCTCAATAATGGAAATATTAGTTTTAACTAAAACTAGAGCCCTTCTAGATAAAGAAAAGAGACATCACATGCTTGACATAAATGTTAGATAATGATTTCTGGCGCAAAAAGAATAGAATAATCACCAGGTCAAGGTCTACTCACAGTCACGTGTGTTTAGTGAAATGTCTCTGTAATAATGGCTGAAAAATGTAGAGGCAGAAATTGAAAAAGGGGCTTCTTGGCTTGATTTATTTCCTGAAAACATAGAAAACAAAAATGTGTGCGTGTGTGTTTTTTCAGAGATTACCATTGACGAATTACCAATCAGACGGTTGTGGTTCTACTATTCTTTTATCATATATATAATTACCAATCAGACTTCAGACGTGCATGTAACATATTACTGAGATGAACTTTGAGGAAAGGAATCAACTGGTAGTGAGAGTGGACCCCATGGGGATTGGAGCAAGTTTTGTACTTCCACAAATGCCTGTTCCTGCTTATCTGTTTTTGACTGAGCCTGACTCTAACATGTAACATTGTAAGTCAATATTCCAGTATATTGTGTACAAGAATAAAAGATTCCATGTTTTGTGGGCTTAAAACTTTGTCCTTTTTTTTTTTTTTAATTTTTTGTTTTTTAGTGTAGCCTAAGATTCTTTATTTATTTATTTAATTATTATTATTTATTTTTTAAAAGGAACAAACAAAAAGAGTGAAAATGTCAGGTGAGAGTGAGACGAATTATATTACACACAATTGTCGGTTATATCTTTATGACATTTGTTAACGAAGTATTTTAGAAGGGTATTTTTTTTTATAACTATTTTAGAAGAATATTAATTTCACTTTTAAGAGAAATATAAAAAACCTATTAAAAAAATTAGTTTTTTTTTACCATAAAAATTTTCTAGTATTTTTTAAAGCTAAATGAATTATTTTAGAGAGTCCGTTAACAAAATATTGTTGAATATTATAAAAATAGGTAACATGACTGGCTACATAGAAAACTAGTGAACCCGTGTAGTGGTAATGCACAGATCATCAATTGTAGAATAAAAAGAAGATTCCAACTTTTGTCTTAAAAAAAGAAAAGAAAAGAAAGGAAAATCCCAACATCTCAAGTCTAGGATGTCCATTGGTCGGATTTAAGAATATACGAATTTGATTCGAAATGTAGTTTGTGTTAAGACATTTAAAACTCGAATTAAGTTTGATTGTTGATTAATTTTTTTTAATATTAATCTATATGTATTTCTAATTTGTTGGGTAAGATTTATTTCTAATTTAAATATTAAAAATACAAGTGGCGCTATTTATTTACTTAAAAAAAGAAGAAAAAAAAAGAAGTGGTGCTCTATATTTATGTTGTGATATGAAGTTGCTTAGCTGACCAAGAAGACAAAGCCAATGAGAACTCAAATAGTCAAATGTAACAAATGTTAACTATTGGATTATTAATATAGCAGTATATATGGAAACGATATATATAAATGAAGGAAAAATGCTAAAATTATTACTACTTATTTTAAAATAACAAGCTTACAATTTGAAGTGATAATGGAATTTAAGGGGTTGGCTTGCATTTTAGGATCACTTCAAGAAATTCTTTTGTGCAATAATATGATATGTGTAGAACAAGAGACTACATACATGTTGAGGAATAGTTAGACGTTTGAAGAGTATTGGACTTCCTCGTTAGGGAGAATAAGTGATAATAAACGTGACGGATCCATCATTAGGGGGAAAAGGTGATAATAAATGTGATCAGATTTACATTAGTTTCATCATGGTACAGTAACTCTCTTACAACATGATATGCTGCTAATTTATATTTATGTGTAGAGTAATTCAAAAAGGTGCACCTCTAGAATGCACATAAAAGATTATTTAATTTATTTGTTACACGTAAAAATACATATTTATGTTTTTGTTCAGAATTAAGTTTAAGTTTATATTTTATTTCTTTAAATAATTATTAAAGATTAAAAAATAATTACTTTCAAGTTGATACTTTATTAGTTTGATGTTACTATTTTTTTTTTTCAATTTTTTGTAGTATAATTTGAACATCATTTCTTTAAATATTTTCTTCCAATTAAAATATACAAAAATAGCTCAAAATGAGCGAGAAAGAGATAAACAGGTAAAACAAACCACATAAGGTGTACAGAATGTGACTTGCCATGTGAAATTACAAGTCCACATGGTTTAGAGCAATTTGACAAACCTGCCTCACGGCAAGCACTAAAATCCTCAAACATGTCAAATGACGGATTATTGCGTTAGTTCTGCTTTACTTATGTATTCTATATAGATTCTTATCATTAATCTTATTTTCAAGCTAAACTTTAACGCTTTGACAAAATGTCTTTTTTTTTTTTAATATTCTTTCTCAATTCTCAGAATGTATAAGCTTATTTTGATATATATATATATATATATATATATATATTGAGAAACTAGTATATGAAATATATATAAAATTTTATTGCTTAAGAATTATGGAATGTATTAGAAAAATATAGATATGAATATATGATTATACTGCAATTTCTTAATTAAGTAAACAAAACGGTGACTTTGGCATTATAAAAATTAGTATTTGACTGAAAGACTGAAATTAGCAGCTGCAAACTTTTGAATAGAACCCAGAGATTGCTCTTATTTTCTGGAAAATGGTGAACCTGTTTGGACGCTATATCTAATATTAACGTCTGTGAAGCTCCCCCCACAAAAGAAAATACAACAGCCAGAGGGAGAAATGTTGTTACTAAAATAGCTAAGGATCCAAATTCCTCTGAGGAACTTAAGAAACTTATAACTTTTTGGGAATAATTAAAATTTTCATTAATTAAAAGCGAGTACAAAGAAAATAGTTGGGTTCCCCTAGTGGAAAACACAAAAAGTAGGTTTACAATAATTTTGCCACAATTATTGAATAAATGCCAACTACCTTTTTTTGGCTTAATTTTCATTCTCTCTGATGTATTGTTTCTCTCTCTCCCTCTCTCTCTCTCTCTCCCTCTCTCATTGTAGTTCTTTTCTCATTATTTTTTTTTTTCAAATATTTTCTAGGTTCCTCATTCTTGGAGAATCCTGGTTGATATTAGATGGATTCTCAACAGTCTTCAATTCATCTTGATGCTGATGATTATATGATCTCAATATATTTTTTGTTTACAGGGATTTAGAAAAATATGTATAATCTTATTGTATTTCATTTTATTTTCCATCTTTGTAGAATTTTTTTTCTTTACATATTAGATATCAAAAAATATTTTGTTTTACTCAAATTTTGGTTCTAGCATAAAACTTATCAGTACTTTCTCTATTAGTTATATAAAGTAAAACAAAAATGTGCACACATATGGAATGAGCATAAAAAAAAATTATTAAATTTATTTCGTGCAAATACATGTTTATGTTTATGTGTACGTTTATTTTCATGTTGTTTTTATGAAAATAAGGGTAAAATACTATTTTGGCTCCTAAACTTTATCAAAAGTTTGTTTCTCGTTCTTCAATTTTAAAAAGCTATTTTTTCATCCTTAAACATTGTAAAAAGTATTTTTTTTTTCCCTTATAGTTTAACTTTTCAATAGTTTAGGAATGAAAAATTTTAAGTCCATACAACACAATATCTTCCAACTTTTTGAAACCAATATCTTCCAACTCCTCCACATAGGACAGTGCAACACAATATCTCCCTACTCCTTCACATAGGACACTTCAGCATATGACAATTGTCTCCTTGCTGACAATTGCTGTATAAACTTTTCAACTCTTTGTTATCATACCTCTTTGTAAATGTAAAAGAGTGTCCTTTATGTATTGAGTTTAAAGTTTATGCACTAGCTTAACACCTATGGTTCATTCATAAACATACAAACACAAATTAAGATAACCAATAGGGTTTGGCTTCCCTCCAGTAGATTTGAGCACTGGAGGGGACATGACACTTTAACATGTCTTATAATGGACACATGTCAGTCCCGTGTCCGATGCTCCTAAGAAGGAAGCCTTGCCCTAACCAATAAATCTAGATTTTTTTTTATAGGTAAGTTACACGCGCATCCAGTAGGTCTTGAATCCACAGTCTCACCCTCCCTAGCTAGCACTTGCAAGAGGAGAATTGCTAGTTAAGCTAGAGCTCATTGGCAACCAATAAACCTAGAAATTAATGTTCAAAAACATAAATTCACAAATATGATACATAGTCGTTCAACAAGATGACTTCTAGACCACCGGGCCTTGTAGTCTAGTGGTACCCAGTACCATGTGTATCTTTGAGCTCGGGGGTTCTATCCTCCATAATTACCTAGCAAAAAAAAAAACAAGACGACTTCTGGAGGTCGCATGTGTTAAATAACCTGTTGGAGCAGGAACAAACTCTCTCTCAATAATGTGTATGTGTGTACACAAATATGTAGGTATATGCATAAGCACAAATAGCGATATAATAATCATTAATTATTTGAAATCCTTCTTATTTACAATTTTCAATTTTGTCTTCTTGATAGTCTAAAATTTTTCTCAACAATATAGTCCAGCTCCAGCATGTCACCTCTGGTTGAACCTAATCAACAGATGGGCAGAGAGGTTGATGCAATCACATAACTACCAGAAGAATCTGTTGCTTTTAGAAAATCATGCACAAGGATCTAGCAAAGGAAAACCAACTAACCATACATTCATGCCTCACAACTAGAGTCAAGTATGAGCAATCTGTATGCTAAAAAGAGTGATTTCTCTGGTAAGATCACTAACTTAAACATAAGGGACCTTAGGCCAATGCCACTACCTTAATCATTGTGTCAAATAGGTACTCCATTACTAAGTCAACCGCATAATCACTGTATCATCAAAACCCATTGTTCAAACAGAATATTTTGGGTGAAGGGCTCTTGAACCTTTTTTCGACTGATGAATCAGCTGAAAATTTCATCAGTCAAAAACCAATTGCCCACTACTTCTCAGGTGATTAATCAGATCTAAACTGTGTGATATTCCAAGCACATGATTTCTTTTTTCTTTTTTTTCATTTTCTTTTTTCAAATTCTTCATAAACAATGAAAGTTATTGAAACAAAAAAAAAATCACTAAAAAAAGCATCTAATGAGAGGGAAAAAACAATAAAATTTGTGGGACAAACACAAAGTAAACTACACCAGATTCATAACCCAAAGCAACTGTCTGGTGGGGACACATTCTTATGACACAAGGGGGAATGAAGGGACTTCCAACTTAATGGGACATGATGAACACTTAATACTTCAATGGAAGCAAAAGAGGAGAAGAAACCAAAGAAGTCACGGATTGAAACTGGAGGCTTATAATAGAAATGAGAAAGGGTTACTTGGGGTAATAATGGGATGGAGGGTGAGGTAGTGAGTTCAAGACCCAACGGGTGTGTGTGTGTGTAACCTCCAAAAAACAAAAAAAAGATAAAAATGACGGAGTTGACTCCCTCTTCTCCCTAGAAAGGCCAAGCAAGCTCTTACACACATATCAACATGTAGAGAATACAACAATGAACATGTTATGTTACAAGAAGCAACTAGAAAGAAAGAGAGAGCACTTTGGCATTTATGATTTACCTCTTTTACTCACTGAACAGAAGCACTTGACTCCTTCAAAGTATTTTACAATCCTCAACACTTTATCCCCTCAAAGAATGTATTAGTCTTCTGAGTATAACCTGATTATAGAAACTTTTTGTCCGAAAGTACAACCCCAAGGCAGCAAGAGACCCCAAAAGAGTAGCAGATGCCATGATAAGAAAAGATAACATGAAGCATTGAGTTCCAGTGCATGTTTTGCCAGCTGCTGATGCTTCTTTGTCATATATATAACCAACAACTCTCACAGAAAATATATACGATCCAACAGGACTTGCTATGGTAATTGTATTGAATATGGTACCCATATGAACTACGCCAAATATCTCAGAAGTGATAGTGGGCATTAGCGACCATTGAGAACCATAACAAACACCCACCAATACTGAACCAGCATATAGAGCACCAGGCAAACCAGAAGCAATCACCAAATTACCAATGCTCATGATTGCTAGCGTGATGACCATGAAAAATGGCCTTGCACATCCTCTTGAGCGCAAAAAATAATCTGATACGTAGCCAGCTCCAAAACGGCCAAGAAAATTCCAAATGCTCCACAAAGAAACCAAAGTATCTGTCTCAAAGCTGGTGTATCCAAGAGATCCTCCTATCTGGCTCATGTTATTCACTGCAGCAAGTCCTGAGCCCATACCACAAGCCATGGCAAGAAATAAAATCCAGAAGTCTACAGTGCGCATAGCTTGCAACAGATTGAGATTTTGTTCTGCCTGTAAAGTCCTTCTATCATTATTATCCATCTCTTGATCAGTACTGCTGGGCAAATAGCGATACCCAGCAGAATCTTGTCTCGCATGTATCTTCTCAGCAACCAGCTGGTTGGGATCATCCGTTAGTTGGTCCCTCTCAATAACGAGAGTCTGTGAAATCCTATCAGAATCTCTTTGATGGGCTCTAATTGCTATGCAAAGAGGTGAGGCAAGCAGCAGCATGAGCAGCACAAATGCAATGACACGTATTGCAAATTGAAATAAAAAAATGTGCTCTAATATTATTATGGCCATAAGATAAGCAGCAATGACCAGTGCAATCAATGAGAAAGAATCTAAGAGTTTCTTTTCATCTCCTTCATTAGTGTTGTTGATTCTCACAAACCACATGAGCAACAAAGTATTAATAGTAGGCAACAGTGCCAGCATCAGAAGATAGGATGTAGGCTTGTTGGTGAATATTGTCTCATATACTTGAATTAAAATTGCTCCACTTAAACCAAGAAAACCCTAGCAATAGATAAGAATTATTTTCAATATCCAAACTTAAGTCCTTGCTCCTAACAATCCAATAAGAAATTAAATTCAAACTCAAACAGTAACAATGGCGTAAGATATGACATAAGACCTGTTAGGAAGGTGAACTGCTTTTCACAAGCTTAGATCTCAAAAAGGGTTAGGAGATGAGTGATGTGGAGCAACAAACATTAATACCATTTGATTAGAAACTTGAACTTGTCAAGTATTTTCTTCCCCCTTTCATGTAATAGTGGATTCCACTAATTAAATTTATGGTGGGACTTACCACTCATTTGAGATGTGGGATTATCGCTTCTAGAGTGTGTTATGGAACATTTGTGCATTCCATATCTCAAATCGGTGGCCCGTATGATTTGCACGGCTTATTGGCAACTTAGCAAGCATGTCAGTTTGTAAGTTTTTTGTTAGTAAAGCTTCCACTACCCTAAGCATTCCTCTTAACTAATCATTGGATAAAATACTATAAAAGCACTTGTAGAAAGTAGAAACAATAAATGATGAAAAGTAAACCCCTCCTTATCATCAGTGATGCTGTTTCAGAATTGGAAGTTGGTCTGAATGCAGAAGACAGGTAAGTCAGTTGGCAGCAAAAACCCCACATATTTTCATTGCAATATTTTTCAAGTAACACCAAATAATTAAGCTAAAAAAACTACTTCATCTGTCTGGCTCTCGTTTAATTGGTCTTCTGTTGCATTTCCAGATGTACTAAAAGATGATATTTTCGAAAAGTTACCAGACAGAATATTAATAACTCTCTCAATTTACAATCTACTTCATTTGAAAAGTTGATATCTCTTTTCTATTATGTTTATTTAAGTACTTTTGAAATCCATGACAATAAATTAAGATGCCTCTTAAAAAAAATGAATTTTCTAACAAAATGGGTAAAAATTCAAATCTCGTAAGAAAAAGCGTAATTCTTATAACAATGAATATAAACGTTGCTTTTGATACATTTTTTTCTACAAGCTAAATTGCCTACCGCATTGACACATACTGACATACACATGCTAAGAAACATGGACACATGTATGGGTACAGCTACGACATGAATAGTTTAAAAATTATAACATAAAAGGTGAACATGACACAGGTATGATACCCTAAATAAAATGTGTATTTTCTAGCACAAATGATATGATCATTGATCATTCATAAGGGTAAAACTTACACCATGCAAAAGCTTGACATTAAAAATTTAATAATAAGTCTAAAGTACTAACAATTTTCACAAAATATTTTACAATGTAAACAGTAAACTTATAGGAGAACCAATAAAAACCCGTCAAAAAATAACTCAAAAGTTTAATGATGTACCTTCATAATGCCAACAATAGTGCCACTATAATTAGGAAAGTTCCTAACCCCAGTGACCACATTAGCAGTGTTGAAGAAGCTCTGCGCGTGAGCCGCCACCAACATGAACAAGCACATGGCCGCCATGGGAGGCCGAGGAATCAGCCCAACAACGGAGGCCCACATCAGGAAATACCCCAAAAAGCATTGAACCGCGCCTGCCAGGTGGACCAGCCACGGCCCAGTACGGCGGCGGCGATTAGCTGTTGTGGCGGAGAAGTAGAGGAGGCCGGAGAGGACGCCGGCGTTGGCGCCTATGTCTTTGAAGACAGACACGGTGTCGAGCGTGGATTGGTCGTAGGCTTGGGTTGATTTTAGAACTGAGGAGTAGATGGAGAAGGTGTAGAGAGAGCCGCTTGTGCACTGGATCCATATGCTGGCTATGGTGGAGACCCATTTGGTGTCGAGCTTGAGCACATCCATTTCTTATTGTTTGCTTCAGTTTGATGACTTGGGTTTTTTTTTTTTTTTGGGGGTCTCGCTTAAGATAGTTATAGCATTTTTCGGCGTTAAAAGTGTAAGAACTTTGGTTTTCATAAAAGGAAAACGGTAAGAACTTTGTAGAGTGTGTAACGACTTTTGAGTTGGCATTCTATGGTCTTGACAGTTGGGCAATGATTCCAGTACATGTCAGCTCTTACTATACGGAATAATTATTCTTACACCTGGTTTTATAATTTGTTGACTCTTATTATTGTGAGTTAACGAAAAATAATTACATATGGGCCAAAAGTGTCGAGAACACACTGTCACGAGAGTTACCAAGTTATGAAATTAAGTGTGTAATTGTGTGTATCTTAAATTATTCATTAAGTTCTTGATATTTGAGATCAAGTTCACAAGGAGTATTATTTTATACTCGAATCAATATAGGCTCCTTGAGTTTCAAGTTTTATTGGTAACTAAGTATTAAAGTGAGAGTGTATTGTCTGAAGTATAATTTGTTTCATCTTTTTTAAAAAGTTATCATGACTTTTGAGTAGTGTTTATAGTATACTTTTATGTTTGAACTTCATTTTCTTTCTCTTGTGTATGTGCGTTTGTATCTCAAAAATGAAAATAAATTGCATCGATTAAAATTGATTTTTTTTTTAATTATAACTTGTTAGCTTTTAAAAAATAAATTTATTATGATTTTTTTTGAAATTGCACAATATTCAGTTAAAAAAAATATTTATTTATTTACTTTTGCTCATTTCCAATATAGTGAAATACATTTGATTTTTCCTTAACGAGGGCATTCAAGCCACATCAACATAATCCTTACTAGTTATGATGGATGTGATGAAGGTTGACTAGTAACCATGAAGACAATACAACTACAACAAAGCAAAATGGTGGAATTTTGATAGCAATTATGAAATCATTTGGCAAATGAGGAGCTTGACCAAGAAAATGATGAATGTGATAATGGTTGATCGGTTAGAATTCACATTTTCCAAGAAAAGAAAAGAAAGGCATCAAATAAAATTTTAAACTAAAGATTCTATTTGGTTAGGAGAATAAAATATAGATCATATTTACTAGGATTGTACAAAAATTGACTAGAGCCGACCTAACTGACCAACGCCAACCCAACTGACTAGCGCCAACCCAACTGACCTAACTTTGGCATCGATTGACTGAGCCGACCTTGGCAATCGAATGGAGAATCCTTCTCCGATACTGGTGCGGTGCTACCATCGGATCTGCAAATTCGAAATTGGTATTTTTACCGAACCGACTGATACATGGGTTATATATATACACACATTGTTAGGTTCTAAAAGTTTAGAACAATTGGCAAACCGTAAGCACAAACTTGTCTAAAAATAGATCTTAGAGTCTATAGGGTTTATTAGACAATGCTCAAGGTACTGCAAGTCAGAATACAAGAAAAAGGAAGCTACAAGTTCAAGAATTCTAAACATACTAGGTTTGACCGATCTAAAGATGGGTTCTACAAGAATTTAATTCAAGCCCATCAACCTGTTAAGCCCATGAAGTGATTAGAGTTTCAGATCTATTTCATATAGTATTTAAAGGAAATCCTAAGACACGTTTTGTTATAACTTTGGAGGCGCTCTTGTGAGATTTAAAAGGTGCTGTGCCTTCTCCGTTCAAATTCACTACTAGAAATTATTCTCATACTATTAGAACTGGTAGATCTAAAGTTGCTGCATCAAGATCATACATAGCTAATGATTTAAACCTTCAAGGGTGGTCTTGGAGTCACAAATTGGAGAGTTTGTGTTGTTAAACCTTTGAGTGAGATCTCAAAATCACAAGCGTGAGAGTTTGCTTTCAATAAATTCAAGATAGAAGAGTCTGTGGAGTTTGAGCTGCATGTGGTCGTGTTAGTAAGTTTTACATGAGGTAGCTTTAGATTTAGAGTTTAAATCTATTGTAATCTTTCATTCTATCATAGTGGATTTGTTTACCTTGAGGATAGCTAGGTTAAATCATCCTTAGGTTTTTACCTTGAAACGATTGGTTTTATTGGTTTTTTTGAGTAATTATATTATTGTCTTATTTATTTTTCCGCACTAAGTAATATGTTTGCATGTGTTTAATCTAGATCTCATAATTAACCTAAGTAAATACTTGGCTAATTCATTAAGTTAAGGCGAAAAGCACATTTTGGTCCTTACATTTTCAGGCGATTTCCATTTTAGTCCCTAAATTTTATTTTTACCGCTTTTAATCCCTATCTTGAAAAACGCTTCCTATTTTGGTCTCTGCCGTTACTCATTTAACAGAAATATCCTACGTGGCAAACGGTCCAACAGTAAATGTTGACGTGTCTATTAAAATAATATTAAAAAAAGCAACGTCAGATAAAAATAATATTAAAAAATGCCACGTCAGCAATTTAATTTTTGAAAAAAGCCACATCAGATAAAAATAATATAAAAATTTCTAACCTATTTATTTTTTAAAAAAAGAAAAGAAATTAGTTAAATTATTTTTTTTTTCCTTTTTTTTGGAAGAACATGAAGAACGTGTTCTTCATTTTTCTTCCCCAACTAAGCTTGCCCAGAAAATTAAAAATTTACTTTTCTTTTCTTGCATTTTCTTAGCAACTAAAACCATAAAATCACTCAGATTTACAAAATAAAAAGATATGCCCATAAAAATTTACAAAACACAAACATTCAACGAGATTTTCTTATGCTTTGAAACCAAACACAAAAAACACAAAACTCAAACCCAGATTTTCGGCCTCCATGAACAACCAAAACCAGCAAAGCCTGAATAAGATCTTAGAGAAAGCGTACACCTGATTCCACTCTGGATTCGAAATCTTCTCCAAATGAGTAGTCGATTTGGATTCAGACAACATACATCACAAACCCACAAACCCATAAATCAACATACACCACAAACCCAGAAATCAAACCACCCACTGCCGAGCAATTCAAACCCAAACCCAAACCTAATACCTAACTCACCAAACACCTAAACAAAAAATCACCAAACACCCAAACAAAACCCAAAGGCACGACCACCACCACATCGAACAGAACCCAGCCACCACCAAAACCCGGCTACCAACGAAACCCAACTACCAAAAGGACCATCACGAAACCCAGCCACCAAACAGACCTAGCAAGCATCGAAACCCACCACCAAATGGATCCAGCAAACACCGAAAAAAACTCACCACCAAAGCCGACCACCGATCAACTCCAGAACCGAAACCCACCACCGAAACGCCACCACTAAAACCCAGCAAACACCGAAAAAAACCCACCACCAAAGCCGGCCAAGGATTCAACTCCAGAACCGAAACCCACCACCGAAACGCCACCACTAAAACCCAGCAAACATTGAAAAAAACCCACCACCAAACCTGGCCACCGATTCAACTCCACAACCGAAACGCCACCACTAAAACCCAGCAACCACCGATTTGATCCAACCAAAACTTAGTCAGATGAGAAGAGATAGATGAGCGAAACATGCTGTGAATAGAGAAAGAGGAATGGGAAACGTAGAAGAGAGATATAGAGGGAGAGATGGAGAACTGTGAATAGAGAAAGAGGAATGGGAAACACCTCCTGGAACACGTTCTTCATATTCTTCCAAAAAAAAGGAAAAAAAATTAATTTAACTAATTTCTTTTCTTTTTTAAAAAAATAAATAGGTTAGAAATTTTTATATTATTTTTATCTGATGTGGCTTTTTTCAAAAATTAAATTGCTGACGTGGCATTTTTTAAAATTATTTTTATCTGACGTTGCTTTTTTTAATATTATTTTAATAGACACGTCAGCATTTACTGTTGGACCGTTTGCCACGTAGGATATTTCTGTTAAATGAGTAACGGTAGGGACCAAAACGGGAAGCGTTTTTCAAGATAGGGACTAAAAGCGGTAAAAATAAAATTTAGGGACTAAAATGGGAATCGCCTGAAAATGTAGGGACCAAAATGTGCTTTTCGCCTTAAGTTAAACTAATATGTTTTTAAGGGGTCTAAACAAACAAACATATATTAAGTAATAAACCTTAATACGACGTCGTTTGAACTAGTTTTCTTTTAATTTTTTTTTTTTTGACAAAACGATACGTTTCACTTAGTAATTAAAAAAAATCAAAATGGCGTCGTTTTGAGCTAGGTTTTCTAATTTCTACCCTAGTATAAATAGCTTATGTCTCACAGTCACTCAACTCTCTTAGACCTCAATTGCTCTATCTCTCGCTCTTGCCTCTTGCAGCTTGGTTGGCTCACCATTCACCACCAGCTATTGCCTATCTTCAATAACTCACTCACTCACTCACACACACACACACACACTCTCTCTCTCTCTCTCTCTCTGAAAACGAAAAGTCTACTAACATTTTTTTTTCTAGCATTTTGATTGTTAGGGAGACTGAGACTGAGAGAGTTCTCTCACTCTTCCATCCTTCACAGACAAGTAATCACTTTCAGCATTTTTATTTTAATCTTCAGTAAGTTGCTTTGTGGGTACACAATAACCATTTTAATCTTTAGTAAGCTTTTTTTTTCTTAATCTTCTTGGGCACACAGTAACCACTTCGTGGGTCATGGGTGAGACATTTTCAAAACTTTTTTACATGGTGAATGAAATGATGAAATTTAGATAGATTTTTATGCGTGAACAGGTTGAATAAGTTTATGATGAAATTTGGACATATTTTTTTATGTGTGAACAGATTTTTTATGATGAAATTTGGACAGATTTTATTGGACAAGTTTTTTATTTTTATTTTTTTATTGGTGGGAGGGCATAAATTGCACCTGGACAGTTTTTATTTTTATTTTTATGTGTGAACAGATGTGTTAACTGTGAATAGGTATTTGTGAAAAATCTAAGTGGACATTTTCTTGATGTGTGAACAGGTTTGTGTGAATAGTTTGTATCAAGTGAACGTTTTGATTGAAATCTTGAACATGTTGGTGCATTGGGCTTGAAAGCCCTTTTTAAAAAAAGATTAAGAAAAAGAAAACAAACAGTTTTTTTAATATTTCAAACCGACCAAACCTATTAAACTGACTGCAAAAAACCGCACCGCTATAGGTCAGAAAACCGACCCTAAGTGGTATGTATCGGTTCTAATTATGAGAAAACCAATCTATATCAGTTTGGTAATAAATTTAGAAAAAAAAACGGGTCGACCAAACCGCGCACATGCCATTATTTACGGAGGATTGTCCCTAACTGAGAAAATATTTAATGTGATATTTAACGAAGAATACAAATAAATTATTTATTTTCTTTCTATTTCATTGCTCATTTGTTCCGTTGAAAAGAGATATATAGCATTTAGCAATAAGTTTAAACAAAAAATAAAAATAAAACAAGGAAAAAACCTGTTAGTGTTAACCATATTACAACCTATAATGTATTCTAATGAAGACACACACACACAAAAAAGAAAAAAAGAAAAAAAAAAAAACCTCACCTAATGTTTCCCTGTAAATGAAAATTTTCACATTGACTTCTCTTCAGCTTAAAGAAAGCTTAATTCTTTTGAGCACGACAAGCTGATAGAACCTTTTTGTACGAAAGAGCAATGTAAGAGCAACAAGAAACCCCAAAAATGCTACGGATGCCATGATCATAAAAGACAACCTAAAGCAATGGGTACCATAGCATGAGTCATCTTCACCCTTCGCTTCCTTGTCATAAATGTACCCAATTACTCTTACAGAGAAGATATAAGATCCCACAGGACTTGCTATGCCAATAGTGTTGAAAATAGTACCCACATGCCTAACACCAAATAGTTCTGAAGAAATAGTTGGCATTAGTGACCATTGTGAACCATAACAAATGCCTACTAGGATTGAACCTACATATAGAGTTCCAGGTAAACCAGAAGCAACAACAAGGTGGCCAACACCCATTGTTGCTAGAGTAACAGCCATCAACAATGGCCTTGCCCAACCTCTTGTGTGAAGCAAATAATCTGATAAATAGCCAGCTCCAATACGACCAAGAAAATTCCATATGCTCCATAAAGAGACTAAATTTTTCGTCTCCATAGTAGTGTAATTGAGAGATTGACCTATTTGGCTCAAGTTATTTACCACAGCCACCCCAGAGCCCATTCCACATACCATAGCAACAAACAATAACCAGAAGTTTATAGTGCACATTGATTGCAAAAGATTCATGCCCTCTTCATCAGACAGAATTTTGTCATCTAAATCAGCATCAACTTGACCCTCTCCATCAGGCAATTCATCATATGCTAGAGGATTCTCCATTGAAGGATCATTTACAAGGGACAACGTTTCTAGAAATTTCTTGGTGTCCTTTTGGGCTTTGATTGCTATTCCAAGTGGCAATGCAAGTAGAAGCAAAAGAAGTACAAAGTTGAAAATGCGTGCCCACAATGGTAAACTAAAGATGTTTTCCAAAATGATTAGAATCATGAGATAACCAGCAATGATCAAAGCAACTATAGTGAAACCATTCAAGTGTTTCTGGTCATTAGCAGTGTTAGATTTATGGAATATTCTCACAAAAAACATAAGAACAAGAGTGACGAACGTAGGCAACAGAGCAAGCATCAGAAGGAAAATGCTTGGCTTTCCCTCCCAGAATGTGTCATACACTTGGATCACTATTGCTCCACTAATACCAAGAAATCCCTGGCAAGAAAAGAAGTAAGAATAGCAGTGCAAAATACCTCATGCAAGAGCAGGGCAGAGCTAGAATTTTAAGATTGCGGGGCCAAATTATAATAACAAGAAAAAATGTTAACAAATTTAAGGTCAGATAGGCAATATAAAAAGTTTGGAGTCATATGCATATATTTGTTGCAAGATTAAGCTAAAATATAATGTTAAAAATTCAATTCTTCGAAAGTATAAGCCTCTATGTAGCTCCCTTCAAAAAAGAAGATATCATTGTATCAAAAGAGCTTGGGTTGCTTAAAACCTTTTAACAATATTTTCACCCATTGGGTAATTCCATATTCAAGTTAAAACTGGAATTCCGAGTTTTAGCCTCAAAGGCATATTAGTGCACTGTTTTAATTTTTAACATAAATAAATAGTAAATTCAAATTAAAGTCCATTCTAATTTTTCAAAATGATACCTAATGAACACTCATTTTGAGAGAGAAAAAGAGCCAAAAAAAATAAGAATAAAATTAAAATAATGATAAACATTTGACACTAATCGAAATATAACTAGTTTCAAGTATGTATATACAAATCACTTTTGTTATGCCCTCTTTATTAAATCTCAAATCTAATAGGTCTTTATCAATTAGGCTACCAAACATGTGTATCAACTTCAAAAACATTTTATTATTGTAATTTTGCAAACAGTTGCAAACGTTAAAAATCTTTTTAATCAAATCCCATTACAGCTAAAGTCTTGCTTCTACTACAATGCAAAGGAACCCTATAACTGGCACAATAACTCGTGAGAAACACACCTTTCACATATCTGGCTAACTGTTGTATTATATGTACAGATATATATTAAACTATCATTTGGAGTCTTGGAGAGGACCATAAGTTTCGTGAAAAACAAAATATGTTCGGTGGACCGTGGACTGGACAGAGGGGCCACTTCTGGTTTTTTCAAGCTTTACCACCTGTGCAATGTGCATGCCTATAATTTAGATGTGGCCCCTTTGAATTTGTCGTATTCCTTTGACTTTATCTTTCGTGTATAATTATTTTTGTTACCTCTTATATGATATTATTAATATTATTATTATTTTTCCATATGTTTACATTTTAGACTCCTTCAAAATTAAATATAACATGTCTTATGAAATTGTATAAATTTCTTTGTAATCAATAGAAGGGAATCGATGTGACTTACTCATCTATAAACTTAAAATCACTATTTCTAATTCAAATAAATTTCACACTTGGAAAATTAGTAGGTTAATTATTAACCATAAGTCCATAAGGTCGTTAATAATTTCATATCACTAGCTAAAACACCTTGACTCTTTTTGCAAAAAATTTCTAGTTCCTCTAATTAGTTTGGATTATTGCAAAGGGAAATTCTTAGGTGACGTTTTAGTTTTTACTGAATAGTAAAATATTAATACTGTAAAGTTACTAAAAATTACAGAATTTTTAGTTTTGACATCTTACTTATGAGTGATGAATAGGAAAGCTTACAGAATTTTTAGTTTTAGTTTTGACATCTTACTTATGAGTGATGAATAGGAAAGCTTACAGAATTTTTAGTTTTAGTTTTGACATCTTACTTATGAGTGATGAATAGGAAAGCTTACAGAATTTTCAGTTTTATAATTTACCGGTGAAAATGATTTTTACGGATCAAATTATGATTTGGTAAATAAAAGTAAAACCGAAGCCACCCACCATAAAAGTCGCTCCATATAAGACAAAATGACCCGTGACTCCAACAGAAGTATATTGGGTTAGCCAGGATTGTGATTCGGATTTAGTCTCTAGTCTTTTCAGTGAAGAAAGTATGGATTCCAATATCCTCTCCCACTTGTTATAAAAAAAAAAAAAAACTTTTTTAAAGAAAATTATAATTTAATAACACTGCCTGATTTTTCTCTCTCTCTCTCTCTCTCTCTCTCTATATTTATCTGCTCGTTGTTTAAAAGCAGAAACACAAAAAACAACAAAAGATTTATTTATTTTAATTTACTTTAATATATATATATACACAGAAGCTGGAAAGAGAAACTCTCATAAACACATCATTGATATTTGATAGACACGTTTTTGTTTCTTTATTAAAATAAAAAATTACTGGCTGGAAAGACTCAAGTTATAAACATGAAAGACAAATTCTAGTACCGGGCCTTTGTCTCAATTTTGATTTGGCAAATTATAAGGAGCGAAGAAAGAGTGGCAGCCTGGCAGGTATATATGAAAGTGACGGCCAATTAATTAAGTATTTTATAATGACATAATACTTTGAACTCCAATAATTAATGTGAGAAGAATAATAATAATGTTATCGCACTTTGAAAATTTCTAATAATTACTCATTTAAGTTCCTAGAATTACTATGGAATCCACTCCATGTATAATGGATTGCTCAAAGAAAATCAAATCAATAATAATATCTAGTTTTACAGCCAATTTCAAATAATGTGATTCACTGTGAGTGAAGGGTCCACATGTAAAAAAACTAAAAACGTCCACCACAAACAATCCGCTCACAATTAAAGTTTGAAAACAGAGTCATGTGGTGGGATTAAAAGGCTTGTGATGGGTCCTAGAATTAATGAATGCTAATAAAGAACAAAGGGTACCTTCATGATCCCCACAATGGTCCCACCAGAATGAGGGAAGTTCTGCACGCCGGACACCATATTCGCCGTCGTAAAGAAAGTCATCGAATGAGAAGACAACAGCATGAACAAACACATCACCGCCACCGGTGGCCGTCGGACCAACCCGACCACGCAAGCCCACATCATGAAATACCCAACAAAGTTCTGGATCGCCCCCGCCAGGTGGACCACCCATGGCCCACCACCCCAGAAGTAGTTATTACCGTTATTATTACGGTTATTGCCCACTGCCACGGCAGAGTAGAGCATCCCAGCCAGTACTCCGGCGTTGCTGCCAATATCCTTGAACACAGCCACGGTGTCGAGCGTTGATTGGTCGTAGCCTTGGCTCGATTTCAGAGCTGAGGAGTAGATGCTGAAGGTGTATGCACCGACGCTACACTGGATCCATATGCCTGCCACCGTGGCTATCCATTTGCTACTACTCATCAGACTCAGCCTCTCCTCCATGGGATCTCCTTCTTCATGCAATTCTTTCTTTCTCTCTTTCTTTGCTATGTTTCTTTATTTATTCATTGCCTTTACTCAAACTTTTGTTTTACGCTTCAATTAAAATAAAGGAGTGGCTTTTATGGGTGACTGTGAGTCAGTGTACGAGGGTACGACCCAGTAACCCACCACATTTTCCTGTGAAATTATTTACAGGGAAGTAGCCAAGTAGGCCCAACAGACCATAAAAATATGAGAGCACCGACAGTAGACGTGGCAAATGTGTCAAATGTCCATACCAAACACAAAAAATACCTCCCATCAGATGTTGTATATGTGTCAAAGACCTATTTTATTATTTTACCACATCATTTTACAACATCTCATTTATCAGATGTTTTATAATTCAATCCTATACATTAAAATAATATTTACTACACATTAAAATAATATATTATCCCTTTCCCCATTATCATCAACAACAGCAACAACAACCCACAACAACCCACATCGCAGATCAATTGCCACAGCCCACAACCACCGGCCACCCCCACAGATCAACCACCGACCACCAATATCAGCCACTGCTACCAAAAAAAAAAAAACTCAAACGAACACTACAACCAATATCAGCCCCTACACCAAAAATTAAAACAAACAACCACAAAAAAAGAGAGAGAGATCCGCGAGATCGGAGCGGCGATGACGACGACGATGACGATGGCGATGATCGGAGTGGCCTCGCCCATGCCGCTTGCGCCAAAATACCCATGAACACCAACCAATCTCAACACCAATTCAGCCCAAGCCAAAATATCCATCACCCACAACCGATTCAACCCAAGCCCCAATCGATTCAAGCCATGGCTCCACCACTGAAACACCAACTACCACCGGAACTGAAACCTAAACGATTGAAGAGGGAGAGACAACTAAAACCTAAAACCAATCTCAAACACAATCTCCACCGTGACCCATACCCAAAACCGATCTCCATCGTGACCCAAACCCGATCTCCACCAAGAAACCCAGCCAACACCCAAACGACCACCACCAATTTGAACCTACAAAAAATACCTCCCATCAGATGTTGTATATGTGCCAAAATTATACCATTTCTGTCCGTACCGTTGCATACGTGGCAAATGTGCCAAATGCAACGGTACGGACAAAAATGGTAAACTGAAATATTGTTTTTTATTCGATTTTCTCTCCTCTCACTTCTAGTCTTTGATTTTTTCTCTCTTCTCACATCAGACTCAGCTCCTTCTCACATCAGACCTAGTTACTCCCTCAACAGAGAAAGAACAAAATGACACACTCCACATCTTCAAACAATAAGCTCCAAGGCAATGTGGCCATTATCACAAGCTGAAATTGGTGGTTACTAGGTTTAAAGTGGTGGGTTGTTTCAGTGGTTGCTAGGTTTGGATTGGTGGTGGTCGTTTGGGTGTTGGCTGGGTTTCACAGTGGAGATCGGGTTTGGGTCACGGTGGAGATCGGTTTTGGGTATGGGTCACGGTGGAGATTGTGTTTGAGATCGGTTTTGGGTTTTAGTTGTCTCTCCTTCTTCAGTCGTTTGGGTTTCAGTTCCGGTGGTAGTTGGTGTTTCAGTGGTGGAGCCGTGGCTTGAATCGGTTGGGGCTTGGGTTGAATCGGTTGCGGGTGATGGATATTTTGGCTTGGGCTGAATTGGTGTTGAGATTGGTTGGTGTTCATGGGTATTTTGGCGCAAGCAGCATCGGCGAGGCCACTCCGATCATCGCCATCGTCATCGCCGCTCCGATCATTACACTAAAAAATTTGTAATTCAATTTCTTTTTACACTAAAAATCTATTGGTGTCTTAATCTAATGATAAAAAGTTATAATCTAGAGCGAGCGTCATAGATTGAAATTCTCTCTCTCAAAAAATTAAAAAAAAAAACTCCAAAAAATACCCACATACCCACGTCCGTTGATGTATTCATAGTGCAAAATGAGATTTTGCTATAATGCTTGTGCAAATTTACAAGCTAGTCACTCCATTCACTTAGTACTGTGTTCTTACTTAAGAAATTGAGAAGGGAATAAAACAACAAATGTACTTAAAAGAAAAACTAAGTTTTCTTATTTAAGGGATGGATGGAAAACCAAAATCACCTACGACTACAAGTGAAAGATCTTGCATCAAGTCATGTAGCTAATGCAAAAACAAATTTTATTGTTTTTTTGCGTTTCTTAAGAGTGAAAAAAAAAAAAAGAAAAAAAGTGGAAGGTGATTGTCATGTGTGAAGAGATGGAAACAATTTAAAAGAAAAGATATTGTAATAAAATAGAGTATATAGTAGATAATTCGATGTTGGTGTTTTAAAAAATAGTAAAATAAAATGGAAAAAAAAAGTTGGTTCTTATGTCAAAATAGACAAAAAAAAAAAAAAAAAAAAATTGGCGTGCTAATAATAAAGCTTTGTAAAGTATGAATGTAATGGCATATATTTACCATTTAGGAACTCACGCTTGTCAATTTCTGAACAACCTAGACACAGTTATAGGTTACTTGGGTGTTGTAGTTGTACCACTGATTGCTTAGTTATACTTATGCTTGCATTGCACTCTTTCTTCCATAACGTAATTTCCAACTACAAGTGCAGAAGGACGAATGGCCTCTTTCTGATGGCAATTCCACTCTCGTAGCGTGTAATTCCCACGACTTCCATAAAGAAAAACTTGTGGATACTTTTTTTTTAAAGTGAATTTAAACTCTTACATTTCTATCATAAACATTAGAATATCATTGAACCTTAAAATTATTAGAAAATTACATGATAATTACAATCTAAAAAATAGATAATTACATAGATAATTAAATAGTTTAGAATTCAAAATTGAAGTCCAAAGTTTAGGTTACAAAATGGGAAGGTTTTACGCACTAATTTTAATTTGACTCGAAAGTCAGTCTTCTAGAATTTAATGGTCATACCATTTTATGCAAAATCAAGCAGACAGTCAATATATATCATGCTATCATCATATGAATGAACAATGAACATATTATAAAAGATAACCTTAACGTGCATCATGTTTATCTCTAATATCAGGTTCACAGTTCATATTAGAATCACGAATAGTCATTTTATAATTTGATTGGTCATGCATGCTCATCACACATGCGCGCATGTGCACACACACACATAGATAAATATTACATCCTATTTCATCATATGATAATCATATATATTTTAAACATATGCTCATTCATAATTCAGCCCATATTATTTAAAAAATAAAAAAGAGATTGAGAACATGTCAAAATTAGTATATTAATATCCCTAAACACCATTAAGAAGAGGAATGAGAAAAGTTAAGATGAGAGAAGACAGACAAGAGAGAGGAGAGAATTAGGGAGAGGACAGAGAGAATAGAGGCCTAAATGACTAACAAATGGGGATAGAACTAACGGTGTTTAAAGAGCAAGTTGGGATTAAAAACCAAGTTGATTAATTTCGAAATACCTTGGACCTAGTTGGTATCAGCTCAAATCTCAAGGTAGGAAACTGAAATTTATCCTTATTTTTATTTTTTTCAATTTCAACTGTTTAAGATGCGCATTCCGTATGTTTCAAGGATTCCAACCCTTTAAGGTGTCTATTTTTAATGTAATGTTCTTTTAAGAACTCCAACAACTTAATGTATCCATTCTTAATGATACTTGCCCCTTCTTATACCAGGGAACCTACGATATGAGGGCCCATCTTACAAAAAGAGTAGCGCACTTGAAAGCAAATATAAATGGTGTGAAAAAAGGGCACTTCAATGCAAGAAAATGTATGGCCTTAGCTATGGCCTTGTAGACAAAGTTTACATATTTACTTCTCATCATTTTAAAGAATGCTTTAATCTGCTGAGCATATAGAACCTCTTAGTACGTTGGAACAATGCAATGGCAAAAAGAAATCCTAGGAAAGCCAAGGATGCCATGATAAAAAAGGATAACATAAAGCAACGTGTACCAAAGCAGGAGTGTTCTTCACCACCTGCTTCCTTATCGTAAATATAGCCAATAACCCTAACAGAGAAAATATATGATCCAAGAGGACATGCTATGGCTATAGTGTTGAAAATAGTACCCATATGCCTAACACCAAATATGTCCGAAGTGATTGTAGGCATTAATGACCACTGCGAACCGTCACAAATACCCATTAGAATTGAACCCACATATAACATTCCAGGAAATCCAGAAGCAATAACAAGGTGGCCAATAACTATTGTTGCTAGAGTAATAGCTATGAACAATGGTCTAGGCCAGCCTCTTGTGTGTAGTAAATAATCCGATAAATACCCAACTCCAACACGACCAAGACAATTATATATACTCCATAAAGAGATTAAATTATTCGCCTCCACAGTAGTGTAATTGAGAGATTGTCCGATTTGGCTCAAGTTGTTCATCACAGCCTGCGTAGAGCCCATTCCACATACCATTGCAATAAACAACAACCAGAAGTTTACAGTGCACATTGCTTGCAAAAGATTCATACCACCCTCTTCATCAAACAGAATTGTGTGATCTAAAGCAACATTAACTTGAGCCTCACCACTAGGTAGTTCATGATATGCTAAATCCTTCGCTAAAAAAGTCTTAGACGAGGAGCCCATTGACTCGGGGTTATCCATTGAAGGATTACTCTCAAAGGAAAACATCTCTAGAAGTCTCTTGGAATCATCCTTTTGGGCTTGGATTGCAATTCCAAGAGGTGATGCAAGTAGAAGCAAAAGAAGTATAAACTTGAAAATGTGTGCCCATAATGGTAAACTGAAGATGTTTTCCAAAACTGTTATAATCATGAGATAACCAGCAATGATCAGAACAACTGCAGAGAAACAATTCAAGTGCTTCTTTTCATCACCTGTGTTTGTTTTATAAATTTTCACCAAAAGCATAAGCACAAGGGAGATGAATGTAGGAAACAGAGCAAGCATTAGAAGGAATGTGTTTGGCTCGCCCTTGTAGAATGTGTCATATACTTGAATTAGTATTGCTCCACTAATACCAGCACATCCCTGACAAAGAGAGAAGGTAATATTACAGGCATAGCATAGCTCAAGCAAGAGGGATTACAAAAAAAGCCACCTTTTTTTTTATTCGTAAAAGAAGTCATTTTTATGTCTAGTTTAAGCAATCATTTAATTAGAATTAGAAGTTTCATGAAGACCATGACTTTCCACATAAAAAATACAATTCTTAATTAGCTTGATCATTACAACAGGAAAAAGGTAGTGATATTGTCAAGAATCCGGTTATAATACGTATGACTAATAAAGTCTAATGGTATAGTAAATTGTTGCCAAAAATCATTTTTAACTTTTGCTTCAATCAATAAGGAGATTATGATCTAAAATTTCGACAGTTTTGGCTAGAGACTAGAGAGTGGAATGAATTGTGGGCCGGTCAAAAACTTTACTGGCTCTTCACTCGGATGTATTGCATATATATTGTTTGCCGACAAGTTTTGTTTTGTTTCTGTTTTTTTAACTAGTAAAGTTGTGATTTACTTTATGGTGAGCATAACGATTAAAGCGAAGGGCTTTCTAAATAAGACTAGTTAGGGCAGCACGTGCAAGACATGTGCTTGCCATGGAAACAAGTACTGTAGTAATTAAGGTCAATTCTAGATTTTATTTGTATTACAAAACAAATTTATGAATCATTTGATTTTTAAAGTATATAGAGATTTATATTAATCAAAAGAGACATTAATTTTAAAAATTTTGATAATTATGTCGTAAAAAGTTAATCTCATTCGTTTAAGAATTTTGATCAACCACAAAGTTAGGGTAGCTATTTAATATATAAATATTTATTTAACTATAATAGCTTTTTAGTACCTACTTGCTAAAGACAATATATCTATTCTCTAAAAACTTCTAAGAATGATAACGAATATCATTATCTTCCAACAATAAACAACTGAGTTTTGCTAAGAAATTAAAAAAAAAAAAAAAAAGATAACAAAAGGCTTGTGTTATCGAATATCATCATTCTAACTTTCTAAGAATTTTTATCATTTAAAACTCAAAATACGTAAAGAAAATTTTTAGGATGTTAAAATTTAGCAGGAGTAATTTAGACATTACACAATAAAATATTTTAAAAATCATAAGCTTTCATTAGCGTTTAACTGAGTGAATAACAATATGACATATTTACTCTTTTCCAAAATATTAAGGGAAAAATTGCTTGATTTTAAAGTTTAAGGAAGAATTGTAAACTATCCCAAACATAAAGGATGAAAAATGTTTTTTTCCTAAGTTTTTGTTTTTGTTTTTGTGTGCAAAACTACGTGTTTTTACTTAAAATAATGTGTAAAGAAAAAAGTATACAAAAAGTCAATCCAAGAAAATTGTATGTGGAATAGTGAATTTTGGCTCAACAAAGTTGATTAAACCAACAAAAAATTTCTAAAAACACAACAGAATGACGTAACATTTTCATAATACATTTATAATTTTGTTATATTTTATTTTAACTTGTAAAGAATTGACAGCTCAACAGTTTTGAAAATATTGTGACAACATCAAAATGTCCTAACATTTTTCACACAAAAAAATGTTATGTCCATGACATTTTCACAACAAATTATAAGTAGTAGGTTACTACAAGTTGTTATTGGTGGGCAAAAAAGTAGTTTTATTGGTAAGTTTAAATTAGAACTAATAACAATTTACTATATTTGATTTGTTATGAAAGTGTTGTGAAAATTATTGTGGACAAACCAAAAATAATATAGCAAATATACTACAACTTTATGCATTCACAAAAAAAAAAAAAAAAAAGGCCAACAAAACAGTGAAAGTTAAACAAACCAAAACTACTGTAGCGAAATTACTGTAACTTTTCCCATTCACTCTTTATATATATATATATATATAGAAATATACATTGCACTTATAATGTAAATTTATATTGTAAACACATAAAAATTGGTAAATGTTGTACACATTTGCAAAATTTGTACAATTTTTTTTTTTTGCAAATGTATATAATATTTGCTACTTTTTGTGTGTATACAATGTAAGCTTACATTACAAGTAGAAAGTAAACATATAAAGATCCTTTAAAAGAAAAAAACAAGCTCAAACCAAGTTGGTGAACTTGAAGGAAAAAAAAGGAGGAAAAAGGAAAGTCCCTAAACCAAAAATACTATTCATAATACTATTCATGAGCCTATTCGCTCTTTTTATATATAGAAAAAAAGAGCACAAATCAATGACTGGGAAAAAAAAAAAAAAAGTGATGAACAGTACATATTGAATAAACCAAAAGTACGGTAACTTTTACACATTCACCCAACAAGTGTCACAACATTTTCACAAAACATTTATTTTCAGTTATGGTTGGTCACAGTTTCATATTTTATTATTTTATTTTGACTTATAAGAAATTGACACCTTAATAATTGTGAAAATATTGTAAAATTTTTGGTGTCAGTATAACAATATATATGCGAGTTTTTATAAATATTTAAAAGAAAAAAAGTACAAACAGAAGACTGAAAAAGAAAAAAAAAAAAAAAGAGAAAAGAAAAGAAAAGAAAAACAGGTAGCTACTGTAGCTACAGTGCCACTAGAACAAACCAAAGTGGCACTGTAGCAACTATTCAAAACTTGAGGGAAAAAAATGGCTCACTACACCCAAAGGGGCACTGTAGGGGCATTGCCTCATTTTATATAGTTAGTAGAAAAAAGATCACAAATCGATGACTGAAAAAGACAAAAAAAAAAAAAAAAACACATATTGAACAAATCAAAAGTACTGTAATTTTTACACATTTACCTAACAAATGTCACAACATTTTCACAAAATATTTATTTTCAGTTGTGGTTGGTCACAGTTTCATATTTTATTATTTTATTTTGACTTATAAGAAATTGACACCTTAATAATTATGAAAATATTGTGAAATTTGTTGTGTTAGTATAACAATATATATATAAGAAAAAAAAGTACAAACGGAAGACTTAAAAAAAAAAAACTGTAGCTATTGTAGCTACAGTGCTGCTTGGTACTATAGCTACCGTTCAAAAAAAAAAAAAAAAAAAAAAAAAAAAAGAAAGAAAGAAAGAAAAAGAAGAGACAAAGTGGCTCAATAAACCAAAATGGCACTATAGAGGCATTGCCTCTTTTTATATAGCTATAATAGAAAAGTGATCTCTTGTATTGAATGCTCATACTATATGGGCCACATGTATATAGGTGTAAGAATCCCACAAATTGTGAGATATCTATATATTCTATATAGGAAATATCTTCTTTTATTTAAGACTTCAGTCATGACAACATTCAAAAGATGGTTAATCTCAGAAATTGATTATGATAATTCTAAGGTTTATTTATTTATATATTTTTTAAACAAATACACACATAATAAAGAGGGGAGGAGGTTTTAATATAAAAACACACTATAAATTCTACCCAAAAGGATAATTTCTAAGTTCATTAGCTTAATACTAAATAATTGGAAAATTTGGATAGTGATTTGAGTGAAGATTTAAGTCATCCCTTAATGATTCTAAGTATCAAAAAAAAAAAAAAAAAAAAACTCCTATTTTTTTTTTTTTGAAAAACAAACTAACCGTTAAATACACACGCTTAATTACACTCTCTCACCAAATTCAAACATGTTACTTAGTCTAAAGTACCAGTACAAAAGGCCTAACTCTTATAATTATTGTATATAATAATTAAGTAAAATATACATACCCAGTTGAGGTGCGGGTAATCATAGAATAGTTTAAAGATATATGTATGATGTATGTACCTTCATGATGCCCACAATGGTCCCACTAAATTGAGGGAAGTTTTGCACACCAGAAACAACGTTGGCCGTGTTAAAGAAAGTCATAGAATGACTAGCCAACAACATGAACAGACACATCACCGGCAACCTAGGCCGTTCGATTAATCCAACGACAGCAGCCCACATCATAAAATACCCAAAGAAGCCCTGGATCGCTCCTGCCAGGTGGACCAACCATGGCCCACAAAAACCAGAGTACTTATTGCGTGTTACGGCGGTGTATAGTACCCCAGATAGTACCCCGGCGGTTGAGCCTATGTCTCTGAAAACAGCCACGGTTTCGAGCGTTGATTGGTCGTAGCCTTGGCTTGATTTAAGAACTGAGGAGTAGACACCGAAGGTGTACGAACCGCTGCTACACTGGATCCATATGCTTGCCACCGTGGCCACCCATTTGTTGCTCAGCCTCTCCGCCATTTTTTTTTTCTCTTCTCTTTGCTCTTAGATTTTTTCTTTCTTGCCTTCACAATCTAGACAAGTTATATAATCCTAAAGTAGTGTTAGCTTAAAAGGATAACCAAGTCAATGTCCTGTGAAATATTTTTTATTATAGTGTTGAATTATTAGGTGGAGTCATCTAAGAATATTCTTCCACACCTATATCATTTGTCTTTTATATATATATATATATATATATTTTTTTTTTTTTAATGAACTCCAACTCCTTACAAAGTTGTATAAAAAGGTTTTTTTTTTTTTTTTTTTTTTTTCTTCTAATTAGTCCATTATTACGGCAACAATCAAAACTCTTTATTAAGGAATTTATCGTGCGTATTTAAGTAGGCGAATATAACGTGTTCCGTTCATTACGAAAATTGTAGTTTTATATTCAAATAAACGCAATTATTTCCAAAAACTTTGGAAACCAAATGGGAAACTCTTGTTTCTCTCAACCTTACAAACATACGTGTTTTTTTTACGTGTATTTTATGCGTAATTACTAACTGAGTTAAGAAGACCGTGACTTTTCACGTAAAATATACGCCACTTAAACTTAATTTGATCATAACACCAAAAAAAAAAAAAAAATGTAGCGATCTATATTTGCTTGAAGAAAAATATAGTGATATTGTCAAGAATCAGACCTTAATACGTATGACTAATAAAGTCTAATCAATTCTTCCATACCACAACTTATGTGTCATAATTTTTGTTACTATTATTTTGATGCAGTCGATTTGTGATGGATAGACAATCACTTTTACATAGATTCACTACTTTCAAAATTGTGGCAAAAGTTATATTCTTAGGCTTTCTCTAGTTTAATAGTACAGTATTTAGTTAAAAGGAGGTTATGGGCTGGTTATGAGTCAAAAACTTTACAACATCTCCACTATGATGTTATTGTTTTCGAACAAGTTTTGTTTTTTGCTACTTTTTTTTAACAAGGAGACTTATGGTTTATATTTTGTAGTCTGAGTATTAGGATTGGAGTGAAGAGCTATCTCGCTAAGGAAAAATTATCTCATGCTTCAAATGCTCATAATATATGGTTTATATAGGTGTAAGGATTCCACTATATGAGACATTTGTATATCGGATGCATGAGATACATTCTCTTAGTTTATACATTGATCATTTGGGAGTTTGTGGTAAGATTCAAAAGATGATCTCAATTTCATAACTTGGTTATGATAATCTTAAGTTTGTTACTTTTATCAGTTTTATGATAAAAGTTTTATCCTAAATTATAGGAAAGCTTTTATAGTGATTTTGGTGAATATTTAAGTCATCCCTAAACTTGATTATTTTATTTAGTAATTAAGTAAAATTATTAAACATCATAGACTCCTTTTGTTTTTATTTACAAATGATGCAAGAGATACTATAAATTTTACAACATAAACCTTACAAAACAATGTATTTAACTTTAAAATAAAAAACAAAACATAATTAATTTTAATTTTAATTTTTTTTTATGTTGTTAATATGATACCAATCAAATTAATTATAATGTCATAATTCATTTATAATATAATAAAATAAGTACAATTAGAAAGACACTAAATAACAAATAACATTATATACTCCCATTCAAAAAAGAAATGTTTACTCAATTTATTAACTTGAATTATTTAAATAACATAATTCGAGAGCCTTTTCATAAAAAAAAAAAAAAAATTATAGAGCCACAAGCTTCCAAGGTGGAACCTACTCACCCATAGGTGTATCTATAGTCTTTTTTATAATTAACTAATTGTCAGAAAGAGATTTGAACTTTTGACGTCTGTTGAATTATAAGACTTTTGACACAAATACATATTATCGTATCCTATCCTTTTTCTCATCTGAGGAAAAAAAAATTAAGGTGTTCATAGAGACCTCTTTCCGTGTAATTGATACACTTTTTAAAAGGGTTCAAGTCACTTTCAATTAAAAGGGTTTATTAGTTTTTGTAACTTTCTAATATTGACAAGACTCTTTTAAAACCAAAATTTTTTAGGACCACAATAAATTTCATATTGATTTTCACAACTATTTGATATGGTTGACTATTCATGTTAAAAAGAAAATGATGAATCTATGTAAAAGTGACATATAACCAGTCATATTCGGCCAAATAAATAGATGTAGAACTGGTTGAGGTGCTAAAAGATTAAAATATTGATTTATTTATTTATTTTTGATGGGACTAAAATAATGAGTTTTTTGGCTAAATATTGCAAAAAAAGTAAGTTTATTTGTAATATGAGAACTATTGAAAGTTATTTGGCGAAATGAGGAAATAAGCAAATTTCGGCCGGCAACACTGTTGCCAAAATTCTAACAAAAAGTATGAGAGAGGAGAGAGAAATGATGTGATGGATGGAATGAGAAGAAATTAGAATTTCAATTACCTCATTACCAAAATTCCCGCTTGCCCTAAGTTAGCTGCTCAGAATTGCTCGAAGGAGGAGTGGCCAAGAGAAAAAAGGAATTGTGGCAACCAAGTTGCTGAAATTGTAGGGGAGGAGAGAGAAAAAAATTTAATGGGAATTATGGTAGCCAAGTTGCCGAAATTGGAGAAAAGAGGAGAGAGAAAAGTTGATTTGTGGCAATGAAGTTGTCAAAAATTGGAGGAGAGAAATATTTTACCAAATTCTATGCAAGTACATAGATTCTTATTCTCAAAGAAAAAAAAAATACATAGATTCTTATTCTGTGCTAATGCTAATATGTGAATATGTTGCAGAACCTATTCATGCATGCTCCGAAGAGAGAAAATTATGGAAGAAAAAGATGATTGATGTGCTTATACACTATAGTAAAAAAAAAAAAAAAAAAACAAAGATTCTTTGCATGATTTGCCCTATGAAACAAAGAAACAAGATTGTGTTTGATTCTTTGTAGAGATTTTTTGTTGACACACTAACAAAACAAAAGTAAAAGTGGATGTGTTTATAGTTAAGTAATTTGTTTGTATCAGAGTATTGTCCCATCTTGGTCTTTGTTGTGTTGTATTTGGTCAATTGACGTATCTAGTTATACAGTTTAAAATCTAAGAATTTAACTTATATGGAACTTGCATCCTATTTAAACAGCACTAATGTTACTGAAGTTTCCACGGTTCTTATTCTCTACTTTTTTTCTCCTAAAAATTCTATCAAACTTCTTCTCCACCCTTATTCCCCTCATAATTCTATCAACCATTTTCAATTTATGCATGCTATACACTCTACAAACAACTATAAAAAACAACACTTGCAAATATTTATCCATTCTTTATCTCTTACAAGGTGAGTTACATCTCTTAAGTAGTTACTTTTCTTTTTATAATATTCATGTTGATATGTTTTAGGGACATGGCTAAGCATAAAAATAAACTCACTTAATAGGCTTAATAGGCTTACAAAGTACGTCCAAAACAATCACTTACAAAGTATCATGTGCTACTTAATAGGCTTCAATGTCATTATTTTGAAACCAATGAAAATTTACCAACCGTTTCTGAATAAAAATTACAAAAAAATCTAAAAACCAATCATATGTCGACATTTGCTGATAATTAATTTAAATTGGCACAAGCAATCCAATGGCCTTGTACATAAAGTTTGCATATTTAATTCTCATCATTTTAAAGAATGATTCAATCTTCTGAGCATATAGAATCTCTTAGTACGTTGGAACAATGCAATGGCAAAAAGAAATCCTAGGAAAGCCAAGGATGCCATGATCAAAAAAGATAACATAAAGCAACGAGTACCAAAGCAGGAGTGATCTTCACCACCTGCTTCCTTATCATAAATATAGCCAATAACCCTAACAGAGAAAATATAAGATCCAATGGGACATGCTATGGCTATAGTGTTGAAAATAGTACCCATATGTCTAACACCAAATATGTCCGAAGTAATTGTAGGCATTAATGACCACTGCGAACCATCACATATGCCCATTAGAATTGAACCCACATATAACATTCCAGGAAATCCAGAAGCAATAACAAGGTGGCCAATCATCATTGTTGCTAGAGTAATAGCTATGAACAATGGTCTTGCCCAGCCTCTTGTGTGTAGTAAATAATCTGATAAATACCCAACTCCAAAACGACCAAGACAATTCCATATATTCCATAAAGAGACCAAATTATTCACCTCTACACTAGTGTAATTAAGAGATTGTCCGATTTGGCTCAAGTTGTTTATCACAGCCTGCGTAGAGCCCATTCCACATACCATTGCTATAAAAAACAACCAGAAGTTCACAGTGCAGATAGCTTGCAAAAGATTCATAGCCTCTTCATCAAACAGAATTTTGTCATCTAAAGCAACATTAACTTGACCATCACCACTAGGTAGTTCACGATATGCCTGATCCTTCGCTAACAAAGTCTCAGATGAGGCGCCCATTGACTCAATGTTCTCCATTGAAGGATTACTCTCAAAGGAAGACGTCTCTAGTAATCCCTTGGAATCATCCTTCTGGGCTTGGATTGCAATTCCAAGAGGTGATGCAAGTAGAAGCAAAAGAAGTATAAAGGTGAAATTGTGTGCCCATAAAGGTAAACTGAAGATGTTCCCCAAAATTATTATAATCATGAGATAACCAGCAATGATCAGAACAACTGCAGAGAAACAATTCAAGTGCTTCTTGTCATCGCCTGTGTTTGTTTTATAAATATTCACCAAAAGCATGAGCACAAGTTGGATGAATGTAGGCAAAATAGCAAGCATTAGAAGGAATGTGCTTGGCTCGTCCTTGTAGAATGTGTCATACACTTGAATTAGTATTGCTCCACTAATACCAGAACATCCCTGGCAAAGAGAGAAGGTAATATTACAGGCATAGCATAGCATAGCTCAAGCAAGAGGGATTACAAAAAGAAGTCATACTTTTTTTTGTTCGTAAAACAAAGTCATATATATGTCTAGTTTAAGCAATCATTTTAGAATTAGAAGCTTCATGAAGGCCATGACTTTCGACATAAAAAAAAATAGAAAAAAAAAAAAAAATACACCTCTTAGCTTGATCATTACAACGGAAAAACGTAGTGATATTGTCGAGAACCAGGTGATAATATAAGACTAATAAAGTCTAATAGTATAGTAAATTGTTGCCAAGAATAATTTTTCCCTTTTTGCTTCAATCAATTAGGAGGTTACGATCTAAAATTTCAACAATTTTGGGTAGGGAGTAGAATGGGTTGGCCAAAGGCCGGCTGCGATATCACTTTCCTATATTTAAAAAAAAAAAAAAAAATAATGGATTGATCAAGAGTCAAAAACTTAGCAGACTCTTCACTATGATGCGTTGCATTTTATTTGCCAACAAGTTCTGTTTTGTTTTGTTTATTTTTTTAATTAATAAAGTTGTGATTTATATTTTATGGTGAGTATCACGATTGAATTGAAGAGCTAAATATGGAAAATTTTTCTCATGCATCAAATGCTCATAATATATGGAACACAAACATAGGTTTAAGGATCCCACAAATTGTGAGATATCTATATATTTGATATAGGAAATACTTTTTTTTTATTTGATTCTTTAGTCATGTAAAGATTCAAAATATGGTTCAATCTTATAACTTGATTGTGATAATTCTAAGTTCATTAGTTTAATCATAAATTACAGGAAAGTTTTGATAGTGATTTGGGTGAAGATTTAAAGTCATCCCCTAATGATTATAAGGGAAAAAGAAGAAGAAGAAAAATCCATCCCCTAATTATTTTATTTAGTAATTATAGACTAATTATTTTTCTTTACAAATAATGCAAGAGATACTAGATTTATTTATTTTTTTATATATTTACATAAATCTTACAAATTGGTATATCTAACTTAAAAAAAAAAAGCAAAAACATAATTTAAAAAAAAAATTATTTATTATGTTCCTAATGACCAATCAAATTAAAAATGTTTATTCTATAAAAAAAAATGTTTACTCAATTTATTAACTTCATATGGGTAATCATAGAATAGTTGAAAGATTTGTATGTATGTACCTTCATGATGCCCACAATGGTCCCACTAAATGGAGGGAAGTTTTGCACACCAGAAACAATATTGGCTGTGTTAAAGAAAGTCACAGAGTGACTGGACAACAACATGAACAGACACATCACCGGCAACCTAGGCCGTTGGATTAATCCAACGACAGCAGCCCACAATAAAGAATAACCAAAGAAGCCCTGGATTGTTCCCGCCAGATGGACCAGCCATGGCCCACAAAAAAACTCAGAGTAATTATTATTGTGTGTTACTGCGGTGTATAGTAACCCAGATAGTACCCAGCGGATGAGCCAATGTCTCTAAAAACTGCCACGGTTTCGAGCGTTGATTGGCCGTAGCCTTGGCTTGATTTCAGAACAGAGGAGTAGACACTGAAGGTGTATACACCGCTGCTACACTGAATCCACATGCTTGCCACCGTGGCCACCCATTTGTTGCTCAACATCTCCATCGTTTTTCTCTTTTCTCTGTTTGGATGATAGGGTTTGGATACATAAATTTGGATTCGGGTGATTAAAATTTAAATACTTTTTTTTGGATAGTTTAAAAAGTGTCAAAAATTTTGATTTGATGAATCTGCTAAGAATTTTAGATCTTTGAATTTGAAATAAGTTCTAAATCCATAAAATTTAGCAATTTAATTATAAGACATACTTCCAATATTTATAGAAATTTACATTCAAATATATAAACGCAACCTTAGAATTTTTTTTTTCTTGCCTTTATCTATCTAGATAGGTTATAATCCCCCAAAATAGTAGTATTAGCTTATAAGGGTAGCCAAGTCAATGTGGGTATCTTTAGTGTTGGATTATTGGGTGGAAGGATATTCTTCCATACCAATATCATTTGTCTTTGTGTATATAAAGTATGTATTCTATGAACTCCAACTCGTGTACTATTTCTACAAAGTTATATAAAAAATTTCTTTCAAAGTGACAATGTTTTTCGAATTAGTCCATGATCGGATATTTTGGGAAAATAAAGAAAGTCCATAATCCAAGGAACTTTGAAATATCAAGAATCGAGTTAAAAATGTTTTCTTGGGTTTCCGTTAGTTCAATTAATTCGAGTAAGAAATCTGAATTCGAATTGTGCTTACAAAAAATATTAATGAGTTATTTTTTTAATTGATGATTAAGTGTAATCATCATAGAGTGAGTCCTACATTCAAATAATATTGTATCTATTAAAAAAATTAAAGATGTATCAAAATGATTAGCTAATTCCTGTATAAGTGGCCTATTACTAAGCGGTATCAACCTAAAGCAGTATCAACCTAAAGGCCAACCCGCGAAGGGTTGTGAAATTGGACCAGGTACGAAGAATGAATCTATATCTGTGTACGGAAGTAGCTGGCCGGCGGCCGCTCAACGGCTGGGAAACTACAATATTGCTTAGGTTACATTGGCAATAAGTACTTCAACCATTTTCTTATATTTTCCCCTAAGTAAGCTTGCCCCATGGCTTGTTTCCCTGCAGGCAATGAGACTAAGTCTGATTCTTTTTTTCTGGGCATTTCTTTCTTCCTGCATAGCATCTCTCCAGCAAGAATGATTGAAGGCTTCAGCAAATGGTTTAGGTTCATGAGAAGATTGAACTGACATGAGGTAAGCTCGATGTTTTGGGAGGGTTTAATTCCAAGAATAACAAATTTGTGCCAGACACTTTCAACAAAATAATGATAGTCAATAGAGTCTGTTGTACCACCTTATCATTTATAATTAGTTATTTTGTGGTATGTATAGTAGCGTTTTAAAGTTTAAAATTATAAAAGCCTTTCTAATCTTTCTATAAAAAGAATCAATTAATTTGATCTAAACTTAAAGAAATCCCCAAAAAATTGAAATTTAATGAAAAATGAATCATAAATGAATTTTTGGATTTAAAAGAATATTGAATTACATCTTGATGAGATTAAGTTGAAATGTACAAAATATCCTATCATATCTTTTATTTATTTTTTATATTTTGGTAACAAAGGATAGATTGAACTCTTTCCCTTATAGACTCTCAAGCACTTTGTACATGGAAACTAGGGAGATGCCAATTCAACTATTGGTCGTGGTTGCAAGAGAGTCAATCTTGTATCGGCTGAGTCTGTACCGGTTTGACCAGTGGAATGATATATTTTGGTATCGGTCAATACTGGTATACCGTTTCGAGTTTACCATTATTTTTTATATTTATAAATAATATATATATTATAATAAATATAAAAATTTACCATAAAACATTACCTCAATTCAGAACAAATTATTCATGATTTTAGAGTTTAGCATCAATTAAAAGAAAAAAAAACACAATATAAAAAATAAAAAGCTTAATTGTTCATTGCATACTAAGAAACAAATAATATTAATAAGTTAATGCAAATAAGTTACCATTTTGCCCTTACAAAAATTCAAAAATTACAAAACTAAAAAAAAAAAAAAAACTTTTTTTTTATACTGGCCGGTAATGCTCGAAATCAGCCGGTACATAGCTGATATTTAAACCAGTAAGAAATGTTGGCGTTTCGATACCAGTATACGTACCGGGGCGGTACATACTAGCCGTTACTGGTATGGTATTGACCACCTTAAGTGGTGGTGGTTGTTGTTGTTTTTTTTTTTTTTTTTTTTTTTTTTTTTGGTATAATTCTAATTCTTAAAACTATGAATTTTTTTCATGATTTGGCCCCCTTAGGATAAACTCTTGGTTATGTTCCTACAACCAGATTTTATCCTTTCATGGAGAAAGTGTGTGTGAGCTTGGGGATCTTGTTTCTATTGCTTTTTTTTGGTTCTTTGAATTACTTAATAGATTGCAATGCCAAGTTGTTCAATTTGTTGCGTATGAGAAATGTTATGTTCACAATGTTTTCACAACACTTTCACAATAAATTATAAGTGACAGGTTGTTATAGGTTATTATTAGTAGGCAAAAATATAATTTCAGTAGTATATTTAAATGTAAACCAATAATAACTTACCACCTATAATTTGTTGTGAAAATATTGTAGATGTAGCACTTCTCGTTGTGTATATGATCTCTATGTAAGATTTGGATGTGATTTTATTCTCTTTCCCAAGAGTAGTGATTCAGATAAACTATTTTATAATATTTTTACAAATAGCTAATGTGGTTTTAGCATTTTCCAAATAATTTTTAGTAAATAAAAATGCGAAGTTAGTGGTGGGTCAAGAAAAGAACTAATAAAAATGTTGTAAAACATTTTGTGGATGAAACATTACTCCTCCTCGAATGCAAAAGATGTTTTAAGTTAGAAAAATGATATATTCACAATATTTTCACAATATTTTTACAACAAATCTTAAGTGATAGGTTGTTACTGGTTGTTATTATTGGTGCTAAAAAGTAATCTTAGTGTTAGGTTCAAATTTGAACTAATAACAACTAATCATCTATGATTTGTTGTGAAAATGTTGTAAAAATGTTGTGGACGTAGCATCTCTTTTTAAGTTAATTGGTCTCTACTGGATGAAAAATACTACGTCCACAACATTTTTACAATAAATCATGGGTGGTTAGTTGTTATTAGTTCAAATTTGAATTTAGTATTGAGATTACTTTTTTAACCCAATAATAACAACCAGTAACAACCTGCCACTTAGGATTTGCTGTAAAAATATTGTGGACATATCATTTCTCCTACTGGATAATCACGGTTAGCTATTCTTAGGGAATTTTGTTGCAACAACTATAGCTAATTATGTACAAGGTCTCTATAGATACTGTGCGTCAGTGCCTTTAGTATTTTTTTTTTTTTTTTTTTTTTTTATATATAGCCCATGATGCGTGTATGTATCTCAATTATGAATCAATAAAGCTTTCTATCTTAATTTTTTTTTTTCAAAAAATGTCTCATATTACTAATTCATCTATTTCAAAAGTCTCTGATCTGTTCCAAAGTTTGAATTTGTTCTTAAAAAAAAAAATCAAACGAAGGAGAGGGTCCAGCTAGCAATAGGGATCGATCTAGGAATGACGTACTCGTGCATGGCAGTTTGGCAAAATGAAAGAGTAGAGATAATAGTGAATGATTAGGGTAATAGGACTACTCCCTCCTATGTTGCATTCACTCCTGCTCAATGCTTGGTTGGTGATGCCGCCATGAACCAGGTTGCTAGGAATGTTGCATTCACTCCCTCATATTATATATTGTGTTTATCTAAGCCTGTCTTTTTTTCTTTTTTTTTTGGGTGATAAAGTCTAAGCCTGTCTTCCTGACTCTTGCTTTGAGATAATTTATTATTTTGGCGACTGTTAGAAAGAGGACTATGGTTGTTGTTTTGCTGCTTATTTTAATCACAAATAAAGTTTTATGTTCTAAAAATTTTTATTTAACAAACACACAGTCCATTTACTTTGATTTTTATTGCTCGTGTATGATATACCCCTTAAAAGAACATGATGTTGCGGAAGCTACAAGAAAATAAATACGTTGCTTTCTAAATGGAAAAGAAAATAAACACTCTAGTTTCTGAATGAAAATCTTGAATCCACCCATAAGGGGTCCCTTGAATCCACAAGATAATAGAGTTTTGGAATTCAGCAGAGAAAAGCAATGGACAAAGTCTGAATTTTTATTAATCTGAGCCCTAGAGGCTATAAATAGTAAAAAGAAAAACCTAGGGCGGCTAGGAAAACGCCCAGAAACCATAACTTCACGCTAATCACATAATTAGGTGGCAAAATAGTAATTTTTACTAAAAATAGCAAAATTGAGATAATTGCAAAAATTGAAACTATTCTTTCTAAGAGACTTCCCAAAACAAACAGGACCTTATTTTGACTTTTAAACTAAAAATTATAAAGGAAAACAAATATTACGTTTTCGAGTCTTAATCAGAAGATCGTTTCCCTTAAACCCTCCAAATTTCATGCAATTCTAACATCGTCATCTGACGACTTATACTGACACTTCCCATCAATCATCAATATCTAATACTTTATATAAAAGCAGAAGCCTTTCCTACAATTAAGGAGGTGCTGCCTTGTAGGAAAAGTGACTATTTGAAATTCAGTTACGTTTAAGTTAAAAAGCAATAAATTACATTGTTTGGTAATGCTACAACACCGTTTAAAATCCTCTCATCATAAATAACAAAAAATAACCGGTTAAAATTAAAGAGTACACATAAATAGAAATAGAGAGGTGATCAAATCGAGAGAGAGGCTATGAAGACACGGAGAAAGAAACAGGAAGAGAGAGAGGCGATGAAGACACAGTGAAAGAAACAGAAAAAGAGATAGGCAATCCTGCCTCCGCCAGTCCCCTCGCCATACTCTAACCACCAGAACTGCAGACACACAATCTCTTCCATTCCGATTCTCCTTTTCCTTCGACAAATTCAGCCGTTCTCTCTGTCTTTCTTAAAATCAAAAACCCTAACCATTGAGTTCTCTTTCCATCATCCCAGCCTCCACCCATATATCGTCGGGAAAAACCCCACTTAAAACATCAAGTGGTTGGAAGTAAAGCCTCAATCCCAACCAACCTGATTAAAAGGAAAAAAAATCAAAAACTTCCATTGCCCATGTATCCATAGTTTGCAATTAGAGAACGTCTTTCAATTTCTCTACCGGTTAGTTTTCTCTTTACTTTTCAGTTTGTGCATTAATTATGATAAGTTTTTTATAATTTGGCTGGATTCTTTTTTTATTTAACTTTCTGGGTTATATTTTTGATTAAGGTATTTGAGTTAGATTTGGTTTTGTTTTTGGTATTTGGTTAAATTGATGTGTGGGTATCTATTTATGGTGTCCGGTTAAAAATAGAGCAATATATTATTCTACAAAAAAATATAAGCCACACGAACAGGGAGGAATAAAAAATGACAATTGGGCTTTTTCCTTATCTAGGTATTTTAGAAGCATTAACGTGGATCTCTTTGAGGGATGCTGTTATGATATAGGTTTTTCGATTAGGAGTAGTTTTGTTTAATTAGTTTAAACAGATGGGTTAGATTTGGGTTTGAGGGATTTTGGTTAGAAGTTGTTTTGTTTAGGGTATCTGACTTGGCTTAAATTGGTTTTAAGTATCTAGTATCGATTTTGCCCATTTGGGTCACTTTTATTTTGAATTTGCTTTCCCATTCAGATTAAGATGAAGATTTGTTTTGTCACTCAAAACACAATTCTTTAATAATCAAAACCACACCAAAGTTTTATTTTAAAATTTAATTTTTTTGGGTCTGTTGTTTCTGAATGGTCACTTTATAAAAGCCAGTGTGAATCTGCAAAGAAATTTTATATTGGATGCCTCCTCTGCTCGATCACTTTAGAAGTGTAAGATGTTTAATTATCTCTATCCAACTTCACTGCTGATTCTTTTGTTTTTTATTTTTATTTTTATAGTAGTTATCTTCAAATTTGACACTTGGTATCTTTTCTTTTCATTCATGATTCCTTAATGTGATATCTTATAATTAGAACTGTTTTTGGCTTTAACACAGGAGAAAGTTTATAGGAACATTAGTAAATTATCAAAAAATTGAATTAGTAAATTAATAGGAGTATAATAGGAACATTAGTAAATTAATGACTTTTATTTTTAGAAACAGGACAATATTTTGGGACATCTCAAAATGGAATAGAGGACAAAAAAAGTGGGATGGAGGGAGTAGTAAATTAAAAATATAGAAAGACGAGAAAAAAAAATTGAACCTTATAACAGAATTTTTAGTCACCTTATAAAATTTGCTAAAGTCTTAAAGTTCTAGTGCAAGCAATAAATGTCCATTGATTTCATAATTAGAAAGACCACAAAAGATAAACATGAACATAAACAGGAACATAAACCTAACATAAATATAAATAAAATATTGTAATTTTTAGCTTTCTAAAATATGGCCTTTTGGTTTTAAACATATATAATACAAATAAAACAAAAAGAGAAAAACTAATCAAGATATTGATATCACTGTACTTTTATTAACCATCTCTATCTTAAATAAAATATTCTTCAATTTAAATTAGTGGCTCGTTAGTAGTTTTAGTAGAATATTTTTAAAATCTTAAATTTTTTATCCCTTTAATAGGAAATTCACAATTGTTTTCAAAGAAGGTCAATGTAATAGTTTGTATTTTTGGGGATGTAAATGTCTTATTTCAAATTAGAGGAGAGGTGAGTTTATTAACAGAAAACCTTAAGAGAGTCTAGTATAATATTTCTCCCAAAAAAATACATCTCTCGGTTAGATTATTACAAAAGAGAATATAGTGATGTCCGATTGCCTTTATGCTATCAATTTACATCAATTAATTGGGAGGTTATAACCTTGTACACAAAGTTTGCATAACTCATTACCTTTATGCTGTCAATTGACATCAATTGATTGGGAGGTCATGACCTTGTACACAAAGTTTGCAGATTTACTTCTCATCATTTTAAAGAATGCTTTAATCTTCTGAGCATATAGAAGCTCTTAGTACGTTGGTACAATGCAACAACAAAAAGAAATCCCAGGAAAGCCAAGGATGCCATGATAAAAAAAGATAACATAAAGCATCGAGCACCAAAACAGGAGTGATCATCACCACCTGCTTCCTTATCGTAAATATAGCCAATAACTCTAACAGAGAAAATATATGATCCAAGAGGACATGCTATGCCTATAGTGTTGAAAATGGTACCCATATGCCTAACTCCAAATAAATCCGAAGTGATAGTGGGCATTAATGACCACTGTGAACCATCACAAATGCCCATTATCATCGAACCCACATATAGTGTTCCAGGAAATCCAGAAGCAATAACAATGTTGCCAATACCTATTGTTGCTAGAGTAATAGCCATCAGCAATGGTCTTGCCAAGCCTCTTGTGTGTAGTAAATAATCTGATAAATACCCAACTCCAACACGGCCAAGACAATTCCATATGCTCCATAAAGAGACGAAATTATTCACCTCCACAGTTGTATAATTGAGAGATTGTCCTATTTGGCTCAAGTTGTTAAGCACAGCCTGCGTAGAGCCCATTCCACATACCATTGCAATAAACAACAACCAGAAGTTTACAGTGCACATGGCTTGCAAAAGATTCATACCACCCTCTTCATCAAATAGAATTGTATCATCTAAAGCAGTATTAACTTGACCCTCACCACTAGGTAATTCATGATATGCTAGATCCTTTGCTACAAATGAGTCAGACGAGGAACACACTGACTTGGGGTTCTCCATTGAAGTATTCCTCTCAAAGGAAAGTGTTTCTACAAATCTCTTGGAGTCCTCCTTCTGAGCTTTGATTGCAATTCCAAGAGGTGATGCGAGTAGAAGCAAAAGAAGTACAAAGGAGAATATGCGTGCCCATAAAGGTAAACTAAAAATGTTTTCTAAAATTATCATGATCATGAGATAACCGGCAATGATTAGAGCAAGTGCAGAGAAACCATTCAAGTACTTCTTATCATCACTTGTGTTGGCTTTATAATTTCGCACTAAAAGCATAAGCACAAGGGAGACAAACGTCGGCCACAGAGCAAGCATTAGAAGGAATGTGCTGGGCTCGCCCTTGTTGAATGTGTTATATGCTTGAATTAGTATTGCTCCACTAATTCCTGTACATCCCTGGCAAAGAGAGAAGGTAATATTACAGCATAGCATAGCATAGCATAGGGACTTTTTTTTTTTTTCGTAAAATAAGTCATGGTTTTCATGAAACTCTCTCTCTCTCTCTCTCTCTCTCTCTCTCTATATATATATATATATATGCTTGAATAAAAATGTAGTGATATTGTCAAGAATCAGGCTGACCAACAAAGTCTAATTAATTCTTTTACAATTTACAACACAACTAAGTTGTATCATATTTCTCAAAAAAAAAAAAAAAAAAAAAGTTGTATCATAGTTTTTGTCACTATTTTGAAGTGGTTAATTTGTGATTAATAGACAATCACTTTTTCTCATCACTGCTCACGGTCAATCAATTTTAAATTGTGGCAAAAATTCTAATCTTGGACTTTCTTGAGTTTAATTGTACAATATATTGTTAAAAGAATCATTTTTACCTTTATGCTACAATCAAATAAGATGATTCGAACTTTTGTGAGCCACTAGGTTCTGAGGTAGAACCTAGTCATCTACAGATAGATATAGTCTTCATATATATAATTTAATAATTGGGATAGAAGGATTCGAACTTTGTTGACCTTCTATGGCTTTTGGTATAGATACATATTATCATATCCTAACCCTTTTATTGAAGGAGGGAAAAAAATTAGGGTGCTCATAGTCCTTTTCTTTTGTAATCGAATGAATTTTTAAAAGGAGTTAAGTTACTTGCCATTTAAAGGGCTTATTAGTTTTTGTTTCTTCCTAATATTAGTGAGACTTTTTTTAAACCAAAAACTTATAAGACAACAATTCATTTTATACCTATATTTATAACTATCGGATATGACTAATTATGAATGATAAATAAAAAGGGTAGATTCCTGTGAGAATAAATATAGTTTTAAAAATGGAAATAGAATTAGTTATATAGGTATATGATGCCCACATAGGTTATATGGCTAAGCCAATCATAGAATTGTACCTTCATGATGCCCACAATGGTCCCACTATAATCAGGGAAGTTTTGTACTCCAGATACTGATATTGGCTGTGTTAAAGAACGGCATAGAATGACTTGAAAAGAACATAAACAGACACATCAATGGCACCGGAGGCCGTTTGATTAATCCCACGACAGCAGCCCAAGTTAGAAAATTCCCCAAGAAATTCTGTATTGCTCCGGCAAGGTGGACCAGCCATGGCCCACAAAAACCAGAGTAACTATTACCGTGTGTTACGGCTGTGTATAGAACCCCAGAAAGGACTCCAGCACTTGAGCCTATGTCTCTGAAACAGCCACAGTTTCCAGAGTTGATTGGTCATAGCCTTGGCTTGATTTCAGGACTGAGGAGTAGACGCCGAAGGTGTATGAATCGATGCTAAACTGGATCCACATGCTTGCCACCGTAGCCATCCATTTGTTGCTCAGCCTCAGCCTCTCCATCCTTGTTTCTGTTTTTTCTCTCTGATTTTTTTTTCTTGACCACTTGCCTATATCAACCATACAATCTCGGAAACTATTCGGAGTATTAGCTTTAAGGGACGGCAAGTCAATGATGGTATGTCCCACCCCATCATTTCTTGTGAAGAATTTTGGAGTCAAGTTCGCCATCCGTTAAAATTTAATTTAATTTAATTTTTTTTTGCTAGTTGGTGTTGCATTATTGCGTTGGGTAATGGTGGATATTCTTCAAGTCCTATATATAATTATATATCATTTGTTTTATTCTCTCTCTCTGTCTGTCTCTCTCTCTCTCTCTCTCTCTCTCTCTATATATATATATATATATATATATATTGTGGGGTCATAGAGTCCAGTGATATACATCCACCTTTTGTACTGGGCCAGAGACCCATGCCGAGGCTCATAATCGCATATGAAGAAGACAGTGGTGATCATGACAACCTAGGAAACCGTGCCGAGAATAACTCCATCCTCGGCTAGCCAAAGCCGAGGTAGAAGAAAAGTGATTTACCGACAAAGACAATCTTCCAAAACACTCCAAAGAAAAAGATAAATACAGCAAGTAAGCACACTGGAGCATGACGGTAGAGCAATTCCATGAAAAGCTGTTGCCTCTACATTAAATGCCCTACAACTAACACTTTGGCCGCATTAATGTGAAAATGATACCTGAGCAGTGGCTTTTCAGACTCACAGCTACTACCTAAGAGCTTTGGGAGGAGGTTGATGTGACAAAGACCAACAACAGCAAATTTGACCTGCACGTGTATGGTGGAGATGAAGAAAGAAAGTAGTATATAAGGAAGAAGGAGCTCTGAGAAAAGGGATCAGAGATTTTACCAGAGAAGACACACTGTAGCAATCTGAACCAACTTTGTAACCATTGTCACTGCCACTCAAGATATAATAAGTTGAAGCTCCTCGGACTAGTGCCGAGGATTGAATTACTTGCTCAAGTCCATATTTGTTTTACTTATTCATTCTTTAAATCATCTTCAACTGTTGTTACACTCATTAAATCCCAGTTCTTCTACCCACTCTCTACAAATTTATTGTATTGGGCTTGCTGGGCTTGAATTCACTTATCCCTTAGGAACAGTGCTCAAATCCAATCCCTACATACATATATATATATATATATATATATATATATATGTGTGTGTGTGTGTGTATATAAATATTTTTTTGCCCACATATTTTATTAACTCTTGACACGTCTAGAAATTATTACAAAGCGACAATATTTATTTATAACTACTCCAAGTTTGGCTTATTCAAAAAATTAAACAAATCCATATGGTTGGGTTTATGTGGGTTTCAGTTTACTCGATTAATTCGAATAAAAAATTTAATTTTAATTGTGTTTACATCAAAATTCAATTAGTTTTTTTTTTTTTTTTTTTTTTTTTCCTATAGATTCAAATTATATTATATCTAGTAAAAATAAAAATAAAATTAAGGTGGTATCTATATGATTAATTAATTCCTATGTTAGTGGCCTCATTACTAAGTGGTATCCGTGTAAAGAGTTTAATTTCAAGAACGTAACTCTTGGCAGGTATTTGGTGTGTATATATATATATATATATATGTGTGTGTGTGTTTATTTTAGGATTTAAAAAAAATTCAACAACCAAATCCCTAAAGTGGTATCTATAACAAATACTACTTGTGAAGTTTTTTGGTTAGTAAATTTATAACAAATACAAGTAGTAATGTTATATTGTGATAATCAAGTTACTATGCATATTGCAGCCAATCCTGTTTCCTACAAAAGAATCAAACATACTGAAGTAGATTGTCACTTCATTAGAGACAAGATTTAAGAATGATTGATCAAGACTTTTTATGTTCCAACTCAACATCAACTTTCTAACATTTTTACCAAAACACTACATTAATTCTCTTCACTACTCAACAAAATGGGAATTGTCAATATATATGCCCCATCGAGCATTAGCATTACAACCCCCAAATTCCTATTTTACTCCCCAAAACATTTATAAAAAAAAAAAAAAAAAAACCCACTTATCCGAGTGTGCATCTCTGAATGTTTTTACATCCATGTTACAGTGGGTTCTTATAAATACAAACTATTGTAGCAAGTTGTAAAGATTTTTTTATTGTGAAAATATTGTGGGAAGCTGAAAGATAGAGGGAAAGAGAGAGAAATTAGAGAAAGAAGAGAGATGATAGTTTTTTTATTATATTTTTATCATTATTATGTAGTTATCTGTATATATTAAGAGGATTTGAAAAGTTAGTTATTGATTTTTTTACTGTCAAAAATACCCATAATTTATTTAATCTATTCTTATTCCTTAAAAAGAGAAACAAGGTTAAGATGATAAATTAACTAAAATTTTCCCACTATCCTCACACTTCCCACTTTCCAGCCCCACTACCGCACGTTTCTAACCAAAAATAAGAAAGAAAGGCTACCCACCAATGGCTCCTATTAAAAAAAAAAAATACTAACGGTTCCAATAAAAATAAAAAATTCAAAAAAAAAACTACTCACATCACATAAAATTAAAAAAAACCCCAGCCTCTGAGCAAATACTCACATTACATAAAATTATTTCATCACAAATGCTTAACACTCATCATACCCTAGATTTTTTTTTTTTTTGGTGATTGGAAAATATATTAATCCCAAATTATAATTTATGCAAATTATTAACTTTTACCTAAAAAAATAGAAAAGCTTCATGCGTGTGCTCAAAGACTAGTACTATTATAATGGGTTGTATGTTAAAATATAAACAGAGATATTAAGTATATTATAAAGTAAAATAGTATAATAAATAAAGTAACTTTCTAGAGAGTAAAATATCAACATTTATACAAACCAGAATGTAAACACAGGGGGAGTATTGAGAGCTGCTATATGACAAGCAGTATAGTAAATACACTGTACAAATTACTATAAGTAGTTTAGATGGCTATTAGGAAGATTAACACGTGTAGCAGAATTGTAATTCTATTATGCTACATCAGATGGCTATTAGGATTTTTTTTTTTAATAATTATTTACCGCGAATCTTGCTACATATGTAATGCAGAGCCATGTAATATACACATTTTGCTTAATACAAATCAGCTTTTCCAATTTAACTATCTCAAACTTGATTCTCACAAAAAAAAAAAAAAAAAAAAAAAAAAAAAACTTGATATCAACATCCACATGTACTTCACATCCATAAAAAAAAAAAAAAAATCCACATGTACACATCTAGCATAATAAGGGGATGTTTGGTATTATTGTTTAAATAACAGTTTTTTGTGTTTAAACACTATAACACGTATTTCCACAACATTTTTTAACTCACACGTATTTGTACAATACTTAAATAACGATACTATAAATCTCTTACTAAACGGTTCTTAAAGATAGGTTAAAGTACAAATTAAACTCTTTGAGTTTGGTAAATTGTCATTTTTTACATTAAAGTTTATTTATTTATTTTTATCAATTTAGTCTATGAAGTTTTTATTTATTGTCACTGTTAATCCTTCTGTCCAATAGCATAGTTTCAAACCATCTTTGGTTTCAAATGCATGATGCAAACTCTGGAAAAATTTATGTTTAGGAGCCGACGTAAGTTGATTCTTATTCTAATGGAAAGAAAGTCTTGCATACCATATAATTTAATTTCATGGTTGTGACAAGAAATTGTAATAAATTATTATTATTATTATTTATTATTATAACAAGTGAATAAAAAGATTTAAACTTAGATTCTCCATATATATAGGACAAACCGAAGTAGTGTCTCCACAAAGCTTGTTTCTTGTGAGTTGTGACCGTTGCCTTTTATTTTTTGGGTCTTGACAGATTCTTGTATGTCAAATATTTACAGGATTATTACAATAAATTGTAATTTTTTTTTTTTTGGTTGAACTTTCTATTGTATTGTGAAGAGAGATAGAGATACCATTTATTCATTTAAAAACAATAATTTTAAAAAATATTTAACATTATAAAATTCGAAGTAAATTATGAATTGATTAGGGTAAGGAAAGAGACATTTCAAATTTCTTTTACATCACCCTTGTAAGAAGAGTTGTGCGATAACGGTGCACCTATAATGCAAGAAAAAACAGGATGGCCTCAGCCATGACGTTATACACAAATGGCATGTTTGGTAAACTGTAATAGGCGCTGTAATGTAATAGTTATTTCTATGGTTTAGTTATTCTTTAGTTTGGTTATGTTTTTATTACAAGGAATAATCATTCCTCATGAATAGCTATTCTTCAAAATGAGGAATAACTATTCCTCTTTAAAAGGTTGTATTCGCTATTCCTTAGTAAGTGCAATAATTTCAAAACTTAATATATTTCCAAGTAAACAAACGTTCCATATACATCTAACAATTATAAAAATAAAAAATCATAAAAAAAATAACACATATCTCTCTTAAATTTAAAAATAACAATTTTTAAGGAAATATAATTGTATGAGTAAGAAATTTCCTAAAATAAATGTTAAGTTTCATTCTAATGTTATAACTTACAACCAAACTAATGAATATGTTTAGTTATTATATTACAACACATTTTATTCATAGTAATAAATATTACAATTCCTGTCGTAATTCTCATTCAGTGTACCAAACGTACCCAAAGTTTGTACATTTAGAAGAAAGAGTGGAAGCCGCAATGAGCAAGAATTTCCACCAACCTCTGGGACCTCTTGAGGCAGAAGCAAAGAAGAGAGTATCTTTTTTTTTTTTTTTTGCTGCATAGGATGTGGTATAAGTATGCCATGTAAAGCGATAAGGGAAAATGTATTGATGCAATATGTCAATGGCGTTGCTAGCTACAAAACATAGATAGAGGAAAATCCTAGTATTATTAAGTCTATTTTAACTCATGATGTATTACGTTTCTCTTCTTCTTAGTGGAAGTTACAATATTCTTATTAAAACCAAAAAAAAAAAAAAAGTTCTTTTATTACTCCATCATTTTACAAAGTACTCTCTCCTCAGCGAATAAAACCTCTTGGTACGAAAGAATAGTGTAATGGCCAAAAGAAAACCCAGAAGGGCCAAGGATGCCACGATAATAAATGATGACATAAAGCAGCGAGTGCCAAAGCAAGAGTGGTCATCGCCACCTGCTTCCTTATCGTAAATATAGCCAATAAGTTTGACAGATAAAATATAACATCCAACAGGACCTGCTATGGTAATAGCGTTGAAAATAGTACCCATATGCCTAACACCAAATATATCTTTAGTAATTGTGGGAATTAATGCCCACAGTGAACCATCACAAATGGCTATTAGGATCGAACCCACATATAATATACCATAAGCAATAACAATGTGGCCAATAATCATTGTTGCCAGAGTAGTAGCCAACAACAATGGTCTTGCCAAGCCTCTTTTGTGTAGTAAATAATCTGATAAATACCCAAATCCAACACGGCCAAGACAATCCCAGATGCTCCATAAAGAGACCAAATTATTCACCTCCACACTAGTGTAACTGAGAGATTGTCCCATTTGGCTCAAGTTGTTAATCACAGCCTGTGTAGAGCCCAATCCACATATCATAACAATAAACAACAACCAAAAGTTTACAGTGCACATGGCTTGCAAAAGATTCATGCCTTCTTCATCAAATAGAACTTCGTCATCTAGAGCAACATTAACTTGACCCTCACAACTGGGCAGTTCATGATATGCTATATCGTTGGCTACAGAAGACTCAGAGGAAAATGTTTCCAGAAGTCTCTTAGAGTCGTCCTTTTGGGCTTCGATTGCAATTCCAAGTGGTGATGCGAGTAGAAGCAAAAGAAGTGTAAAGGTGAATTTGTGTGCCCATAATGGTAAACTGAAGATGTTTTCCAAAATTATTATAATCATGAGATAACCAGCAATGAACAGAACAAATGCAGAGAAAATATTCAGGTGCTTCTTATCATCACCTGTGTTTGTTTTATAAATTTTTACCGAAAGCATAAGCACAAGGGTGATGAATGTAGGCAACAGAGCAAGCATTAGAAGGAATTTACTCGGCTCGCCCTTGTAGAATGTGTCATATGCATGAATTATTATTGCTCCACTAATTCCACCAAATCCCTGGCAAAGAGAGTAATATATTATAGAAGGTAGATGAAACTAAGAACTCTGGTTTACTATGTTGCCAAAGCATAAAACTCGACTCTGTGGACATCAAGTTTTACTTTAACTTGATTTTTGTTTAACTACGTAACTAAATAACTTGACGACAGTGCTTTTTAGTAATATAGGCCTGTACAACATTATATGTATTTTCATACATTTTTTCAACCACACGTATTTTTAAAAAAATGAAAACGGTTTTTTTAAACATACATATCAAACAGTACCATAATTCCCAAAAATCAAACATTTAGCAAAATAGACCTTCAAATTCACCTTGAGAAAAATAATGAACAGAAAAGAAATTTATATATGTAAATATACCTTCATGATACCCACAATGGTCCCACTATAATCTTGGAAGTTTTGAACACCTGAAACCATATTGGCTGTGTTAAAGAACGGCAGAGATTGACTGGACAAGTACATGAAGAGACACATCAAAGGCACCGGAGGCCGTTGGATTAACCCCACGACAGAAGCCCACGTTAGAAAATAGCCTAAGAAACTCTGGATTGCTCCGGCAAGGAGAACCACCCATGGTCCACCGAAACCAGAGTGGTTACTACTGCTTGTCACGGCGGTGTAGAGGAGGCCGGCGAGGACCCCACCGACTAAGCCAATGTCTCTAAAAAGGGCCACAGTTTCGAGCGTGGATTGGTCGTAACCTTGGGTTGATTTAAGAACAGAGGAGTAAACGCCGAAGGTGTATGCACCACTGCTACACTGAATCCACATGCTTGCCACCGTCGCCATCCATTTGCTACTCACCCTCTCCATCATCCCTGCAGTATTTTTTCTTGCCTTGCCTTCTTGCCCAAGAGCTAGCTATAAAAAATTATAACATCATTGCATTTCCTGTCAACTATTTGTAGCTGTAAATTCCTTCCGCTTTAGTGTCTCCAAAAAAAAAAAATGCTATTTGTAGCTGGAGTTGGCCCACCTGCCTAATCTTGTAGTTTTTTGAAGATAAGGAAAGAAATCAGAGAATTCACTCATTTCTATGCTGATAGTGATTTATAATTGTACTTAAACATCAATTAGTTTTTAGAGTAGTAATCCCACTATAAAACAGTTTATTAATTAAATTAATGAAATTGTGAGTTCTAGTTAGTTAGTAAAGATTTTTGTCATTGAATACGATATTTGGACTTCGATCTCCACTTATACTAAAAATTCATTTGGTATTTCAGCTTGATATTAATGAGTAATTGTGATGATTGAATACCATAGATTGAAACTATCTCTCAAATAAATAAATTAAATAAAAAAAGGAAAATTTGCTCTATATCACAATTTCTGAAAAAATTTAGGAGAATAGTACCCAAACGAAGTTATTTAGTTATGTAGCATATTTTTGGAACTTGAGTTTGTCTAACTCGAGTTCCAACTTAAACTCAAGTTTGACAAACTCTAATTCTAAGCAATATGAAACCATACTAATTGGAATTTGAATTTGTCCCTAAAAATATGCTACATAACTAAATAATTTTGTTTAGGTGTTATTCTCTCTTTTTTTTTTTAAATATATTTGGCAAATTTTTTGTTTAGTCTTGAATGATTAGGTGGTGAATATTCTTCTTCAAAACTGTATCATTTTTTTTTTTTGAAAGAGAGTTTTCAATTTATGGCGTCCGCTCCTGATGATAGTTCTTTATCATCAGACCAATACACCAATTAGTTTTTGGTGTTGGTAGAGATTGAACCCCACATCTCTTATAAAACTATAAGAGATTTTACCAGTTGAATTAACTGAAACTCACAACGGTATCATTTCATTTGTCCTTGAACATAGAAAGAATGTAAAATTTAAGCATGTGTTAGAAATATTATCATAGTGGCATTGGGCTGTGTGCCCTACCGCCCTACCACTTCCTCATCAACCAAAATGCAAGGCAGCAATTTTCCGCAACAGCTCTCCAATCAAAATGAGTTTACTGTCATCAATATTCCCCTCAGCTAAACCAACTTGACATTGCTCTTGGCCTCTTGCTATATATATTGCGAGTGGGATACACGAATATTGCCATATTTGGGATGGAATTAACGACTCAGACGAGAAAACACCCATAGCGATGGAATGGGCCAAAGAGTTCTCTTGCTAGCTAAAATCTCACACAACAAAGAGCAATATTAGTACCACAATATTTCACATAACTAGCTATGGAATAAACCAAAGAGTTGTGTTTTTAATGGTAAAATTGTGGGCCCATCATTTTTCTTCACTACTCATAATTCGCCGTATAATAAATTGTGACAAAAATTATGTAAAATATTACTGTACTAGCATCTTTTCATGACAAAAATAAATTAATATGAACAAAATTTGGCTACACCTGATTTTAGAACTGAGGAGCTAGCACACACTGATGCACCACTGCTGCACTGGATACATATGTTTGCCACCGTGGCCACCCAATTGTTGCTCAGCCTTCTCAACCAGATTGCTCTTAGATTTTTTTTTCCTTGCCTTTATATATCTTTTTTTTTTTTTTTTTTTTTTTTTTTTTTTTTTTTTTGAGAAGCGCCTTTATATATCTAGATAAGTTATAATCCCAGAAAATAGGAATATTAGCTTATAACGGCAGCAAAGTAAATGACTCAATAATGTGTGCATGTCTATGTCCCACAATCATTTTCCTGTGAAATATTTTTTTTTATTAGTGTTGCATTATTGGGTGGAAAGATATTCTTCCATACCTATATAATTTGTCTTTGTGTATATAAAGTATGCTCTTTATGAACTCCAACACGTGTGATATTTCTTACAAAGTTGTATATATAAAAAATTTCTTACAAAGTGATAATGTTTTTCGAATTTGTCCATGATTGAATTCTTTGGAAAATAAAGTAAATCCATAATTGAAAGAACTTTGAAATATATATATATATATATATATATATATATATAAAAGATTAAGCGTAGTATTTATTGATTTTACACATTCATTTTGACCAGTTTTAACTTTATGTATAACTTTATTTTTATATATTCATCTATTTTAATTTAGATGTTTATAACTAAAAAAATAAAATCAATCAATATAATGGTAGCCAAGTCCATGTGCGCATGTCTATGTCCTACAATCATTTTCCTATGAAATATTTTTTATTAGTGTTGCATTATTGGGTGGAAGGATATTCTTCTAGACCTATATCATTTGTCTTTGTGTATATAAAGTCTGTATTTTATGAACTCCAACACGTGTAATATTTCTTACAAAATTTTTATAAAAAATTTCTTCCAAAGTGACCATGTATTTCTAATTAGTCCATGATTGGATTATTCAAAAAATAAAGTAAGTCTATAATTCAAGGAACTTTAAAAGGTCAATAATTAAGTTAAAAGATATTTATGTGGATTCCTATTAACTCAACTAATTTAAATAAGAAATTGGACTTCGAATTGTATATACACCAAAAATCAAGGAATTTTTTGAATTGATGATAAAGAATAATCATCATAGTAATTCATACATTCAAATAATATTGTATGTATTAAAATTAAAAAGAAAATTAAGGAGTTATCCAAGTTTTTTTTTTTTTTTTTTTTTTTTTTGAGAGAATTTCAACTTATGACGTCCACTTTTGATAATAACTCTTTATCATCAGACCAAGATACCAACGATTTTTGGTGTAGTACATATCTCTTATTCAACCATTAAAAACTTTACCAATTAAACTAACAAATACCCACAAGAGGTATCCAAGGTATCCAAGTGATTAGCTAATTCTGATGACAGTGATGTTATTATACCAACCTAAAGGGTTTAATTCCAAGAATCAAATCCCTTCATTTACGACAAAGAAAAATGTTAGTATAGTGAATTAATGACAGTTGACGCATAGTATTGCTCAGGTAAGAACATTGACATGTCGAAAAAAAAAGGTAAGAACATTGACATGTCGAAAAAAAAAAGGTAAGAACATTGACAACAACAAAAAATGTTATAATCAACATAAGGAAATTGTGGAAAATGCACCCATCACAAATCTAAGGTCTTGATATGATCATATAGACAATCATGTAATATGAATTTAGAAGCTTCATTAACGCAGTAACTTTTCATAGAAAAAAAAAAAAACTCTAATGTCTTTTAAGATTTTCATTTATTATATTCATTTATTCTAAAATTCAAATTATATATGTACAATGACTTCTCCAATTTCTTATCCCTCTAATAGGAAATCCAGGATAGTTTTATATGGAAGTCAGTGTAAATAATTTTTATTTTAGATGAGATAATAAGTGTGTTATTCCAAATAAGAGAAAAAAAAAAGTGTAATAACAGAAAACCTCAGAAGAGTTGGGTGTAATTTTATCCCAAAAAAATATATCTCTCGATTAGATCATTAGAAAAGAAAATATAGTGATGTCGGAGAGTAACTCATTACCTTTATGCTATCAATTTACATCAATTAATTGGGAGGTCATGACCTTGTACACAAAGTTTGCATATATACATCTCATCGTTTTAAAGAATGCTTTGATTTTCTGAGCATATAGAACCTCTTAGTACGTTGGAACAATGCAATGACAAAAAGAAATCCCAAGAAAGCCAAGGATGCCATGATAAAAAGAGATAACAGAAAGCAGCGAGCACCAACGCAGGAGTGATCTTCACCACTTGCTTCCTTATCGTAAATATAGCCAATAACTCTGACAGAGAAAATATATGATCCTATAGGACTTGCTATTCCTATAGTGTTGAAAATGGTACCCAAATGCTTAACACCAAATAAATCTGAAGTGATTGTGGGCATTAATGACCACTGTGAACCATCACAAATTCCCATTATGATCGAACCCACATATAATGCTCCAGGAAATCCAGAAGCAATAACAATGTGGCCAACAACTATCATTGCTAGAGTAACAGTCATCAACAATGGTCTTGCCAAGCCTCTTGTATGTAGTAAATAATCTGATAAATACCCAACTCCAACACGGCTAAGGCAATTCCATATGCTCCATAAAGAGAAGAAATTATTCACCTCTACAGTTGTATAATTGAGAGATTGTCCTATTTGGCTCAAGTTGTTAAGCACAGCCTGCGTAGAGCCCATTCCACATACCATTGCAATAAACAACAACCAGAAGTTTACAGTGCGCATGGCTTGCAAAAGATTCATACCCTCTTCATCAAACATAATTTTGTCATCTAAAGCAACATTAACTTGATCCTCACCTCTGGGTACTTCATGATATGCTACATCCTTTGCTACATATGATTTAGACGAGGAACACCTTGACTCGAGGTTCTCCATTGAAATATTACTCTCAAAGGAAGGCGTTTCTAGAAATCTCTTGGAGTCCTCCTTTTGGGCTTTGATTGCAACTCCAAGCGGTGATGCGAGTAGAAGCAAAAGAAGTATAAAGCTGAATATGCGTGCCCATAAAGGTAAAGTGAAACTTTTTTCTAAAATTACCATGATCATGAGATAACCGGCAATGATTAGAGTAAGGGCAGAGAAACCATTCAAGTGCTTCTTATCATCACTCGCGTTGGCTTTATAAATTCTCACCAAAAGCATAAGCACAAGAGAGACAGACGTCGGCCACAGAGCAAGCATTAGAAGGAATTTGCTCGGCTCGCCCTTGTAGAATGTGTCATATGCTTGAATTATTATTGCTCCACTAATTGCAGTACATCCCTAGGAAAGAGAAAAAGTAATATTACAACATAGCATAGCTCAGGCATGAGGGTTGCAAAAGGACCCCTTACTTCTCTTTTTTTTTTTTTTTTTTTTCATAAAAGAAGTCATATATATATACGCATATTTTAAGCAATCAATTAGGATTAGAAGTTTCACGAAGACCATGACTTCCATATAAAAAATACACCACTTAGTTGTTGTTGACATCAGCTTATAAACTCAGTTTTTAGCTTTTTTTAGCTTTTATATATAGTTTTTTAAAACCTCATATTCTGCATTTTCTCACTTTTTAAATTTTTTTCAAAGTATAAGTATACTTTAACATAGTTTCAGCAAAAAACTAGATAAACTATTTCCAAATGACACTTAATTTGATTATTACATTAGAAAAAGGTAGTGACATATATATTTGCTTGAAGAAAACTGTAGTCATATTGTCAAGCATCAGGCTATAATAGAAATGACAACAAATAAAGTCTAATAAATTCTTCTACACCACAACTTTTGTACTAAAATTTTTTTTTCACTATTTTGATGTGGTCCATTTGTGATTCATAGACAATCACTTTTACATTGACCCATAACTTTTTCTCTACCATTAATCATGTAGTGTGCCGAGAATTGTGGGTCATTTCTCGAATTGTGTAAGGTCCTACTTCTATTGGGAGAACCTCAGCCCAATTCGAGCCCACATAGCCAAACAGTTGGGAGTTAGCCGAGCATATAGGGAAGTATCAAAGATATGCCGGGAACAAGAGATAATGTCTTAGAGGAGTCTGCTCGCTGATCAATAAAACCAGCGTCAGGCACAAGTTACTAGGGAGTCATTTCAACAATAGGAGGTGGGTCCTCTCTGACCAGTGACATGATACAAAGGGATCCGCTGACATGACAAACATTCCTCCATCATGACTACCCCACTCAAAGAAGGGTATAAATAAGAAGGCAGCGGTGAGAAGTAGGGGGTGGGAACAAAATTGGGGAGAGAGACATGAGAGAAGTGAGAAAGATACATTCTAGGGAGAAGGTAGTCCCGTTCAGACTTGAGAGAGGGGGTTTGGCTACTTGGTAGCCTTCATGGTCAAGCTGAAATTAAGATAGTTTAGCATTGAGGGGTCATCATAACAGCATCAATGACGCCACCAATCACTTCTTTGGACTTCCCATTGTAGGATAAGCCCAATCCATAGTACAAGTAAATTGGAGGTCTAGGCTCAACGGCCTAAGGTTATTGGAAAATGACCACCACAAATCACATTAAAAGTGTGACAAAATTTTTATTACAAAAATTCAATTCTTAGACTTTCTCAAATTTAATTGCACAATATATTGTTGACAAGAATCATTTTTGCCTTTATGCTTCAATCAAACAAGAGGTTATGGATGGGTCATGAGTCAAAAACTTTACAACCTACTCACTATGATGTATTACATATTGTTTTCTAACAATTTTTATTGTTATTGTTGTTGTTTTTGTTGTTGTTGTTGTTGTTGTTGTTTTGTTTTATTTATTTATTTATTTATTTTATAAAAATCAGGAGACTTGTGATTTATATTTTAAAGGCTGGGTATCAGGATTGGAGTGAAGAGCTATCTAGCTAAGGAAAACTTATCTCATGCTTCGAATGCTCATTATATCATTATATATGGGCTATGTAGGTGTAAGGATTCCACTATTTATGAGACCTCTATATATCAAATGTATGAGATACATTCTCTTAGTTAAGGCTTCAATCATTGAGGAGTTTGTACTTTGTAGTAAGATTCAAAAGATGGTTTCAATCTCATTACTTGATTAAGATAATCCTAAGTTTGTTATTTTCATCCTAAATTGTAGGAAAATTCTATCGTCATCTTGATGAAGATTTAAGTCATCCTTGATTATTTTATTTAGTAATTAAATAAAATTATTAACATTTAGAAACTTTTTTTTGTCCAAATAATGCAAATGATACTATAAATTTTATAAAATGAAACTTGCAAAGTAGTATATCTAACTTCAAAATAGAAAACAAAACATAATTAAAAGATTTCTTTATTATGTTATTGATATGATACTCATCAAATTATTTGCCATGCCATAATTCATTTATAATAAAATAAGATTCAAATGACTTTTTAAAAGAGTCAAGTTACTCTCAATTTAATAAAACTCATTAGTTTTTGTTACTTCCTAACATTGAGACTCTTTTAAAACTGAAAATTTTAAGACCATAATTAATTTCACAACTATTCTATATGGCAAATTTATCTAATTGTCTTTATTTTTAAATGAACCTACCACTTATTTTTTCAATAATTACAATTTGTCACATCAAATAGTTAGCATGATTTTGCTAACAATTTCATTAAGTAGTAGGAAAATCAAACATAATAGTTATGTAGATAGCATCTCAAGTCTGTGACACCCGATTTTGATTGTGGAACTCGAGTTCCGTATTGGAGAATAAGACATAAGAAGAAAACAAAGAAGAAAGCAAAACTTGGGTAGCAAGATCAAATTAGAGAAGAGAAAGAGATCAAATCTAACCAAAGCAGAGCATAGATCTAATAGCAAGATCAGACCAAAGAAGAGAAGAGAGAAACCGATCTAGAGAATAGAAGAGTACAGATCCACCTCAACTTTGCCACCACTTAGAACTCAGTCTCAAAGACTTAAGTGTTATTCAACTAATATATTTTGTTGTGATGCTAAATAACGAAAATGTAGTAAAAATAGCTCTTCAAAGCCAAAAAATTAAGCCAATCATAGAAATTTACCTTCATGATGCCCACAATGGTCCCACTATAATCAGGGAAGTTTTGCACACCAGAAACTATATTGGCTGTGTTAAAGAACGGCGTGGAATGACTTGCCAAGATCATGAAGAAACACATCAAAGGCACCGGAGGCCGATTGATTAATCCAATGACAGAAGCCCACGTTAGAAAATACCCCAAGAAACTCTGTATTGCTCCGACCAGGTGGACCAACCATGGCCCACATAAACCAGAGTTACTATTACTGTGTGTCACGGCGGTGTATAGAACCCCAGCAAGGATCCCGGCGCTTGAGCCTATGTCTCTGGAAACAGCCACTGTTTCGAGCGTTGATTGGTCATAGCCTTGACTAGATTTCAAGATTGAAGAGTAGATGCCGAAGGTGTACGCGCCGCTGCTACACTGGATCCACATGCTTGCCACCGCCGCCATCCATTTGTTGCTCAGTCTCAGCCTCAGCCTCTCCATTCTTTTTTTGGCTCTCTGAGTTTTTTTTGCAGCCTTGACTATATCAGCCACATATATATATATATATATATATATATAATCTGGGAAACTGAGTATTAGCTTTTTAGGGCAACGTTAAATTTAATTTAAAATTGTTGTTGGTGTTGCATTATTTGGTGGGGGCAAATATATATATATATATATATATTATTTGTCATTTGCGTGTACCTAAGGACAGTGTTTTTCTAACTACTCCATGATTGGATTCATCCAAAAAGTAAAACAAATACTGAACCCAGCCTCCTTCTTCTTCTTCTCAGGTCGCCACCATGTCGCCGGTATCCATTAGCTTGAATAAACCCAGCCTTCTTCTCTTTTATTTTCTCTTTTATGTACACTGGATCCACACCAGAAACCATTTCAGAATTACCTTTATTACCTTTATTATAGATTGATTTAAAACTTCAACTTTTCATTTTTCTTTGCCACGGCCCACGTGATTTGCCTTGAAAATGACAAAGGAAAGCTAAAAAAAAAAAAAAAAAAGTTATCAAACTTATTTACTCTACTTTTTTTTTTCTCAATAAGTTTTTATTTTTATTTTCCAATTATCTAGGTACATACATGTTAATGTTTATTTACCTAAAAAAAAATACATGCTAATGTTTATTTAATTATTCTAAAAAAAGTATTATTATTATCATTATTAATTTATTATTACTATTATTTGGTTTGAGACCCATATATTAGTTAAAATATGAACTAATAATCTAAGCCACTTAATAAATTATATAGGTTTTGACTAATAATATATAAAGAAATATATGTATATAAATAAAATAAAATAAAATAAAATAGCGGTAATTCCGAAATAGTACAATAAAATAAACTGGTACCGAAATATTTTGTTCCAATGAACCAATCAAAACAGGCACTAAAATGGTGTTCATAACATGTTAATTAGACCATTGCGTAGTTGATTATTTACAAAAATACCATTTTTTTTTCCTTTTAAAGTTTTAAACTATGCATTAGATTAATATTTTGAATATTTTAGATTAATAAAGGTAATTCCAAAACCTTTTGAATATTTTAGATTAATAAAAGTAATTCCAAAATTTTTTGAATATTTTAGATTAATAAAGGTAATTCTGAAATGGTATGCTGAAATAAACCGGTACTGAAATATTCCAATATAATGGGCAAACCAGAACAAGCACTGAAACGATATTCACAACATTCACATCAACCCATAATGGCTAGAGTCTATAGAATCTTTAATCTTTATCTATTGGTTTTTTTTTTTTTTTTTTTTTTTTTCAAGTACAGACTAGTTTTCTGTGTTTTGTATTATAGTGGGATTTTTTTAATATACAATGCATTCTATTAGCTAATAAAAGGCCCTTAAATTTTTTTTTTTTTTAATTTGGGTAAAGGGCAAATAGGTCTTAATCAAAATATAATATAATATAAATATATTTTCTATTTCTATTTCTATTAACTATATAAAATTAGCAAAAACTTAACTACTAGTTTTGGTTTAGTCAAGTGTTAAAGACAAAACGGTGTGTTTGGGTGAGACAAAGGCAAAATTTAAAAAGGTGCATTTTGCTAAGAAAAAAAAAAAATTCAACACTAAGAGAAAGAGGCGGCGAGAGAGAAAGAAGGGACCAGATGAGTCAGTGAGAGAGAGAGATTGACTAGGCCACTCTCTCTCACATTGGATTTCAGACTATCTCTATTAAGGGACAAAATTGATTTCTTTCTCATATTTTTTGCTTATTTGATTGGATTAATTTTTGGATGTTTATGAGTTTTTTCCTTTTTGGTTGCTTTACTAGCAGTGTTGGATCATGAAGATTTTGGGTTTGGGGACACAAATGGAGGAAGAGAAGGACACTTTTTGGGAGTTGTCATTGGCATTTACAAGAGTCTGTCTAAGTGATTTTTAAGCTCAAGCCAGGTCTTCTATAATCTTTTTCATTCTTATAAATTTGAGAGATTGTCCTATTTGGCTCAATATATATTGTGGGGGTCAAAAGCAACCCAAAGAAAAAGATCTTAAAGAGAACTTCTGTGACAAATACTAGGGTGATTGACAAACACAATTTATTTAGTAAAAATACAAGGTGAAGACTCCACAATGGAAAGCTCAAACAACTGATTTGTAGAAACAATATTGCATTAACATCGAAATAAACATACTCCAGAGGAAAAATAACCTTTTCACGTGGGGTTGGGTTTCAAAAAGTAGGGCTCACTCACTCCTACTTACTTTTCTCTTTCTCTCTTCCCCTTTCTTTCTCAATATATATATATAATCCCCAAACAATTGCCAATCCCCCCCTTTTTATAGGTATGTTCTCTTCCCCTATCCTCCTAGCTGGCCTGTTCCCAGCCGAATTCTTTAGGATATTTCTCTCCTTCTTTATTGGTTTCCCCCCCCCCCCCCCCTTCTTATCCTGAAACAAGATTTTTGGGGGTGTTCGTATTGTTTAGGTTGTCTCATATATACGTATTTAATGCAACAAAGATTAGGTAGAGAACCCCTCATTAATGCATGCGGAGGTAAAGATCTCTGTTATCCTTATCTGTTTAGGAGATTTCCCAAGTTTATACAAGGGCACTCAGTGGATTGTCCGTGCTTGTGACCTCGGATAAAGGTCATGGAGATGGAGTGTATTGTGAATTTCGCGGAAATGATCCGTAGAGATTGTCTTTGCTTCTTAAGTAGATGGGCCCAGCCCATTCCACTCCATGGGATCCTCCAAGCATTTGGGCCTTAGCCCTAGGTGTAAATTCTTCCATCTCCCATATATATATATATATATATATATATATATATATATATATATATATCATTTGTTTTTGCGTGTACATATTGTATGAACTCTTGACACGTGTTGTATTTAAATATTTATTACAAAGCGACAATGTTTTTCAACAATCATTATTGGATTTTTCCGAAAATACAACAAATCCATAATCTAAAGAAGTATCAAGAATTAAGTTAAAGATGTTTATATAGGTTTTCAGTTAGCTGTTAGCTCAACTTATTCTAATTAAGAATTTGACTTCGAATTGCGTTTACATAATTAAAAAAAAAAAAAAAAAAGTAATTGGTTAAACTAACGATAAAGGATAGTTATCATTAAGCTATAGATTCAAATCCTATTGTATTTAAAATAAATAATAAAAAACCGTAGACTAAGTTTCATTTTCTTACCGTGGCCAAAATGGGCAAATGCCCTTTTTTCGGAAATTAAACATCTTGTGCCCTCATTCTGAAAGTAAATAGGGAAATGCCCCTCTTTTGTAACTCGATTTTAGTATTATCGAATTATATGAAATACTCGATATTCCTATGATCGAGTTATATACAGGTTTTCCCCCCACTGCTGGCATTTTTTTGTTTGAATCTCTACATAACTCGATTAATTAAAAATCGAGTTAGTTATGCTGTTATAAACACTGATTTCGTACTGTCTTTGTGTCAGGTGGAGTGTTTCAATGTAACTCGATTTATGTAATATCGAGTTATAAAGTATACTTGATTTCCGTAAAGTCGAGTTATTCTCTTATAATTTCTGCACACCTTCTCCCACTCAGTGTGCATTGCTCTCTGCTGAACTGAGGATGCTTTCTGCAGAACTGAGTTGGAACTCCTCCACGGATTAACAGCGGCTTTCAAACTCAATTGAAATTTGTATCACCTCAGGTAAAAAATTCACATCACAATTTTAGGGCAATGTTATTTTCATTTGATATTGTGCTGAATTTTGATTTTTTAGGTTGAATGAATGTGAAGTAAGTACATTGGTGTGATTTTGGTTATTTGTTGTAGTAAACGTTGGTCAGAAGAGAATGAAATAATTTCTTTACTATAGCAACATTTTGTATTGCACATAATCATCATTGGTCAGACATTTACAACAACATTTAGTGTTGAAGACAATGTGTAGACATTACCAACAATGTCTATGAATGTCTTTGCTGTGTACCATTCGATGTCTATGGTCAAATGTTGGTGTTAGTGTTAGTATTTCATTTTTAGCATGCAATAGTTCTTGCATTTTATGAATGTCTTTGCTGTGTACCATTCTATGCAGGATTACATTATTTAGCAACAGTTGATACACACTGTTAACTTGATCATTTGGTGTTATTGTATTCAGTGTCAATGTCTGGTTCTGGCAACCCACAACTCTATAGGCCTCATGATGTGTTCACTGCTATGGGTCGTTGTTGGGTATTGGAAGATGAGTTCAGCTATCCAATCAATCCGAATTTGCGAAATAGTGCTTACGTTCACAATACCATGAGACAGGAGTGGGCTTGGTTATTTCGTGAACAACAAATGTTCTATGATGAGTTGGTTGGTTTTAAGTTGCCAGTGCCTCGGCGACTCGCATCACAGATGCCCAGAGACAGCATGGACGAACTTCGTAAAGCATTGAACCGCATAAGAGAAGAAAATAATCGAATGAAGATACGTCTTAATCGATATCGGACCCAAGTCGAGATTAGAGAGTCAGTGCAGGAAGGGTGGTACGAGCATGCACAGTTCATGCAATCACTTCTTGCTGATCCCATTTATCAGTCAGACGTGGAGATGTCAGATGAAGAGTAATCGTGTCGTGTCGTGGTGTAATTAGATTTTGTTGGAGAACTATTTTGCTTAACTATGTGTTATATGTATGGTTGCATTTGTACTATGAAAACCTTATTATTGATTATGAGAAGCATGCACATTATTCGTAATGTAGATTATTCTCACATAAGTCATAAAAGTCAAATATTCTCACACATGATGTTTTTCAATAAGCACGTACGACATAACACAGAAAACATAAAATAACTTACACTAACATTATTAACTTAACCATAGACATAACACACACACACACACACACCACAGTGGCATTCATTCTGATAGGTAGTCCTCGTAGTTGAGGACATTGTTACGTTCTGCCGGAGTGAGTTGCCTGTTTGTTGCAACGGCTTGCTCCTCCGCCAATTGTAGCATATGATACCTGGACCTACGAAGTATCATAAGATTGTTCTCTTTTTTTATTTTCGTCACTGCACGCTCATACTGGTGCATGTTTTGTCGTGGCAGTGTGAGCGAGCTACGCTCGACAAGAGGCGCTCCGAGTTGCAGGAGATCATTGTGCAGAGCGTTGGACTCGTTCACGCGAAAGTCCCACTCCTGTTGCAATCCGGCATAGTATTCCCTCTCGTTAGAATCTCTTTGCGTTCTATAGTTATTTGGAAAACGAGGTAGCATCCAATTACGCATTGACATTGGAAAATGTGACTTCAGATCGGTATGTGTAGAAGTTTTGCAAGGGTAGATGTATGTAAATGGGACTTCGGTATGTGTAGATGTTTTGCAAGGGTAGATGTAAATGGGACTTTATATAGGGGTTTTGCAAGGGCAAGTATTCAGGTGGATGTGACTATAAGTATTCACGTGAATAAAGATGATATGACTTGACAGTATATTGTTCAGTGGCGTCTGTTGGTGCATGTGATTCGTTGAGGTAGCTGTTTCATATGGCTATAGCTTGTGCTACAGTAGCGGGCTGGTGCTGTGTACTGCAAAAGAGGTTGCGTATTTATTCACGTGAAGACTATTCAACATTGTTGTGCTTCATCTGACATGACTTGACGAGACAATGTTGAGCTGTGTTAAATGTATCATAAACTTCTCAGGGATGCTATAGGTACATCCTTTAAAAATGCTGCATTGCAAAAGGATGCATAGCTGTGTATTGACGTGCGTGTAGGTGATATGACTGGACAGGGTTCAACAGTGCAAAGCTGTTGAGCAGCACTACGAACATCAATGTAGCAATAGGACCAATAACACCCGAAATTGATGCACAAAATTTTTTGCGCTGCTATGTGTATTGACGTGAGTTTGGATGGGTAATTCTGGTCAGGGTTCAACAATACTGAGCTATCCACCGTAGCTACAGTCATTGCTCCCTATGGTGGAATTTGGCAAGTGTGATTGAAGAAAGCTGATAACAACATTTGGTTTTGTAATGGTTGGCAGGATTTCGCTGAATACCATTCTATCTGTTATGGTTATTTTTTAGTCTTCAGATATGAAGGAAATTCAAGCTTCCATATTGTTATATTTGATAAGACTGCCATTGAGATTCAATATTCACCTAGGAAGAATTGTAAATTGGAAGATCATCGGGTAAAAATATAAAAAACTTAGATGAAGATGATACAAACATTTCTTCCTCAATGGACAGACCCATAAAACATGAAGTCAGAGAAAAGTTTGTTCTTAAAAAATTACCGATTATGTCTAGAGGAAGAGAGAGAGAGCAATCCAAGCAGCCAAAAAGTTGAAGCCTAAAAATCCTTCTTTCATGGGTATCTCGTGGCCACATAATATGGTGAGCTTTTATACATAATGTGATTATGATGTTCTCTTAAATATGGCTTGGAAACATATATGGGAAGCAAGTATATTATTGGGAAGCAATTTGTCACACATCAATGTCTTGTGCTATTACCCTCCATCAAAACATATTAAGCAATGAGATTCGGGGAAGGCTGGGTTGCATTTTCGAAAGACAATAATTTAGAAAAAGGAGATGTCTGTGTCTTTGAGGTGATCGAAAGGACTCCTGTTGTGATTAGTGTCTCAATATTTCACTTGGTTGACCATCAGAGTTTTGGACAAGGATAACCTGTTTAAAATTTAAACTAGTGATGTTTATGCTTATATTTAATTAGGGACTTTGATCACTACTATGGTTTATTTCTGATGGATGTGGTTTTAAGACTTTTCTCTGACCAGTTTGGTATGTCTTGTTCAAAACTATTCAGAATTCCTGTGCTTCATCTGACATGACTTGTTGAGACAGTACTAAGCTGTGTTCAATGTATCATAAACTTTTCAGCCATGCTCTGCATCCTTGAAAACGGTGCATTGCAAAAGAAGGCATATCTGTGTATTGATTGGACAGGGTTGAACAGTGCGAAGCTGTTAAGCAGCACATGTAGCACTACGAACAACATCTATGTAGCGATGGTGGACAGCTCACACTCAAAATTGATGCATAACCAATTCAAGGATGCTCTGCCTCTTCGAAAACGGTGCATTGCAAAGGGTTGCACATATGTGTATTCACGTGAGTGGGTATGTGTATTCAATAGTTTCGAGATGTTGAGTATCACATGCAGAACTACATCAATCAAGTGTAGCAATGATGGACAGCTTACCCCCAAAAATTTGCTTACACTTATGAGGGGTCCTCTGCATCCTTGAAAATAGTGCATTGCAAAATGTTGCATATCTGTTTATTCACGTGAGCATGGATGATATGACTGGACAGGGTTCAATAGTGTCGAGTTGTTGAGCAGCACATGCAGAACTGCGAACATGACTTCGTCGAACAGTGTCGAGCTGTGTTAGCCTTTTCCAACCTCACTTGCCAAATGCTAGTATTATGAGCAATGAGTGTAGCAACAGTAGAGAGTTTTATCCCCCTGTTTCCCTACAAACTTTTCAGGGAGTCTTTGCAGGTAGAAAATGTAGTTACATTTTCTCAACATCAATGTAAAATTACATGAAGAAAACTATGCTTCCAAGTTTTACATCAATGGCTTCCGATCATCACAATTGCAATATTAGGGAGGGAGCTTTCAAGCAATGCTACAACAAACCAATAACTTGAATGAAACATTTTAAAGGCTGATCAGGCTTTTAGGCCTTTACCCTATTTTTAAGCAAACCAAATATCGTTGTGAGAGTGTGTTGGGTGAGCCATATGGATTTTCAGTGAGTGAGTGGTTAGTCTGGTTTGGACGAGTCTTTATGTAATGTATCTATATAAAGTAGGACACTATTACAACTAAGATACACAGATACGTGCATATTATATCGTGACTCAAACAACTCATATAAAAGAATTATTCGTATTTTTGAATCATATTCGTGGTTGGTCTATGTGATTTGGATCAGTCTGTATGTATTGAATCTATTAAATTTTCCTACAAGTAATGTGCAATAAATATAATTTGGAGCCATTTCACTTCCTAAGGTTTTCCCTACATTACAAAGCAAAGGACATTGTCCGTCCATGACCCACATTACTTGAATGTAGCAACAAAGAACACGTATGAAAAAAATGAGAATTTAAAGATGTACACATAAACTTAGCCAAAAGTAATAAATAGTTAATCTTTAGAGTTGCAAAAGTTGAACATACATAATCATCATTTGTCACACATTAACAATAACATTATGTATTGCACATAATGTGTAGACATTAACAACAACGTCTAATGTTCGTAGGTAGAAATTTTTGGAAATCATCATTGCTTGAATCTGAGAAGTCTGAAATATCTGTTTCATCATCTAACGCAGTAATTTCATTAATAGACTTCATGGCTCGCTCTTGCGCCTTCCCCTTTAGATGCTTCCTAGCTTTTTGGATTGCGTGAAAACGGTCTAGTCGCCTTTGCATTTGATTGTTCTCTTGTTCAAGACGAGCAAGTATGTTGGCAGGTTCATCTCTAGGTAACTCGGCAGAGCGTGCCTTAGGAACTCGTAACCCGTGCCATCGACAATACACCTCTAACTCACACCTCTTCTCGTATAGGGTTGACCATGGTGGTTCTGCTATAGTGAACTCTATTGCGGTGGTATCTGTACTTAGTTTTGTAGGTTTGCCGACCATGATGTGTCCGACGCTTCCAAGACTCTCATACGTGTATATTGGCATATTAACGAAATCTCTCTTCTTTCCAACCCATTTTCCTCCATAGTGGTCTGTGTATGTATGTAGTTGTTGATCTGTTGGAACTTGTGATGATGCATTTGTTGAAGTAGGTCCAAACTTGTTTCGCATTGTACGATTTGATGTTGAGGCATTGCGACTCATAGCTTAATCAATCTACGAAGTTAGCGGGGGTAGAAAGTTAACATTATGTCACTGGTGCATTTATAACCTCATTTCACGGTCCAGGCATTACAATTTCACTTACTAGGGCTTGTCATGTCAAACCCTTCAGGAAAAACGCTATATGAACAGGATTTTAAATGTTCGTAATGTCACATCAAAGGTGGGCAGTAATTGCAACAGTAGATGTAAATGAGACATCTGTGCATCCAATTTCAGAATTCTGTATTCACGTGAGTATGGGTGTGAAACAGTGTCGACCTGGGTATCCACATCGTGTAGAGCATCGAACATGACTTGACTAAGCCAACACTCTGTTGGCGCATGTGCTGCGATTGAAGGAGTTTGATATGACTACAGTTGGTGCTACAGAAGCAGGCTGGTGACGTGTGTTTAGAGTTGGAACTTGGTCGCCTTCAAACTTCGCTATATTAATTGTGTTTTGTCTTTCACCAGCAAGTTCGCAATATTAATTTATTAATTATGTTTGGTCTGTCACAAAATAAATTATGAAGATCACAGTGTTTTTTGTGATTTGGTCATTTTGAATGTCTGTAAACATCATGGTGTGTAAATATGACGGTGTTCATTATCTTTGGTCATTAAACATTTACACGTTAAAAGCATCACTTTGGTCTCAGAACCATCACTCTTACAAATTACGTAGCGCCACAGGCTGAAACACTGAAATTTCTCTTGTAATCGTAGCCAATTAATGTGACACTGCATTTGAGGGAATACCTACTTACTCGACTATTCGATCAAACATCGTGGTGAAAGACTTGTCGGTTTGAAGCGAGGCCCAATTTGGACTGAATACCACATCTGTTATACCTTAGATGTTGGTGGCTTCAGCTCCTGGTTATATCTGTTTAATTGTGCTTGGTCCTTTACAAAATCTTAAACATCAGGGTGTTTATTATCGTTGGTCATTTTCAAGGATGCTAGTCAAAACGCTCTTCCCATAATTCGTGACTGTTGGTTAGAAGAGATTGCACATGGTAAAACCATGTTCAACCCTGAAACTAAGCTCTCAAACAAACGCGTGCCATAATAATTTACAGGTTGAAAGCACCACTTTGCTCTTAGAACTTTGATGTTAGTGGCTTGAGGTCACTGTTATATCTGTTTAATTGTGTTTGGTCATTCGTAAAAACATTAAACATCAGGGTGTTCATTATCGTTGGTCATTTTCAAGGATGGTAGTCAAAACACTCTTCTCATAATCCGTGACTGTTGGTTAGAAGAGATTGCACATGGTAAAACCATCTTGAACACTGAGATTGAGCTCTCAAACAATCACGTCCCATACACATTTACAGGTTGAAAGCACCACTTTACTCTCAGAACTTTGATGTTAGTGGCTCGAGCTCACTGTTATATCTATTTAATCGTGTTTGGTCCTTCACAACAACATTAAACTTCACGATGTTTATTATCTTCAGCTCACTGTTATCTAATATATTATGTAACGGGCTTCCCCTGTTTGGATTCCTCATATTTGATTAAAAAAAATCCGTTAGACCGAATGCTAGAGTGAATGAGGTCATGGCAAGTGTCGCTTTTATCTTTTTCGACGAGTCTGCACTGCAAGGTTTCATCAATAAATTTTGTAATGAAAATATGATGCATGAGGAATAGTCCAGGCGAGGATCAAATTCAGAATAATATAGTTGATGATTTAAGATCGACAAAAATGTCCAATTAGTGGAAAATACATGTAAGCCCAGCAAAACCTCCAATAAAAATAGTTGCCTGAAGTCAAGATATAGCTTCAGCCATTGTTCCAAGGAAAATCTCCTAGGTGGTTCATCGTTAATATCAAAACCTGTAAACGAATTGTGCTTTCACAAACCTTCCATTTGTATTAATAATTACTATAATCTAAAAACACGTGAGCGTCGTACAGAATTATGAAATAAATTTTATTTACACACAGACTTGGATCTACTTGATATTATATAGAATCACATAATAACATAAAAAATTCTTAGACCATTACATCCATTTCAATAATACTAATGATAGTAACGATGGGCATGAAACTAACCATCATATTAATATATCAAATTACTTTCAACGGATACCATGTTCTTCAAATTGCCACTAAAATAACAAAATATAGAACTGTCATACAATTCTCCAAATATGTTATACCAACCACGAACTGAAAATCGTCCCCCCCTTGGGTACAATGCCCAATGGGAATCATCAAGAGTCAGATGGTGTAGAAGGTGGAACAGGACGTCTATAGTGACCTAAGTCCGCTCGCATAGCTCCAACCTCGGCAAGAAGACCATGTAGAAGCTGACCATGGGCTGCCTGAGTCGTCATAATGGTCTCCATCATAGCATGAAGAGAGGGAGGAAGAGGGCATGTATGCGCTGCATCAACAATGTCAACATCTATCTCATCATCACCATCCTTGGCAACAACAGATGTGGGATCCCCATGCATGTCCTCATCTTGAACATCTCCAGTAGTAGACCGTACTCGTGGTCTGTTGGATGGACCAACACTGAGGTCGACAACCTTCTTTTGGGCAGTTCGCTGTTTCAGAAATTTGGCTCCTATAGGGGCTTGGATGTGAACCAACTCGTGGGAAGGAAAGTTCTTTAATCCTAAATATTTGAGGACCCTATGGATGAGAACTGGGAAAAACAAAGCATGCCTCTTATACTTGCTCCTACGCACCTTGACAATGGTTTCGATGAAAAGGGAAGGAAAACAAATGGAACTATTGGTGACGAGGGCATAAAGCAAGATACACCTGTCTACAGGGATTGTATGGATATGAGAGATAGGGAAAATGTTGTGACAAGCTATCCTAAAGAAGATATAATTAAGCTCAGTCAACTCACTTGAGCTAATACTTCGGCTAGAATCCCGATTGTTTGATCGTCCACAAAGAACATCCATAACATCATCAATACGAGGAGACATAGAGTTTGGATAAGTAGGTGTACAAATTATAGGTACATCAAGGGCTTTAGATACGTGCTCCCTAGTTATTGTAAACGGTACACCACGTATGGACGATGCCACCTTGTGACCACCAAGATCCTCATGCACCGATAGATTTGAATAGAATTCTCTAATCAAGTCAGCTGGAGGGGGTTCTATGTTTGTACATAGGGACAGCCAATGCCTAGACTGTAGATTCTCACGAACAAAAGGATGCAGTTCCTGTAAATTGATTTGCCTTTCTCCCCAAATACGCCTACGCTTAATCAAGGTTTCAAAGGTTTGCTCATTTTCTGGCGTGAGGAACCTTAATTGATCAAACACCACTTCAGGTTCGGATGCAGCTTTGCATTTTCCCCTCTTAGTCCTCTTCGGACCCATAACTAATCGATGGTCAGTAGTGCAAACACGATCAGCTCACACGGTAAAACAGAACCAAAATGAAGTTTGAAGCAGAGAACAAAAATTGAAGAGTAACCAGATACCATGTGTAGAAAATCATGCACACAATATACTGTCTAGAGCAGTTTACAACTACACAATGAAAAAACAATATTCTTATTCACGGGTTGTTTAGTTGGTGCAATAATTGTAATGCATTTTGGTCCGAGTCAATAATTTGAAGTTAGAGACCTAGAGTATATAACAGAAGTCTTATTATATAGGAAACATACAAGTGGATTTAGGAAGTGACATATTTTCGAAATTCATAGCTACATGTAGTAAGTTTCACCAGCATATATCTATACCACAATGTACAGTTCAGACAGACAACCAGCATATATCTATACCACACACATATGGACCCACTGGCAAGTTCATTTTGTGGAAGGAAGACAACGTATGACATAGGCAACCTTACTAACAACAATGCATTTGACTAGCCAAACACCCAATTTCATCACAATGTTCGTAGACATAGACATAGAAGTGTGAAGCATCAAAATGCAAAATTTGAGAATAATGCACCAACAATGTGTAATTTCAAAGACAGCAACCGTTAAAAGAGTCTTACTATGTAAAATCCTCGACGAATTTGGGCGGGAAATTGTGGGTTCTAGCCGGATGAAGCGAGAGCAATCGAAGATGTAATTTCGGACAGCTGCAAGTTCTGCAGAACTGGGGAAGAGTTAATAAAAATGGGTAATAGTTTGTAATGTCCATATAACTCGACTTTCAATAACTCGAGTTACATGCAATCCAAATTTCCAGCACAAGGGCTTGCACATAAACCGATTGTCTGTAAATCGAGTTATGTGTAGCACAAATAACTAGAATCCAGTTAATGGTGGAACGGCTTTCTCATAACTCGATATTGCAGACAACGAGTTAACTTCAAATAACTCGATTATACCTAACTCGAGTTATTTTTCTGGGCCCCCAGATATTTGGACTGGTCCAGATGCAGTCCAAGACGAATCGAAGTTTAAAGGTAGGCCTGCCACAATACTCGATTCTACTTGAATCGAGTTCTGTGTAGTGGAGAATCACAAGAATTCAAATTCCTCGCGATTTGGGAAATCGAGTTACGTTGTACACATGGAACCACCCAGCCCATATATTTGGACTGGTCCAGATGCAGTCCAAGAGGAATCCAACTGTATAGGGCTACCTCGCACAAAACCCGACTCCGGTAAAATCGAGTTATTTGCAGTACAATATCTCAAGAATGCAATTTCTGTGTGCAATGGCTTGCACATAAATGGATACATCATAAAGCGAGTTATTTGCAGAGTTACTCAATTTTGTAGAACTTGAGTTATTTTCACTGGTCTCACCCATAGACCTCTTCTCCCTTAATCTTCCTGTTAGGTGTAATCATTTCTCAACATTAATTTAGTGTGGTATTGACAATAACAAGTTGACTGGGCTTGTTAATTATGATACCTCAATTCATGTGTCTGATCCTCAATTTCCTTGTACAATATGGTGAAGGTATTGTGCTGAAGCTAACATAAAGAATTGCCGTTCATGAATATTTTTGTGATGTGATGTAAGCATTACCTGCCTTCAATAAGAAATTTGTAGGGCTGCCCTAAATTCTAGTGTCATCATTCTGCCATTCTAGGACTGCTACAAGTAGTCTTCATTAAAACTCGATCCAAAAATCATGCGGAGCCTTTTTATTTAATATTTTTTATTTACTTTTTTTTTAGTGGTATGATTTTCAATAAAATGTAAGTTTCACAGTTTTCATGAAAATTTATTTTTCATGAAAATTTCTTGAGAAAATGGATTTAGAAATAATCCAGACTCATGATTCCTTATGACAATGATAGAATTACTTGCATTTCTGCCGTGTGGATGACCCACTTTCATAAGCAGTTAATGCCAGCAGTTATGACAGGAGTTTGACAGATGTTGTTTGCAGGTTTGTTCAGTTCAAAGATGATGTTTTTCTATAAATTTTGGTGTCTTGAATGCTTCAGTGTATCCTAAATCTCTCTCCTTTTATATTTTCCCCTTATATTCATCCTTGCGTTTGCAACACTACTGTTCTTTTGAAGGACTGCTGCAACAAAAAAAAATATCATCCATTTTGTGTAGATTTGATTTCAATATAATTTAATTATCTTATCCAGAAGCATGAGTATGCTTTCTGGAATTTTAATGTTTTTGTACATGCAGGGAGCTTGGCATTGGAATAGTTCCATACACGAATTTGGTTGTGGTTTTTTAGCTGGCAAAGGAGCCGTGGAAAATTTGGCTGCAAATAGCGTATTGGTACATATTTCACCAGTATTTTGTGTTATTCATTTGTAAGATACAAAGATTTTTCAGGAAACAATGATATTTTTCTTTGAGCAACGATTCATCAAGGTGCAACCAAATAAAACAGTACCTATTTTAGTCCTTGCAGTTTAACACAAAATTCCAATTTCATCTATAACATTTGAAAAATTGCAACCAAGTGAAATTTTGGAAATTTAGCTATCAAGCTTTTCAATTTGCCACATTATATTGATTGACACAATTGATGGATTAACTTCTCACTTATTTTTTAAACATCTAAATTTGCAAACATCAAAAATAGCAACTAAAAGTAGCTCAAGTGTTATTGTATTAAAGTGTTACAATATATACAAAACATACAACAATGTCATCTGAAAACAACAAAATCCTATAGCGATAACAATGTTGACCCCCCTAAAATAAAATCCAAGAGTCGCCATTCAATGTAATATAATTGAATGACATGCAAAAAGGCCAAAATCCAAACAAAAGCGCAGAAAAAAATACAGCATCACATTCATTTTAAAATACACACTTGATAGTTTATCATAGTAATTAAAAATTTTCCAAGAGTGAAACTCTAAACATCACAAAAGTACCCAATCAATAAAGTTGCAAACTGGGATGAACAATATAGGGATGAATAGTAAAGTTGCAAAGTAAACACACTCTAAACATCACATAATATTATCATCACTTTGCATCCACCCTAACCATTTTCCACCGTGCAAATCAAACCACCAATCTTGAGGCCAACTAAACCACTTTCTTGAATTACATAAATGTAAAATCAAACACATATCATCATATAAGTATCTCTCGAAACTACAAACAAAATTCAACAAAACAAGCCTATCATGCAAATGCAATAATTATAGGAGTGTGCTCTGATGGTGTGAGTAACCATCGTACAACACTAAGAGTGAGCAGCTTTAAATCCTATTACTTTTCCAACCAGAATAGAAAACACACTCAATTACTTCTTAATTTTTTAACGGATACCATGCCCTCAAGATAATCATTAGGCTGTTTCATCCCCAATTCAAGCAATGAACGCCTCCATCATTTCATTAAAGCAAATGATGGACAAGATTTGATTCATTGGCCAATGACACACACAACATATATATATATATATATATATATATATATATATATATATATATATATATATATATATATATATATATATACTGAAAAGCATAAAATAAGAAGGCTAATTGATGAAAAAATCAATAATCAATTAAATGTTTCTCATTGGGTCCCCAAATTGCTACCAAAATGAAAAGATAATATATACAATGATAAATAACAATTACAAACCCCAAGAAGCGAAAGGAACAAAACATGCACACATAACTAACATTTTTGCCGTTTTCAGCTTTAGGTAAGTTATATTGTGAGCTGCTCTACAACTAAGGAAAAAAAAAAATATATAAATTCTATTCTCCAAAGTTCCTACTAACAAACTTGTAATCAAATGTACACAAATCTAATCATTCTAGAGAGGAGATTAAAAATAAGAAAATGGGAAGGAGGATGTACCAATCTAGGAATTTTAGGGAAGGCGAATCAGAAAATTAGGAGAGAGACACATACCTAGCCAAGCATTGTAGAGGCTCCGATAAATGATTTGCTACAAAGGACTTGGTTCTGCCATTGATCCGCATAAACTTCGTCATCAAACTCTTTTACAGAAAGTATCAAATTACTTCTTCTTGCTTATCAACAATACCACACATTTGTTTCTCACAAAAATAAAAAAAATAAAAAAACAAATTACTCTATTACAACCCACTTTACTGTAGCTAACAACATACAAAAACACAAGAAAGTTTGGCTTCAAATGAATACCAATCCAGACATTTGTCAAATTGCAATCAAAACTCCAAGTGCAGAAAAACTTCCTAATACATCAATAAATACAATACGCCTTATGGGTTTTCTCCAAAATATCAATTTCTTGACAACAAACACATTGACAGCCAGTATTCTCCCCAAGCAATGATCCAGAAATAGATGCACAGCCACCAAGATTCTCCCCAATTAGTAGAACATTTTGCATGCTTATTCCAAACACCTATACACATGAAGAATAAGCACACAAGGACAATCCGGCTCAATGGCCTTTTCGTGTCCACCATTGCAGTTAGGTCTAAAAAAAAAGGCTACTTTAGAAGAAAAGTGAAACGTAACTATGCAGTCACCTATTGGCAGGAAGCATAAGCATACACTAAGGCATTTAATGATCTTTTCGTTTCCGCCCATATGCCCTGACAGGTCTAATCTTACCTGTTTCATCAGACACAACAGCATAATTAAATTAACATAATCAATCAAATGCACAGTAGAAGTAGCTCAAGAAGATGGGAAGTGTAGACGAAGTACATACCATCACCGGTCCCGCAATCGGGAGCATGCGCACGCGGGCGTCGCGATCTCCGCAAAGCCTCCACCGGCTCAATGTCCTCAGCCGGTATCTGCTCAATCTGTACAGCCTCTCCGTGGGGGGTTTGAGATGGAGCTGACATGGTGGGGTCCACATGCAGTAGAGGTGGGGTGGGCATGCCTGGTGTGGGGACAAATATGCATCCACCATCATGAGCAGATCCACTGAAAACTGGGGGCGACATACGAGGAGGGCCCTCATAGTCCGTGCTAGCACCATGGGATGTAGTGTGGGCTGGAACAGTGCCCTGATGATCGACGCTATGGGATGGCCCAGCACCATCGCCAGACGTGCATCGCGGTGTCCTGCCGTCGTCATCAGACAGTACCCAATCAGTGCCAAGCCATTCCTCTTCTGCACCCGACTCATTCCCTTCCTCGTAGATGGGAGCCGACTCGGTCGTACGGCTGCGACCAGCTTGACCACCTCCACGATGTCCACCCCCACGAGACCCACCACGTTGCCCACCACGAACTGGGGCCTGTGTACCAATGTCAACTGCTTCTGCAAGCGCATTCGCCAATTTAAGTCGGCCTAGCTCCTCCACAAGCTCTAGTGTAAATGTAAGGTCAGTGTGCATGTCAGAACCTTCATCGCACCTCTGTATAGACCTAATCATCGTCCGAACCTACAAAACAAGGGCGTCATAAAAGCAAGAACGCAAGTATGATACAAAACTTGGATAAATCTGTTCCAAAATCAAAAGAAAAAGTAGCAAACATAGCTAATGAAATCCTTATATTACTTATAATTATGAAGCATCTTTAAAAAGACAGTGTATAAAATAGGGGTTGGCCCCCCCTGTGCAAAAATTTATAGTTCCAACCCAACACTCAGGAATTTCAAGTTTCCTGTTATGTTTATCGCTATGCAATCTAAACATTGCGATAATACTTCTAAAAAACACGTATAGTTGGTTGTACATAAGTTCAATCTTAGCATAAGTGAAAATATCAAAATTTCACTTCTGTATCTAGGCTTCACCAGATTTACAACTCCATTAATATCACATTGCAATCAGGACACATATTTTGAAGTTATTATTTCCTAACGTACACGCCCAAATCAAATGAATTGAAAATATCAAATGTCAGCTTCAAGTTTCAATTAAGGGAAGTACCAAAAACTTAGAACATATATCATACTTGAATCTAGTATAAATGCACATCTCCTTGCTGCATACTTGCAAGATTTTAAATGACCTTTAAGCTGTTCGGAATTGCATTCTACCAACAGTTTAGTAAGGGACTTCCCAATCCTAGAGGTAATATCTATCAAGGAATATGTAATACAGTAATCAGTCTTGGAGGAAAGGCTATCTAAACTATCATGAAATGTGAATTTATCACTACTACACTGAGTTGCACCGTCCATTTGAAAGTACAAGCCAACCAAAAACAAAAAAAATTAAACAAAAAATAAAATAAAATACAATAAAACCCAACCCAACCCACCCTTTTTAAAAGTTGAATGTAATTATATGAACAAAGGTGTGGTCATCATTAGTCATTGCCCATTAACCATTCCTCACGCAAACAAATTGGATCAAGACAAATTCAGTTTGTTATGAACAACTAAATCATGCAGTATTTTGACTTTAAAACATAATGACAGACTCATGCAGTATTTTTTGACTTTAAAACAAAATGACAGAGAAACTTATAGAGATGTAACAACGATAATTATTGTGGACTTTTGCATGCATGATAAAGCTGCTGAGGATATTTAATCGAACAATAGTTTCATCCATAAAATAGGAATTGTTGCCTCACCATGAGTTCCCAATACGCAGACTCTGGTGTTATGTACCGCCTTGTGTGGCGATTGTACCACATCATGTACTCAACGAGATACGTATCATCACCGTCTAGGAGATCGGACCCGCGAACTACATTCACTCGGTTGGCCCATTGCCGAATAAAGGGATCATGTTCTACCTCCCAGTTCTTCTCCCATTTACCCTGAAGGGATATCTTGTGAAGGGTAGGCGACGTATCCACGACAGTTGGAACTGGTTGCTTCATCCCAAACTGACGGAGGACTCGCTCAGGATGATGCCACTCCACTATCCAAAAGAATATCAACGGCACCTCGGCCCTCCAAATATGCTGCCCGGCAGTGCAATACGCAGGTAGGGAGCCCAGCGTATGCGTGTACGGCTCCCATACAATCTGCATAAAAGCATAATGTTTGTGATAGTGAGACATCATACTAATTTAACATTATGTTTGTGATATGTAATATGCAAAGCATGGAATTTCTTGCTTCTAGTCGTACACAAAATCTTCAGGGATTATTGGGCAGAAAGTAAAAGAACAACAAAATTGACCTGCAAAAAATATTAAATGATCTAGGTTGTTCGTGTCCACCATTTTCAGCCCCATGTTCATATGCTGGACAGGGTTCAAAGCTAACTGACACCATCAAATACTAGGGTTTTCAATCTGAACCAAACTTAGAGGAGGGTACTAGAGCATCCTTATGCCTGTAAGATGAATCCAAGTTGATGATTTCGCAAAATCTTTTTATCGTAATAGAAATATTGTGCTACATTAATTGCATTAGTCATTAACAATGTTTCAATGAATGAGAACAAAATGACTATTAATCATTGTCACACTAAAGTAACTGTACTTAATTTGCTCTTGAAGTTGTAAAAAATATGGAGGGAAGACATATATAAGGTCTACTGAAGACATTGCATTTCAAGTAGCACTTTATATTGCAAGAAATGGAAGCTATGTAAATTATTACATGGTCTAATCCTCATCAAATACTGTTATTATATTTCTATGTAAATATATATTTCTTATAAATTTTAGTGTTGGAAATTACGTAAGCCTTTTAGTTATCTCAAACTAATCATGTCAATGTCTAAAATTACATTCCTCTTGAAGAATATGGTGAGTAGCATATTTTGCACGCTTCTAATAATTATATGAATAAAGTACTCATTAATAATCCATAGCTTTTAATAATTTTAGGACTATTAAGGCAGCTAAAGTGGGGACAACTTAAGGAGTTGCATGCTGCAATTAAATTGTGCTCTCCAACTTTGGTGCTGCAAGGAGCACGAACTAACTTTTCATTTAGGTCAACAACAAGAGGTAATGTGTCAAGCGTCTTTATGTTTTCTCATATATCACTGATTAACAATTATTTGTTTCTTTAAACTTAGGCCATTGCTTTCCAAGAAGACAATCGAGGCTGTGCATATTCAAAATATACCACTTGAATACGTAAATCGAAGTCAAACAGTATTCTACTAGACTATAAAAATATAACCTTCAATTCAGCAAAGGTAATTTATAACTTACAATGTAACAATGTTTTTTGCATCACAATAACAATGTTTGTAATCCTGGATACCCCTATGTTAGAAGAAGAAATACTAAATTGTCTACTTATTAGGCAGAGCAATAACTATGGTTTTAAGCTCATAACATTTTATTAATTAATTACAAACTGTACAAGCTTAATTACAAACCGTACAAGCTTAAATTTTATTTGTTTAATCAAATTTGTAGCATATATTGAGACTATATGCAAAAACAACCGACTAAAGTAGAGCGTGATAGTAAGAACAAGCAATTGTACATATGAAACTTCTAGCCAAGAGAGTTCGATCGTACCTATGAAACTTATATCTATGCCCAAATGGAGCTCACACACTAAAACCACCTGCAGCACCAGTGGCACCAATGAATTGTGAAGAGCTTAGATTGACATTGACTACCTATGAAAACACCATCAACTAGAACATCCCAAACGGATGTTTAGATAACATAAAAGTTTATATTAACCTTAGATGGTCACTTAATACTAAATATTGCTATGTTCTCTCACAGGGGTAGTTCAATGCATAAACTCCAAACATTAGTAAGTTTTTGAAGGCAAAGCAACAATTGAGACTATCTTGGGTGCTCACTCTGGCATCCTAAACAACCCCAAATCTCATTTATGCTTATAACCTATACCCTGGACTCTCGAGTTCCTAGTGGGGGGGGCACTAATGGCTTCGTATTTTGGAAATTTCACAGTGTGGACCCAAGCTATGGCAATGGCTTAGCGTATGGTCACTCTATGACATTCAAGGCAGAGTAAGTCCATCCTTTAGTTTGCTTAATTTCAAATTTCAATGAAAGCCAGAGAAGTGATCATGTGTTTTACGGGCCAATGATCAATAATGTCATCATTCCCTCTGTTTCTGTACTTAGGCCAAAAATGCAAATTGGGGTTGTATATTTCTGCTCTCATGTCATGATTACACAATAATTAGATAAAATTTTCATAGTTTAACATTTGCAGCTTTACCAACGTTCTAAATGTAAAGAATTTTATCATTTTATGAGATTTAACAGCCAACTATATTACAACAGTGAAGAGAAGCTCTAACTCAACAAATGTAATTCAACGAAAATCTGGAATATAATTGTGGTAATATCTAAGTCAACCACCAAAACTATAGCGAATCCAGAAGGTGTGAAATATTAATAAGCTTCAACAGTTCTAAACAAAATTTGTATTTTAAAGCTTTAATATTGAAGTATAACGACTATCAAAGATTCAAACTCTCTCTAAAAGAATTATGAGCAGAAGTCTGGGCTAACCTGTTGAGCAAGACTCCAAAACGCATGTAAACAAGCAGAAAGTGCAAAAAGAACGAAGAAGACAGTGAAGCAGAATTCACGCAAGGATTAGGGAAAGAAAAAAATTTGGACCATTTCTCGATTTACGCGTGTCATCCTTGCGCAGGGGCCATGCGTTTTGAAAATATCATTTGTATTCTAATATGCCTTGATTCCCTTGTTCTGAAAAGACCCATATTTGTCAAGTTTATAGTAGGAAATTTGTTGTTTAGAATTTAATTGATATCTTCTGTGTTTACAATCATTCGCCTTATATAAAGTCTTAAGAAATATTGTTTTGAAATTTTTTAGTTTATTTTCATAGCAGGCTAAAAGTTCTATTTTCTCGTGTTAAATAGGTTGAAACGGTGTATAATGACATAATCAGAAAATGAACACAAACTTTTGATTCAGTTAGTAGCTGGAAAGAATTTAAAGATGTCATCCTCAGTTTTGAAGATGCATCATTAAAATCAAATGAATTACTTGAGCACACAAATACAACCAAAGACAAATCTGATTATCTTTGGTATACTCTTAGGTAAATTCATTTCTCATTGAATTATAACCAATTACATAATCCAATATGTGCATCTTCTCTTCATTGCATCAGATTAATGACATTTGTAACAATTGGTGGAGTTTTTGTTTTTTGGTTGCAACACAAGTTTGAACTCACTGTCTTGCACATGCTTCAAACATCTTGGAAAAGGGACAATTTATTATGTTTTTTTTTTTTCGGTGTAAATCACAAACGTTTCCGTACATAATGAAGAATATAGCCAAATTCTACTTTATATATATATGACTAAATTTATATATAACCCATTGATTTAACCCAACTTAACCTGAGTCATGTGAGTTGGGTTGCATTGGAAAAAACCCTTCAATCCAACCCAATTTGGTAAAAACCCTTTGATTTAACATTCAAGAATTTTTTACTTTATGTTTGGTCGTATTCATGCAGGTGCTACAAATGGAAGTTCTAATGTGAAGTACTTCACGATGGACATTCCAATTGAGTTAAATGATGGGATGGAAATCCAAGTATCCAACAAAATGATGGGATGGTATTATGAAATCAACTCATTCGTACAACAATCCAAGAATTCAAAATAAAATAAAAATAAAAACGTGGTCATGCAATTGAGGGAAACGAAAATAGAAGCATGTGCGGTGCATTTGGGGGAAATGTGCTCGGCCCGTAGTCATAAGAATTGAGGGAAACGTGGTCATAAGAATTCAAACTAAATTAACCGAATACCTGCTCGGCCCGTAGTGTAGCCAGTGACGCTCGGTACGCAGCAAGGACGTGTGTGGCATGCTCTGCGGTGCATTTTGGCCCGCTCCACCTACCAAACATGGGGTGTCGACAAATGCTCATTACTGAACCTTACATTTAACCTTACATTTAACAAACTTTGCTTTTATATTTCACATCCATATACTAAGCATTGATAAGTTTCTTTTGTTTCTTAGTTTGGCATTTTTTTAATTATATGAAAGAGACAAATAACGAGAACTCAATGAACGTACCTAATGGCAAGGGGCCCTGAGTGCACTGGCGGTAGAGGCGGCCTCACAACAGGGCATAATTGTGGGAACCTTGAATAGGCCCATAGCTGCACCAACAAGACTGCTCCTCCAATCTGCATCGCATCCTTCTTCGATGCACCACAAAGTTGCCTATACAGCCAGGCCAATGCTGCACTACCCCAGCTATACCGTCTCGCATTGCTGACTGGGTTGAGCAACTGCAGAGGCACCAGTGAGACCCGGTCCGCAGACTTGTCCATGAACAAGAGGGCCCCCATCCGTACAAGTACGTGGTAGCGGGCATGTTGCTGCACGACTTCGTCAGCAGCATCCGCAGCTAAGGGATCGGCAAACTGTGCATCAAGCCAGGTGTATCTTATCCTCCCCCCAGCAAGGGTAGACTTGTTTGAGTTTGGTATCGGGGGTGGAGGTTTATGGCCCAACAACTGTTCGCACAGCTGACTCCATTGGTAGTCTGTCTTCCCAGTGACAGGCAACCCATCCACCGGAAGCCCCAGAATCACCTCCATATCTTGCAAGGTGATACCCATTTCTCCATGGGGTAAGTGGAACGTGTGCGTCTCCGGACGCCACCGCTCAACCAACGCCGTGATCAAGGCGTGGTCGACCTCCATATCAGGAACCTTGAATAAACCAGTCAACCCTGCTGCATCTATGTGTTGCATGATACGTGGATCTAGCCCACCCTGTGGCAATACACATTTACGGCGTCGAACCTTTATCATGCCAGGCACGTCCTGCACACGGACGAGTATTGTGTTAGGAGATTAAACACAAGGTAATTATAAAACAAACATGTATTAATAATACTACTACATACCTCGTCAGCGGCGCACCTCCAAAGCGGACTTGACCGATGATTCGGCTGCTGGCCCAACTGGGTATCCACATCGGGTCCAGGCCGCACTCTATCTAGTGCCTGCATATCTGACATGGCAGCAAATACATTGTTAGCAATTTTCTAACAAGTAAACCACAATTAATATAAAATAAAAGCATAGATTCAGTAAGACATTGGACTGATATGCACAACAAAAGTAGTGTCAATCCCAAGAAATAATGAAATTTATAACAACCTAGATATACCAAAAACAATGAGTACTAAAACTTTTAAGGGATAGCAAAGAACTTAATCTCTTTGTTGCTGTACTAAACCCAGAGACACACTGAAACACCACCACTCGATTTGCCAAAACCCCTCATCAAAACCCCAAGCACATATAAAATCATTAATGAGAAAATCATCATTGCAGCATATAAAAGACAACAAAATTCTCATCTTCATTAGTAAATTTACTACTTCTTAAGTTTCAACAAAATAATCAAAATCCCACACAAAACGCAACCTAACATTAACCAACATCAGAAAATATTTCAGAGGGAGAGGACCGTACCTGTAATCAGCGGCGGCGGGAACCAACGACGACTGATGAAGACTCGAGGAAGAGCGGGGAAGCCTGATCGCAGAGCGAGAGAGAGAGTGTGGAGAGAGAGTGATGGCAGAGAGCGAGGGAAAGAGAGTGTACAGGGAGAGCGAGTGACTGAATAGCGTTGTGAGACGTTAGGGTCCTATTGATTCAAACCGCTGAAAAAAACTCGATTTCCAGTTTCCCGAGTTATGAACGTCTCCACAAACTTTTTTTATTGGGAAAAATTAGAATCAGACTAACTCGGTCATATAAATATCGAGTTATTCATTAAAACTCGATTTCCTTTTTCCCGAGTTATGAACGTATAAACAAACATTTTTTTATTGGGAAAAATTCGAATGTCAGAATAACTCGGTCATACAAATATCGAGTTATTCATTATAACTCGATTTCTATATTGTCGAGTTACAAATAAGGGGCATTTCCCTATTTACTTTCAGAAGGAGGGCAAACGAATGTTTAATTCCCCAAAAAAGGGTATTTGCCCATTTTGTCCTCTTACCGTTCGATGGTAAACCCAAAAACAACCATCATCAATGGCAAAGTATCAAACCATCTTTAGCTTCATATGCATGTTGCAAACTATGGACAAATTTATGTTTAGGAGTCAACTTAAGTAGATTCTTATTCCGATGAAAAGAAAATCTCGCAGACCATATCATTTAATTCCATGGTCGTGACAAGAAATTGTAATCAATTTTTTTTTTTTTTTAATTATTATAACAAGTGAGAATTTTTTTTTTTTTTTTTTAACTTAGCTTCTAGACAAACCGGAGCAGTTCCTCCACAAGGCTTGTGACTGTTATTTTATTATTATTATTTTTTTTTGGGGGGTCTTGAAAAATACTTGTATGACTTTATTTATTTATTTATTTTATTTTATTTTATTTTTTTTGATGAACGAGAAGATTGCATTGCATCAAATGAATAGAGTACAAAGTTCAAGTAACAACACTTAATAGCAAAACTCGAACACCAATAAACTCTAAAATTAACTCATATACAAGGGAGACAATCACTTGGCCACAACAAGGGAAAGGAATTAAAGAACATCACAAAATTCCCCATACACATCACAAAATTCTAACTGATTAAAGAACATCTAAAGAAATTCCCCATACACATCACAAGATTCTGTTTTAGATAAAATTAGTGAAGGATATTTTCTTCAACATAAATTCTCCCTTGGTGAAACATTCCATTCCCTACAGCCAAATGTGATATACAACAGACCATAAGGCTAAGTGGAATACATTGGATCTAAGGCTCTTACCTTTGGCATGTCTTTCACCCCAAGCCATTGTCTCATCCTAACAAAAGTTAGGGTGCTTCACCATGCACCAACTCAAGAGAGTCCTACATAATCTCCTAGAAAAAGAGAAATCAAGGAAGAGGTGCATTTAGTATCTGCATTAAAGACCCAATTAAGCCTTCTTTCCTTGGTTGACAATCTATTCAACATGACCGGCCAACCAATGAAGGCCTGCTTGGGAATTACTTGTATACATTAACATTTACAGGATTTTTACAATAAATTGCAATAATTTTTGTTTTTTCTTCTTTTTTAATTTTTAACTTTCTACAGTATTGTGAATAGAGACACTATTTATTCATTTTAAAATAATAAAAATAAAAGGCTTTAACAATATAACATTCAGATTAAATTATGAATTGATATATATATATATATATATATATATATATTTTGAGGAACCAAATTATGAATTGATTAGGGTAAGGAAAGAGACATTTCATATTTCTTTCACACCACCCTCTCTTATGCCAGGGATCCTCCGAGGACTCATCTTATAGGAAGAGTAATGTACATCAAACTGATGAAAGCAACAATAAATGGTCTGAAAACAAGCTAGCCACCTGTAATGCAAGAAAAAAAAAAGGGATGGCCTCAGCCGCCATGACCTTATACACAAAGTTTGCATATATAGTTATTTACTCCATCATTTTACAGACTCCTTTAATCTCCTCAGCGAATAGAACCTCTTAGTACGAATGAATAATGCAATGGCCAAAAGAAACCCCAGAAGAGCCAAGGATGCCATGATTAAAAGAGATAACATAAAGCAACGAGTGCCAAAGCATGAGTGATCATCACCACCTGCTTCCTTATCGTAAATATAGCCTATAAGTTTGACAGAGAAAATATAAAATCCAACAGGAGATGCTAGGGTAATAGCGCTGAAAATAGTACCCATATGCCTAACACCAAATATATCCGAAGTAATTGTGGGAATTAATGACCACAGAGAACCATCACAAATGCCTATTAGGATAGAACCCACATATAATATTCTAGGAAATCCAGAAGCAATAACGATGAGGCCAATAATCATTGTTGCTAGAGTAATAGCCATCAACAATGGTCTTGCCCAGCCTCTTCTGTGTAGTAAATAATCTGATAAATAACCAGCTCCAACACCGCCAAGACAATCCCATATACTCCATAAAGAGACCAAATTATTCACCTCCACACTAGTGTAATTGAGAGATTGTCCCATTTGGCTCAAGTTGTTTATCACAGCCATTGTAGAGCCCATTCCACATATCACCGCAATAAATAACAACCAAAAGTTTACAGTACACATGGCTTGCAAAAGATTCATGCCTTCTTCATCAAACAGAACTTTGTCATCTAGAGCACCACTAGGCAGTTCATGGTATGCCATATCCTCGGGTACAGAAGAGTCAGAGGAGGATCGCAGTAACTCAGGGTGTCCTCTTAATGGATTACTGTCAAAGGAAAGCGTTTCTAGAACTCTCTTGGAGTCCTCATTCTGGGCTCTGATTGCAATTCCAAGAGGTGATGCGAGTAGAAGCAAGAGAAGTATGAAGGTGACTCTGTGTGCCCATAATGGTAAACTGAAGATATTTTCCAAAATTATTATAATCATGAGATAACCAGCAATGATCAGAGCAACAGCAAAGAAACCATTCAAGTGCTTCTTGTCATCACCTGTGTTTGTTTTATAAATTTTTACCAAGAGCATAAGCACAAGGGAGATGAGTGTAGGCAACAGAGCAAGCATTAGAAGGAATTTACTCGGCTCGCCCTCGTAGAATGTGTTATATGCACGGATTAGTATTGCTCCACTAATACCAGAAAATCCCTGGGAAAGAAAATAATATCACAGGTATAGCATATATACATAGCTCAAGCAAGAGGGTTTGTATATATATATATTAAAAAGCCATACTTATTTTTGTTCTTAAAAGAAGTCATATTTTTGCCTAGTTTAAGCAATCATATTATTAGGTTGCTAATGAGTATAATAGTATATATTATTGACAAGAATCTTTTTTTTTTTTTACCTTTATGCTTCAATCAAACGGGAGGTCATAAATAAATAAATATATTGGAAATTTCTTAGTTATAGTGTATTAGCAATGTAAAAACCTAAAATACGTGCAATGTGGTTCGTATTTGCACAAAAAAAATAAAAAAATAAATAATATTATACACGTGTCTACAATAAAAGCTTACATCGATAGTCCAGTATAAACCACTCTCTTTCTGTCTATAATGTTATTGATGTGATGCAAATCATATTAATTGCGAGGCGTAAATGCACTTTTAGTCTCTACATTTTGACGTTTTTCCATTTTAGTCCCTACATTTTATTTTTTCCACTTTTAGTCCCTAAACCAATTAACGCCCCTTCATTTCAGTCCTTGAAGCTAACTTCCGTCACTAATCTAACGGGAACACTAATGGATGAATAAAATAATAATAAAATTTAAAAAGAAAAGAAAAGGTTTTCAATTAATTTTGTTTCTCTTTTTTTTGGGAAGAACATGAAGAACATGTTCATGTTCTTTGTGTTCTTCCCTATAATCAATCTTCAGCAACAACTTCAAACCCAGAATCAAAGAGCAAACCCAGCAATGACCTCCATATTCCCTAATTGGTCATTTTTTTATTTAAATTAAATGAAGCTCTTTCTTATCAAACCCAGCAACAACATCAAACCCACAGCACAACAGCCACCACCACCACCACCACCACCTAAAATCCAACAACACCACCACCGCCACCACTGCCAAATCCATACCCACAAACCCAAACCCACCAAAACCGAAACCCACACAACCCACTCACCGAATCCCACAACCCAACCACCGATTCCCACAACCCAATCATCGATTTCCATAACCCAACCACCAATTCATCGATTCCATAGCCCAGCAACCATCATGACCCACACCTTAACCTCGACTACAAATGCCGATCTCCACCACAGACGCTGATCTCCACAAACAAACACCCTCCACCACGCCAATCCCCACAAACCCACACCCTCCACATCGATTTGAGCAAACCCAAACCTACCAAAACCGAAACCCACACAACCCACTCACCGAATCCCACAACCCAACCACCGATTCCCACAACCCAGTCACCGATTTCCATAACCCAACCACCAATTCATCGATTCCACAGCCCAGCAACCATCGTGACCCACACCTCAACCTCGACCACAAACGCCGATCTCCACCACAGACGCTGATCTCCACAAACAAACACCCTCCATCATGCCGATCCCCACAAACCCACACCCTCCACGCCAATCTGAGAGAGATGGGTTGAGACAGAGAAAGGAGAGAACAAACCCACCCATCACCGGCTCTCCCTTCACCGTTGCCACCCATCACTAGCTCCATGTCATCGATGCCACCACCAGTTCTCAAGTTCTCTTGGCGCCACTGTCAATCTTGTTCCTTCTTCAATATTATTTAGCTGGGTTTCTAGAGGTTGGGTTGTAGTGGGACTTGCTTTTAGTGGGTCGGAGGTGGTGGATCTAGTGATCAAGATTATACAGTTTTTGGTTGATGGATTTTGGGTCTCAGTTGTTTGATCTGGTGGCTTGACAGACAGCGTGGGTGGGGTTGTTTTTCATGGGTCTTAATCTTTCTTTTTAGTGGCAGATTTCAATTGTGATACGTTATTCCCTACATTTATTCTGGGCAAAGATCCAGAAGAATGGATCTAGGCTTTCAAAAAGATGAAGATGTGTTTGAACATGATTTTTTATTTCTGTTTTTATTTTTTTATTTAGTTAAAATTAATAAATTAATTTTTTAAATTTATATGTTGAATTATCAGTGCTACAATAAATTTTTAATATTATTTTATTCATCCATTACTAGTTTCCGTTAGATTAGTGACGGAAGTTAGCTTCAAGGACTGAAATGAAGGGACGTTAATTGGTTTAGGGACTAAAAATGGAAAAAATAAAATGTAGGGACTAAAATGAAAAAACGTCAAAATGTAGGGACTAAAAGTGCATTTACGCCTAATTGCGACTCAAATTTATTGGTCATATGTTTACTCAATTTATATATTTATTTTATAAAAATATCATATATGAAATGTACCTTCATGATGCCCACAATGGTCCCACTATAATCGGGGAAGTTTTGCACACCTGAAACTGTATTGGCTGTGTTAAAGAACGGCATAGATTGACTTGACAAGTACATGAAGAGACACATCAAAGGCACCGGAGGCCGTTTGATTAATCCCATGACAGAAGCCCATGTTAGAAAATAGCCCAAGAAATTCTGGGTTGCTCCGGCCAGGAGAACCACCCATGGCCCACCGAAACCAGAGTGATTACTACCGTTTGTTACGGCGGAGTAGAGGAGCCCAGCTAGGACACCACCGATTGATCCAATGTCTCTGAAAACGGCCATAGTTTCGAGCGTTGATTGGTCGTAGCCTTGGCTTGATTTCAGAACAGAGGAGTAGACGCTGAAGGTGTATACACCGCAGCTACACTGAATCCACATGCTTGCCACCGTCGCCATCCATTTGTTACTCACCCTCTCCATCATCCCTGCAACTTTTTCTATGGTTTTTTCTTGCCTTTAACTCTAAGGCTATTATTAGTTGTTGTTGTTGTTGTTGTTATTAGTTGTTGTTGTTGTTGTTGTTGTTTTTTTTTTTTTTTTTTTTTTTTTTTTTTTTTTTTTTAAAGATAGGATAGAATTCAACTTACTGATGATTATATTCTATTATCAAGGGAATTCAACTTTTTTCTTTTTTTTTTTTGAAATGTTAATTTAGATACTAATGCTGTTATGTTTTAAAGGCAAAAATGGCAATATATCACTGTTTGGAAAAATATTTATGGATTTATTACTACAATTTACTTCTTTTTTGAAACTCAATTTTATAAAAATTTAGTTTTCAATGGTACTCGAGTTTATGGAATTCGAGCACTATGAAAAAAATTCAAAATTTTTTGATGGTTAGGAGTTCATGGAACTCGAGTTCCATGAACTCGAGTTACATCAAAATATTTCAAAAATTTTTCATAGTATTCGAGTTTATGGAACTCAAGTACCATGAAAAACTCAATTTTTTTAAAATCAAGTTTCAAAAAAGTGATAAATTGTTAAATATTTTACAAACAATGATAAATTGCATTATATTTTTAGAAAAAGTGGTATTTGACCATTTTGGCCCTGTTTTAAAAGTTTTGAAAGACTAGTAACGACTATTTCTAAGAGATAAAAATACAATTTACTCTTCTAAAAAGCTTTTCCTTTTTTATATTTTTTGAAGAAGATAATAACCTTTTAAAAAAGCTAGACAGTGAAAGGAAAGTAATAATAGAAGGGAGTACCCAGAGAATATCGAAGCACCTACCTTAAAGATGCCCACAATGGTCCTACTTGATTTGAGGAAAGTTTTGGACAGTAACCAAATTGGCTGTGGGCCTGTGGCAAAGAAAACAGTAGCATGGTTAGACAAGAATATAAACCAACACATCAACGCCATCGGTTGTCGTTGGATCAATCCCACCACACAAGTCCACATCATAAAATACCCAAAGGAATTCTGGATCGCACCTGCCACGGGTATTACCCATGGCCCACCACCCCAGTAGCGGTTATTGTTGACTGTTAAGGCGGAGTAGAGGAGCCCAGCTAGGACCCCGGCAATGCTTGACTGGTGCAATAGGACCTAACCTATTTGCTAATTACTAAACAAGCCCAACTTGTGGGGTTGAGCGGAAGTACTATAAAGGTTTAGCCAGACGACAATGGCTAGAATTTTTGCGTAATATAAGAGTAAAGGCTTATGATTTTGCATGCCTTTATTAGAATGATGCTTGAGTATTTATAGGGTTTCCTAAAAAATTGGACTTAAATTAATTATTTAATTACTTTTTTAATAAATTATTATAATTTACACAATATGCCTAAAAACAATTAAAATAAAGTAATAAGATAAACTTATATATACATGGTGAGTCGAGTTGAACCATTTGAGTTAAAAACTATTAACCCACTCCCAATTCAAATTTAATACACAAAATAAAATTCTAATGCAACTCACCAGCCCACAAAAACCAACCGGTAATGTTGGGTTAATTAAGTTGCTTTGTCAAGACGATGGGTTGGATGCACACACCTGTTTGTGGCCTACAAAGAGGCAATGACTTACACATAAATGAGGTATTATTGGGTACACATGAGTTAAAAATTATGAACCCAAACCCAATTCAACTCAAGACTCAAAACAAAATTTCAACCTACGAAAACCAACTAGAGACATTGGGTTGGGTTGCTTTGTCAACCTTCAGGTTGATAGGTTAGATGCACATACCTATTATGGTCCACAAAGACACAATGACTCATGCATAAAAGAAGGATTGTTGGATATACACATGTAAATAAAAATTTCACACAAAAAAGGTAAAGAAATTGCAGAATTAATTTAACATAATTGCCCAAAGCCACATGCTTAAGGTTTTGGGTTACACGATGTACCTTACATGTATCATATTAACTTCTCAGTTGAAGTCTTCCCACAATATTTTGTCCAAATGGGTCATTCATAGTTTGAATAGCTTGCATTCCAATATAGGGTGTTATGAGGTAGATTTATTATTTAAGAGATAAAAATTAATATTATAATAGGAAAAATCACATAAAAAATAGGGATAATTACAGCAAACCCACCTGAGGTTTGGCCCGTTTACACTTTACCTATCCGTGGTTTAAAACTTATCACTTTGCCCACCTGAGGTGCCTTCCGTTAGAGATCTGTTACCCACCTCTCCCTTTACCGTTAGAAAAACACATTTTTAGAGAAAAACAAACATAACAAAGATCAAAAAGTTAGGGATTTTTTTTGCTTAAGAACTTCTTTTAGAACAAAACACAAACAACAGTATTGCTATTCTCTTGTCCATTGGTTATTCAAACATGTATTCAATCCTTCACCCTTGCATGGAGCTTTGCACCCACCTTTCCTCCCGTAATTTCCACACTACCCTCGTCATTCCCTCCATCTCCGGCACCACCACCACTCATATTTCCTCTTCCTTCTCTCAAAACCCACTAGCCATGTTCGGGTACTTGTTGATCGCAGACGAGACCAGAGAGTGCAGCATTTCTTCGGGTTCGGTCGGAGGCGAGAGCCGAGAGAGGAGCTCTTGGCTCTCGTCCTGTTCAATAAAGGGACAATGGTCAGAACTCGCTGCTCCTCGGCCTCGGTCCACGGCACGGACTCGAGATAAGTGACGCACGATTTGACGAGATCTTCGAAGAGGAGTTTGAGGGCGATTGGGAGGAGATCGAGAGCCGTGGAGACGGAATCGATTGAGTTGGAGAGATCGGGAGTGTAGAGGAGTTGGAGGACGGTTCTGTAAGATTGGAGTGAGGTAGGGGTCGGTGGGATACCTAGATTGAGTTTTAACGGTTTTTGGGTTTGGTTTTGGGATTGGGATTGGGATTGGGATTGGGTTAAGGTTTGGGTTTGCCAGCGGTCGGATAAGAGGGCGGAGAAGTATTTGGAGCGGTGGAGGACATGGGAATGGAGGTAGATCTGAGTCTGGATGCCTTCGTATATGCTGTTTTCATTGGTGTTGGTGGAGGTGGAGGTGGAGGTGGAGGTGGGAATGGTGGTGGGGGAGGAGTCGAAGGGGGAGAGTTCGAAGAAGAGGCGGATGGCGACGTCGCCGGAGTTGCGGTCGTTGAAGAAGGGTTTTGTGGTCGTTGAAGAAGGGTCCAGCTCTAGGTCCTCCACGTGGCGGCCCACTTGGAGGCGGAGGTGGTGGTGGTTCGCCTAAACCGGGTGATCGGCCACCGTGGCGGTTTGCCAGCGGTCGGATAAGAGGGCGGAGAAGTATTTGGAGCGGTGGAGGACATGGGAGTGGAGGTAGATCTGAGTCTGGATGCCTTCGTATATGCTGTTTTCATTGGTGTTGGTGGAGGTGGAGGTGGAGGTGGAGGTGGGAATGGTGGTGGGGGAGGAGTCGAAGGGGGAGAGTTCAAAGAAGAGGCGGATGGCGACGTCGCCGGAGTTGCGGTCGTTGAAGAAGGGTTTTGTGGTCGTTGAAGAAGGGTCCAGCTCTAGGTCCTCCACGTGGCGGCCCACCTGGAGGCGGAGGTGGTGGCGGTTCGCCTAAACCGGGTGATCGGCCACCGTGGGTTCCAGAAGTTGAAGGCACGATCGCGTTGATGTTCAACTTCTTTTCTTTTATTACTCTCCTAAGACTCCGACTCCAAGAACTCTCTTTATCTCTCTCTTTTGTCATAACAAATGATAGATTTAGAGTTTAGAGATTACAACACTCACAGATCTCTCTCTCTCCTTTTCTTCTTCCTTTGATTTGATTCATAAGAAAGAGAGAGAGTTTTGAGTTATGCAGTTTTAAGGCGAAGTTCTTAAGCAATAAAAAATCCTAATTTTTTGATCTTTGTTATGTTTGTTTTTCTCTAAAAATGTGTTTTTCTAACGGCAAAGGGAGAGGTGGGTAACAGATCTCTAACGGAAGGCACCTCAGGTGGGCAAAGTGATAAGTTTTAAACCACGGGTAGGTAAAGTGTAAACGGGCCAAACCTCAGGTGGGTTTGCTGTAATTATCCCTAAAAAATAATAAGATTGCTGAAATCAACTGAGACCTTAGGAAAAAAAAAAAACCAAACCAAACCAAAGCAAAACAAAACACACACACCCCTTCAACCATGTAAATATCCAGATAACATGCTAAGGAGCAAAAACGATGAATGCCTAAGTTATTAGCTTTTCTCTGTACACAAATTTGATATATTTCTTCTCATTATCTTAAATAATGCTTTAATCTTCTAATCACAACCAACTGATAGAACTGCCTGGTACGAAAGAACAATGCAATAGCAGCAAGACACCCCAAGAGAGCCAGAAAGGCCATGATTAGAAAAGATAGCAGAAAGCAGTGAGTACCATAGCAGGAATGATCTTCACCAGCAGCTTGCGTGTCATAAATGTACCCAATAACTCTCACAGAGAAAATATAAGATCCAACCGGACATGCTAAACCAATAGCATTGAAAATTGTACCCAAGTGCCTAACACCAAATATCTCTGAAGTAATCGTGGGCATTAGTGACCACAGTGAACCATAACAAATACTCACTAGTATCGAAACTATGTATAAAATTCCAGGCAAATTGGAAGCAAAAACAATGTGGCTAGTAGTCATTGCTGCTAGAGAAATAGCCATCAACAATGGCCTTGTCCAACCTCTTGTGTGTAGCAAATAATCTGATATATACCCAACTCCAATACGGCCAACAAAATTACATATACTCCATAAAGTGACCAAATTATTCACCTCCACAGCAGTGTAATTGAGAGATTTCCCTATTTGGCTGAAGTTATTTACTACAGCTACCCCAGAGCCCATTCCACATACCATGGCTATAAACAACAACCAGAAGTTTATGGTACGCAAGGCTTGCAAAAGATTCATGCCCTGATCTTCATAAGGCAGAATTTTGTCATCTAAAGCATCATGAACTTGACCTTCTCCATCAGGCAGTTCGTGATATTCTAGACTATCCTTAGCTTGGTTCTCCTTTGAATGATTACTTTTACTTGAAAACATTTGTGAAAATCTCATGGAGTCCTCCCTCTGGGCTTTGATTGCAATTCCAAGTGGTGATGCAAGTAGAAGCAACATAAAGATAAACGTAATAATGTGCGCCCATAATGGCAAACTAAAAATATTTTCCAAAATTAGTATGATCATGATATAACCAGCAATGATCAGAGCAACTATAGGGAAACCATTCAATCGCTTCACATCATCAACTGTATTTGCTTCATAGATTCTCACAAAAGACATAAGCACAATAGAGACGAATGTAGGCAATAGAGCAAGCATGAGAATGAAAGTGCTCGGCTTTCCCTTGCAGAATATGCTGTACGCTTGGACCATAATTGCTCCACTTATACCGAGAAAGCCCTTTCATCCAAAATTTTGATGTAATTGGCCGTGAGTGTATAGAAATAAAAAAATAGTGAATATATATAAAAATGATAAGCAATCACTCACAATTTACCGTATTAAAATTGTAATAAAAATTGTGCTTCTAAAGCAATTCATATTGAATTAATGAAAATTACTTACTTGGGTGCTCTATATTATATTTTTCAATTAAGATAAAACTCTTGGTATTTATGAATAAATGCAACTAGTATTGGCATTTACATTAGGCTCTACACATACATCTATATCCGTCTCTATACTACATCACTATTACAATTAAATACCATTTCCTTTCTACATGTTTGTTCATTCAAATTTGTAATCCCAAAATCCACAACCAAATACAATATATAAAAAAAATTTATTTAGTATTTTTGATGAGAAATAACTTAATAGAGGTATTGAGTTACTAGTTTGTTGAGCTTGATGAACTATCATTTTAATTAAAAAAAAAAAATTGAAATGTTAATTTATATGCTAATGCTGTTATGTTTTAAAAGTTTTGAAGACTAGTAAGCACTATTTCTAGCTAAGAGACAAAAATACAATTTACCCTTCTAAATAGCTTTTCATTTATTTTATTTATTTATTTTTGTTGTTGTGTAAGGAGATAATAACTTTTTAAAAGAGAAATTTTAGTGCCACAAAAACCGAGAAAGCCCTTTCATCCAAAATTTTGATGTAATTGGCCGTGAGTGTATAGAAAAAAAAAAATAGTGGGTATATGTAAAAATGATAAGCAATCACTCACAATTTACCGTATTAAAATTGTGATAAAAATTGTGCTTCTAAAGCAATTCATATTGAATTAATGAAAATTACTTACTTGGGTGCTCTATATTATATTTTTCAATTAAGATAGAACTCTTGGTATTTATGAATGTAAGGACGCGATTTGGAACGACCCGAAGCGATACTGGGTTCGAACGTAAAAAGGCCCAAACAATATCACTTATAGAGCGTGGGTTTGAAAGGCTAGGCCTTGATCGCAAGTCGGTGGTATTCCGGGGTGTTTATACATAAATAAATCGTGTTCATATGTAAATAAATCGTGCACGCTCTGGGAGTCTTTCTCCTGGAGGTGGGCTGGGAGGCTCTGGTTTTGGCCATTTTTCCCAGCCTCTATTATGGATTGCTTCCTTTTCCTTTTATACTAGCCTGTGTTCCTTATCCTTCGTCCACGTGTAAGGTCGACTTTTCGAGACTGATACTTGTCCCATTAGCCCATACTCAAAGTCGTTGGAGGTGGTTGTAAAAGCTAGGGAGTATAGCTCTGTCAGGTGCAGAGTATTGAATGGCAGTAAGAGCAGCTTTCCCTGGTCGTTACACTTTCCAGCGTACCCTTCTCTATTGACTTAGATATTTTAGATTTTTATTCCAAACTGTTCCTAGACTGCTTTTGCCCTTCCTCCCAAGGGGACCTCAGATATGCCGAGGACATAGTCATCCTCGGCTGTGTCCCAAGACTACTTCGTACTTATATTACCGTGCCTGGGCTATAACCTTCCTCGGCTCGGGTTTTAGGCCCCAACGAATAAATGGGCCAGGGCCACAGATTACTGGGCCCCACAATAGCCCCTCAAAATCCTGCTGTCCAACCTTTTGGTTGAAGAGGAGGGTTTTGGAAATGCCAAACCTTTATCACGGCTCGTTTAACTCTGTCTTTCATTAGTGCTGGCGTCCCTTCATCTACCCAGGAAACATACCGGGCTATGGGACATTCCTTTGAATTCATTCACAATGCGTTCCTGCCGTTTGATTGCCCAAAACGCGCCTTTAATAATTTCCCTTTACGAGACCGTTTAAATTCGACGGTTATCGAGGGTGTGGGGAAGTGGAACGGGCATATTCTCGTTTACCGCTTTCCCTGGAGATTCGGGCAGATTAAAGGCCTCCCGTTTCGTCCTTCATATAAGAATGAAAGCAGGAGGTTACCCCTCTTTCACAGAGATCTTTCAACATTTTTAGAGTCTAAAAACACTTAGCCTCTCCCAGAATTTCCCATATCCACTCATTTACCATTTGAATTATGATTCGTTCATGATAAGAGGGGGAATGAAGAGACCATACCCTTCTCAGAAATGCCACGTTCTTGTGAAGCTCAAACTGGCTCGGTCAGGGCAGGGATGGCAGAGACTCAAGATACTTCTTACCCTCCTTTCAGCCAAAATCCAAAGCAGGGGCTCGTCGCATCAACTTCTTGGCGCGGTTGAGCTGGGGTCACCCATTATCAGTACCAGCCGCTCTCTCATGAGCATAGCTAACATGGCACCAACGTGTTAGGAATTAGGAATGACACAGGGACAAAATATCCCTGTTTCTTCCTTTCTTCCTTCACTGGTGCCTCCTTTCGCCTCCCCTTCTTTTTCTTTCTCATCACCAGATCCATCCTGGTACTTTTACTTCTTCCTCTTCTTCTCCTCCTTCTCCTTATTCACCAAAGAATGTCCTCCTCTCAATATGGGTGCTACTGGGGCAGAATTTGGAGAGACTTCGGAGCAGAGTTTAAAAAGATTTCTGGTCATTTGTCTGTTTGTTTTTTGTTGTTGTTGTTGTTGTTGTTGTTTTTTTTTTTTTTTTTTTTTTTTTTTTTTTTTTTTAATTCGTTTTCCGTATAGGCTTGTTTAAGCCCTTTATTATACGCTGTAATACCTTTCTATATTAATAAAAGTCAATACTGTTTGATTTGATATATTCTAACTCTTCTTTCCGACATGATTACCCCGTGAATAGACGTATTACCACATTACCTTTTTTATTCCGGTATTCTAAACGGTGCTTAGGACCGAAATCCTTGGTAATAAAAAGACTTTACTTTGCACTTGTTAAAACTATCTTAACATAATAATGCTGATCTGAACAAATGATACTTAGGGCAGAGACCCCTACTAAGCAAAAAGGAAGAATATGTTACTATAAGCTTATTGAAGCTACCCGACTCAATAATACTGAATTGAACAACTGATACTTAGGGCTGAAATCCTTACTGAGAAGAAAGATGTTATCATAAACTTACGAGAACTATTTAGCATAATAATGCCGACCTAAGAAAACAACACTTACCCCAAAAATGGCCGAGATGACAGCTGAATGCTCGGTGCGGTGTAGGAGGTAATCATCCGAGGACATATAACCCAAAAATGTATAGCCCCTGCAGGTTGCTGAGTAATAAGGCATTTTGCCATCTTGCTAGTAACTCTTATAATCTTAACCCTTTCCGGTATTTGGACCTAGAACTGAACGATTTAGAATTCTTCTTGAGTAGTTGGTTTCCCTATAGGTTTGAGTCCGAGGACCATGCAATACCTTGGTTCTGTCCAAAACTTGATTTCGATAAGTAGTTGGTTTCCCCATAGGTTTGAGTCCAAGAACCATGCAATATCTTGGTTCTGTCCAAAACTTGATTTGGATAAGTAGTTGGTTTCCCCATAGGTTTGAGTCCGAGGACCATGCAATACCTTGATTCTGTCCAAAACTTGATTTGGATAAGTAGTTGGTTTCTCCATAGGTTTGAGTCCGAGGACCATGTAATACCTTGGTTCTGTCCAAAACTTGATTTTGATAAGTAGTTGGTTTCCCCATAGGTTTGAGTCCGAGGACCATGCAATACCTTGGTTCTGTCCAAAACTTGATTTCGATAAGTAGGGGAATTAACCTCTCGGTTATGGCACGAGACCTTGGTTTACGGGGAATTAGCTCCTCGGCCAAGCCCCTAGAACCATCCGTGCTACTGATGCTACGAAGCGCAGCCCCTACTAAAGAAACATAGCCCCTGGTGGAACTTTACGCTAAAACAATACAATACAACCGGCTGTTTAGAAGTGACAAGGGGATTGTTTCGACCAACCGCCTGTGCCAACGCACAAGCCTTCCCTACAGACGGCGCCAATTGTAAGGACGCGATTTGGAACGACCCGAAACGATACTGGGTTCGAACGTAAAAAGGCCCAAACAATATCACTTATAGAGCGTAGGTTTGAAAGGCTAGGCCTTGATCGCAAGTCGGTAGTATTCCGGGGTGTTCATACATAAATAAATCGTGTTCATACGTAAATAAATCGTGCACGCTCTGGGAGTCTTTCTCCTGGAGGTGGGCTGGGAGGCTCTGGTTTTGGCCATTTTTTCCAGCCTCTATTATGGATTGCTTCCTTTTCCTTTTATACTAGCCTGTATTCCTTATCCTTCGTCCACGTGTAGGGTCGACTTTTCGGGACTGATACTTGTCCCATCAGCCCATACTCAAAGTCGTTGGAGGTGATTGTAAAAGCTGGGGAGTATAGCTCTATCAGGTGCAGAGTATTGAATGGCAGTAAGAGCAGCTTTCCCTGGTCGTTGCACTTTCCAGCGTACCCTTCTCTATTGACTTAGATATTTTAGATTTTTATTCCAAACTGTTCCTAGACCGCTTTTGCCCTTCCTCCCAAGGGGACCTCGGATATGCCAAGGACATAGTCATCTTCGGCTGTGTCCCAAGACTACCTCGTACTTATATTACCGTGCCTGGGCTATAACCTTCCTCGGCTCGGGTTTTAGGCCCCAACGAATAAATGGGCCAGGGCCACAAATTACTGGGCCCCACAATGAATAAATGCAACTAGTATTGGCATTTACATTAGGCTCTACACATACATCTATATCCGTCTCAATACTACATCACTATTACAATTAAATACCATTTCCTTTTTACATGTTTGTTCATTCAAATTTGTAATCCCAAAATCCACAACCAAATACAATATATTTAAAAAAATTTATTTAGTATTTTTGATGAGCAATAACTTAATAGAGGTATTGAGTTACTATTTATTTGTTAAATTTTCACGTGCTAGTTTGTTGAGCTTGATGAACTATCATTTTAATTAAAAAAAAAAATTTGAAATGTTAATTTATATGCTAATGCTGTTATGTTTAAAAAGTTTTGAAGACTAGTAAGCACTATTTCTAAATAGCTTTACCCTTCTAAATAGCTTTTCTTTTTCTTTTTTTTCTTTTTCTTTTTTTTCTTTTTCTTTTTTTTTTGTTGTGTAAGGAGATAATAACTTTTTAAAAGAGAAATTTTAGTGCCACAAAAAGTTTCACAATTTTTACCATAACTTGTCATGTGACGAATTGTGAATTATGGAAAAAATTTAGTAGGTTTATAAAGTTCACATCTCCACTGCTCATAATTTGACAAGTAACTAGTTATTATGAAACTTGTGAAACTAACATTCTTCTTTTAAAAGCTAGATAGTGAAAGGCAAGTAATAATAATAGAAGGGAGTGGCCAAAGAATATTGAAGCACCTACCTTTAAGATGCCCACAATGGTCCCACTGGATTGAGGGAAGTTTCGGACTCCGGTAACCAAATTGGCTGTGGCAAAGAAAACCGCAGCATGGTTAGACAAGAATATAAACAAACACATCAACGCCACCGGTGGCCGTTGGATCAATCCCACCACAGAAGCCCACATCATAAAATACCCAAAGAAATTCTGGATCGCACCCGCCACATGTACCACCCAAGGCCCACCACCACCCCAGTTGCGAGGGTTATTATTGACTGTTACGGCGGAGTAGAGAAGCCCAGCTAAGACCCCAGAGTTGCTGCCAAAGTCCTTGAAGAATGCCACGGTGTCGAGCGTTGATTGGTCGTAACCTTGGCTTGATTTCAGAACCGAGGAGTAGATGCTGAAAGTGTCTGCGCCACAGCTACACAGAATCCATATGCTTGCCACGGTGGCTATCCATTTGCTGCTGCTAATTCTAAGCCTCGACATGCTTTTTCTTGTATAAAATAAAAAAAGTCTTTCCTATGTTTTTGAATTCTCGTTCTCGGAGAGTAGCTCTTATTATATTATACTATTGCACGCGCGCATGAGCTTGTGTTTGAGTGTTTTACTCGTTTAATACAACCACCCTGATGGTGTTTCACCATTTTCGGCTTTAATAAAAGTCCATGATTAGATTCTTCGAAAAACAACAGGAGCCTGGGCCCTGGAGTCCTCGATGGAAGATATTTTGAATATAGTAAACAATTTAATAATTTAGCATGCGTTTCTCCCGCAATTAGGTGGCGTTTTGCATTTTTTTAGGTCCATGCTACTGTTTATGGACCACTAATAAATCCATGACAAACGCAACAATCACTTAATGCTGCAGTATTTTGTGTTTTAAAATTATTTTATTATCGTATTTTTCAGTAAATTTTTTTTAATTTTTTATAAAATAAGAGATATCTAAACCCTTAAATATATATATATATATATATATTTTTCATCTCTGAGTCATTCTTTCTGAATGACTCGCTCACTCACATACCAGTTTGGGATAGAAAGTGACGTAGGAAGGTGGCCTATGGCTAAAAGTCAGATAAGAAAAAGACCCAATGCTAGCAATGGGATGGGCCAAAGCTTTCTGTAGCTAGCTAAAATCTCACGCAACAAAATTAAACAAAAAGAAATTTAATATTAGAAACTAAAAGAAATTATTATAACTAGTTTATTTGTGGGAAAATGAATTTTTAGAGAGGAAGTCACAGTTGAGTTGAGTACTCAAATGGGAAGATTGGAAGAATGTCCGAGGATGCTTGACTGGTGCAATAGGACCTAACTTATTTACTGACTACTACACAAAGGCCAACTTGTGGGGTTGATCGGATGTACTATGAAGGTTTAGTCATACGACAATGGCTAGATTTTTTTGCGTAATATAAGAGTAAAGGCTTATGATTTTGCATACCTTTATTAGAATGATGCTTGAGAATTTAGGAGATTCTAGCCTTTTACCCTTAATTTTTTAAAAATTTAGCAATATGCCCTTATTTCGAAACTATACAGGGATATGCCCCTGTTTCGATACTCGATTACCTTAAAATCGAGTTTTAATGAAATACTCGATTCATAGAAAATTGAGTTATGCCCAATAAAACTTAAAAAAAAAAACAAAAAAAAAAATGCATGGAACTCGATTTTAGGAAAGTCGAGTTCCAAAACGCCGCTATAGGGCTTAAAAACGTCACTATAGGGCTTAAAAACGCCGTATGGGGACTTGTAAAATTTTTTTGAGGAAAACGCCGCTATATGGCCTTAAAACGTCACTACAGGGCTTAAAAACACCACTATAGGCACCCTGAATATGGGGCAACCACACTTATAAAAAAATTTGCAGGAAAACGCCGCTATAGGGCTTTAAAATGTCACTATAGAGCTTAAAAACGCCACTATAGGGCTCCCTGAATATGGGGTGATTACACTTATAAAATTTTTTTTGCATGGAACTCGATTTCCTGAAAGTCGAGTTCCATGCAATTTTTTTTTTTTTTTTTTTTTTTTTAAGTTTGATCGGGCATAACTCGATTTTCTACGAATCGAGTATTTAATTGAACTCGATTTTAGGGTAATCGAGTATCGAAACAGGGGCACGCCCCTATATAGTTTGCAAACAGGGGCATATTGCCAGAATCTCCTGAGAATTTATAGGATTTTCTTTGAAGGCAAAATGATAATTTTACCATTCTTTGAATCCGAATGTTAGGTTAATCATCCCATGCTCCTTCGGGAGGGAAAATCTTGTCAATGAGATATGGATCTCATGAGACTGGCGCAAGAGGTACTTTCTCTCCTCGGGGAGCCCGAGATAAGGTGATTGAAGAAGAACACCTCCCCTGCTCCCTCCCAAAATTTTGAGTTTGTAGAACTAATCAAATGTAATACTACAATTAATGCAATTGAGAGTAGGGATCCTTGCATCAAACTAATCCTTTAATGGCCGGCGCCAATAATTTTCGAATTAGGAGCTCTCAAGGAAGACTTACTCAGCCAACCATGGAAAAAAGGTAGTTAGGTCATCTACATGTCCTTCTTAAGGGATTGTTAGTTAGCATAGGCTGTCTCCAATTACCAATATGTGAGGTTGGAGGGGAGTGTTATAGGTTCAATTTCTCAGTGTACGTACATGCCTCTTTAGATTTGGGCTTGACCATGTTTGGAGTTAATGGGCTCCCCCTGCATTCTCAAGTTAGGGGTCCAAGCGTATCTCTTCCTCCTCCAGATTCATTATAGTGATAATCTCAATTATTGCTAGCGTTTTACTTGGACTAAGTTAGGGGTGTCAATTCGAGTTAGCGTGTCGGGTTCGTGTCGTGTCGAGATAGGGGTATTCGACTAAATGGCTCAACCCTAACCCGACCCATTTAATAATCGTGTCATGATCCTTTAATCCTAACCCGACCTGTTAATAAGGCGGGTTGACCTGACCCAACCCATTTAACACACTTAATAAACGAGTCGTGTTGGGTTGATACGAATGTAACACAACTCAATTCAACTTACATAATATTAAATATAACATTTATCTAGAAATAATTTTTTTTACATCCTAAAAAGTAGTGCATACACTTCAAAGTCTTCAACCCACATTCAAAATAATATAGTTCAACAAAAATATAACATTCATCTAGAAATAAATTCTTTACACTTCAAAAGAAGTGCATACACTTCAACCCAAATTCAAAATAACAAAGTTTAACAAAAATAAAATAACATAGTTCAACAAAAATATAATATCCTTAGAACTCGCTAAATGCTAAGTATCAATATTGAAAGAATTTGAGCAAACAGTAGACTAATCCTAACTATGACCACGATTATCATCCATAGATTCTTTGTTGATGTCAAAATTCATAACATCTTCCACAAGCTCATCCAATTTCATTTGTGCAAGTTCTATGCCAAAAAAAAAAAAGTATTATTAGTTCTAGGGTCTGTAAAGTTTCAATTTCCAATTATATCCCTTGTAAATTTTTTTAATTACTCACTTTTCTTTTTAAATTTAAAATATATGTTGGATATAAAAGGTATTTGACAAATTTAAAATAAAATAAATATTTATTTGTTATACGAGTTAAACGAATTGTGTTAAGTGGGTCATTTCGGGTTGACACAAATAAATTGGCGTGTCAAACGTGTCTATTGTGGGTTACGCAAGTTGACCCAATTATGACACGTTTCTTATCGTGTCGCTTTCGGGTCGACCCGTTTATGACCCAAACCCATTAAGGCCCAACCCTAACCCGAAAAAACCTGTGTCGGGTTCGTGTCGTGTTCGCGGGTTGGGTCAAACATTGACACCCCTAGACCAAGTTATCATGATTGCTTCCTTAAAGAGACTTGTCAAGGGTTGTTAATTTCTCTATTAACAAGCTTTGAACATATACTTACAAATTTCACTATCTAACTTTTCTCAAAGTCAATTCAATCTTGTAACATCTGGTTTATTCATTTTAATCTCATAACTTTTACTTTTATTCAATACGGTTTTTTGGTCTAATTCTGTCATATTGTGTTGTTATGTCTTATGTGTCCTAAATATAATGTCATTTTAGGTCACTAGATGGCAACTCCTTTAATGGAAGCATACAGAAAGAATACACAAAAAAACGAATGAAATTTATATGAAAATGATAACATTTTAATAATTTTAGAGGGGTTAATGGTTTTATGTATTAAAAAATTGATTATCGATTCAAGAAGGTCAAGAATTAATGTACATGTAGGGACAATTGAATGGTGGACTCAATGGATTTGAAGGACATGCCATCAACCCAAAGGTCTCATGCTCCATTCACCACATCTATAGCAAAATAATTTTTAAATGTGTGAATAGTACCGTGAGACCCATTTATAATGAAAAAGTTGCTGAAAAGTGAGGTTTGTGGGTCCCATGAATAGTGCACGGGACCCACTGGTGTGCACTCCACCGCTTATTTTGCTGTGAACAATGCACGGGTTGATGAAAAGTGAACAATAAATGGGTTGAAAAGTCAAAAACAACGGCAAGCAAAAAAAAAAAAAAAAACGCAAAAATTATAAGTTGTATCCAAACACTCACCCAGTAAATAAAAAGTGAAATAATCTTATCAAACTTAGAAAGCAAGTTCCTTATATAAAAAAAATGTTGATGTACACCCTTTTTTATTATTATTATTTGAAAAATGATGTGAATTCGTTATGCCCATGATGGTCCCACCAAATTGAGGGAGTTGTGTGCAACAATAATTACATTGGCTATAGTTAAGTAAAGAAAGTCACAGAATGAGTTAACAACAACACGAAGAAACACATCAACGGCACCAACGGCCGTTGGAATAATCCCACCGCACAAGCCCATATCACCTCAATAAGGTTTGGATCGCCCCCACCAAGTGGACTACATTTTTTTTTTTTTTTTTTTCTCTCTCTCTCTCTTTCTCGAACATGTGTTATTCTTTGATATGTCGACAGTTAGAATCAAGTTTAAGGAGTAGTCAAGTATGAAACTCATGCCAATGGATCACCAATTGGCTATCTAGTACGGTTGTGCTTCCTTTTAAACAATAAAGTGATGTAATTAATAAGTGAAATTAAGTGGTGGTGTAATTATGAAAAAATTATACCTCGTATCTGATATATCACTACAACAAACTTTAGTTATTTCAACCTTCTTTATCGAGGGTTTACTAAAATCTGTCGATACAATATATAAATACAGGGGCGACAGGCTATATTACTCAACTTTATTTCAAAAGTTATTTGGTCCCTCGAAATAATAAAATCACCCTTGAAATAAATGTGAAAAAAAAAAAACGCGGCAGTTTCTTCAGCCCATAACCCTTGATAAAAAATTACAAAATTTTCACCCCTTGAAAAAAGCCCACAACAAAATTTTCATCCCTTGAAAAAACCCACAACAAAATTTAAAAGCCCAGAACGTAACCCACAAACACATAGAGCTCTTATCACTCTCTCGCTGAAAGCATGAAACTGAGAAAGCATAAAAATCTCACAGAGCTCATGGAAATCTCATAGAGCTCGACGATCATGGAGATCTCATAGAGCTCGACGATCATCGATTAGGTACGTAATCGCACAATTCCGATTAGGCATGAGTTGATATCGGTTTTGTGACTCTTCATCGTTGTGTTTCTCAGCTCCGATTAGGTACGAATCACAAACCCTAATTTCGTCTTTGATTTTTTTGTTTTTTTTGGTTCACCCACACTTTTTCATTGATTTCCCCATTATTTTCGTTTCACATTTCTCAGAAAATTGAGCTCATCATCGATTTCCCTATTTCGATTTCTAATTGATCATTCGCTTTAGAATCTCACTATAACGTAATCGTTTTCCTCAGGTTGTAGCACAGAGAGCGAAGGAAGCTGAAATCACTGAGCAGGACTCGCTTCTTCTGGTAATCATCATCAGATTTCCAATTTTTCTGTCTTTCAACTTCAATTACGGACAATCGCATTTGAATTTCTTTAGCAGAAATTTACATCTGAGCATATTTTCCTTGTTAATGCGATCAGATTCAATTTTCTTTTAGAAAATCCATAGAATTATTTTTTGTTACTTCATACTCTGTTTCAAGTACTCCATGTAAAATTTGGTTCAAACAAATGGAAATTATTTCTCATTTAATTTTTTGCTAGATCTTAGAGATTTAAGATCGAGAAATTTAATGGTTGTGTTATGCTAATTGAAATTTGAAACAGACGAGGAATCTGCTATGACCAGCTTTGGGTTGTGGAAATTGAGAGGGAGATTACTGATAGTGGAGGTTAGTGGTAAGGGGATGAAACTAGGGGGGTTTATTTGTTTTGGTTGGGTTCATCCACAGCGTGAATTGGGTTTATTTGTCTTTCAAAGTGAATTATTGGTTTGGTTTTATAAAATTTTGAGTGTGATTTGACTGTAATGGAAATTTGATGGTGGGTTTAGTTCTTTTTAAATTAAATGCATACCTAGTGAGAACCCAGTTCTCTGAGCTAATGTTGCAATTAGAGTGATGCTGTCTTCTAAAGTGATGTGGAAAGATTGTATAAATACTGCTAACTGTTGCCCGAAATGCAACTCACTTATAATAATTTCTCGAACAAAATGGATTTTTTTTAATCTTCATGGGGTATCCTAGTATCCTACCCTTCTTTCTTTTATTGTTTTTTAGTTTTGTTGATTAAAGGATTAGAGTAGCCTATAGTTTGTTGTTTTTTTATGGGTTCTTAGCACACTGCTTGTGTACAGTCAGCTTATATGCAAATTATCTTATATAATTTTCATGTGTACAGTCAGCTCTTCCTCCTGAGTAGCTAGCTTGGTGTGGGTTAGACAGTGTGTTACTTTTAATCTAATACTTGTTTGGAGATTCCATGAATCTAGAGCGCTCATGTGCTTTGATAAAGGGGCAAGAGATCAAGATGAGATACAATATAGTATTTTTAATTTCTTATCCTTGATGGTATCTTTACAATTATAACTAACTTATGTTGTGTGAATAATATTTAACAGTGTGACAATTACTCGTTCACAGATAGAAACTTCAATTCCTCGGAAACATGGACCTACTATTGCTGGTTATGAGTCGGTATGGTTATTAAGTTATAGGAAATTATTATCTCTTATTTCAAGGCCTTTATCTCCAATATTTCATTTCAGCAATTTGACTGAGAATCTTTCTGTGGGTGTTTTATCAATATGTTTTAGGCTTTCTTGAAGCATGTTGATTTTGATGTTGTCCGCTATGCTGTGATTGCAAGTCCTGGTTTCACAAAGGTCTGGTGTAGGTCTTATGATCTTTCCTTTTAAGCATAAATGACATATGTTTGGAGTATATAGGTTTACATTTTTTTCCCTGATTGGTGCCTCCAAATATGTTTCAGGATCAGTTTCATCGTCACTTATTGTTGGAGGCAGAAAGAAGACAGCTGAGACCTATTATCGAGACAAGTCACGGATAGTTCTTGTGCATACAACATCAGGATACAAGTATGGTTGCTATCTTTTTTGCTTCTGGTGCTAAAGTTTGTAGAATAGTAAAGGAGATAGTCTGTGATAGTAACTAACAGTGAGATAGAATGGTTCTAAAGATAGTAGGTATGAAGATCAACTCAAGCTAGTCACTGTTTTAGTACTATTGGATAAATTTGGAATGACTTGTTGAGCTGTTTATGTGGATAGAATAGATAGGTACTAGTTTGCTTTTGCAATCCTTATCTTGAAAAATCTTTGAAAATATCCTTAGTCCCAAATTCATATTCCATCATCTAAGATAACAGAACAGTCTCTGATCAAATAACTCGAGCTGACTTATATGTGTGTCGTTTCATTATAATTTGTTTAGAACTTTCTTTCAGTTATGGATACACTCATTTCTTGTTTGATTTTTCTTTCAGTTATGGTCCTTATGGACCAGAAGTATATATTCCTTTTATTTCCATATTACATTACATTACAGGACCATGGAACTGGAGTGCACTAGGGTGTTCCTTTTTTATCAATATATCTTATTACTTATCAAAAAAAATAAGTAATATAATAAGAGCATCCATAATAAAAATTATTTTACTAAGATGAGCAGTTCAATGTCATGAAAATCCAGCAAAATAATTGTATTTTTACAGTCTCTGTAGTCAACTGAAACTTTTTTTCCCTCACTAGTGTAGATGGTTTTAATATGTGTGACTTGTTGTGATTGGTTTACCATTTTTGCAAGCTCTGAAAAAAAAGAAAAAAAAAGTAGTTGTGTCCCAATCACTCTCTTGCTGTGGAATCCACCTTCATGTCTATTTAAAATCTTAATACTTGATTATCAAAAAGAAAGAAGAGAAAAAAAAAACTTAATACTCAATAGTAGCCTTGCAAATGGTCTTTTAGCCGTGGTACTTCTCAGCCATTTTGAGAGGTGGAATTCTCGGGATTGGTCAATCATGGGTGGTGATCTGTGGAGTTGGCTAACTGATATTTACAATGTGGACTTAAGAAACATTGACTAGATTGGCTGAAGTTTTGGATGACATTACTGTGAGATGTTTGATGGGAAATCTACTTATGAGGTTTCTCATTCACAAAGTTCCAATTTTGTGACATTATTTACTTTTTGGCTTTAAATTGATGAGACTCTTGGCCTACTTCATATTCAAAGGCTTATGTGGCATGCCTGTTATAATTGCAGGTTGGGTTCTCTGAAAGTTGTATAATGAGTAGTTGTGTGAAACCGCTTATACAGAGTGACATCAATCCAGTGGTTCTCCTCCATTGCTTTGGCAGGTTTGAAATTTGCTTGCTTGGTTAATATTGATCGGGTTAATATGACTTTTAGAAGAGAGTTTGCGTGAATAGGAGTTTCTCTTTTCATGTTAAAATTCTTTTCTTTTCATGTGTTTGAAAAACAAGGAAAATCGGGACAAAAACAATATTATCCACACTTCTGGTTCAGGTGGCTTTAGTCTGATTGTGAAATTTCCATTTTTGTTTTTTTCAGGTGGCTTTGCTGTTAATTTGGGTTGCTGATATAAGGAAACATGTGAAGAATTTAGAATTTGGGAAGGGACACATATATAAAGTTGTGCATGTAACCGATTTTTATTTCCTTTCATTACCTTTGGCCTTATATAGGATGTATTAGGATTTGTTCTGTTCACCTACTACCATGTCAAATTGTGCAAAGAACCTTGTTTTTACAATTTAAAACTCTTGCCCCTGTTGACTATTGAATTAGATCATATAAATATTGATCGGGTTAATCTGACTTTTGGTATCATATAAATTCATACAATTATGAATTTTTGTGTGTGTGTGTGTATATATATATATATATATTTGTGCATGATTGTGGTTTTTTTTTTTTAAATAAAATAAAATCTTATTTTGAGGGTCAAGAGACCCCTAAAATAACCTTATTTATCAAGAGTTGTAAATATAAATTTTTTAAACCTTGGTAAAAGGTTATTTAAGGGTCCCTTGACCCTCAAAATAAGATTAGAGCACTTGTTTTAAGGGCCACGAAGGCCGTTAAAATTTCATTTTCGACGGTATATGTTTCAAAGGTTATCAAGGGTCAATTGGACTCTTAAAATAAATTTTTTCAAGGTTTTTTAATACTTTTTTTAAGGGTTTTGACCCTTGAAAAAAGTCAAATTTGTTGTAGTGTATATATATATATATATATATATATATATATCATCTCTCTCACAGCAGGTGGATCCACTGATGTACATCAGTGGGTCCACCTGCTGTGGGAGAGATGTTGCATATACTCGATATAGGATATACTTTCTCATAATTATGACCCAAAGCATTTAGTAACAACATTGAGAACATTAAGATTAGTGGCAAAATATTTTAAAAGCATTGGAGTCTGCTTTGTGGTGACTTATATTAGTGTTGAGTTAGATCTGCATGTAAATCATGTCAAAATAAGTGAAAAATGGCATGAGATTGCCTCAAGAAGTGCTAGCAAAATAATATTAATGCATTTAGAAACATTCAGATCAAAAGCAGTGTGCTTGACAAAATTAAAATAGCATGCTTAATAAAATCTTAATTTTTCATCCAGCAAAGCTTGGATAATATTTTAGTGAAGTGAAAGTAATGTCAAGTAAAAGGATTAACAAAGATAAGTATTGTGCAAGAGTAACAAGAATAGAATATTTCTCATAGTCTAGTGAAAAGTATCCAGTAATGTCAAGTAAAAGGATTAACACAGTGATTAAAAAAAAAAAGATTAACACAATAGCGTAAACATCTACTGCACAGTAACATAAACTTCAACTGTGAAATTATCAAATTACATAAACATGATGATTATCAAAGAAAATATATATAATAAACTAAATTTAAATGATTAAGAGGAGAGGAGAGGGATTAGAGAGGGGGAGAACAAAATGTTGACAGTGCACGCCAATAATAAGTGAATTCCCTCCCATTTTTATCCGGTGTGAGACACGTGGCATTTTTTTTTTCTTTAAATAAAATCATACATCTATCTATATATTACTAAAAGTTAAAGTGTAGCGTTTAATGTTGTTGTGCTCACGTTGCGCCACATCAGCGGCCATATCATTCCAATCCTTTTTTTTTGTAATTTTTTTTTTACCTACAATTTTAAAATAATTTTTACAAATGTCAAAATAATAAATCTCAGCCCTATAATAAATCTGTATAATAAATCCCACCCCACTCTTTATCTATTTACTTCCACCATAAAGCCCAGCCCAAGGCCTTTTCAACTTAAAGGAAAGATTTGAAACCGTGGAACCCTGAAGGGTTTTGTGTGAAAAGCACAGTGTAAGGATAACCAGAGAGTTCAAAACACTCCTGCTCTACGTTACACATCGTTCTGCTCTACGTTACGCAGTGTGAGGACAACCAAGATTTCTCCCACCTTTCTGTTCTATGTTACGCATCGTTTCAAGGACAACCAAAGAGTTTGAAAATCTTCCCACCTTCTTGCTCTACGGTTTCACAATAACGGCCGCATATCTGAGTTCCTTCCTTGCTGTCTTCCTCTCCTCACTGTATATAAATGCTTACGGAACCTGGCTGATTCGGTTGAGGTATCTCTAAACCCTAGTTCTTTTTGTGCTCCATTATTTTGCTTGATGTTTTTTGTTTCCCTTTTTACATTTTGTTACGGCCTCTTTCCTCTTTCGTGATGTGTTGGGGATGATTGTTATGGTTGCTGTGGTTTTTAATTGGTGCACTGTCTTTTGGTTTAATACTGACAGAAGCTGCAGAATTACTGCCAGTAGTTTGTCTTTTGATTTATATGGATTGGTAGTAGTGGTTTGCTGCTTGGTTTTGAACACAAAACTCAGTTTCTGAGATTATAAGGAAGACAAACACACATTCAAAATTGAATCTTTATTATTAGTCCTAGAATTTGGGTCACTGTGGGTCGTCCAAGACCAATTGGTGCAGGCAGGTTGATTCAAGATCACGAGCAAATATGGACATAACAATTGTCCAAAACCGCTTAAAGTTGAATTCTGGAGAATTTGAGATGGAGTAAACCAAGCCCTTCAATTACGAATAAAGAACTTTGATTGTTGAGAGATCGAAGCTTACATTGTCCTTGACTTGCTTAACCAATGGAATTTACTCACTATTTGCACTCACAAATACAATAACTTTTTGTATAATTGCATATACTTGTTTAGCCAATTGGGACTACTTTTGTTTATTTTTTTGGTTAGCCATTGTCTTTTACATTGTATTTTCAGACTGACAGAACCTTAAGAAAAATGCCCAACATAGTGTTTATACCTTTGCATTTTCTTTTGCAAGTTGGCACAAAGCCATGGTAGGACTTTTCCTAGGTCCTTCTAGTTTTATACTTTCCTTTTTACCATTTCTCTCTTCTGTGTCTTATTTTTATGCTTAACGGAGGTTTTAATTTATGAAATAGGTTATTGGTGGGATTAATACCCAATTAGTTGTGGTGAAATTGTACCTTCCACCTTAGGCAACCGTGCCCATTGACCGATTGGAAATAACTTGGAATGTAAATGTTCAAAGCCCTGTTATTTTGCAACTTATCTTTGATTGGACTTGGAATAGGTTATCATTTATTGAAAATTTGGAATTGAAAATCCATTTTTGTGGTTGGTTGATGCACTTATATTGGCTTCTTTCATTATTTTTCCCACAATATTCCTGCCAAACTGAGGTTTGCTGGACAACAACTATAGAGTAGAACAATTAGACTGTATAAGTTGCACTTTTGGTTTGGGAGAATCGAAGGCACCGTGGAAAATTAAGAACACTTCTAGGGGGCCTGAAAACAACTTTTTGTTGCTCTTTGGGACCACAATTTAACTTTCCCGTGCATAGCACTGGGAAAATTCTTTGGATCTTTTGTGATATTTTTTCCTAATGGGCACGTCCTAAACTATTGTAGGTGTGATATTTTCCTCAAATTGAGAAGTTTTAATTAACTGCAGACTTTTTTTAAAATCTATGCTTCTTATGTCATGTCACTACTATTTAAGCATGATGAGCTAAGGAAAAAGAAATCAACATTGAGATCAGTGTCTACGACATTTTTCAGCAACCATCTCGATGCCTTAGAACATGGTTAATTAATTATTTCCTAGATGTAGCCTTATATACATCATTAAGTTCAATAATTTAGTTGATTCTCAAAAAAGTTCAGTAATTTAGTCTTCTTGTGAGGTCCATTCTGTGAAATAATTGCTACCAAAGGCCAAGCTTCAAAACATGGTTATATACATAATACATTTTGAAGTACAAAAATACAAAAATGGTATTGCTTTGGGTTTTTTGTCTATTGATCTCATTCAAAAGGAAGGCGTTAACTGCAATTATAGCAGTTGGAAAATCAATTGTGGAGCAATAAGTTATTTAATGAATTTTTGACCGAAATTCACATGCTTGGCAGTGGAAGGTTTTAAGACAAAGTGAAAGAGTAAAAACAAAGCTAGATTAAAAGCAAAAAAGGAGGGAGATTAAAAAGAATGAGGTTGGTCTAAAAAACTATTATAGTTTAAGTTTTTGGGTTGGTCTTACATTGTGATATTTTAATTTTTAATAGAACTACATAAAGACAGGAATCTCCAAATAGTCTTAGAAAAATGGTCTTCATGATACTTGTGTGAACTTACTTACCAAGCAAGAAGGCAATATAGATGGATGACATAATTTTTTTTTTTTTTTTTTTTTTTAGTGTTTGAGTGTGTATTTGCGTGTGAGTGTTTGTGTTCATTTATCAAAAGATTAAAAAAAAAAGGTCTTGGTGTTCAATGATGTGGACACCTGTCACTGCTTTGATTACTATTTTACCCACCAGGTGCTCTTAAGTTACCTGTTAATTTACATGTTTTATGCTAGATTGTTTTTTCAAGTATTTCTAACTTTTAATTATAAATAAAATGAAAAGGCTATGCTAAAATATTCTTTATATTTTTATTTGGTTGTGTAGATTGTTCATATTTTCTACCAGTTGATTACGAAATATCTTTAAATTGCAAGTTCAACAACTATAAAATGAAAAGGCTATGCTAAAATATTTTTTATATTTTCTTTTGGTTGTGTAGGTTGTTCATATTTTCTACCAATTGATTACGGATTATTTGTTAAATTGCAAGTTCAACAACTGGACTGTTTCGTAAAGTATGTCCAACTCTCAATTAATGAAATGACTATTATAAAATTGAGATTATATTATCTTTTGGTGTGCTAAAATAATTTTTATATTATCTTTTGGTTTCTACCAAATTATAATGGATTGTCTATTAAATTGCAAGTTCACACAAGCTGGAATATTTCTTCAGGTCTCTCTAAAATGAAATGCTCTGCTAAAATAGTCCTCATATTAATCCTTAGAACATGGTTAATTAATTATTTCCTATATGTAGCCTTATATACATCATTAAGTTCAATAATTTAGTTGATTCTCAAAAAAGTTCAGTAATTTAGTCTTCTTGTGAGGTCAATTCTGTGAAATAATTGCTACCAAAGGCCAAGTTTCAAAACATGGTTATATACGTAATACATTTCAAATAACAAAAAAAAAAACTGGTATTGTTTTGGATTTTTTGTCTATTGATCTCATTCAAAAGGAATGTGTTAACTGCAATTATAGTAGTTGGAAAATCAATTGTGGATCAATAAGTTATTTAATGAATTTTTGACCGAAATTTCCATGCTTGGCAGTGGAAGGTTTTAACACAAAGTGAAAGAGTAAAAACAAAGGTAGATTAAAATCAAAAATTTATCACGCGCAACGCGCGAGTTTGCGACTAGTCTAAATAAATATTCAAGCAAATTGAAAAATTCAATGGAAGGGGGTCATATCCCATTTGTCACTTTGTATATAATGTATATATTTATGAGCGCCATTAATTGAATTTGTGGCAAAGTTATAATTTTTTTAATAATAGTCCAAACTTATACTATTCTTAAGAAAAAAATAAATAATAAAAAAGTCCTCAAAGATTTTTAAAATCATAAATTTAAGTAGGTAGTTGATGATCATGATAGTGACAATCTTTATTATTGGTGGCATTTTTCTTGGACCAAAGTTATCAACTTATAATCATATTGGTGCCCTCAAAGAGTCTTGCCAACTTGCCACTGATTCTTTCTTTATTAAAAAAAAAGTTAACATATAATATCTGAATATCATATAGAACTCTTATCTAATACATCAATACGGACATGAATCATTATAAAATAAACAAATAAAAAATGCTTGATGAATTCCAACCCTTGAGACTTTGATATTTTTGAAAAATTATGGATCAAATCTAAATTAAAAGTCCACCAACCAAGTTTTCTTCTTTATGACCAGAGTTGTAAATAAATAAAAAGTGCTTGATGAATTCCAACCCTTGAGACCTTGATATTTTTGAAAAATTATGGATCAAATTTTAAATAAAAGTCCACCAACCAAATTTGCTTCTTTATGACCAGAGTTGGCATATGCTTTCTCTCACTGGAAGCTGAATTTGGCATTTATTTTGTTTGAAATGAAGATAATTCATTTCATAGTTAAAAGTTATTTTTTAAATAATATGACACTGAATGCTCTTTGAAATTTGTAATATTTAATTTGAATCGTGAAATGTTTCAACCTTGAATCCTTTATACTATATGTTAGACATAGAGACAATGTAAAGTATCAATGACACTACCTTGAATCCTTGATGGCAGATGGCTTGATGGAGAGAAGACTTCAATTTCCAAAGCTTCAATAAATGTAATTCAACCTTACCATAAAGCAGGAAACTCCTCCAGTTTTGTTCTGTTGCCCTAAACTATGATATGCCCTGCTATGTTATAAAGGAACATAAATTCTGAACCTCATAGAAAGTGATACTCGTGTGTTTTCTAAGAAATGAAAGGTATATTTAGTTATTAAAATATTAAGATAGTATCAAAGATCAGAGATCAAAACTTTTTTTCTTTTTTTTTTTAACTTGGGTTGAAGGATTTCTGGATACAGGGAGGGTTTCCTATTGGGTAGCCCTATCTTTAGAGAGAGAAATTTTTTGTTACTTTATTAAGCATTTCAAACAGCAATAATTACCTACAAACATATTTATCAAATCGTAAATCGTATCGTGAATCGATTTTTGATTTTTTTGTATCGTATATTGTATCAAATCATGTATCGTAAGATACACAAACACCTAATAAAATTATTATAGATATACATATATAAAAGGTATATTTATTATAAATTTAAAATATATTCAACTAATGACCAATTTAATCATTACTTATGTAATAAAATTTAACAAAGTTAACTAAATAAATCAAGTTAACTTATGTTTATAACATGCACATTCAAATTGATTAAACTCAGAAGTAATACATGATATATGAACCAAAATAATAATATATTTTCGTCATCTTGGCTAATCAACTCCATCTAAGTCAATGTTATCATCATGTTCAGCATCTTGCAAAATTATTTTTTCATAGATATTTTCTTTATTATTATCAACATTTACTTTTTTTTTGTTTTTTTATTCTAATAATTTTTTCTTTATATTTTTTCTTGGAATTCTATCTTTTTAGACTCAAAATAATAATAACAAAATAAAAAATAATTATATTTTCATTTAATACATTATTAATAGCATAGAAAATAAATTTGCACATATGAAAGTGAATGTTATGAGTATAGTCTAAATTTTGTAGGAGAAAGAGAATGGAGGAAAAAAAACTCATGGACTAGCTATTTCATTAGACTCAATTAAGTTTCCCAATAATTTTGTGTTAACAAAATCTAACAACTTGTTTAAATCAAATAAAATCACAAATTTTAACAAAAAAACCCATTTTAAACCCACATGTCGATGTATCGTATGATACGTACGATTCACCGATACGATACGATTCATACGATACACACCTATGTATCGGACGATTCATGAGCACTTACGATACGCTCTTACGATATGAAACTTTTTGTACACGATACAATATGTATCGCGTATCGTACGATACTAACAACTATGCCTACAAATGCACTCCTTTTTAAATCAGAGTATTTATAAGATTTCCTTGTAAGTTGTTCCTCTTTTTAATTAAATTTTCTAGGTATCCTAGATAGTAGATGCTAAGAGTTTCAAGCAGTGGCGGCGCCACGTACAGGTCAGGGTGTTCCCAGGAACACCCTGACCTGAAAAAAATTTAAAAAAAAAAAATTTATATTTAATCCATATTAGGAACACCCTCGAATTATAATATATATATATATATATATATATATATATATATATATATATATATATATATATGTTCTACTTTCAAGCCAAAAAAAAAAACCAAAAAAAAAAACCCAAAAAAAAAAATTTTAACTAAAATCTGAAAAAAAAAAAAATGGTAACAGAGCCAAGCCCACTGCCCACGGCAAGCCAAGCCCAACATAATACGGAGGTAGCAAACCCATGGATTCTCACCCAAAAAAAAAAAAAAAATCAGTACAGAGCAAATCAGAAATCAATCCACAGTCAGGTCATTGGCAAAGAAAACCAAATACAATCTATACATAGCAAAAGCAAACCAAACCCCATTACCCAATACTGCAATACAGATTTGTTTATCAAAAAAAAAAAAAAAAAAAAACCTAATACAGAGAAAACCAAACCCCAGACCCAGTGCAAACCAAACCCACGGTGAGACGGTCATGTCGCTCGCAGGCGCAGCTCGCTCCGTCGCTCGTCGTCCTCGTTTAGTCGTCGTCGCTCGTCCGCCCCTCGTCGTCGCTCGTTGCTTGCCCCTCGTCGTCGCTCGTCACGAGGGCCTTGTCGTAGATCGTAGATCGCAGATCGGTCTCGGCTGCTCCGGTGCTCGGCCTCAAGGTATTTCTCTCTCTTTTTCTCTCTAACTCTCTCTCAGTCTCTCACTCTCTCTCACTCTCTCTCTCTCTCTCTCTCTCTCTCTCTCTCTCTCTCTCTCTCTCTCTCTCTCTCACTGAAATGAAAAATATGAATGTCTGATGTCTCTCTCTCTCTTTATTCTAGTCTAAGTAACTTAGTAACTCTCTCTCTCTCTCTCTCTTTTGAACTGTAAGACTCTGATTGGCTGCCGAATCTTTACTCTCTTTTTTTTTTTTTTTTTTTTTTTTTGAGAACCAATCTTTACTCTTTAACTTTATTTTGCTTTTTGCCTGTTTTTTGGCTTTATCTTATCCGTTGCTGACTTGCTGTTGGTCAGTGACTCAATGTGTGTTGGTGAGATATTGATTATTTTTAGTATAATGTGTATTGTGATTGTGAAATTTTCTGATTGGCAGGTTGTGATTGGGGGACGGCTTGTGCTTGTCTGTTGAGTGGGGTGGGGGGTAGATGGGCTGATGGGCACATGGGGCCAAGTAGTAAATAATAATTAAAGTAGTGTAATGTAATGTGCTGCACTGCTTTAATTATTATGCTATACATGGGATATATAATGTTTGGCTCTTTTAGTGTAATGTGCACAAAAGACTAAACAATATAACAAATTAAAGCAATATAATTAATAACAAACAAATTAAAGTAATATAGTTTATTGTTACGCTAAACAACAATAATTAAAGCAGTATAATTAACCAATACATTATAAAAGACAAATAAATTAAATTATGTTAGGCTAAATAATAATTAATAATTTTATAATTAATGAAACAATAATATAACAAATTATAGTTTATAAAAGACAAACAAATTAATGAAACAACTAAACAACAATAATTAATAATTTTATTAATATTTCAAATAAACTTATAGTTTATTGTTTATTCTTTTGCTAGAATTATGGACAAATATTTAATAAGAAAATCACGTACCCAAGATTCAGCTCCTGCGCAAGATTCATCTTCATCTTCTAAGCGAATTCGTGTTGACTTTAACTTAGAGAATCTTCCTTCAGATCTTGGGCTACGAGAAAAAATATCATCTTATCATCCTAATCATCATGATGAAATAAGAAGATATTATTTAACAAAAGGCCCTTGTCAACCTGTTTTACACAATGATGATTACCCTATATCTTATTTTTCTGGAAAGCCCCGTCGATTTATATCCAAATGGTATAAAAATAGATACTGGTTGGAATATAGTATAGACAAGGATGCAGTATTTTGTTTTTATTGCTACCTATTTGGGCAAGATGTTGGTAAGCAAGGAGGAGGTGACACTTTTGTAACGAAGGGATTCAAACTTTGGGATCAGAAAGATAAGTTAAATTCCCATGTTGGAGGAGTTAATAGTGCTCATAACCAAGCTATCCAGAAAAGTGAAGATCTATTGAAGGAAAAGCAACACATTCAAAGTGTTTTTGTTAAGCAATCAAATCAAGATAAACTTGACTATCGGGTTCAATTAAATGCAATAGTTGAATGCATAAAATTCCTTTTATGCCGGGGATTAGCTTTTCGTGGTCACGATGAATCTCAAGGTTCAAGTGATAAAGGAAATTTCCTTGAGCTTGTACAATTTTTGGGGGATCACAATGAATCTATCAATGAAGTGTTGCAAAAAGCTCCGAAAAATTGCAAGCTTACCTATCCTGATATTCAAAAAGACATTGTGAATGCAATTGCACGTGAAACATCCAAAGCCATCATCAAGGATCTTAACATGCAATGGGTTCTTTTCAATATTAGTTGATGAGTCACGTGATATCTCAGTGAAAGAACAAATGACCCTCGTTCTTCGTTATGTGAAAAAAGAAGGAATTATTATAGAGCGATTCCTTGGTATTGTACATGTAGCAAGTACTATCACTTTGTCACTCAAACATGCTATTGAATGTTTACTTTGTGAACATAATTTGAGTTTATCGAATCTACGTGGGCAAAGTTATGACGGGGCTAGTAATATGCAAGGTGATATCAATGGTCTCAAAACTTTAATTTTGAAAGAGAACAAGTCAGCATTTTATGTCCATTGTTTTGCTCATCAACTTTAATTGACACTTGTTGCTGTTGCTAAAAATCACATTAACATTGCTGAAATTTTTTTATGTGGTTAGTAATTTAGTAACTGTTGTTGGAGGCTCTTGTAAGAGGCGAGATGCTCTTCGAGATACACAATTTGCCAAAATTAAAGAAGATTTAGAGAATGGTGTACGTAGAAATAGGCAAGTTTTGAATCAAGAGACAAATTTTAAACGTCCTGGTGATACACGTTGGGGATCATATTATGGGACTATTCTCAACTTGATTTTGATGTTCTCTGCTGTTATTGATATACTAGAGATTATTGAAGAAGATGGCCTCTCCGACCAAATATTTGAAGCTCGATCTATTATGAGGTTAATTCTCTCTTTTGAATTTGTCTTTACTCTACACTTGATGAAAAATATTTTAGGGATCACAAATGAGTTGTCAATAGCATTACAAAAAAAAAATCAAGATATAGTAAATGCTATGGATCTTGTTAAAGTGTCTAAGCAACGGTTGCAAGTGATGAGAGATGATGGATGGGCATCTTTATTGGTTGAAGTATCTTTATTTTGTACCTCACATAATATTCCTATCTTGGACATGGAAGTGATATTTGTAGTTAGTGGGAGGCCGCGACGCAACACCCAACAAAATACAAATTTACATCATTATCTTGTTGAGCTATTCTACACAGTCATAGATATGCAACTTCAAGAGCTTAACAACCGCTTTTCTGAGGCGAATATCGATTTGCTACTTTGTATGGCTTGCTTGAATCCAAGTAATTCATTTGTAGCTTTCGATAAGAAAAGGTTGATACGTCTAGCTAAGTTCTATCCCTCTGATTTTCTTGGGATAGATATTTTGGCACTTGACTCTCAACTGCAGAATTATATTTTTGATATGCGCAGCAATGACTTCTTTTTAGAGCTTCAAAGAGTTAGTGAACTTGCTGAAAAGTTAGTGAGCACAAGGAAACACGAGACTTATCCATTAGTCTATTTGCTAGTGAAGCTAGCTTTGACCCTTCCAATTGCTACTGCAATAGTAGAAAGAAGCTTTTCAGCAATGAAATATGTAAAGAATGAACTACGCAATCGAATGGGAGATCAATGGATGAATAATTGCTTGGTTGTGTATATTGAAAAAGATGTAGCTTGTAACATTGATAATAAGACTATTATGTCACGATTTCAAAATATGAAAACTCGTAGAAGGCAATTGTAAATTCTATATATTTGCGTATTTTTTGATTGTTGTTGTTGTCAATATATAAAATTTTCTTTTTATTAGATTGTGTAATTTATGATTGTTGAGGAACACCCTGAAAATATTTCCTGGAGTCGCCATTGGTTTCAAGTGTTTTTCTTTTCCCCTTTTGGTTTGAAATATTAAAATAGGCTGATAATCAAAGAGTTAATAGTTCTATAACATGGGAAATTTAATGGTTGATACAGCCAAAGATTGAACTTCCATGAATCCATATGCATAATTCTAGACTAACTTCTTGTCTGACACGGTTTTCTATAGAATTTCGGAGATTGTTAGTATTTTTATGTTGAGAGCTTACTTTATGTCAAAAAAAATTATAATAAAAGAAAAGAATAGCTTTGTCATAAACCATCATTCAGTCATTTCAAAAAATAAACCATCATTTGGTAGGTATAGGAATTTGACTACTTTCACACTGAGCACGATTCCAAAAACGACGATGATGAATTGAAACGATTAATAATAAATATCAGTAAGACTCTTTCCTAAATTATCCTTTTCCTTTAAAAAAAACAGAGATATCATTCACCCAATTACAAATAAACAATCATATAACACCCAGAACTAATCACAAAGGTTATTGCCTCAGCTAATATTACCTTTACACAAACTTCTCATATTTACTGCTCACCATTTTAAAGAATGCCTTAACCTAGCTTCTTGGGTTACATAGTGATATTAACTTCTAAATTGAAATTTCTTCAAGATGTTTTGTCCAAATCCGTCTTACAATCAACTGATTCAACATCTTGTATAAATAATTATTCCAATTGTCACGATTAAATGTGACCAATATGCTTGATTGGAAAAAGTTTGAATAGTTTTCATTTCAATATAGGGTTCTATGAATTGGATTTGTTATTTGAGCGATACAATTTTATATAATTATAGGAAAAATCACATAAAAAATAACAAGTTATAACTATCCAGATAATAATATTTAATGAGTGAAAAAGATGATTACCCGAGTTACTAGGGCCCGTTTGTTATCATTGTTTAAACAACAATTTTCAGTGTTTAAACAATATTACATGTATTTTCACACACTTTTTCACCCATGCATATTTTCAAAAAATACAAACTTTACTAGAATAACATTACTAAACGGGCCCTAACTTTTGTCTGTACACAAAGTTACGTATTTCTTCTCATCATCTTAAAGAATGCTTCAATCTTCTAATCACAACCAATTGATAGAATCGCCTAGTACGAAAGAACAATGCAATAGCAGCAAGGCATCCCAAGAGAGCTAGGGATGCCATGATTAGAAAAGACAGCATAAAGCAGTGACTACCAAAGCAGGAATGATCTTCACCAGTTGCTTGCATGTCATAAATGTACCCAACAACTCTCACAGAGAAAATGTAGGATCCAATAGGACATGCTAAACCAATAGCATTGAAAATAGTACCCATATGCCTAACACCAAATATCTCTGAAGTGATCGTGGGCATTAGTGACCACAGTGAACCATAACAAATGCCCACAAGGATCGAACCTATGTATAATATTCCAGGCAAACCAGAAGCAAAAACAATGTGGCCAGTAGTCATTGCTGCTAGAGAAATAGATATCAACAATGGCCTTGTCCAGCCTCTTGTGTGTAGTAAATAATCAGATAAATACCCAACTCCAATACGCCCAACAAAATTCCATATACTCCATAAACTGACCAAATTATCAACCTCCACAGCAGTGTAATTGAGAGATCTCCCTATTTGGCTGAAGTTATTTATCACAGCTAGCCCCGAGCCCATTCCACAAACCATGGCCAAAAACAGCAAGAAGAAGTTAATGGTACGCAAGGCTTGCAAAAGATTCATGCTCTCTTCATAAGGAAGAATCTTGTCATCTAAAGCAGCATTAACTTGACCTTCTCCATCGGGTAATTCATGATATGCTAGAGTGTCCTTGGCTGGGTTCTCCTTTGAATGATTACTTTCACTAGAAAACATTTGCGAAAGTCTCTTGGAGTCCTCCATCTGGGCTTTGATTGCAATTCCAAGTGGTGATGCAAGTAGAAGCAACATAAATATAAACATAATAATGTGTGCCCATAATGGCAAACTAAAAATATTTTTCAATACTAGTGTAATCATGAGATAACCAGCAATAATCAGAGCAACAATAGGGAGACCATTCAATTGCTTCACGTCATCAACTATGTTTGCTTCATATATTCTCACAAAAAACATAAGAACAATAGAGACGAACGTAGGCAATAGAGCAAGCATTAAAATGAAATTGCTCGGCTTGCCCTCGCAGAATATGTTGTACACTTGGACCATGATTGCTCCACTTATACCGAGAAAGCCCTGGCAAAGAAAGATGGTACGAAAAATTATTGAATATTCTGAGAGTATACTCTCTTCCTCTCACGTAAGGTGGCTAGAGGTATGCAATAACAACTCATATAGTACAACAAATGAGAAATCTCTAAACATAACTTTTGTACTACAACTCTACATCATCAAAGTTGGAACAAAAATAGTCATAGAAGAATTCATAATGAGTTAATGAAATCACACCACTAAAACTTAGATACAATTAGGTGTTGTATATTAGATTTTTCAATTAAGATAAAACTTAGGTACACTATTTTAAGTGTAGTATATTAGATTTCTCCATTAAATTTAATTTTTTTTAAAGAGAAAGCTATTTGTATTTTATTGATAATCCAGTCGCACGCTCATACAATGCGTGGAATTGTTACAATTTTTTTGTGTTGACATTTATTATTATTATTTTTGTTTAGTAAAAAGTTTGATACATCTTGCAACCACACAATTGAGTCATTAACTTAAAGAGCTTGCTTCATGCGGCTTTATTTTTTCATATTAACTATTTTGAGTGCTTGTATGAAAGTATACATCGTCCTTGTTAGAAAATTGTGAGGACAATAAAATTATTTATAATAGAATTTATGATGTGGTATGTTAAATAACTTATACATTTCAAGATGAGCTTCACATGTCAATAGAAAAAAGTTTTCATGTGCTCAAGTGAATTATTTAAAAGCTTAAGAAAACCATAGTTACATTAATCTCCTAATTTCTATATAACTTAGAAATTGGCCTTCAAATTCAAATTATATCATGTCAAAATACTAAAATTGTGTAATTCACTCAAAAACTAAAATACTAATATCACCTAGGGGGGAATGAGATCAAAATGACCGAACTGGACCAAATTAGATCAAATTGAACAAAAATGGACCAAAATAGACTAAATTGAACCTAGTTGGACCAAATTGACAAAAGACTGAAGTGGATCGAATTATCGGCCACATCACCATTTTTGTTATTGATTTGATCTTCTAATTGGTTGATAATATTAAATATATTAACTAATTGACTTTACACATTCATATATTTAATATTATTTTAGAGGAACAAATAAAATAAAATGGTAACATGGTCGATGATGTAACTCAATAGGAATGTGACAATATTAAAAGTTACGCTTCGATTTTTAGATATTCATAGATGTGACCTAGTCTTAATATTCATATCAAGCCATAGTTTTAAAAACTAGACCGACTGGTTCAACCGGGATCTGGACCTTAATCCGGTCCAGATATTAGTTAAAACTGGAAATGAAAGAAAAAGCGGACAAACAGTGCAAACCGCCCGTTCAACCGACATAATAGGAAACCGATGCGGTTAAACTGGTTTTAGCATTTCTTCATAAATACTTTAGCTGTTGTGTTTTTTTACCCCAAAAAAAAAAAAAAAAATATATATATATATATATATATATTAAAAAGAGAGATCTTGTTTCAGATTTAAGAACAGAGATTTTGATTTTGAAAATGCTTTCTCAAGTATGAAGTGGTGAAGCCTAAGACACCCATAGTGACCCAAAAACATCAGATTTACTTTACTTACCTTTTGCTCAAAAAAAAAAAAAAAATCAAATTTACTATATTTGAGTTGAGGAAGAACCAAAGATAAGCAGATTTGTAATGATCTGTATGCTTAGTTAGGGCTTTTTTTGCTGCTCTTGCCTCTTGCACATGAACATATTCACGAGAGAGAGAGAGGGATGAAAAGCAAAAAGTGAGATGGGAAAATTATATGTACATAACTATTGTTGAACCAATTGTGTGGATGTATAGATTTCAAAATGTGTGGTAGTTGGGATATTATCGTGTAGAATGTGTGAAGGGAAAAAAATATCAAGTGGGCAATAATATTGCTACCCATTGATGCACTTAGTAGAATGTGTATAGAGAAAAAAATATATATCAAATGGGCAATGATATTGCTACCCATTTTTTGGTGTACTTACTTTTTGTTATTTGAAAAGTTAAAAAATAATTAAAATGTTTTATAGTGGGCTTGTGGGTGGTGGGTGCTTGTATATGTTTTTTTGTTTTTGTTTTGGTTGAATTGTGGTAAGCTAAAGTTTAATGTTTTACTATTATTTAATTTTTTTAGTTAAAATGACCAGTTATAAAATTATTTATTTATTTATTTTTATAATTATTAATTAAATTATTTATTACATTACTAATTCAACCATTGGTCGGACTCTAGTCCGACCAGAAAATCGATAATCAATCCCTTTTTTTGTTCTTTTACCGTACCGATTTTTAAAACCATGTATCAGTCTCCACACATTCTTCAATCTTCACTAACTAAATGAACCCAAAATAATAATAAAAATAAAATAAAACTTTTTATAGTTTATTCATCTATTTTTTATATACACCTTAATCGACCTCAAAATTACATCAATATTCTGATTAACATTAATTATTTCCTTTTTATTTCTTTATTCATTCACATTTGATATCCCAAAGCACTCAATCTCCATGGACCCAATTCAATCAAATCTACAATTAAAAATGTATTTATTAAGTTTTAATAAGATAAACCATTTTTTTTTTTTTCAGCAAAAAAGATAAACCATTTTTTTTAAGAAGATACCCTTGAATCATACCCTTTTAAAAGCTGGATAGTGAAAGGCTTTGTAATAATACATACACACATGGACTGCCTTAAAAGGTTAAAATATTTGATGTACCTACCTTCATGACGCCCACAATGGTCCCACCGGATTGAGGGAAGTTTTGGACGCCGGTAACCACATTGGCTGTGGTAAAGAAAGCCGAAGCATGAGTTGACAAGAATATAAACAAACCCATCACCGCCACCGGCGGCCGTTTGATCAGCCCCACCACGGCAGCCCACATCATAAAAAACCCCAAGAAGTTCTGAATCGCACCCGCCAAGTGCACCACCCATGGCCCACCAAAACCACCCCAGTAGTTATTATTGTGTGTCACGGCGGAGTAGAGAAGCCCAGCTAGAACCCCGGCGTTGCCACCAGTGTCCTTGAACACAGCCACGATGTCCAGCGTTGATTGGTCGTATCCTTGGCTTGATTTCAGAACCGAGGAGTAGATGCTGAAAGTGTCTACGCCACAGCTACATTGAATCCATAAGCTTGCCACCGTGGCAATCCATTTGCTGTTAGTAAAACTAGTTCTAGTTCTAGTTCTAAGCTTATCCATTTTTTTTTCCCAATGTTTTTGGATTCTCGGAGAGTGAGTACTAGGTCTTATATTATCTTGTCAGTGCGCGTGTGTCACACCCACATGAATTTTCAAGTGAACTATGTTAATCGGAAGAGAAGTAACCTCAAATCTCTCATTAATTTTCAAAAGTATCAAAAGTACACAGTAAGCCCACCTGCTGATTTTTCAGTGGTTGGCATTCTCGCGTGTCTTTTAGTTTTAGACGATATCTAGAGCTCGAATTAGGCTTCATTTGGTTGTCGGAAATATTATTAATAATTTGCGGGTCCAACTTTATGCTGTCACTGCATATATAATGTAGAGCAATTTGTCTCACAAGCTGTGACACCAGAATTATCTTATAAAGTATGTATTTATGAACTCTATTATTTGTATTTCTTTTTGAGTTTAGAAAGCTTTTGTCTTATTAGAAGGAAAAAAAAAAAATCATGTGACCTTGCCACACAGATATCCACCACAAACAGGCCACAATTGCACACTGAGAAAAACAGGGAGTAGGAGTGGAAGACAGAGGGAGTGAGAGAGAGAGGACCTAAGGAGAGAGAGAATTAGAGAAAGAAATGAGACACGGAAAGAGACAGAGAGTTGGAGGAGAGAGAATAAATTGATTAAAAATTATACAATTGTGCAACAGTACCATCATATATTTGGAATGACACTGTAGCACAATTGTAAATTTTTTTGGGTATACAAGTCCGGGTAATGAGTGGTTTTTGGGGCTTTGATACTAAACATACCAACATATGGCATTTGCAAGACCCAATTTGAATGATTTAACAGTTTGTAAAATAGTTTGTATCTCTAGCATTATTCGAAAAGTAATATTGTTTATTAAAAATAAAACAAAAAATAATTATAGTTAGTTCAGCGTGGGGCAAGAAATTTTTAGAGAAGAAGTCCCAGTTAAGTTCTCATTTGGGAAGAACCTCCCTAGGGTACTTGACTATTGGAGTAGGACCTACAGCTAGAACAAAAGCCTGCTTGATTGGAGGTGCTGTACATGTTAAGTCGAATAAAAATTAATAGGAAGAATTTTTGCAGAATAAATAATTGGAGGTGCTGTAATTGTGATTTTACCTTCATCAAAATTTGGAGGTTAGGTTAATCAACCCCATGCCTTTTTAGGGAACCTGAGATGGGACAATTGAAGGACAACATTAACACCTCTCTTAAGTCTACCCGTTTTCCTTTCCAAGTCACTGAGCTAATCAAATCTTTGAACTAGACCTACTCAATCGACGATGGAGAAAGGTTGTTAGGTCCTTTAAATGTTCATCTTAAGCGGTTGTTCATCAACACAAGTTGTCGCCTATTATCGAGCTATAAGGTTGGAGTAAAGTGTTATAGGTAGGATTGTGCATTAAATCCACCAACTCAATAAAATTGACCCAATCCAACACCTCGACTTGGTTTTTGTGAGTTGGTGGGTTGAGTTGAGTTAGAATTTTATTTTGAGCCTTGAGTTGAGTCAAGTTTGAGTTAATAGTTTTTTCAACTTATCTAACCCAACCCGACCCACTATGTATACAATTTTATTTTATTACCCTTATTTTAATTTTGTTAGTTTAATTGATTTTAGTATTTTAAGGATTAGCTTTTATGAATTTGGAAACTTGGGATATTGTTTAAGCATATATGATATTGTTTAATTTTGTTAGTTTAATTGATTTACAAATAAAGCCCAATTTTTTACAAGGTATAAAACATATATACATGACCCACCAACGCAAAGGGTTGGGTTGGGAATTTCTCAACTCGACAAGGTTGGGTTGAGTTAAGAAAAAACCCTCCAATCCAATTCATGCACACCCCTAGTTATAGGTTCAGTTTCTTAATAAACATGCATTTCTAACTTGGGTTTGTAAGTGGGCTTCCATACAATATTCTCGAGTTGGGTCGAACTTAGGTTGTTTGGAAGCTTTTTTTTTTTTTTTTTTTAAATAGTTTACTGGATTTGAAAAAAAAAATGATGGATCCCATTATTTTTTGAATGGAAAACTTTGAATCATAGAGTGAAACAATTCAATTCAAACTTTTTACTGTCTTTTGTTTTTTTTTGCTACAATCTTAATGTTTTACTACATTTTTTTTATTATATCTTATAAGTTTATTAATAAAAATTAATATATTTATTAATAAATATTAGTATATTGCACAATACAGCATTCATATCTTACAGTATGATACATAATATTAAGAATAAAGTATTTGAAGCTATCTTCTCTTGCCTATTAAGATTATTCACATGTATTATTCAAACAATAATAAAAAAAAATTAAAAAAAAAAAACACACACACACATTAAAAAGTTCTGAGTATAACTTCACAGATGGTCTCTTACTATATTAATGCACACTCTGGTTCCACCACCAAATTGAGAGAACTTGTGCATGCCATTTACTACATTTGCTGTGCTAAAGAAAGTCGGAGAATGAACCCACAAGAACACGAAGAAATATAATCAACAGCACCGGAGGCCGTTGGATTAATCTCACTGCACTGGCCACATCAGAAAAATGTTTAAAAAGCATAAACTTTAGCATTTTCCCCAGAAATTAGTAAGCCCACCGACTTTTTTTTAAAAGATTATTTTATATACCATATTTGCTACTATAGTATTGCATTAGGTGGATATTTATTTCTCCAACAGCCAATTCATTTGTCCCTTTGTATATAATGTGTTATGTTTCTGACATAATTATAAATTTATAAATGTTTGTTTGTATTTTCTTTCTTTTTTCAAGTAGTTCGTCTTCTTCGAAAAGCAAAAGAAGTCCTCAACCAAAGAGATTTATGATGTCATATAATTGATTTGGTAGTTGATCATAGTTATAATCTCAATTATTGGAAGCATTTTACTGGGCCCAAAGTTATCATATCAGTGTGCTTCAAAGTCTTCCCAACTTGCCTAGATTCTCTCTTTATTAAAACAAAGTTTGAAGATATATATATATATATATATATATATATATATATATATATATGATACTTTTTTTAAAAAAAATAAAAAAGAAGGTTTTCGGTTTGAACTCATTGATCCACGCTATACATATGATACATTATCTTATAGAGCTCTTTTCTAGTACATACATAAGAAAACGGTGAATCAGTTCAACCCTTGAGGGCTAGACCATTTCTGGAAGAATAGGTGGTCGAATCTTCATTACTACTCCAACCAAATTCATGTCTTCATTCATGATGCTCATAGTATGAGTATGACCATACAGAGAGTTGGCATATGCTTTCACTTGAAATGAAGAGTGTCATTTTTATGGTTAAGAGATAATTTTCGTCTGAAATGGAAAGAATCCATTTCATGGTTAAGACTTGAGTATATTTTTTGGATGACATGACACCAAAATTTCTTTAAATTTATAATATTTAATTTGAATCATGAAATGAATTTGTTTAAAGTACTATTGCTTTTGCTTAAAAATAAAATTGACTTAAATAGAGTGGATCCTAATACCTAATATATTGCGTTTCAAATCAATGACACTGTATGTTAGACATAGTGATAATGTAAAAAACACTGGGGGGTTTTCATTGACAATGGCAGGTAACTCAATGGAGAGAAGACTTGCCAAAACTAATTCTGCCTAAAATTTTCGTGCAATTCACAATTTGGATAGCTGATACATAGGGTAGTGTTCTTCCAATTTAATGCAGACCTCCAAGACTGCTTGTTGATACACAGTGATGTAAGTGGTCAATCAAAAAAAAAAAATCAGCATCATGGGTGATGGGCCAGAGCTTTATGAAAAGTAATTCAACCTCACAAGGCAGGAAAGTGGAAACTCTCTGTTTTTGGAATAGAATTTGTTGCCCTGAGCTATGATATGCCCTTCCTGCTATGTTATAAAGGAACATAAATTATGAACCCTACAGAATGTGATGTGTGTGTGTTTTCTAAGAAATGAGGGCAGGTTTTTTTTTTTAGGAAATGGTGTCCTAGTCTTTTGGATCAAACTATTCCAGTTTGTCCATGAGATACTCTGGAAATCTCATTGATCAATAGTGTGGTGGGTGGAGCTTGGAACCTTCGGGTTTACGATACATTCTTCAAGTCTATTAAACCATCACCCGGATGTTTCCCATGGAACTGAAAGTGTCTGTTAGTTTAGTTATTAAGATATTTAAATAGTATCAAAGATCTCTGATCAAATCCTGTTTTTCCTTGGGTGAAGGGATTTATGAATAGAGCGTGGGAGGGTACCCTATTCGGTAGCCCAATCTTGAAAGAGAGAAGATTTGGCATTTCAAGCAGCAACAGTTACCTAGAATTCTACAAGTACATTCCTTTTTAAAGCAGGGTAGCTGAAATCTCTAAGATTTTCCTGTACTGCTATTCCTCTTTTCATCTAAATTTTGTAGGTGAATCATACAGAAGAAGCTGAGAGAATGGGTGTTTTTCTTTTCCCCCTTCGGTTCGAAAGATTAAAATAGGCCGATAATGAAAGAGCTAGCGGTTCAATAACATGGAAAATTTAATGGTTGATAGAGGTGAAGATTGAACTTCATGCATATTGCAATTCTAGACTGACTTGTTCTCTGACACTGTTTTTTTTATAGGATTTCAGTGATTGCTGGTGATTTTTATGTTGAGAATTTACTTTATATAGAAGCCCTCTTATGTAAAGACTTATGATAAAAGAAAAGAATAACTTTTTCCTAGAAAAAATCACAAAGGTTATGAATGATGATGAACAATTTGACCACTTTTTAAAAAGATGATGAATGATGTGAAACTACAATAAATATCAATAAGATGACAGACTACAACTATAAAAGTTTTTCCATAAACTTTCCTTTTATCATACAAACAGATACCATTTCACCCAATATCAAATAAACCACCATATATATAACACCCAGAAAAAATCACAAAGGTTATGACCTCAGCTAATATTCCCTTTTCACCATACACAAAGTTCTCATATTTACTTCTCATCATTTTAAAGCATGCCTTAACCTTCTAAGCACAACTAGCTGATAGAATCTCTTAGTCCGAAAGAACAATGCAACAGCAACAATGAACCCCAAAAAAGCCACAGAGGCCATGATAAAAAAAGATAACCTAAAGCAGTGAGTACCAGAACATGAGTCATCTTCACCAGATGCTTCCTTGTCATAAAAATAACCAATTACTCTCACAGAGAAAATATAAGATCCCACAGGACTTGCTATGGCAATAGTGTTGAAAATAGTACCCATGTGCCTAACACCATATATCTCAGAAGAGATGGTGGGCATTAATGACCACTGAGAACCATAACAAATTCCCACTAGGATTGAACCAACATACAAATTTCCGGGAAAACCAGATGCAATAACTATGTGGCCAGCAGTCATTGTGGCAAGAGTAAAAGCCATCAGCAATGGCCTTGCCCAACCTCTGGTGTGCAGAAAATAATCTGATACATATCCAGCTCCAAAACGGCCAAGAAAATTCCAGATACTCCATAAAGAAACCAAGCTATTTATCTCTGTAGTTGTGTAATTTAGAGATTCCCCTATTTGGCTCATGTTATTAATCGTAGCCAGCCCAGAGCCCATTCCACATATCATGGCAATAAACAACATCCAGAAATTTACAGTACGCATGGCTTGCAAAAGATTCAACTGTTCTTCATTGAGAAGCATTTTGTCATCAGAAGTTCCCTTGACTTTGCTGTCACCACTTGGCAATTGATGATACTCTATAGGATCCTCTGCTGTAGAAAATTTAGGGGATGTGATTTGCTCAGCATTGTCTGTTAAAAGATTAGTCTCAATTGAATATTTTTGTAATGATCTATTTGAGTCCTCCCTCAGGGCCTTGATTGCAATTCCAAGAGGTGATACAACTAGAATCAGAAGAAGAATGAATGTAGAAATGCGTGCCCATAATGGCAAAGTGAATATGTTTTCCAAAATTATGATAATCATGAGATAACCAGCAATGCTTAGAGCTACCGCAGAGAAACCATTTAAGTGCTTTTTGTCATCAGCTGTGGTTGCTTTATAAATTCTCACCAAAAACATAAGCACAAGAGAGACAAGTGTAGGCAACAAAGCAAGCATCAGAAGGTATGTGCTTGGTTCGCCCTTGCATAGTGTGTCATACATTTGGATTAGTATTGCTCCACTGATACCGAGAAAGCCCTGTCCATGAAAGAGTGTAGTATGACACATTTTTCATGATTCTATACCATGCACAAAACAAAAGCATTGATAGAAAGATATAATATAACTAGCTTAAGGAACTTGTATAGAATGGACCTTATAGATTTAACCATTCATTTTTAAAGCATTAAAGGTTTCATGAACCAATAGCAGCATATTCTGTTCATCAATAACTTCACAAGGAGAATTTAATCATTTTGATTCAGAGTTGTTACAAACACAATTTGAGTCAAAAGTCAGAACAAAGTGTCTAGGCAAGATGAAAAGTATGTCATTCTCTTGACATTCAAAACAGGATACTTATACATAATATGAAATGCAGTTATACCAAATGTCATGAGAGCCAAATGGCTCAGAACTTGGCTAGTAAGTTTAGCGAGTAGAGCTGAGCTCAAACATGAGATATTTTAACTTATTATCCAATTTTCCAAAGAAAACAACCAAAATCCATTTTTGGCACAATATACCTTACATACTCGTTTGGTTCACAAGATAAAGGAAAAAAGAAAATAAATTTTGGTTATTTAAGTTTCATGAGGAGAAACAAGCCCCAATAAAATATCTCACCCAAGCTAATGCTCCAAACCTATGTAAACTTAAGAGAAGAAGAATAAAAGCCAATTAAGTACAAAATATTTTCACAAATTTTTTTTTACAACTGTTTAAGTGTCATACAGTTATTGATACTCATAAAAATAGTCATACAGTTATTGATACTCATAAAAATAGTATCGGTTATTGATATGTTTTTACCCAAAAAAAAAAGAAAGTAAAAGTGATATGCCTCTAATTTTGTCATAATGTGAAAAGTTTTCTTGTGACTAACATCGGTCTATTTTCAATGAGCTTGGTTTCAGCTTTTGTTAGGTGATGCGTATTGGGCCAAAGAGGTAACTTTTCCAAGATTCCCATTTTTTCTCTCCTCCAAGATTCACAAGCAAGAGGAAATTTCTAAATGTTTTCACCAACGAAAGTTCTAAATTTTATTTCACTTCCACCAACATAATAAGTGAATTATGTTTGATGATTGTTGAAATCTCAATTTTTATGATTTAATCTCTCACCTAAAGGTGTTACTTATTCAATAATGTTGCGGATTAACAAACTTTAGTATTTATTACAGTAGCAACTTGTGATTTATACAACATCATGCATCAATTTGTTGTGTGGTTATTACTTCTTTCAATTGATCACGCACCAAGTACTGGGAATCATCAAGATCAAAGCAAAGAAAAGCGTTACTTCTTTCCATTAGTCAGCTTTGCGTACACATGTCCTTAACTTTACTCAACAGTTCTCTAATTCTGACTCTAGAAGAAAGTACAATGTTTTCTCTTATTATTGCGTTGTATAATGACCCAATTATTTGAAGGGTTTAGCTTTCCTTCAATCCTTTTTTAATTGGAGGTCTCTTTTTGTTTTAAATACACAATAACAAGTGACAGTAAATTTTAATCTCCACCATTTATTTAATTAGTGTGTGATTTGATAGTTTCTCATTAAAACAAAAGGAAATTCGAGTTAAAAAAATACTGGAGTAAACCAAACTCTTATTTGAAATAGTTTTTTCAATCAATTTTTTTAATTGACAATTGCAACTAGTAGCAATAAAAATCCAAATAAGGTTTTTGAGATTCATATATAACACACTAACTATTGTTACATACAACTTGTTATACACTGCCATACACAGTTTGTGAAACCGTATTTTAAAAGCACAATTTCAATTATAATTGTAAAATTGTGAATGGAAAAATAACTCTTTAGCCTTAATTTTTGAACTATTTAGCCAACATCATTTTCAAACTAAGTAGGAAAATACCTTATTTTGGAACTTCACATTACTGATTTCAAGTTATGTAAATATTTTGTCACTTAAATTTTTGGATAATTTTGCACAGAAACTTTATATTAGTATGTTGATTTGTATTTAAAAATATGCAAAACAATGATATTTTGCTCCATAGGGGCTATTTGGCTACATAGTTAAAAAAATTAAGATTAAACAATCATTTTTCCCAAATTGTGAAATCATATTTTGATAACTCGATTTTAACTAGGTGTAAAAAGTTTTCCGTAAAAAGTTAAACAGTAACAACGATATTTTTGTACGAGCTCCTCCGATGATGGAAGTGAAAATTGAAGAAAGACAATTGAACGATATTTTTTGACCAAAAAAAAAAAAAAAAAAAAGAAAGACAAGAGACACACGTAAGTACAGTACCTTCATGATTCCAACGATGGTCCCACCATAATTCGGAAAGTTTTCTAAGCCACTGACAACGTTGGCGGTGTTGAAGAAAGTCTGAGAATGAGCTGCGAGAAACATGAAGAGGCACATCAACGGCACCGGAGGCTGGTGGATCAATCCGACGACGGAGGCCCACATCAGAAAATAGCCTAGGAAGCACTGGATCGCACCCACCACGTGGACCACCCAGGGTCCGAGGAAGGTGGAGGAGGAGGAATTGAGCGTGACGGAGGAGTAGAGGAGGCCCGATAGGACGCCGGCGTTGGCACCTATGTCTTTGAAGACGGAGACGGTGTCGAGCGTTGATTGGTCGTAGTTTTGGGTTGATTTGAGGACGGAGGAGTAGATGGAGAAGGTGTAGGATGAACCGCAGCTGCACTGGATCCATATGCTCGCCACCGTTGCTATCCATCTCGTGCTCAGTCCCAGCCTATGCCTATCCATCTCTCTCTCTCTCTCTCTCTGCAAATTCTTTTTTCTTTTTTCTTTTTTCTTTTTTTGAGAAACCTGCAAATTCTCTTCTATGAAACCTTTTTTTTTTTTTTTTTTTGGGAAAGATATTTCTATAAAACTCGTGCTTTGTGTTTTTTGGGTGGTAAAGTTGTAATAATAATAATTGTTTAATAGGATATGGTATCATTTATTGGTATTGGTAATCAGCTGAGTAATGTCTTTCAAAAAAAAAAAAAAAAAACTGATTAATCATTAATGTCCTCTCCATGCTCGAACGGTCCACTCAGCAAATAAAAAAAAGAAAAAATGTGCTTTGTACAAACTCCAAAGCAAATGGAGTGTGGACATGGAGAATAATACATTATTTCACGTTAGATTAGGCAAAATTTTTTCCTCAAAAAAAAAGATTAGGCAAAATTTTATTTTAACATAAAAACTTTTTTTTTTAAATTTTACCTAACTATTTTTCAAAATATCCATTTAGATTATCTAATTTAAATTCTATTTTATTAAAAAAATTCTTAATTTTTTATAATTATTTCTTTTTTTTCGCATACAAAAACTATCATCCACTCTCTTCCTTCATTTTCGGAATAAGTAAAAAAATTATAAAAAAATTATTTGCAAAATAAAATATCTTAGTGTAAATTTATATGGTTATTGTAGTTGTGATTTGTGAATAGATTTTACACAATTATGCAGAGATTGATGTGAGAGGTGGTTTTTTTTTTTTTTTTTTTTTTTTTTTTTTTTTTTTGAGAAGAAAGTTTTGGAGGTTTGTTGGACAAAATGTGAAGTTTTTCCTATTTTACAAAGAATAATATGAATGCTCATAGGTGTTTCACACTTTTATTTGCACACTCTCGTTCACACACTTTGTAAAATCATGTTTTCAACAAATATTTTTAATTATAATTGTAAAATTGTAAACTCTTGTTCTCAAAACATGATTTCAGTTGACATGACACACACAAGGGAGAGAGAATAAGATTTTAGTGCAACAGCTAATTAAGGTTTTTTTTTTTTTTTAATTTTTATCTAAGTTAATTTACAACTATTTGATTATTTTGTTCCTCAAAAATTTATATGAACTGCTTTACCAAAAATTTAAAAAAAAAAAAAAAAAATTACATGGCCTTTAATTTAATCCCCTCATATATAGTTCCACTAATGTCTTGGGTATGCTTCCTTTTAGGTTCATCGGTGCGTCATTCTTTATGATTCACATAAGCTCCATGTCTAAGATGTATTCCTAAAAACATTTCTCAAAGTATAATTGCATTGGATCTATTCAGCCAAAAAAAAATTTGCATTGGACCTATTTCATTTCCAATCACAGACAGACAATACTTTTTAGGGTCCATAGCAATTATTAATATCATCCTTCACACGTTTTTCTTTAATATGAAGTATGAACCCAACCCAATTGGTCCCTTCACAACATTGAACATTCCATTATTAGGTGTCTTTATCTTTTTTCATGACACCAAAATAATTTCTCTCTCACATCAATTACCAGAATGATAAAATTTAGCTACAAAATTGGTTGTAATCATAGCCTACAATCTTACTGAATATTGAGGAGCTTGCAATTTGGGCGATATTGGCTAGGGCAATTTGGAATGACAGAAATAAATTCTACTTTGAGAAGACCCAAATTTAGTCGAGAAATATTCTGGATGGGGCAACTAGTACTTTAGGGGAATACCAGAGACTCATGACTTCCCACAAACATTCATAAGCTGCTTCCTGAATGTAGTTTTCTAGTTATTGGTTCTTTTGGCTGTATTTCCAAAGTTGTATCTTTTTCTATTTCTCTCTGGCTAGGTGTTTGCTATGCCAGGGGTCATACTTTGTTTATGTTTTCTTTGTTTGATATTCAAAAAAATTCTATCTTTTCTCTCAAAAAAACAATGAGATTTGAATTCTTGTAATTTCAAAATACACATGCAATGTGAGTTTGTGTTTTCATTGCCCACTATTATTGAATTCATTGGATGTGGTTGTCAATTTAAATTACACATTAATTCCCTTGGTCGTGACTATGAAATAAGACTATTAACCATTAAAAAAAAAAAGGATAATTACAGTAAACCCACCTGTGGTATGGCCCGTTTTCACTTTGCCTACCCGTGGTTTAAAACTTTACACTTTACCCACCTGAGATAACTTCCGTTAGCCTTCCGTAACCCACCTCTCCGTTTGCCGTTAGAAAAACACATTTTTAGGCAAAAACAAATATAACATGAATCAAAAAGCTAGGGTTTCGACTAGACCCTTCACTATTCAAGGATACAGAGTTCTGGCCCTTTGGAGAATGAACACTAATGTTTTCTGATAAAGCTACTCTATCAACAAGCTTAGGAATCCTCAAAGCACCTTTAAGAGCATCATTTGATACAGTGCCTTTTATCTCAGCACGTTGTGAATGCAAAGGAGAAGTGCTTTCAGAAAAATTGAATGAAAAATGTAAGACAAATCCAAAATTAGAGAATTTACTCTTGCTGGATCCATTAGAATTGGACAGAGCAGAATTATCTAGGGAATCACTTATTGATCCAATGGAGTCAAGTGTTCTACCTAAAAATCAGAAGACACAACATTTGAACCCTCTTGTGAGTGACTATTGCCCAAACCTGAACTACTAGTTGACACACTCTAACTCTCTCCTTCACTACGATCAAGTTCGATCTTATCTAGTTTACTTGATTTACTATGAACACCAACAGAATCGACTAAACTAGCAAACTTTGGAGATAACTTCTTGATTTGGTTCATGTTGTCAACACGAGTGGTCTCAAGCACATCGAGGGGATTATCAATAGACACATTCACATCCAATCACCCTCAATCATCGACGCCACCTCAGCGGCAAGCTCCTCCATCAAACCTCCATGGCCAACCCTTCAAGCTCCCACAATAAATCTCACCGAGCCCTCTCTCTCACTCTGAACCTGAGCTTAGTCTCTCTAAGCTCTCGGCCTGAGCTCTCTCTAAACCCCTGTTCTCTAATCTCTAAAACTCTCTCAAACGACTGTGACTTCGATCCGCCTCTCTCTCTCTGCTATCTTATTTTCTTTGTTGTGGGTGTAGTGGGTCTATGTTTGTGTTGCTAGGTGTGGTGGGTCTAGGTTTTGAAGAGGGGTTTGCTTTGGTTTCGGTTTGAGATTTGAGAGAGAACTAAGGTGAAGCCATGTATGATTTTTGTGAATGACTGAAAGGATTTTTGTGAAATTAGAGTAGAGAACTTTCAAGTGTAGGAATTTTGTAAATGTTTTTTAGGATTTGTGTGAATATGAAAATTTTATTCGGATTGATTGGATGTTCATACCAAAAGGAAGTGTGTTCTTGAACCCAAGCTACAAAACCCCCTCTTTGATCTTGTTTGTTTGAGTTTTCTCTGTTATTTTTTGTTTTTAGAGGAGAGAGACATAAAAGTGAAGATAAAATACATTTTTACCCCTGATTTTAATAGAGGTAGGTAACGGATGAGTAACGGATTGAAGTTCAGGTGGGCAAAGTGTAAAGTTTTAAACCACGGGTAGGCAAAGTGAAAATGGGCCATACCACAAGTGGGTTTACTATAATTATCCCAAAAAAAAAAAAAAAGTTGAGGTAGGTTAACTTTAAGATTCATTTTGCTACAATGCAATTCTCACATTTGCTTTCTATACCATTATTCTTTTTGAAAATGCTTTATATACCATTGTTGAAAAGAAAAAAGAAAAATCATGGAATTCAACAAATCTTGTATATGTATTTGAAGTTTATCACACTAACCATTTTACATCAAGTGTTACCATAATATGCACTTCCACTAAATGCTTTCAAATTCCAAGAAACTAAATTAAGATAAGGCATCTTTCCTTTTAGTTCAAAAAACCTATACATTACAAGAACATTAAAGCTTTTCTTTGGAATGTAAGCAACTAAGCATATAAAATTAGTACATAACTTTCCATGTGCTCCAAGTCAAATTTGAGTAAATTTGTAAGTACAAAAAGTAGTTTCTTTCAATCTAAAGCAATCTACAAACAAATTCACTTTGGTAGATGAAAACCAAAAAGTAAAAACAAAGGATTCCTAAAAGAAAGCTAGGAAGCAAGGCTTCAATGTAGAAAGTATAATTATTTCCACAAATGAAAGCATCATCAAACTTATTTTTCAGCTATCCATTGAAATATCCTTCTAGATTTTTGTAGTTGTGAAACCTTTCTCTCCACCTTTGCTCATTTTGCTTCTCTAAAGTCTGAACTTCTTTTGCATAATGATTGAATATCAAAACTAAATCATGTATGAATATAATATAAATATATATATATATATATATATATATATATATATATGAGATGGGTTCAAGTTACACCTGGTGTAACTCCACAAGAGTTACACCTTTTTTAAGCCGTAGATTTATGAGAGATCCAACGGATAAAAACAAAACACCATTATCCATTACAACATTAAATACTTACCTAATTAATAGTCTCCTCAGTATCTCTCTCCTCATTAAATATTTCTTATGCCTCCTTTTCTCTCTCATTATTAAGTCTTTCTTTCCATTTTCTTTGCAATTTCTCTTACGTTTCTACTTTCTTAGTTTTTTCCTCTAACTGAACTCCAAGGCATTGATAAACCCTGTTAAACTCATTTAGACTGATTTCACAGATCTGGTCCATGCCTTACGATATTTCTGATCCCCACCCTGTAGAAAGTTAATTAAGCCACGAAAAATTAGTAAAAGAGAAACTTAACAAACATAATGTGAAGCCTAGATATTCAATTACCAATATTAGAATTATTATTCTACTAGAAGGTGATATTCAGGAGATGGTGAGGTCAGACGGAATTACTTTTCTTAGGAAATTTACGGTTACCTCATCACCTTAATTTCTTTCAGTTGCAGTTCCTACAAAATGAAACTTGGAGTAAGATGTCGTAAAGAAAAAATTACCTTCATTTTAATATTACTGTATTTTTCACTGTGTGATTCTTATACTTTTGAGTTCTTTTACACGTTAGGGCATTTTATAATGAAGAATGATTTTGTGACACATTACAAAAATGAAAAATTAAATGATGAAATGTGATTCTAACTTGAACGCTACTTGTTATGAATTCTATAAAGAATCAAAAAAGAGGTTTGATAGTGATCCTGATTTTAAGGACAGGTCACAGAAGGTAGTGGTTCGCCTCCAGGTGATTTTTTTTTTTTTTTTTTTTTTTTAACTGTTGTAGCTTATGGACTGACGTTAATCTCTCAGATAATGCAAAATCTAATATCACTATTAAAATTTTGAATATCTAGGCTTCACATTATGTCTGTTGAGTTTCTCTTTTACTAATTTTTCGTGGCTTAATTAACTTTCTACAGGGTGGGGATCAGAAATATCGTAAGGCATGGACACAAATTTGTGAAACAAGTCAAAATGAGTTTAACAGGGTTTATCAATGCCTTGGAGTTCAGTTAGAGGAAAAAACTAAGAAAGTAAAACGTAGGAGAAATTGAAAAGAAAGTGGAAAGAAAGATTAAATAAGGAGAGAGAAAAAGAGACTTAAGAAATATTTAATGAGGAGACTATTAATTAGGTAAGTATTCAATGTTGTAATGGATAATGGTGTTTTGTTTTTATCCGTTGGATCTCTCATAAATCTAAGGCTTAAAAAAGGTGTAACTCTTGTGGAGTTACACCAGGTGTAACTTGAACCCATCTCTCTATCTCTCTCTCTCTCTCTCTCTCTCTCTCTCTCTCTCTCTCTCTCTCTCTCTCTCTCTATATATATATATATATAATGATTCTATTGATTATGATAATTTAACCTATGGAGATATTTTCAGTGCTATTAAAAAACTTGGTATCAGTATGTGTAATGATGAAAAACTGCTAAAACACCAATTAAAGAATAAAAGAAAAGCTAAATATGAAATGGGTAATTTCTGTGAACAATATGTTTTGCCTCCTATTGCTCCTTCCAAGCAAAGAGGTAAAAAAACATGATAAAAGCTATAAAAAATACAAAAACAACTTTGTTAAACCTAATGATTTCTATGCTAAGAAGAAAAATGTTTCTAAAAAATATGATAAACAAAGATCAGGTAAAGGTAAATGCTTTAACTGTGGTGAACCTGGACACTTTAGTAAAGACTGTAAGCAAAAACCTGGTAAGCTGAAAAACAAGTTTAACATGCTAAATATTGATGATAAAGATCAAGAAGAATTATTCAGAATCCTTGAATCAAACAATTCATCTAATTCTTTGGAAGATGATTTTTGTTCTCCATCTGATTCTTGCTATCAATCTGCTACTGATTCTTCTGATTCACCTAATATTAAAATTGGTTGTAGAGATTCTTGTTATAATTGGTTGTAGAGATTCTTCCCATTACTTAATGCTTTCGAATGTTTTCAAAAATTTTATAAGTATGATGCTCATGGCGCTAAATTCCCTGCTTTGCTTCACTTTGTTAAGCGCCATAAAATACCATGGATATTAAAATGGCAATATGAAAAAGAAGGTGATGTTCTCTCCAGACATTGGTATGTAAAATGGTGGGGCAAATTCCCTCATACTATTATTGCTACTATTTCCAGGGAATTCTCATCTATTGCTGCTCTCCCCATTGCCAAGGATCATTCCCCAGTTCAAACGCCTGTCCTTGCTGATGCTCCCTCTTCGTCTTCCATCAAGAATGCTAAGCCTCCAGCAAAAAATAAGAGCTCCCCTATTGACGATTTAAGAAAAAATCCTAATGCTCTTTTGGCTTTACTCAAATGGGCAGAAGAAGTTGTTGCCAATCAAGGAGAATCCAAAGCCTCTTCTGAGGAATTTGTTGCCCACAACCCTTATTTCCTTTATGACCAGGAATTATTCGGACATGACGAAGATAACACTCCAGATCTTCAAGAAAATTGATATTATTTGTTTGGCCTGCACAAAAGCCAAAAATGCTACAATGTTTACTTATTGGTGAAATTCCACTATTGTTTTCCACTTTTGATGATGATGTTCTGAAAAGAAGATTCTCCATGTTTCCCGAGACTTTTAGTCACACCAAGGTTGCTTTCGGCAAACTTTTACTGTTCACTGTTAACTTTTACTATTCACTAGTACTGTTCACTCAGAATTTTGCCTATTTAAGGGAGGTTGTCCCTTAAGTTAGAAACAAGCTTTTACTTCAGAATTTTCTTCCCTTAGAACTTCTTCCCTTAGAAGCGTTCTTAGAGAGCAAATTTCTTGCTTCTACTACCACTATTTCCTACTACCTTACAATCTTGTATCTTGAACTAGAACAAGTTTTGTAACTGTAAGTGTTTGTTCTACTTTCAATAACAAGTATTTTCAGTTTTCTGTTAATTATACTACTTGTTGCTACCGCCATCTTGGACGGTTCTAAATTTTTATTGCTTTGATATACACTGCTTGGCTGGTTCTACCGTCTTACTACTGCTTTTAAATTTTTTTTTTATTATAACTACAATACCGCCTTATTGGCTGGTTCTACTTTGCTTTCATATTATTTTCAACATATATTATTGCTGTGCAACTGTGCTTCCGCCTTCAGCTTGGTGTCCCCTTCCCCCTTTATGGTATCAGAGCCATTCTTTTCTGGCCGGTGATAGTGTGGTTGTGTTCTCTGTCTCTCTGTCTGTGTCTACCCGAAACTTTGATACTCCTTTGTTGTGTTCCCTTCTTACTGTCGTTGGCGCCACCCGTGTTGGAAAGTGAATTCCCAAAACCGAACAATAAGGCCCGTTTGAGCCAATAGGGCGTGTAGGGCATGAGAGGTATAGGGTTGACTAGGGTATGTGTTACGAAATGCAACGGTTGTGAGAAAAACATGATAACTGAGTGTTGAACCTAGGATAGGATGGATAGGTTGTGGAGATCCAACTCCTCTGTCAACTCCAGGACTAGTTGTCCTCCTGATATTGTAAATGAAGAAGATCACACTATTGAAGAAAATGAGTTGCTTCTTGATTTCCAGAGATGGAATATTCCTAAAGTTGATACTAAAACTGTTTATAAAACTAGTTTTGTTGAGAGTGCTTTTCATTCTGCTTACAAAGCTAGAACTGTTGAAAAAATATTCTCTATTTCTAAAACTCATGAAAAATGCTGCTTATTTTCTAAAAGAAATATTAGTGAATTCCTTGCTGCTAAAAAATTTAGTTATTTGCATATTGGTATGGTTCAAGTTGCTATTAAACCACTCACCCGAAAGGGTATTAATGCTTTTGTTCTTATGTGTTTAAGAGATGCTAGATTTAAACACTTTAAAGATAGCATTCTTAGTATGATTACTGCTTCTTTATATGATGGTCCTGTTTATTTTAACTGTTATCTTGATCTTACTCTTGCTTTGGATGATCCTAATATTGTTAAAGCTTTGACTTTAAATATTGCTTCATCTGGTTATCACATGGAAGAAGGTAGTAAGCCTTTTGCTTTGATTTATCGCATTTATTATAGATTGTTGGGTACTCAGATAAATCCTGGTGCCAAGATCCATAGAGAACCTTCTAGTAAAACCATGTTAATTCAATGTTCAACCCCTGATGCTAAAGTTCAAGTTCCAAAAATGATTCAATGGCAAGATGTTAAGTTTCCTACTGATTGGTTGTGGCGCTTAATGGCAAGATGTTAAGCTTCCTACTGATTGGTTGTGGCGCTTAATGGCAAGATGTTAAAGATGTTAAGCTTCCTACCATGGATATTAAAATGGCAATATGAAAAAGAAGGGAATAGTGGTGCTTAATATCCATGGTATTTTATGGCGCTTAACAAAGTGAAGCAAAGCAGGGAATTTAGCGCCATAAGCATCATACTTATAAAATTTTTGAAAACATTCGAAAGCATTAAGTAATGGCTCAGGAAACATGTTAGCAATAGGGCCAAATTGGGTCCACCAACGGTTGAACCAAAGAGGCAAGTAACCAGTGAAACTTTTATCAAAGTTAACAAACTAGGAATGAGACATATTTTCATTCTGGTGAAGCATGAATCCTGACCAAGCAGTGATATAATCATGATATGAATAGGGAATGGGGGAAGTTGGCATTGTTCTGGTAGAATTAGGGGAAGAGCCCCATTTTTCTTTAGAAATAAAATTGACCAAGTAAACACTGTGGTAAATAATTTTGGAGGTATCAACTTTGTCAGATATGATGTTAATAATAATAGATTTTTCATGACGCAAAAGATCAGAATAATACTGTAAATTCTTTTCTCTATGCTCAGGAATCCAGTGAAACATTGGAGGGAAATAACTTTTAGCAAGTTTGAGAGGATCAGAAATGGAGACTCTGTTAGGTTCAATATAAAACAAGTTTTGGAAATATTGTTTTTTGATGTATTGAGGGTTTAGGAATTTCTGGGAAAAACAGTTCTAATAGGTTGGTTAACAGGGGTTATGGCATAAGGGTCATAGGACGAGGCAAGAATAGTGGAGTAATTGGGCCTGGGGATGGTTCCTAGGGTGGTGAAATGATTAGTAATTTCAATAGGAGAAGCAGGTTCTTTTTTAACAATTTGTTTGGAGGTTTCAGCAGGATGATTATCTTTGGATCTTCTACTTGCCATTGTGACACTGCAGAAATTCAAGGGTAAGGAAATCAGGGATAGTATTTTGAGATCCTTTAATATATTCAATATCGAAATAAAAAACACTTAAAATAGCTTGCCATCTAGCAAAAATATGTTTGGAAGCAATATTTTCAACATCTTTTTCAATAACATACTTAGCACTTTTGCAATCAATACGTAATAAAAACTTTTGGTTTAACAAATCACTTTGAAATTTTGAAATACATAGCACTATAGATAAAATCTCCTTTTTAATAGTACTATAGTTTAACCGTGCATTACTCCATATTCCAGAATAGAAACGAACAATTTGTTCAGGTGACTCAGGAGAAACTCTTTGTTTCAGAATACCACCATAACCGATGTCAGAGGCATCTGTTTCAACAATTTTGAAAACACCAACAGTAGGAATACCAAGACAAGGTAATGTCTTAACATGAGATTTGATTTGTTTAACAAGGGAAGTATGAACATCAGACCAAGGAGGAGGATTGCTCTTTAACCGATCAAACAAGGGCTTACATTGTTTCCTCATATCCTTGTAGAAATTAGCGACATAATTTAATGACCCAAGGAATCTTTGGAGTTGTGTTTTATCAGTGATAACATCAGGAAATTTATCAGCAAATTGAATGGCTCTATCAATAGGACGAATCTGTCCTTCGGAGATGTCATACCCAAGGAAACGAACTTTTGTTTGAAACAGTTTGATTTTCTTAGCAGAGACAACAAGACCATTTCTTTTTATAGTATCTAGAAACGAATACAAATGTTTCCAGTGTTCAACAATAGAGCTAGAGTAAACAAGAACATCATCAATATAAACAATGGTGAAATGACTGAAGGAGTTAAAAATATCATTCATGATGTTTTGAAACTCAATCGAGGCATTCTTAAGACCAAATGGCATAACATTCCACTCATAATGTCCAAAAAGAGTGGTAAAAGCAATTTTATACCTATCATTCTCACTAATCTGGATTTGCCAGAACCTAGATTTCATGTCAAACTTGGAAAACACTACAGCTTCACTCAACCTATGAACAAGGTCATTCTTATTGGGAATAGGATACCTAATCCACTCCAAAACCTTATTTAAGGGTTTGTAGTTAATTACCAATCGAGGGGTTCCTCTTTCAATCTCAGCATTTTTCTGGACATAAAAAGCAGAACAAGACCAAGGAGACTTACTATTCCTAATCAATTTTTTCTCTAACAAATCATGGATTTCTTTTTTGCAAAATTCAACAGTTTCATCATTCATCTAAATAGGACGAGCTTTAGTGGGAATGTTTTTCTCATCAAAATCTTTCACATATGGCAAGTCAACAATATGCTTCTTCCTATGCCAAAAAGCATTAGGAACATCAGAGCAAACATCATCAATCAACATTTTCTGAAAATTATCAATTTTGGATTGCAACAGTTTATCGGAAATTTGTTCAACAATTTTCTTGTATTTTACTTCTTGCTGAAGGAAATTGAGATGTTTTATTTTAGCATGAATCAGAGTTAAAGCATCAACATCGGTTTCAAACTTTGAAGCAAATTTGAATTTTACTTTTTGTAAGAAAGGATCAGTAGTAATTCCATCATGTTCAACAAGAAAAGGATATATATATATATATATATTCATCTCATGATTAATACAAAATAGCTTAAGTGAAATTTATAGTTATTAATAAACATCACAAGTGAACTCCAATATGTCTAAGCACTATCAATAACATGTCCAAGAATGAGTTATGATAATTAAATCAAGCTTTTCTGATGGTAATAAGCAAGTTTCATGAAGGTCTATACCAAAATTCTTTAAAAAAGACAGTCTTTTCATTAGGGAATTTTATCAAACAATCGGAGTACAGAAGGAATGAGCCAAAGTTGTAAAATCAATTGGCCATGAATTCTAAAATACCCAATACAAAAATAATTCAAGACACATCAGTTCATCAAATACTAACCATAATCATCAAAGAGATCAACAGGAGTATCAAAGGAAATCAAAGAAAAGCAAACACAAATAAAAATTTAAATAATAAACAATTAAGAATACCTATGGCAGAAAATTTTGTGGGAGAAGAAAATCTTGGAATTTCATCTGACCAACAGAAGGGGAAAGTGGACTCACCCATTCATTGCTTGAATCTTGGAACCAAGTCCATTTTTTCTACCATGCTTTTACTTGAAACCAAAAAGAAATAGTAACTTGTTTGTTCCTTTGTGTCTGCTGCTTGTCTTCTGCTGAGAATTTTGTTTTATTGTCAATATTCTTTATGACTTTTAAGCCTTTATGTTGAGAACCCTATATTACTATTATCACTTATTTTATTGATGTGGGCCCAAACCTTTTAACTGAGCTTCATGAGGCATGCGGCGAAATTTTTGAATTTCGCTTCGAATTATGCTAGGGACATATCTTTTAGCACAATTTTGTGCCACAACTCACCATATGATGAGTTGTGATTGGAAAGAGTGTGTCCCCATATGACTCACAAACATATCCTTACTAATCACAACTAGTCACATCGCGAGTTGTGGTATAAAGTTGTGCCAAAAGTTGTGTCCCTAGCATAATTCTTTGGCTTCACGGTAACAGACGTTAAAAGGCATCAATTATTATGATGCGCTGGCAGATAGGTTGACGTGAGCATTTTTTTAATGAGGTGTCTTATATTTATTGGTTGGGAGTACAAGGTCTTCGAGACTACACAATAATTTCCCCATTTATTGGTATTGGTAATCAGGTGATTAATGTCTCTCAAAAAAAATTGATTAATTTTTTTTTTTTAAGAATACTAAGTATTTTTAACACACATACACGGAGAGAGGGAAGAAGGTTTTTTAAAGAAACTTACAGTGGTATATATCCAAAAGGGACTTAAAAAATGATTAATCATTAATGTCCTCTCCATGCTCGAACGGTCCAATATATCAGCAAATAAAATAAGAAAAATGTGCTTTGTCCAAACTCCAAAGTAAATGGAGTATGGACATGGGGAATAATACATTATTTCACATTAGATTAGGCAAAATTTTATTATAACATAAAAACTTTCCTTTTTTTAATTTTATCTAACTATTTTCAAAATATCCATTTAGATTATCTAATTTAAATTCTATTTTATTAAAAAAAATTCTTTATTTTTTTAATTATTTCTCTTTTTTCGCATACAAAAACTATCATCCACTCTCTTCCTTCGTTCTTGGAATAAGTAAAAAAATGATTAAAAAAAATTAATTGCAAAATAAATAATCTTAGTGTAAATTTATATGGTTATTGTAGTTGTGATTTGTGAATAGATTTTACACAATTATACAGAGATTGATGTGTGAGAGGTTTTGGGTTTTTTTTTTTTTTAGAAGAAAGTTTTGGAGGTTTGTTGGGCAAAATGTGAAGTTTTTCCTATTTTACAAAGAATAATATGAATGCTCATAGGTGTTTCACACTTTTATTTGCACACTCTCGTTCACACACTTTGTAAAATTATGTTTTCAACACACATTTTTAATTATAATTGTGAAATTGTAAACTCTTGTTTTGAAAACACGATTTCACCTGACGTGACACACACAAGGGAGAGAGAATAAGATTTTAGTGCAACGGCTAATGAAGTTTTTTTTTTTTTTTTTTTTTTTTTTTTTTTTTTTTTTTTATGTAAGTTAATTTACAACTATTTGATTATTATGTTCCTCAAAAATTTATACGAACTGCTTTACCAAAAAATTTAAAAAAAAATAAAAAATTTACATGGCCTTTAATTTAATCCCCTCATCGGTGCGTCATTCTTTATGATTCACATAAGCTCCATGTCTAAGATGTATTCCTAAAAACATTTCTCAAAGTTCAATGTTGTGAAGGGACCAATTGGGTTGGGTTCATACTTCATATTAAAGAAAAACATGTGAAGGATGATATTTGATTATGCCGTGATATCACCAGTGAGCTGCACGATCCTCTCTCGCTTAACAACCTGCAAGAAGAAAAAAGTAATCTCGCCGTGGGCACCGGTGTGGTGTCGACCAAGTACCCTCCGACGGTCAAGTTAGAATTGTTCTCAACTCTAGAGTGCTAGAGAGGGTAAATTATGCGTTCCTTGATTCGCGAGGGTATCGAAGCTTTTATAGTAGAAGAAAGTCGGCTTCTCTTCCTTGGACTAGAAATCTTTTCCTTGTGGGATTCTACTTTGAGCAATCCCAAACGTGATGGACAAACATTTCCTTGTAGAGTGGGCTTTTCATTAAGGCGGATCTTCTAGAATTATCCTTGTGCGAACATTCTGATTTCCCTAGGATCCCCTCGGATTTCAAACGTGCACACCAAGTATTTCAAGTGATGCTAAGCCCTGGGCCCTTCCTTAATGTCGGCCCATGAGTCCGAATCCGTCAGGCCCAATGATGCGTGATTTCTGACCCCTTCAGTTGCCCCCTTCACCCTATAATCCGTCATGACTTTTAAGTGGTCGGACCATTAGGGTGACGGTTAAATATGATTGGGGATGATGATCAAGGATTGCTCATGATGACGGTTGAATATTTATGAAGTTGACGGTTCTTAAGGGGTATAATCTGTGGATGTGTGCTGACAGGTTGTCAACATTTATGAGGCATGCCATGTGTCATACTTCGATTGGAAGGTGTATCGGATCGAAGCGTCGCTTCGTCTTCCGTGCATCCCTCATATATATAACACACCTCCCTCCTTTCATTTCTACTATTTTCAGTCAAAAAACGTTGTCAGAGCAAAGTCGTCAACCTTGTTAGAGCACTCCGTCGAGAATTCTTATCCGTCGATTGAGCTACCATCAACCACCATCTACTAAGTGTGGTGAGTACTTATTCTCATTTTTTTTAAGTCGCATTTTGTGCTTATATTTCATTGCTACCGTCCTGATGAGATAGATAGATCAAAGGGGATGTATAGTTTTGCTAGTAGAAGCCCTTTGTTGAAGGTTATCTTTGAGACTCCCGACTCAAATAGAGACTGGAAGAGTCGTTACTTCTTCCTAGAGGGTGACAAATGGATGAACAGTCCAGGGGAGATGGAGTACATGCCCGTTGACACAACTTGGGGAGTGATACATCCATCTCGTATGCACCCGTCCAAATTTTTGTAATCCTTTTCATACCCGTTCATTATAACTCTTTTTCTAACCGTCTTCTTTCTCTGCAGGTAGACGGCACCCACAAGTTAGTATTGACGAGTTCGGTTTTCTTGAGAAGATTTTCCAAAAGACCAAGCCGGAAGAGAGAACTTGGGCGAAATTGGTGAACCCAAAAACAATACACTGGTATTGTGACGGTCCTGAGCCTACTCAAGAGGCCATTAAATACGACGAGAGGGTTCATAGACGTAAGCCCGTCAATTTTTACTTCAATTTATTTCTACTACATTCAACTAACTTCATCTGTCATATTTTGCAAAGATGGACGACGCAAAAAGGAGGGCACTGATAAAATCACAGGCCGCCAGGCAAAAGGAGACGGGCGAGGTTGTGGTACCTAAGGGGACGACGTCGGTGGTGAAGAGGAAACAGCCGTCCAAGTCTGACCGTCCACACAAGCAACAAAAAATTCCTTTGGAACCCATCGTAGGGTTGATGGCTGAGGGTGTGAAGACCGTCACCCCAGTAAAACATGGGGCTGGTAAGGGCTTAATGAAGGCCCCGTCCACTAACCAGGAGAAGCTTCCTCCTCTTCTCCGTGATGATTCTAAGTTTGCTTTGGAGAGGCTTTCGTCAATCATTTTTTCGGAGGACTATGAGGACCTGGGCAATCATTCGACGGAGGCAATGGGGGAAACGGGTCTGTTTGCCATTGCACAGGTAATTTTATCCGTCGGTTTGAGTCCGTCAACTTTTCTTAGCTTTCTGTTTAACACCTTTTTAACTTGTTTATTTCAGTCCTTGGTTATGATGAAGGGCCTAATGGACCGGTGCCTAAACCGTGAGGCAGTTTTGGAACGTGTATGGGCAAAGGCAAAGTAGACGGAGGATGAACTCGGCCAACTTCATAAGTGGAAGTATACAATGGAGAAGAAGTTTGACCTGTCGGAGAAGATAAGAAAAGAGCTTGAGCAGAGGACGGAGGAAGCTGGGAAGGCCTTGGAAGCAAAAGACAAGGAAGTAGAGGACTTGAAGGAAAAGCTCCGTCAAGCCAAGGAGGATGCGGTCCGCGAATACCGAGACTCCGACGCTTTGTTGAGAGAGCTGGGGGGTTCGTTCCTTCAAGGTTTCGATGATGCACTCCGTCAGATTAGAAAAGACTACCCTGAACTGGATATATCAATGATAAACGTCAATGCTCAAGATCAGACGTCTGTTTTTCAAGCCGCTTCAGAGAATACAGACGACCTCTTTGGTGACGGTGCGGTTCAGGGTGACGAAGAATCAGCCCCATCAAAGGATGTCCAAGATGCCGGCCCAAAAAAGTAGATTGACATTACTTCTCTTTTGTAATTTATTTTGAGAACAATTCGTCCCCTTTTTTTTTTTGTATTAAACAGCTGCCCCCTGGGCTTTTTATCCGTTTATTAATGTTTTTACTTTATTTTTATGCTTACTATTACTGTTTGGAACTTTCTTATATATCCGTCCTCATGAAGATAGGATTAAGAAAACACTCGTCTATCCGAGAGTATTTCTAGCCAATAGTTCAATCCGTCCACTTTGTGGAGTTCAATTATATTTTAGTATTATTGATCCGTCCACCCTTGGTGATCCGTCCTCCTTGAGGACTTGGTATATCATCCTTTGGGTGGTCCGTCAATAAGTTATTTTACGCTGATCCGTCCGCTTTGTGGGCGATTTATTTCACCCTTAAGGTGATCCGTCCACTTTGTGGACTGTTTTTTCACACTTTGGTGATCCGTCCACCTTGTGGACAGTTTTTTTTTTTTTTTTTTTTTCACCATCTTAGTGATCCGTCCACTTTGTGGGCGATTTATTTCACCCTTAAGGTGATCCGTCCACTTTGTGGACAGTTTTTTCACATTTTGGGTGATCCGTCCACCTTGTGGACAGTTTTTTCACCATCTTAATGTTCTGTCCACTTTGTGGGCGATTTATTTCACCCTTAAGGTAATCCGTCCACTTTGTGGACAGTGATCCGTCCACTTTGTGAACAGTTATTTCATGCGTTGGGTGATCCGTCCATTTTGTGGACTTCATAGGTTAGTTCACCGTTTTGGTGATCCGTCCACTTTGTGAACAGTTATTTCACGCGTTGGGTGATCCGTCCATTTTGTGGACTTTATAGGATAGTTCACCGTTTTGGTGATCCGTCCACTTTGTGAACAGTTATTTCAAGCGTTGGGTGATCCGTTCACCTTGTGGACAGTTTTTTCACTATCTTAGTGATCCGTCCACTTGCGGACTTTGTTGCCTGTATATCAATTCGTAATAAACATCCATGTGGAAAATTAAAGTTGTGTCTGAATATTCTTCTTTAAAGAAAATGTATTTCTAGAAAAAATACCTGCCCCCTTGGGCTTAAAAAGGCACAAAAAGATTGTAGCAAAAGTGAAAGAAAAACTCGTAAATTGTAGCTGAAAAATAAAATAAACTTGGAAATCGTCGGTTCCCCATGTTTTCTCTACTGGTAGTATTTCCGAAGATGCTTCGTGTTCCAAGGGTGCTGCAGCTTTTGTCCGTCAATCGTCTCGAGGGGGTAGGTGCCCTTCCTGTGCCATGACGTGATCATGTAGGGTCCTTCCCAGTTGGGGCCCAGTTTTCCTTGTGAAGGATCTCTAGCGGCACCCATTACTTTCCGTAGTACAAGGTCCCCGACCTGGAAGTCCCTGTGCCTCACTTTGTTGTTGTAGTGTTTCGCCATGAGATTCTGATAACGCGCCAACCTCTGTTCTGCTGCCGCTCTGACTTCGTCCACTAGATCAAGCTGGAGGCGCATAGCCTCTTCGTTCTTATCTTCGTCGTAGCTCTCCACCCGATAGCTCGTGAGACCCACTTCTGCGGGAATGACCGCTTCGGCTCCATATGCAAGTCGGAATGGTATTTCTCCAGTGGGAGTTCTTGCTGTGGTTCTGTACGCCCATAGGACGCTAGGTAGTTCGTCCGGCCAGATGCCCTTTGCGCCCTCAAGACGAGTCTTGATTATTTTGAGCAGGGACCGGTTTGTGACCTCAACTTGCCCATTCGCCTGTGGATGTGCGAGTGACGAGTAGTGATTCTTGATCCCTAGCTCCGAGCAGAAGTCTCTGAATGCGCTATTGTCGAATTGCTTACCGTTGTCAGAGACCAGTACTCTGGGTATCCCGTACCTGCATACGATGTTTCTCCAAACAAAACTCTGGATGTTTTTCTCTGTTATTGTGGCTAAGGCTTCCGCCTCGACCCACTTAGTGAAGTAGTCTATGCCGACGACCAAGAACTTCAGCTGTCGGATAGCCGTCGGGAATGGGCCCATGATATCAAGTCCCCATTGCGCGAACGGCCAGGGTGCCGTCATAGGTGTTAGTTCTTCGGACGGCTGCCTGATGAGATTGTTGAACCTCTGGCATCTGTCGCAAGATCGGACATAGGCTTGCGCATCCTTCATCATTGTAGGCCAGTAGTATCCTGCTCGGATCAATTTGTGTACCAGTGATCGTGCGCCCGAGTGGTTCCCGCAGATACCCTCGTGTACTTCTCTCATCATGTAATCTGCTTCCTCTTGGCATAAACACCTCAGGTACGGTCGTGAGAAACCCCTTTTATATAGGACGTCCTTTATCAGCACGAACCGTGAGGCCTGGACCTTCAGCTTTCTTGCAGCGCCCTTTTCCTCTGGTAACACCCCAGCCCTTAGGTAGGAGATCAATGGCGTGGCCGAGTTATATTCAGAGTTTACCACTTGCATATTTGTTCCGTCATCGATAAGTGAGGATATTTGGACGAACGATAATACCTGTTCGGGAACCAGCATGAATTCGGCTGATGCAGCTTTTGCTAGGTGGTCAGCCCATTCGTTCTCTTCTCTTGGGATCTGAATGAATTCGACTTCGAGGCTGTTGGTTCGGTACTTCACTTCTTCCAAATACCTCTTCATTCTATCGTTCTTGCATTCGTAGTCGCCTTTGATCTGACTTGTTACCACTTGTGAATCGCAGTGGGCAATTATGTTTTTTGCTCCCGCGGCCTTTGTAAGGTCTAGCCCTGCGACCAAGGCTTCATACTCTGCCTCGTTGTTAGTTGTTGGGAAATCCAGTCGGATCATGCATTGTATCGTGTCACCCTGCGGAGTTTCAATCACTACTCCGGCTCCTCCGGCTCGTCTGTTTGAGGATCCATCTGTATAGATGCTCCACTGTTCCTTCTCTTCTATCAACTGGTCCTCCCCGAGTGTGAATTCGGCGATGAAGTCAGCTACTGCCTGCCCTTTTATGGCCGTCCGCAGGCGGTACTGGATGTCGAATTCGCTAAGCTCTATTGCCCACAAGGCCATTCTTCCTGCCGCTTCTGGGCTATCCATGGCTTTTCTCAGTGGCTTGTCCGTTAAGACAATGATCGTATGCGCCTAGAAGTATGGCTTAAGTCTCCGCGTAGCGATTACTAACGCGAAAGCCAACTTCTCCATCTGAGGGTACCTCTCTTCTGCTCCACGGAGTGCACGGCTGGTAAAGTAGATGGGTTTCTGTATCCCGTCCTCTTGCCTCACCAAGGCTGCGCATACTGCGGCACCCGAAACTGCCAAATAAAGGTAGAGTTTCTCACCTTGTACGGACGGACTGAGTAGTAGTGGAGACGAGAGATAGGTCTTTAAGTCGTTAAAGGCCGTTTGGCATTCATCCGTCCACTCAAATGACTTCCTCAAAGTGCGGAAGAATGGCAAACACCTGTCCATCGCCCTTGAGACGAACCTGTTTAGAGCTGCAATTTTTCCATTTAGACTTTGGACCTCCTTGACCGTCCTTGGTGGTTCCAACTCCATTATCGCCCGTACCTTCTCCGGGTTGACCTCTATTCCTCTTTGGGATACCATGTAACCCAAGAATTTTCCCGCCGTTACTCCGAATGCACACTTGTTCGGATTTAGCTTCATGTTGAATGATCGAAGTGTATTGAATGTTTCTCTGAGGTCGTCTAGGTGATTTTCTTCGTGCATGCTTTTAACCAACATGTCGTCAACATAAACCTGAACGTTCCTGCCGATCTGATGTGCAAACATCTTGTTCATTAGCCTTTGGTACGTTACTTCAGCATTTTTGAGTCCAAAAGGCATCACCTTGTAGCAGAATAATCCCTGACTCGTAACGAAAGAGGTTTTCTCCTGATCAGATTCGTCCATCATGATCTGGTTGTAGCCAGAGAAAGCGTCCATGAAACTTAGAAGCTGGTGTCTTGCAGTCGAATCCATAAGGGTATCTATCCATGGGAGCGGGTAGCTGTCTTTGGGGCAAGCCTTGTTGAGATTTGTGAAATCTACGCACATCCTCCAGCTTCCATTGGCCTTTTTAACCATAACGACGTTTGCCAACCAGTCAGGATAGTATACTTCCCGGATGAAACCTGCCTTCAGTAACTTCCGAACTTCCTCGGCTATGGCCTTATCTCGCTCCTGGGCGAAGACTCGTTTCTTTTGCCGAACTGGAGGGAAGGAGGGCGACACATTCAATCTGTGGACCATGACCGAGGGGTCGATTCCCGGCATGTCTTCATGATTCCAGGCGAAGACGTCTTGTTTATTTCTTAGGAAAGTCGTGATCATCTATCGTACTGGCCAACTGGCTAGTGTGCCGATTTTAGTCGTTCGCTCAAGCCGTGTGTCGTCAAGTCTTACTTCTTCTAGCTCTTCAACCGGTTCTGCTAATGCTCGCTGCTTCCCGATACACATCGTCTGCTGCTGATCCTCCATCTCTAACATGGCAATATAGCATTCTCGTGCTGCTACATGATTTCCCCGCAGTTCTCCTACCCCATACTCCGTCGGGAATTTGATCATTAGGTGGTATGTTGAAGTTACCGCCTTCTAGGAATTGAGAGTGGGTCGCCCGAGGATGGCGTTATAGGCAGACGAGTAGTCGACCACGAGAAACGTTATCTCCTTAGTGATCTGCTGAGGATAGTCACCTACCGTCACAGCTAGCGTTATTGCGCCCAAAGGGAACACCTTTATACCCCCAAATCCTACGAGTGGGGCGTTCGTTGGGGACAATTGTTCCCTGTCAATCCTCATCTGCTGGAATGCCGGATAGTACAGGATGTCAGCTGAGCTGCCGTTGTCGACGAGGACCCGGTGCATATTATAGTCCCCAATCTGGATGCTGACTACTAGCGCGTCGTCATGAGGATGGTGAAGTCTCCGAGCGTCATCTTCTGAAAAGTTTATGACGGGGTTACCTATTCGCGGCATCTTTGGTACAGATCCTGTGAGTTGGACGCTATGGACCATCCTAAGGTAGGTTTTGCGGGCTTTCTTGGAAGATCCAGCTGCAGCTGTGCCCCCTACGATCATTCGGATATCTCCTATGGGTGGTCTAGGGCGCTCGTTCTCTCGTCGGGGGGCCTGTTCTTCCGGTGTATCAGTTCTTTCCCTGCTAACGAACCTCTGTAGTTTCCCCTGCCTGATTAGGGCCTCAATCTGCTGCTTCAAGTCATAGCAGTTAGATGTGTCGTGCCCGTGATCTCGGTGAAAGCGACAATACTTGTCTCTCGGCCTTTTGTTGGGGTCTCCCTTCAACTTTCCAAGGAAGGTCAATGCTCCTTCATCTTTTATTTGCATCAATACTTGGTCGATCGGGGCGGTTAACGAGGTGAAATTGGTGAATCTTCCAGTGGGGGGTCTGGAGCGCCTTTCTTCACGTTGATCCCCGGTTTTAGCGACCTTTCGCCCCCTATCTTGTCTCGTGTCCTCCTGCCTTTCCCTCTTCTTAGGCCTTTCCTCGCGGGCCAGCAGCGCATCTTCTGCATTCATGTACTTGGTAGCCCTGTAAAGAACGTCCGTCATGGTTTTTGGGTCATTCTTGTATAAGGAAAACAAGAACTTACCCTTCCGTAGCCCGCTAGTGAACACGGCTACAAGTATTTTATCGTCAGCTTCATCAATCAAAAGGGCTTCTTTGTTGAAACGTGTTATGTAGGCTCGCAACGTTTCGTCTTCTCGCTGCTTGATGTTCATTAAGCACGCGGTGGACTTTTTATCTCGATGTCCGCCTATGAAGTGTGAGGTGAACAGGGCACTCAACTCCTTGAAAGTATTGACGGAGTTTGGTGTCAACCTACTGAACCAAACTCTCGCAGGCCCCTTCAGCGTGGTCGGGAACGCCCTACACATGATCTCGTCAGGTACACCCTGAAGGTGTATCAGGGTCTTGAAGGTCTCTAGATGATCGAGTGGGTCCTTGACCCCGTTGTAACTTTCGATCTGGGGCATCCGGAACTTTGGTGGTAGGGGGAATGAGTTGACGGGCGTGGTGAATGGTGAGTCTGTTCTGTTCACTAAATCGTCAAGATCAGAAGATACTCGCCCCTTGAAGGCGTTCATCATGACCTCCATCTGCTCCTTCATCGCCTGCATCTCTGCGACGATTGGCGGGGGGGCAAATTCCATGAGAGACGGAAGGCTCACGTTTTGCCGCTCCGGTCGGCTTGGGGCGTTGCTGCCCTCTGGCTTCTCCTGCTCCCTTCGCTCGGCACTGTTACCTTCCTGGTTTTGCTCCTGAAGGTTAGGTCCTGCCTCCTTTTGGCGTAGCTGCTCCTCCAGATCATGGTTCTGCTTTGTGAGTCGTTCTACCGCCGTCATGAGAGTCTGGACCTGCCTTTCTAATGCAGTAGATCTCGGTGGCTCGTCTTCTTGAGCGTTGTTGGTGGTAGCCATCGAGCGAGTGAGTACTATGCAACTCTTATGTCCGGGAGGCAATGATCTGGCTTAAATTCTTCGTGATTCCCACAGACGGTGCCAACTGATGATGCCGTGATATCACCAGTGAGCTGCACGATCCTCTCTCGCTTAACAACCTGCAAGAAGAAAAAAGTAATCTCGCCGTGGGCACCGGTGTGGTGTCGATCAAGTACCCTCCGACGGTCAAGTTAGAATTGTTCTCAACTCTAGAGTGTTAGAGAGGGTAAATTATGCGTACCTTGATTCACGAGGGTATCGAAGCTTTTATAGTAGAAGAAAGTCGGCTTCTCTTCCTTGGACTAGAAATCTTTTCCTTGTGGGATTCTACTTTGAGCAATCCCAAACGTGATGGACAAACATTTCCTTGTAGAGTGGGCTTTTCATTAAGGCGGATCTTCTAGAATTATCCTTGTGCGGACATTCTGATTTCCCTAGGATCCCCCCGGATTTCAAACTTGCACACCAAGTATTTCAAGTGATGCTAAGCCTTGGGCCCTTCCTTAATGTCGGCCCATGAGTCCGAATCCGTCAGGCCCAATGATGCGTGATTTCTGACCCCTTCAATATTAATAGTAGCTATGGACCCTAAAAAGTATTGTCTGTCTGTGATTGGAAATGACATAGGTCCAGTGCAATTTTTTTTTTTTTTTTTGCTTATTAGGGGTACCTGTGTCTTTATCTTTTTTCATGAGACCAAAATAATTTCTCTCTCACATCAATTACCAGAATGATAAAGTTTAACTACAAAATTGATTGTAATCTTAACCTACAATCTTACTAAATATCTTTTATTGGATTTGAATTTTGACAAATCCACTGTTGCATTACATCTTTTTCTTATATCTCCATATTTACAAAATTTAAAAAAAAAAAAAAAAAAAAAAAAAAAAAAAAAAGAAAGATCAATAGCTATTTCATTGATAAATTGTTTAAATTGCAAGTTTTTATAATTTAAAATTATGCATAAAATATAAGTTTATAGATCATATAGTATATAACATCTGATTGACGCAAAATTTAACATGTGTATTAAGAGTGTAAAGAATATGCAATTCAACAATTAGATTTTCAAAATATGTAGTAATGTTTATTTTATTGAGTAAGGTTGTAGCATAAACCTACAACTTTACTTAATATCTTTTTATTGGATTTGAATTTTGACAAATCCACCGTTGGATTACATTTTCTTCTTATACCCCCATACTCTTTTAAGATTGGGTGTGATTGGAAAAATTATTGCCTCTTCCCTCTCCAATGTGTCCCTTACACCTCCATTGTGGAATCTTTTTAAGTTGTAATCTTATTTGAAAATTTTTTGTATTTACTATTTACGGTATTTTTATATTTAGATGACAAATCTTTCAATTTAACTTTAAAATCTAACAATATAAACAAAAGATGTGGATGAAGAAAAGGTATGCCAGTGACACTTTTATTTTGAGATTGGATTCTATAAAAAATTCAATGTATTGATCAAAAAATATATAAATAAATAAATAAATAATATATATATATATATATATATATATATATATATATATATATATATATATATATATATATATCAATGTAAAAACCCTTTTTTACACTGACTAATAAATATTGCTGCATCAGCTTTATTCTTCTATATATAGAAGAATTAAAAGTACCACACTCATACATAATCCGACTAAAATCCTATCCATTTAGATAATTTAGAATTCTAATACTGAATTAAAAATAAAAGTAAACAAAAATAGTTTAAGAACCCTATCAAAGAAGTTGCTCTCAACACACTTATGCCCACTGCTCAGCCTATGACCCTCCTCCAATTCCCTAATTTAGGTTTTCTGATCATCATGTTCTTTCTCAAAGATTGACTTAGGGCATTCACACAGGGCTCAATTGAGTTTAATTCAAATTGACCTTAACACTCTTCCTTTTTTTTTTTTAACTAACTTATTAACACATGCATTGCATAATTTGCATTAGATTCTCTATTCATTTCTCCATTCTCTTTATAATTTTATACTTAATCTTTTTTTTTTCCCTAAAAAATAAATTAATAAATTTTTTTTATCTCTTCAGCACATTAATTCCCCCTTCACAACAACAATTCACAAATCACTACCAATCAGGGCCGGCCCTAGGCCTAGGTCATAGCTTAAAAAAAAGGACCGAACCAACCGGTTCAACCGAGAAACAGATAGTAATCCGGTCCAATTATGTTTAAAAATCGAAAATGTAAGAAAAACCGAATTTAACCGGTAACTATCGGTTCAACCGGGAAAACTGAAAATCGGAATGGTTGAACCGGTTTTGCAAAATTGATGAAAGAGATCTGAAATGGAGCTTTATTTTGCAAAAAAAATCTTATTTTTTCTCAGATCTGCTGGTCTAAGTGAGTAAGGACAGATTTTTTGCTGAAAAAATCTTCTTTTTTCTCAGATATGCTAGGCTTGAGAGAGTGAGAAAATTACCGAATGCTCATGCTTGGTGTTGAAACCGGCCTCTTGGACTGGTATGAGGTATCTACAGCTCTTCGATGAGATAGGGAATGAGAGGATCTGATCTGGAGATCTAACTTCCACAGAGAGAGAGAGAGAGAGAGAGAGAGAGAGAGAGAGAGAGAGAGAGAGAGAGAGAGATGGATGGAGGTACTGGAGGGCAAAACACTGAGAACTAAAAAAATAAAAGTTTTTGATAGTAAACCATGTGGGGTGCTAGATTTATGAGGGGAAATGAAAAAAAAAAAATCATTAAGGTAGGGTATACGTATGTGGCTGGGAGTGAGGTGGTGGGAAAGTGGATTGGTCATAATAATTGGTAAGTCAGTGAGTTATCTAATCACCTGTCTTTGGGGGGGTTTTTTTTAAATTTTTTTTTTTTTGAATAGATAAATACTTAAAGTTAAACTATTATTTATAAAAATAAATATATGAAACCTTAATAGTAGATTATTCTTTTTTGTCAATAATTACTGACTAGAAAAAAAAAAAAAGGTAGTATGCAAAAAAAAAAAGAAAAAAAAATTCTATATTTTATATTTTCTCAAAATAAGTTATTAAAATTCAAAATTCATATAAAAATTATTTAAATTATATTAATTATGACATCATCAGTTCGACCATCAGTCCGACCCCGGTTGGACCATAAAACCGATAATCAGCCTCTTTTTCGATTCTTTGTCCGTTCCAGTTTTTAAAACCATGGCCTAGGTCATTTAGGACATCGCCTAGGGCCCCTTACTAGAGGAAGGCCCCCAAATTTTGGGACAAAAATTGATATATTTTTTTGGAGATATTGGAAAAAAAATTAGTTATACATTTTTATCTACTTTTAAGAAGTCCAAAGAATTGAATAATACTAGAGATAATACAAATTTAAATATATGGATCTTACAAATATGTGTCACTAATCGCAAGAAATAATTCATACTGGAAAATGTTAGAAATATTATTAATTTTACTTGAAAACATTTACAAATTGATGTGACAATTAATATGATATGTGAACGTCAACAACCCATTAAATACATTTTTTGAATTACTTTTTGTGATGATGATACATCTTTGTAATCCTCATGTTTTAAAATTTATAATATTCTTGACTTCATTTATTCAAATACTTGTTTATTATCTTCTTAAAGTGTCACTAATCACATTTATTACTACATCGTTTGTAAGTTTTTTTAGCAAAATTTGTTATAGCTTTTGCATTTTTTCAAAATAAAAAGACCATATTAAAAAATAAAAAGAATGGATTTTGTTATAAAAAAATTTTGATATTAAATACTAGTTAAATATTACTTAAATGATAACAAAAAGATTCCATTTAAATATATCGTCTTAGGCTTCCAAATTTGTTAAGCCACCTTGTGACCAACCATCATACCTTTAGCTTGGGTTCTAATAAGGCTCCTAGACCAGATTGAATGTTGGCCCATTTTTTCAAGTTCTATTGAAATATCATAGGAGGAGAGGTCACTGAAGCAATTACTAGTTTTTTTAGAAGGGGATACATGTTAAAATAAATCAATCACTCCTTTATTTCTCTTATTCCTAAGGGCAACAATGCAGCTTCAGTAAATCAATTTAGGTTGATTAGCCTTTGCAATGTGCTTTATAAAATCATCTCTAAACTCCTTGCAAATAGGCTCAAGCAAGTCGTTAACAAGTTGATTTCTCAATGGCAAACAACCTTCATTCCTGGTCATAAAATCCAAGAAAACACCTTCTTGGCTCAAGAAATTCTCCATGCAATGAAGAAGAGGAAGGGCAAAACATGCTGGATAGCTTTAAAAATATATATGGAAAAGGCGTATGACTGCCTACAATGGGGCTTTATTGAGAAAGTCCTCCACTGTTTTGGGTTCCCTGATACTTGGATACAATGGGTTATGCAATGTGTTTCTACAACATCCTTCTCCATCCTTATAAATGGAAGTCTGTTTGGGTTCATTAGGCCTCAAAGAGGGGCGAGGCAGGGTGATTCTCTTTCTCCCTTCCTTTTTGTATTAGCAGGGGAGGTTTTGGCTCGATTGCTTGAGAGGGAAGCCTTATGTAATGGGATAAAGGATTTTAAGCTAGCCAGAGATCTAACTCCTATTACTCATCTGCAATTTGCAGATGATCTTTTTATCTTTTTTCAAGCTAATGAGGAAAATTTAGAAATGACAAAATTTTGCCTGGATGTTTTTTCAAGCTAGTCAGGGCAGAAGATAAAGTTCTTTAAATCTGTTATAATTTATAGTAGAAATACTCCTCATTATCTGAAATCTTAGCTAGCAAACTCTATTGGAATTAATGCTTCGAATAAGAAGGAGAAATATCTTGGTATTCCAATAGCCTCTGACAAAGACAAAAAAACTGCAGTTGAAGAGATTATTGAGAAGGTTAAGCAAAGGCTGTAAGGGTGGAAAATGAAAACACTCTCTCAAGCAGGTCGAGTGACACTCATCTCATCTATGGCTTCTCCCATTCCATCTTACCAAGCTTCATCCCTAATCCTCCCAAATGAAGTTTGTTCAAAACTTAATTCCCTTAACCAAAGATTTTAGTGGGGTACAATGGATGACAGTAAGAAAGGTTGTTGTCTCAAAAGCTGGGATTCAATATGCACACCTAAAAATGTCGGAGGACTTGGCATTAAAAAAACAACAGACATGAATAAAGCTTTGGTGGCCAAAATGACTTGGGATGTGGTCAATAACAGCGATAAAATGTGGGTGATGGATTTCAAGAAGAAATATGTTCAGAACAAAAACTTCATGAAAATGCACATTCTAAAGGGTGCTTCTTGGGCATCTCAAAGTATCTTTGAGTGGAGGAAGGTTATTAGTAAGAGGTTGTGCCATAAAATTGGCAATGGCCTTAACACTTGGATCTTTGAAGACCCGTGGGTCCCTAATGAGACAGGGTTCATTCCCCAAGCAAGAAGCGGTATTTCTATTGATGTTCACCTAGTTGCAGATCTAATTGATCAAGATACCAGACAATGGGATAAAGGTAAACTTTCAATCTTATTTGAACCTCCCACAGTAAGTAAAATCCTAAATATCCATCTATCTCATCAAACCATGAATGACCAAGCATTCTGGTGTCTTACTCCTTTAGGCGAGATTTCAGTGAAATCCTATTAGGGGGCTGAATTCTCCGAGCCAACCCCACATGCTCAGTAAAGATTGGAAAGATTTATGGAAGCTTAAAGTAAATGCCAGACTCAAAAACTTTTTGTGGAAAATGTGCTGGAACATTCTTCCAACTTTAGCTGTTCTTAACAATCGATTTCCCATTTCTTCTTTGAATTGCATTTTGTGTAATAACGCCCCTGAAACTATTAAGCATTTGTTTTTGCAGTGTGATTGGGCTGTTCAACTTTGGTTACTAGCCCCATGGCCTTTAAATATGAGCAAGTTATCCTCTCTATCTATCTTGGATTGGATTAAGGTTATTTTAAATCCAAAATCCATGTTGGGGTTGAATGAAGAATCTGCCAAAGACTTCCAGCTTTATGCTACCATTCTCTGTGATCATTTATGGATGGTTAGAAATAAAGCTAGAGTGGAGGGTTCCAAAAGTAATTCAACTAATCTTTCCAGGTAAATTTTTAAAGTCTTCATGGAGCATAAAGAAGCTTGGAAGGAGCAAAATGAGAGACCATCCAAGGATGTGGCCTGGTCTCCACCTCCAAAGAGCTGGATCAAGCTAAATTTTGATGCTGCAATCCGTGAAGAGAAAACCATAGTTATAGTTGTGGGAAGAGATACAGCTGGCAACCTTCTGTTGGCATGGTCAGAGCAGTTTGAGAGTGGAAATTCCTTACTGGGGGAAGCGAGAGCAGCTTGGTGTGCCATGAGATGTGCTATGAATGAAGGATTAAGAATATAATCTTGGAGGGAGATGCCTGTAATGTCATTGAGCCGCTGAAAAAGTCAAATGTAGCCCCACATTGGAGTATCAGATCTATTTTTGAAGATATTTTGTACTTTGCTAATTGCTTTTCAAATGTTGAATTTTCTTTTGTTCATAGAAAAGGTAATATATCTGCACATTTGCTTGCCTAATGGGCAGCTCTTGTAAACTAGTCTGGGCCGATTCCCATCTCCAATCTGTCTTCTCATGTATCTCAGGCCATTGTTAGAGATGGGTCCAGGTCTGATTTTTTTGTTTCTCCCCTGTTTCAAGTTAAGTTTTTTGAGCAATAAAGTATTTATTCAGCCAAAAAGCCTCACCCACAAATCATTTTTCACCCATGAGATATTCAAGGATGACCCAACGCAGTTACAGAGCCCATTGCGACCCAGCCATCATGAAATCCAAACCAGTGAACAATAAAAAGGAAAAGGTGCTTCACAACAACTACTTTACTTCTTTTTTCATCCACAAGAAAACACTCAACAGTAAAACATCACAATCGTTTTGTTATGTTAATTACCATTTTAAATATCAACCCGTAGCAATGTTATCAAATTTGATAGTTCAGATGCGAACAAAAGTTTATTCATGTTTTAAACGTGAATATCACATATATCAATGTACTTGTACACACAACGTTGTTGTGTGTACATAGCAAACATAAAAAAGTGAGCGAGAATCATTTTGCTTTTGTTAAAAGTGAGCAAATTAAGTGTACCTTTCTTTCTTTTTATATCTAAGTTTTAAAAACGATGCATAAGCAAAATTAAGCTACACACTAAATCAAAACGTGGGTGACATACCAATTAAGTATCAAATTAAACGTGTCTCTAAAAAAAAGTATCAAATTAAACCATTTTTAGAAGATGCACATTGTTACTTGTCGTAAACCTACCCATTTAGCCATTTTTGGAAGATACACGTTGTTAACTTGTTGCAACTTTCCTTCCTATGCGTTTGTGTTCATCTGACTGCGTTTTCCACGCTACAAAACCGATTAGTGTGGGAATTACATGACCTTTTCACACCCTCCCTTTTTTTTTTCTTTTTTTTTCTTTCTTCCTTGTTCGGTTCATTGTTTCTATGCTACCTTCCTTTCCTTCATTCTGCAACTGTTTTCTTCTTCTGTTGAGTCATTCTTCTTCCATTACATTTGCTTCTCTGTCTTCCTTAATTTGGCCTCGATCTCCCTTCAGTTTGGCAGCTGCGAGTCTAACAAGCTTCTTCCTTGAAGCACGTTTGTCCTCTTCGTCACACCTACCTCATGATTTTTTGGAATAGAATCCTCTCCATTTCAAATCATGTCCATTTCATCCATTTCTCAATTTAAAATTTATCTTCTAGACTTAACAATATATAAACTGTTATTGTACACCTTTGTATATATGTAAAATTTAATCTAAACCATAAAATAGAATGGATTGTTTCTCGTTATTTTTGTTAGGCATCTATGTTGTATGGCGTAATTTTTCTTTTATGTTAACCGTGTGATGAGACCCTTTATTTGCCAACCATGCGTATAATGTTTGAGTATACTTATATTTGTCTTCTTGTTCTAGCTGTATGCTCGTAAGTTTACAACATAATATAATATAATTCTTATAATGCATAGTGTTTTTAAATTTCCTTAAATTTATTAGCTTATTTAGTTTAATCCCCTAAAAAAATGTTTATTTAGTTTTAAAAAATAAGTTATATTGAGGAAAAAAAATTTGAGGCTTTAAGAACATTGAATAATTTGAAAAAATAAGTCATATGGCACAACATTAACTAGCGTTATATTGCTTAATTTATTTGGTAAAATATTTTAGTATGTGCTTATCTGTACACCTTATAACCTTTTCAGCTGCCCTCAAGGCCCAAATATCTGAAAATGTGAAAATGTTACTCCAAAACAAAGGACCTGAATAAATAAAAAAATAACAACTTATTCCAAAAGATGAGATACTGTAACCATCTTTACTTTTTGTTAAAAATATATATAAATAAATAAATAAAATCCATTTGTAAATATGTGAACTATCATATTTTTATCATGAAATTGAATTTGTCCACTTCAAAACAAATGGTAACGATCATTATCCTTGTTGAACATAAGCATGTAGAGCCAGGTGAAAGTCATGTATGAGCCCAAACATCATTTTTTTTTTCGTGATGTCCGTACGCGTAACTGTATGCTTTGCACTGGTCCCTCCTATCTAGATCTGATGCCAAGTTAGGTGAAGATTGAGGCAGTGCACAGTGCCTATTTGCATATCAGCAATCAGCATATGTACAAATGGTTAGGTGAGAAAAGTGTGATTACAAAATTCAAAAAGGCTGTAACAATGGCGTGAAATTCAAGGGCAGTAGTGCTACCATAGGTCAAAAAAATTTGCAGAGATAAGAAAATTGTAAAGAATCAAGAACAACTATGGGCCCATGAAAAGTATGGTGGTATAGTATTACGTGCTTTTAGCTTTGTTTGTCTAAAATCACGTTTTTATTGCTCTTTCCCATTTAGGGTTTTTGAGAGGCTCTTTCGCTTTTCACTGAGGTGGGTCAAAAGGTGGTTCTTTTCTCTCCTATGTAAAAGAACTTTCGGTCTCTTTATAGCAGATTTATTCATCATCTTCTTCGTCAGAATTGTGAAGAGAAAGTAGAGATATGGAGCTCAATTCAAGAAGAAAAGAAGAAGCAATACAATTCGATTTATGGAGCATAATGATGTCCGAAATGGCCAAAGACAAAGAGGGTGCACCCAAACCACTTCCGCCTCTTAAGAGATCAGTGATCTCCATGAACCACAAGAGTCTCCAACTATGTACAGAAACTCTGGGATCGGAGAGCGACCCACTTCCTGATATTCCACGTACTTGTAATATTGACCTAGAGCTATCTGAGACTGGCTCTTACAGTTTCTCATCGTACCCTCCTATGGAGACTCTGAAACAACAACAAGGGCAACCACAAGAGCAAGATGAGAAGGTGTGTGGAGCTTTTGAGAATAAGGAAGAAAGTAGAGACTGTATAGTGATGGGAAAGCAGTCCCATAATGCTTGTTCTAGTAAGAAATTATCGAAGCCTAGATCAAGATCGTTCCCACCACCTCTTCCTTCGCTGTCTCGCATGGAGTTGGAGCCTCATCGCGACAATGGTCGATTAGTACTCCAAGCTGTGTCCTTATTCCCTTCACAAAACCAGTTTCAAGCAAGGTAATCCGGTGAATCGGTGATTTGTCCAAATAATCTTATCTTAGGGTCTCCTTTGTTGTCACTTCACACACTGCTCACTTCCACGTGGAATGTTGAAGAATTGTATGGCTCATGGCTGGCCCATGGACCACCTTGACTTGTGCAGGCCTTGTATATATGACTTGTGTGTATTAGGGTTTCGGTTTTTATAATTTCATCCTACTACTAAAAATGTTAGACCCTTTTATAGTAGTACTTTAATTATGTAATGTATTATAAGTTTGTTTAAAAAACTCTATATATTACTTTCATGTTTGTATGTTCTAATTAGTATTACTGTTTCCTCAAAAAAAAGTGTTATATATGGTAATTAAAATTTAGCTTTAACTATATAATTAAATAATTATAAGAGATGCACACAAATTATGTGGATAAAAAGTGTGCAAATTTCGTGTTTGTGTGTTCTAATAAGTATTATTATTTTCTAAAAAAAAGTGTTATATAGGGTAATTATAATTTAGCTTTAACTATATAATTAAATAATTATAAGAGATGCACATAAATTATGTGGATAAAAAGTGTGCAAATTGTTGATTAAAATAGCAGTCTTCAGTCAGTTAGTTTAAACGCAGCGTTTCATTAAGTACTTTTTTTTTTTTGCACTTAGCGTTTCATTAAAGTACTAAGGGTCTGTTTGGATTAAACTTATTTTGCTGAAACTGAAAACTGAAAACACTGTAGCAAAATAATTTTTAAATGTGTGAATAGTGTTGTGGGACCCATTTTTAATGAAAAAGTTGCTAAAAAGTGGAATTTGTGGATCTGTGAACAATACACTTGTGCACTGTTCACAGAAGACCGGTCAACAGTTGCGGCTGAAAAGGCAAAAAAAAAAAAAAAAAAAAAAGAGAAAACGCATTAGACGCAGACGCAGCACTTATAATCCGAATCCAAACTCCCTCTAAGAGTGGCCAAACGCAGCGTTTTATTTATCATAGATTTTCGTGCCAAGTTCTGTTGCAATTCTGTTAAGCTTCCTCCCTTAATTCATGGATCATTTCCGTAATTATAGGAAATAATAATTATTCCGTTACTGTCAATGATGTACTATAAATATAGAAGAGATATTCAGAATAAAATTAAGCAAGCTCAGTTTTACCCTCCCTCAAGATTTTCTCTCGTCCTCTCGCTCTCTCTCTCTCTCTCTCTCTCATTTCCTTTCTTTCTTCTCTCGTTCACTTTGTTCTGTTCTTGAATATAATCTTGCTAAATACAGAAAACTCCTTCAGTGATAAAAGTTTGCACAAATAACTTCTTTAAAATGATTCTTTAAATAAAAAAATAAAAATAAAAAACCCTAGGAATAACAATATATAGGTTGAGTTCAGTGGGTTTTCACACAATTTATAGATGCCTAGTTTTATGTTCTTCTATTGTTTTAGAGAACAAAAGGATATCATTTATCTAAACTACACCCAAAAAAAAAATGTCTTTAAAGATTTTATCCATCCATCTTTGAAATAATTGAGGAACTATATTAAGTACAAATGGCATTACAATCTAATTTACTAAAAAAAATTGATCTTTTTTTTTTTTTTTTGAGAGAGTTTCAACCTATGGCGTTCGCTCCTGATGATAACTCTTTATCATCAGACCAAGACATCAATCAGTTTTTGGTGTAAGTGGGGATTAAACCCAGATCTCTTATACAACCATCAGAGACTTTACCAGTTGAGCTAACTGGAACTCACAAAAAAAAAAAAAAAAAAAAAAAATTGATCTTTGGTTTGGCTAACCATTAACCAACACATCTTTTTGACGAATAAAATATTCATCAAATTCTAATTGTTCACTAAGCCTCTTAAGTTTATTACGATACGAGTTTTTTCTCTTTTAATTCCACTATAGTTCCTTACCATAATAGCGGGACTGGAATGAGAATTGTTTGTCTTTTCTTTTAACTTTTTAGGAAGGATCATGGGTTCAACTCTATCATGACATTGGGATAACTTTAACCTAACTGAGAGTTTTATTTGTTTACCAGTTTCAATGGATCTCCACCAAAATTTTCTTCAAGTTTTTTTATAGATCCAATGAGATGAATCTAAAGCCTTAATTGTTTGGGGTATTTGTTTCTGCAATACCTAACTCGTTTGTCACTCAGTATTTTTATTTTATTTTTTGGTTGAGAAAATCACTTAGTATATAGTGTATGTATTTATGAACGCCATTAAATGTATTTGTGACAAAGCTATCATATTATTTTTTAATAGTCCAAATTAAAATTGTATTCTTCGAAAAACAAAAGAAGTCCCAATCAAAAAGACTTTTTTTAGAAACCAATCAAGAAGATTTTGAATATCATAAATTTGAGTGGGGTAGTTGATGATAATGACTGGTAGTATTTTCCTTGGACCAAAGTTTTCATTTTGGTGTCTTTAAAAGAGTATAGCCAACTTGCCAATGATTCTTTCTTTATCAAAAAAATGTTTGACATATAATATAATGCACCAAATAAGTACATGATGAATTATCAAGAGACTTACAATTAGCACTTTTAGATGTTTTCAATGAAATGTACGTGGTTCAAATTTTCCCTCCTTAATTATCAAAGGATGCTCACAATATGAGTATGACTATACAGGGAGTCAGCATGTGCTTTCCTTCTTCTTTTTTTCCTTTTGCTGAATTTGGCATTTGCTTTCATTTGAAATGGAGATACTCCATTTCATGGTTAAAAGTTTATTTTCTCGATAATATGACAGTACGAGTAGAGACTTCTTTAAATTAATAATAGTTAATCTGAATTATTAAATGAATTCCTCTTAAATAGAGTGGATGTAATACATGTCAATAACACCATATGTTTGACATGGTGATGATGTAAAATACTATGTGGGGGAATCAATGGCACTATATTCATGGCAGATGGCACAATGGAGAGAAGACTTTTCCAAAACTATTTCTACCAAAAATCTATCTTCCTGCAATTCACGACTTTGATAGACTTATACATAGTGATTTAAGTGGTCAATCAAAGAAAAAATCAGCAATAGGCCAGAGCTTTAAGAAAAGTAATTCAACCTTTCCACAAAGAAAGTGATGCGTGTGTGTGTTTTCTAAGAAATGGAACGCAGTATTTGAAGGTGTATGTTATTTTAAATATTAAAATATTTAAATGGAATCAAAGATCTGAGTTCAAATTCTGTTTCTACTTGGGTTGAAGGATTTATGGATAGGGGGAGGACACCCAATTGGGTTGCCCAACTTTTAGAGAGAAGCTTTTTGTTATCTTATTTGAAATTTCAAGCAGTAACAGTTACCTACAAAGGCATTCCATTTTAAAGGTGGTTGAAGATTTCTCAGATTTTCCTGTAATGCTGTTCCGCGTTTCAATTAAATTTTGTAGGTGAACCATACAGAGGAAGCTGAGAGAATCAGGTGTTTTTATTTTCTCCTTTTGGATTGAAAGATTAAAATAGGCTGATAATGAAAGTGCTTATGGTTCAAAAAGCTGACATAAGTCGATTATTTGATGTCTGATTGGTCTCAAATTTGAGGTTTGCATCTCTCTTATATGGATGGAGGAAAAAGTTGGGAAAACATTTCTTAAATATTTGGATCTTGGTACTGGCTTGTCCAATGTGGTTTGTCTGGTGGAAACGTAACAACTGTACTTTTGAAGATGCTGTGAAACAAGTAGACTATTTGATGTTTGATTGGTCTCAAATTTGAGGTTTCACGCAACGTACTTCCATTTTTTATTTTCAACATTCTATTAGAATTTTTATTTGATTTGATTCTAATTGTTTCTAGTCTTTGTGTTTATCATCATGAAAATGAAGTACCATTTTTATCAACAAAAAAAATTTGTTATGTATCAAAAAAAAAAATTTCTTGTTGCAGATTATGAGGTCTATATTTTTGAAAGATCCACTAAAGTTCAAAGATGTGTGCACCCTAAACCCTAAATATCGTCTGATCCATGCTTAGACCTATTTGGCTAACTTGATAAAAACAAATCTTTGTTTGTGTGAATTCTCGTGGGTTTGGTGAATGCTGCATTAATGGTGATACCAATACTGATCTATTTTACTTTTTAGCTGCTAATGATTTGTAGTCAGAGGCATCCTTTACATGCATGTCTTGTCATCATAGGTATTAGAAGACATTGCAAGGTTTTTGAAGACAAACTGTCAAGCTAGATTGCATAAATCCTCTACAGGTGTTGATTTTGTTCTTGAGTGATTGAGAGGCTTAATCTTGATGTTGGAGCATGGTTAATGTACTTAAATGCAAAATTTAGAATTTATATTATTTTTTGTGATGTTCTTCCAAATTCCCAAGAATTTATGGATTGGGTTTGATTTTGTATTGGCTTGGGCTTTCGAGTAAATATGTAATCAGCTAGTTTTTCACTCTTGAAATTATTTAGGATTTACAATTGTTCCACTGGATTTTAAACCAAGTATCGATTTGGTTTTCATACTTTTGTTAGGTTTTAATGAAAAATACTAATAAAATATTTAATTTGTCACAAGCCAAATACTAAGGGGATTCAATTCATGGTGATCAAATTGACACAAACATCAAAGTTTAAGTGTAATATTTGTGGTAAACCTCAAGTTATTTCAAGCCCAGTAGGCTGTAGGATTCCCATACCAAAGTGCCCTGAGAGGCAATAGCAGGCAAATCAGATTAGTACAAGAAAGTATTATGTTTGCACATGAGACACTACCACTTATTTATTTATTTTGTAAATCCAAATAGCACCTCTCATAATATAGACCCACATTGTCGTAAAACAAAAATAGACATAAGTCCATAGGCGGACTATCAAATTAATAACCTCGAATTAATGAGGGTTTCTTGAATTCGCAAAATGATAAAGTCTAAAATCCACAAGAAAAGAGGGAAAAAAGTCTATATTTTATTAATCTTAAGACCAAAGTTCTTTGGAATTGGAGGTTATAAAATGTGTAAATAGTGAAAGAAAACTTCAGACGGCTAAGAAAATGCCCTAAAAACCTTAATTCACGTTAAGCGCATAATTAGGGCAAAAATGTAAATTTTAGGGCCTAACAAAGTAATTTGCCTAATAAGCAGCTTCAATGATGGCCAAAGGCACTGAATTTGGCTCCTAGCACCATTTCCTTTCAGGTCACCAATTTTAACGCAATTGGTGATAATTTCTACTAGTGTTTTTTTATTTCTTGTATTTCTAGCACACTAAACTTCTGACTGTCTCTCTGCTCAAGCCTGCACTGATGATAGACTACAGCTCTGCAAGTGTTTTCCTTAAACTTTTATTTTCTCTTAAAATCAGATACCATTCACCCAAAAACAAATAAACAACCGTATAACATCCAGAATAAATCACAAAAGTTATGGCCTCGGCTAACATTCCCTCACAAAGTTCTCATATTTACTTCTAATCATTTAAAAGAATGCATTAACAACCTTCTAAGCACAGCTAGCTGATAAAATCTCTTAGTCCGAAAGAACAATGCAACAGCAACAAGGCACCCCAAAAAAGCCACAGCTGCCATGATCAGAAAAGATAACATAAAGCAGCGAGTACCATAACATGTGTCATCATCGCCAGACGCTTCCTTGTCATAGATATAACCAATTACTTTTACAGATAACACATAAGATCCCACAGGGTTTGCTATGGCAATAGTGTTGAAAATAGTGCCCATGTGCCGAACACCAAATAGCTCCGAAGTGATGGTGGGCATTAATGACCACTGTGAACCGTAACAAATTCCCACTAGGACTGAACCAACATACAAATTTCCAGGAAAACCAGAAGCTATAACTATGTGGCCAACGGCCATTGTGGCTAGAGTAACAGCCATCAACACTGGCCTTGCCCAACCTCTTGTGTGCAGAAAATAATCTGATACATATCCAGCTCCAAATCGGCCGAGAAAATTCCATATACTCCATAAAGAAACTAAGTTGTTTACCTCCACAGTTGTGTAACTGAGAGATGCCCCTATTTGGCTCATGTTATTAATCGTAGCCAGCCCAGAACCCATTCCACATATCATGGCAACAAACAACAACCAGAAGTTTACAGTACACATGGATTGCAAGGGATTCAAGGGTTCTTCATCCAAAAGCATTTTGTCATCAGAAGTGGCCTTCACTTCGAGGTCACTACTTGGCAATTGTTGATACTCTATAGTATCCTCTGCTGTAGAAAATTTTGGGGATGTGATTTGCTCACCATTGTCAGTTAAAAGATTACTCTCCATTGAATCTGTTTGTAATGATCTATTTGACTCCTCTTTAAGGGCATTGATTGCAATTCCAAGAGGCAATAAAAGTAGAATCAGAAGAAGAATGAATGTAGAAATGCGTGCCCACAATGGCAAAGTGAAGATGTTTTCCAAAATTATGATAATCATGAGATAACCAGCAATGATCAAAGCAACTGCAGAGAAACCATTTAAGTGCTTCTTGTGATCACTTGTGGTTTTTTCATAGATTCTCACCAAAAACATAAGCACAAGGGAGACACATGTAGGCAACAGAGCAAGCATCAGAAGGTATGTGCTTGCCTCGCCCTTGAAAAATGTGTCATACACTTGAATTAGTATTGCTCCACTAAGCCCAAGAAAGCCCTGTCCAAGAAAGAAGATAGTATGATATATTTTCATGATTTTGTATCATAAATAAAGCACGAGCATTGACACAAAGATATATCATAACTAGCTTAAGGGACTCGTGGAGACTGAATCTTTGTCCATTTAACCATTCACTTGGAAAGCATTAGAAGTTCCATGAAGGCATGAAGCCAATACCGGGCCATTTTGTTCATCAATGAGTCCACTGGGAAAATTTTGTCTTTTAGATTCAGAATTGTCACGGAAAAATTTGAGTCAATGTCAGTCCGAACAAAGCATCTAAGCAAGAAGATAAGTATGACATTCTCTTGGGATCCTAATTATGAAACTCAGTTATACCAAATACCATGAGAAGCCAAATGGCTGACAGGTTGGCTAGTAAAATTAGTGAATGGCTATATGCATATGTGAGTGGAGCTGAACTCAAACATGTCATATTTTAACATATTATCCAATTTGCAGACTCAAGGGGGTTCGAAAGCAAAAGGAAAAATAAGAGAAATTTTGGTTATTTAAGTTTGGCTTTGCATAGAAACAAGCCCCAACAAAGTATACGCAGCACACCCAACTTAAAGAAGAAGACTAACAGCAGTAGTGTTATTTTTTATTAAGTATAGGGACACAGAATTATTCTCAAATCTTATAATAAGGTCATGGTATCATTAATAAGAGTGTTGTTAGAGGCAGAGTAATGTTATAGTTATGTTTCTTTGTCACAACTTGCCATGTTAATAACTACGAAAAAAAAATTGTGAAATTTTGTGTCCCAAACATTCCCCTACTTTCAATGAGATTTTTTTTTTTTTTTAAATAAATATATATATAATAAGGAATATCATAAAATACAAGCTAACCAGCAATCAAAACTACTGGATTAGAATAAAGTTATTACAAGAGTCACAATTTCACTTTATTCCAAAAATACTTAAGAATTTTCCATCTAAACTATATAATATATATAGATGTCTTAAAAGCCTTCAAATTGTACTTTAGGTGATGCAGTGAGCCAAAGGGTAAACTTTTCCAAGATTCCCTTACTTCCCTTTCTCATGAAGAAATAAGTCAAATAAAAACCAGAGGAAAGTTCTAAATGTTTTCACCTAAACCTATATATAATCGAAAACATAGACTGACATAAAACACTAGTAAGCCGCATTCCTGACCAACAAGACACAAAGAAGCTAAAGAAACCTGGGTCCCCTGCAAATAGAGTTGTAACACGTACATTTTGCTATAAAGTCACCATTTTTTATCCAATGAATGAATGAAAAGTAAATAAGAGAACAAAAGTCCCACATACCTTCATAATACCCACGATGGTGCCACCATAATGAGGAAAGTTTTCTAAGCCGCTGACAACATCGGCGGTGTTGAAAAAGGTCTGAGCATGAGCTGCAAGAAACATGAAGAGGCACATCAACGCCACAGGAGGCTTGTCGATCAATCCAACGACGGAGGCCCACATGAGAAAATAGCCTAGGAAGTACTGTATCGCACCCACAACGTGAACCACGCAGAGCGGAAGGGAAGTCTTGCGTGTGACGAAGGAGTAGAGGAGGCCCGATATGACCCCAGCATTGGCACCAATGTCCTTGAAGACAGAAACAGTGTCAAGCGTTGATTGGCTGTAGCCTTGGCTCGATTTGAGCACGGCGGAGTAGATGGAGAAGGTGTAGGATGCGCCGACACTGCACTGGATCCATATGCTCGCCACTGTGGCTATCCATCTCGTGCTCAGCTGAGGCCTCAGCTTCTCCATCTCTCTCTCACTCTCTGAAATTCTCCTTCGTGCTTTGTTTTTTATTCAGTAATCACTAATACTGTTCTTGGTCCAATATTCCAAATATTATGGAGCTAGTGCACACTTTTTCTTTAAGAAAAACGACAACAACAAAAAAGAGACTATGAATTTTTATTTTTATTTTTTTTGGGTTTGGAAAGGTAGGTAGGGATGGATGGAGTTAAAAGATAAAACACCACAAAAACTTTATTATATATTGAAAGGTAGCTAAGATAAGATACTCTTGATCGGCTAGCTGTGTGGGGGTGGTACATTAGTATGTCTCCATGACACAAAATGTTTAGGGGTTTAATAGAAGAATTCAAGTTGCAGAATTAATTGCATAGTAATGTTAACGGATGTTATTAAAATAATTGTTAATAAACCGTATTAAGCATATTTTGATACCACTATTATGTGAAATATAAAAATTTGTCAAAAAAAATTAACTACTTTTTTTTTTCATTAAAATTTTTTAAAAATATTTCTTAAATCAATGCCGAAAATCTATTAACTGTATTTACAACTATCTTAAAATAAAAATAAAAAGCTACTACGAAATTGTTGAGTTTTGTAATCACGAAGTTATATCCTTTTCTTTCTTCTTTTTTTATTTTAAAATACCATTTTTTTTACCTTGATAAAACTCTTTGTTTATCTTTCTTCTTTGATTTATTGTTACTATTATTATATATTCTATCTTCCCTTCCTTGGTTTGAACAAAGTACTGTTTTCTTCTTCCACTTACAGAGTATTTGCTAGTCTCGTGTCTTCCTACCTCGATTGGGCCCTTTTCTTTTCTTCCTTGACCTTTGGTTTGGCAACTGTGAATCCTTTAACTAACTTCGTGCCTTGACTCACGTTAGTCCTCTTGGTCACACACCAACACCGTTAGTCCTCTTGGTCACACACCAACACCGAGATCTTTACTAGTTTCTCCATTCAGCATTCTTTTCTTCGGTAGAAGGCCGTGGCATCCATGTTGTAATTTGTATGCCCTAATTAATTTGCTTTTTTATGCTAAGTGTTAGACCCGATGCCCTAAGGTTTCGTTAATTTACATTAATTAATACTCCTACTTTAATGGAATTTTTTTTTTTTTTTTTTGATTGGTTAATGGAAATTTTTTATAAGAAAAAAGTGCAAATTTGATAATATGTGTCAGGTTTGTATTAAAAAAAAAAAACAAATATTTTACCAAAATGGCATTCATCTCAGTTTTTCCGGCATGCAATATTCTGGAATCAAAATCGTCTATCCCATTCTCCCTATCCCATTCCATGCTCCACAAATCAAAATATGCCACTTATCCACTAATTCCTAAATTTTTGTTATTTTATTTGACTTACCTAAAATAAATTTTAAAAATAAAAAAATAAAAAATAAAAATCCAACGCATTTGCAACCCCACCCCTAACCACCAATCTCAGCCCAACGCCACTGACATGAGTTCGTCGACATCATCAACTCCAGTCAGGCAGTCACAACCACCAAGTTGAGGTAGATCTGAAGTTGATTTGAACGCCCATGACCACCATCGTCATACGGTGACACCACTGGCAAGGAACCACCACCATGGTTTCTTATTCTGCTCTCCCGCTACTCAACTCCTCCAAAATTAAAAAGGTTTCCAGATAATATATTTCTTAAGAAAGATTAAAATATAGTTGTAAATTTCAACTATTCAAACGAAAATTAAGAAGAATAAGGGGTATAGGACTACCACCACCATGTTCTATTTAACGAATCAAAACCTTTTTAAAGTTGTGTTCAGGTTGTGCTCCTCAGGGACGTTAATGGCAAGAAAACATGGAGTAGATAGAGGCGGTGGCTGTGGTCTAGGAATAATGAAAAGTCAGCAGTGATGTTGTTTGTGGCCATAACTGGAGTTGATGGCGAGGAACTCATGTCAGTGGGGGTGGGCGAACGTTGGTGGTCACGGTGGGGATGATTATGTGTTGGTTTATTTTTTATTAAAAAAATTATTTTAAGTAAGTCAAATAAAATAGCATAAAATTAGGAATCAGTGGACAAGTGGCATAAATTGATTTGTGGAGCATTGAATGAGACAGAAAAAATGAGATAGAAGATTTGGACTCAATATTCTGACCTTAAAAAGTGATGAGTATTTTTTCCCCTTGAGAGAAAAATGATGAGGTCGAGGTGACCAACAACTGTGACAAATTATACTGGAACATGAACATACTAGCTAGCTTCTTACTCGTTAGAGCAATCACACCAATCCATTTAAAAATTTTCTTCTATTTTAGCATAACAACCTACTTTTTTTTTTTTTTACATTGTCATTTTTTACAAAACACCTACATCAGATTATCTATAATATACCCTATTTTATTTAAATAATATTTTTGTATTATTATTTTATTGAAATATCTCTCAAACTCACATTTCTTCTCTCACTCTCTCATCCCAAACGGCAAAACCCTTCTCTCAAACTCTCCGCCTCTCTATCATCACAATCTTCTCACCCGCTTGTCTTAGACCCCTCATCTCTCTCTTAGATTTCTCTCATGGTGCTGGCTATGGAGGCTAGTCCATATTCGTCAGTGATAGCATACACAGGACTGTGATGATTAGGGTTTAAGTTGATGGTTTATTTGGGTTTTCTGTTTGATATGTTGGGGTTGATTTTCCATTAATTTTAATTTTGATTTCCATTGATTTTTGGTTTGATTTTTGTTGGTTTTGGGTTTGATTTTGGCTTTGATTTTCTATTGAATTTGTGGTTAGATTTTTATGTGTTGTACAATGGTGGTAGTGGGTTGCGGTGGTTGGGTGGTGGTTGGTTGAGTGGTGGTGGGCAAATGGTTGATCGGCTATGCAAACAAAGAGAAAGAGAGTGTGAGATGGAGAAGAAGAGGATAGAAGAAGTGAGAAAGGGCCTAACTGTGAGAGAATAAATTAAAATATAATAAAATAATGATTTGCAAAGTTACAATAACCATGTAAATATACACGATTATTGTAGCAAGTTTGAATATTTACACAATAATACATTGTCTGATGTGTGTGAGTTATAGGCTATATTGTGTAAATTTTTGCACTTTTTCCATTTTTCACTCACTTATGCGAGTGCTCTTAAGGAACCAAATGGAGCTTAATCAGAACTGCATGTTCTCCCTTAAGAGAATTTAATCATAACTGAACCTCAAACACGCTGAACTTCCCATTTTTTCATAAATATCAAGAAATAATTTATATTATTGCAATAACTCTAATATAATCAAGTAGGTTTCAATTAACTCGGCTACTAAAGTTTTTTTATTGTTAAATAAGATATTTAGAATTCAAACCATGTTTACACAAAAACTAATTGATGTCTTAACTTAATAATAAAGAAACGTCATCATAAAGCGAACGCTATAAATTAAAACTCTATTGTAACTATAATCTAATCCCTAGGAAAATATGCTCTTACTAAATGTATTTAAAAATATATAAACAGTAAACCCTATATTCCTTAATCAATATTATATCAGATCCTTCATCAAATATGTATTGACAATATTCGGTAACCAAAAGTGATTCCCACTAAGCCAATCATAAAACCATTGTATAGAGAGAAAGTAGGAAACTTACCTGTATTTCTTGTTTCGAAGTTTTAGAGAGAGAGAGAGAGAGAGAGAGAGAGAGAATAGTTAAAAAAAATTATATATATTTATTTTAGAAACAATAGTTAAAAGTATCATGATTCATGGTTTTAACAAAGAGATTGTCACGATACTTGTGATGTGAAACGTGATTATTTTAATCCTAATACTATACTTATTATGATTATCTAATAGAATACACCACGGTGGGCCTGATACGAGTTAATAAGTCATGATACTTGTGATGTGTTGATGTAGATGATACTTAATTGTGATGTGAGACGTGATTATTTTAATCCTAATACTATGCTTGTGGTCTAATAGAATACTTATAATCACGGTGGCCCTGACTAATCACACCTAAATTACTAATGCATTTTTATTGTAAAATGGATATTATGCGATTCTTGCCAGCTAATTATAACCAAACTTACTGTTTTTCTAAGAAATTTCATCACGCATAAAATATGAGTGCCTCTATTTTTATCTTCTTTAATGAGATTTCTATATCTATGAATCATGTTCATACCTCATAGTAAGGACGTCATTCTTAATAGGTTTAAGAGTGTTTGACAATCCACAAAATTACGTCAACTATGAATAATGTAACAAGCTTTAATCTTTTGTATTTTTCAAATTTTATCAAATAATGTTCATTTCAACATCCAAAATCAGTATTAAAATTTTCCCCCAAAAAAAATTAATCATGAATGATTTTAACAAACTTTGTAGAAATCAAAACTAATTCAAAGTTAAAGTAGCTCGCTCTTATCTTATGATTGATTTAAAGCCAAACTAAAATAATTTTGTGATTTGCAAAAGACTCCTTTGTATAGTCAAATAAGGTTGTAAATGAGAAAAGTCGTGTATTGAAGTGTTCATGGTTGTTCATTTAGTTTTATTTTGAACACAATTTAAGCTTGAGATCATCACTAAACAAGATTACATATCAAGCTTAATTCATTTTCTTATCAAACAAGTTCGAGCCATGAGCTACTCAATTACCTTTTTTTCCCATATGTGGTACAACTATAACTAAAATTTGTTATCCTTTCACAAATCTATATTAATAATTAATAACTAAATTATAGTTTGAAGTTCTGTTATCTAAGTTAATTAGATAGAATAATTTTCGATTTTAAGTTTATAACAATTATATTCACCAATCTTTTATTGGTAAAGATCATATAATTTTTTTACCATGAATAAATTGTTTATATTATCAATAAATTACAAATAATAATCAATTTGATAACATATGAACTTATTTATAAATTTATACAATTCAATATCAAAACTTGTTAGGAATATGAAATAATTGTCGTAATCTCATTAGTTAGGTAGTTAGCTAGTTGGTTGAGATTAGGAAAAGTTAGTTAGGATTTGAGCACATGTAGCTCATTTAACACATAGCTTAATTCATAGAGTACATGTTGAATTAACTAGCCAATTATCTTGAGCCATGTGGACCAATGACATTAGAGCTAGTCTCTTATAAATACATGATTGTAATTCAACATTAGATATAAATGGAAGAATAAACCAATTTCTTACTGCATCTCTCTCTCTCTCTCTCTCTCTCTCTCTCTCTCTCTCTCTCTCTCTCTCTCTCTCTCTCTCTCTCTCTCTCTCTCTCTCTCTCTCTCTCTCTCTCTCTATATGGAGGGTGACTACCTCGAATTAAGTCAATTTTCCTACAATTCTCATCAATTCCCCTATAATTCCTATTCATCCCTATTAGGAACTACTGGGTTCCTAACATTTGGTATCAGAGCTGTCAATCTTGAGACGAGCAATTGTGACCAAAGAAAACTTTTGAAAGAAATACAGCAAATGTTGAACAAAGCCTCAGAGGATGTCAAGGATATTTCAAAGATGGTCAAGGCCTTGGCTGAATCTAAAAAGGCCATGAAAGAAGATCTCTCAAGATTGCAAGAGGATCTTGAGAATATGACGGAAGAGGAGTTACATTCTCTTGATTCAATGGAACTCAAAAAACAAATTAATTTCCAAGAATCTACTGTTGTTGTTGCAAGCCGGGATGTTGATTTTTGTGTCAAAGTGGATGATGATATCCATGTACACACTACCCTTGAAGTTCAGTCCAAAGAACCAACAAAGAAGGTGATGATGATCCAAGAATCTACAATGCAAGAACCTGTTGTTGTTGGTGTGGATGAAGAACACATTGTTCTAGTGTAGTCCCTTTGTGTACAGGGCAATCAATCTGACATAGCCATGGAAAGCTCAATCGTGCATGGTATGGGTGTAGTGCATCCATTGGCACAATACAACTTTGAGCCCTTTGAATTTATTGCTTATGGAGGCACAATAAATATGGATCATATTTGTTGTATCAAGTGTGATTAAATGTATCTTGATATTCTTTCCAAGAGTGGTATTAGACTTACAATGAATGAATATGGGTTAGTTACAACTTTGCATTTTGATGGCAACGTTTTCAACATCATGATTGGTCCAATGCATGAGTCAGTGATTATATATGGAATGAATGTTAATTCAACTTTCCATATTGATGAGTTCTTTAGTCCATCTTTCAAGATTGCTCTAATACATGATCCAACCAATGTACGTAATCATGTAGCATTTGATGTAAGGGATCTTTTGTGCTGTGATGGATGCTTGCATGCCTTGCATATAGAGTGCAGCCCTCTGCCAAGAATTCCTCATGATACTTGGTACTTTAGGTATTGCCAGAATGTGTTCCAAAAAGAAAACTTTGTGGCAAAGTGCTTGGAAGTAGTTGGTGTGTTCAATCTTCAAGATGCTTTGGAGTATTGGGTTAGTGGCCGATTTCCCCTCATGAAGGAGTCATTTCACAACAACACCTTGTGGGCAAGGTGTTTTCAAGGAGAGGGAAATGTTAGGAATATGAAATAATTATTGTAATCCCTTTAGTTAGCTAGTTAGCTAGTTGGTTAAGATTAGGATGAGTTAGTTAAGATTTTAGCACATGCAGCTCATTTAACACATGGCTTAATTCATGGAGCACATGTTGAATTAACTAGCCAATTATCTTGAGTTATGTGGGCCAATGACATTGGAGCTAGTCTCCTATAAATACATGATTGTAATTCAACATTAGATATAAATGGAATAATAAACTAATTTCTTAGTGTATTAGTGCATCTCTCTCTCTCTCTCTCTCTCTCTCTCTCTCTCTCTCTGGATGGTGACTACCTCTAATTCCTATTCATCCCCTTTAGGAACCACCGAGTTCCTAACAAAACTATATAAGTATATTTTTAGACAAATATAATATACATATAAATATATAATATTATGTAAATACTTAAATCTGTCTCATGTTCATAAGCTTGGTCACGAACATATTATCATGTTTTTAATTCAGCTTGTTAAATAGTTAAGCCTAAACTTGAATTTGAACTTGACTTATTTGCCAAGCAAATGAATCTAAGTAAGCATATTTCTGAGTTAATCTCAAACTATTCATAAATAACTCACTATTGTCAAATATATGATGATAGGAACTTTTGGCTTTTACAATATTAGTTATAAATTCATGGCGATTTCATCTATCAAAATCGGGAATTATTTATTTTTTTACCTCATAGAATTGTTTTTATTACAAAGATTGAATTGTAAAATTTATATTTTATTAATAATTAAAATTTTAGAACAAATGATAATTTATTATAGTAAAATAAACTTGAATTTAATCAACCATGTATTCTAATTGTTATACTCTTGCGCTTGGATCACGTGTATTGGGATGTGGACCATTACCACCCTTTTTTGAAGATGTTGGACCCAAGTTGTTAAGTTTCAACCAAGGTGCAAGCCCAACCTTTTTTTTTTTTTTTTTTTTGGAGAAAAAGGTGCAAGCCCAACCTTAAGCCGTGGGCTTGGTTAATGGTTTAATGCCGCACATGGCTTAATGATTTTTTTTACACTTTACAATGGACTTAAATGAGACCACCCAAAAAAATGAAAAATGACTTCTTCTTATTTTTAGGAGTATTAACTTATGCGTTTTTTATAATTGTTTTTTATTAAGTGTAGGTGGAGATCAAATCTTGAAAATCTTATTCGACCATAAAAGACTTTACTAATTAAGTTAACTGTAATCCACAATCAATTAAAAAGGACTTGAACAATTATCTTTTTAGCTAATAATTAATTAACTTAGACGCGGGTCACAGAAGTTCCTAATTCCTAAAGTAGTATCATAAACTATAATCTTCCAAAAGCTTCAAACTCGAACCGGTATCTAACAAGTTGTTAGATACCAGTTCGAGTTTATATGGTAAAAGAAAAGAAATTAGCAGTGTGTTTATTGCCAATAATAGTATAATAGTCTTCTAAACTATTAGATCATGATTATGCCAAATAAACAAATGAAAAACTTGGTTGAGTGTATCCCAGTCCTTACTTTGTCCAATATATTTATATATATAAAAAAAGCTGAGTCACACCTAGGGGTGGCTCCACGTGCCAAGATGAGGAGGGTACGTGCGGTGCTTGTGGTGGACACGTGGGCACTTGAGACAAGGTACGGACGGCATGAACTGAGCCAATTTAACAGTGTTGAACCAAACCCAATTGATTTTTTGAAAGTAAATATATAATAGTAGGGAAATCCTAAATACTATAATGGTATTTGAAATTTGCAAAATCTACGAAGTCATTAAGATAATCGGATTAATGTACTGGTTTCCAGAGCGGGAACATTAAACTATGGGAGCATAGACTTCCCAACTCACACTCTTATTTGGCGCGTAATTCTCACAATTGCTGACTTTGTATGAACAAAATTGTGAGACTTAAAAAAGATATTATCAATACCAAATATAAAAGTACCGTGTATGATGTTTTGATGGCAACTGGAAATTTGGCAAGAATTTCTGCCATTAACTTTTTCTTCTAAGCTTAATTTTATAACTTTTTAAGTATTGTTTTTTTTAAGATGTGACTGTACTTTTGTATAATAAATTAATTAAATTGTAATCTCATAAAAACAAACATCTACCTATGACCCATTTTACCAATACCATTTCTTCCTTTGCTTAAAATTTCCCACAATAGAAAAAGTAAAATTATATCAAAAAATTTATGACTACAAATTTATCACAATTTTTCCCCATATCATATTCTTATGCAACTAATTATGAGTAATGAAAAAAAAAAAAGTAGTAAATCCATATGAAAGTATAAACATCTAATCACAATCTGTCAAATAAGATATTTGTAAGAAATAGTGTAGTAAAAATTGTGGTCCTAAAATTATTGAAATAATATTAAAAGTAGTGATAGTTACACACTGTGCATATGAGATAAAACTAAAACCATGTTTTGAGAGTTAAAATGTGTACATTAATATATGTAAGGACACGATTTGGAACGACCCAAGAACGATACTGGGTTCGCACGTAAATAGGCCCTAACAATATCATTTATAGAGCGTGGGTTTAAAAGGCTAGGCCTTGATCACAAATCGGTGGTTTTCCAGGGTGTTCATACATAAATAAAACGTGTACATACATAACTGAATCGTGCACGCTCTGGGAGTCTTTCTCCTAGAGGTGGGCTGGGAGGCTCTGGTTTTGGCCATTTTTCCAAGCCCCTCTAATGGACTGCTTACTTTTCCTTTTATACTAGCCTGTGTTCCTTATCCTTCGTCCACGTGTAGGGTCGACTTTTCGGGACTGATACTAGTCCCATCAGCCCATACTCAAAATCGTTGGGGGTGGTTGTAAAAGCTGGGGAGTATGGCTCTGTCAGGTGCAGAGTATTAAATGGCAGTAAGGGCAGCTTTCCCTGGTCGTTGCACTTTCCAGCGTACCCTTTTCTATTGACTTAGATATTTTAGATTTTTATTCCCAAACTGTTCTTATACCATTTTTACCCTTCCTTTCGGTGAGACCTCGGACATGCCGAGGACTGAACCGTCCTTGGCCGTGTCCCAAGACTACTTCGTACTTGTATTACCGAGCCTGGGCTATAACCCTCCTCGACTCGGGCCTTGGACCTCAAAGAATAAATGGGCTAGGGCCATACATTACTAGGCCCCACAATATATAACTCAGCATGTAAAATAATAATTAACGTAAATACGTAGTATTAACATGGATTATAAGGAATACAAATCCTCTGTATTACTTTATATTTCATCAATTACAACTTGCTATGTATTGATTTTTTTTTTATTTTAAACTTCAGTTATTTTATTTGTAATTTGTAAAATATAAAGTGATATACAAAAAGTAGTACAAGAATTTGTATTAGGTTATAGGTTGTATTCTATCCACATATTGCCATATCCACATACATAAATTTGTGTGCATTAATTTGGGTTAAGACTTGGGGGAGCGCGCGTTCCATCCACGCAGAGAACCAAAGCGCTGGCGCCACGATTCTCAACTGTCAAAAACCAACGAACCCTCCTCCCCCTAACTGTTCGGTATAACGTCTCAATCACACTTCGACACGACCAAATACACTAAGACAACAAAATAATAATCAAATCTTTAATCTTAAAAAAACAGCGAGCTCTCCAAAGAGACCAAACCATCAAAGAGACAACAGCATTAGACTTCTCTTGCTAATTAAATCCCTCGACCCCTTCCCTATGCAAAACCTTACTTCTTCTTCTTCTTCTTCTTCTTCTTCTCTCACCTTTCATGGTGGTGGTTGCTTTTTGTGCCACTGCTCTGTTCTTCGATGGCCGGTGACGGTGACGATGACGACGCTGCTGCTATTTTCCCCTTGGCAGAGTCTTTGGCCGGGGTCTCTCTCTCCCACGCGCCCATTCTCTTCTTCGTTTGCTTCCACAAGGCCTTGCGTGCCGAACTTTCCCAGCTCCGCCGCTTGGCGGTGGCGGAGTCTGAGTCGGAGAGCGAGTCGTCACACCGGTGTGACGTCGTGGTCGAGCTTCGACGGAGGTTTGAGTTTCTGAAGCTTGTTTGTAAGTACCACAGTGCTGCGGAAGATGAGGTAATTTTAAAGTCTTACGTACGAGAGAGCAATTCATACAAACTGTGTAACTTTCCTCTTTGTTATACATAGCTTGTCTTGTTATTATAATTTTTTACAAAATTTTTCGTATTATCATGTTGTACTTGTATTTGTACTCATAACTGTATTTGTGTCCGTGCTTCTTAGGTTATTGCTGGTTCTGCATGCTATGTCTAAATACCTAGTAATGTACAATTTATATATGATAATTTGCGTATTAGAAGTTTAAGTAACTTTGTTGTACAATCAAAGCCAAAAAGGTAGTATTAAGTTTGGTTTAGACAAGGTATTTGACTTTGTTTTGGTTTGGGTGAAGGAGAAAATGAAAAGAAAATGAGGAGATTAAAGAATATTATTAATTTCTCATTTATTGAAGCATTAGTTTGGGGTTTAATAGTTTATCAAAAACAAAGTTTGGGATTTAATAAAAGTCATAGGGTCAGTTCGATTAGTTTTTCTCGGGCTTTCAAATTTTTTAGATTTTTTTATATCTGATACTTCATTTCTCTGCAATATTCAAATGGGGCTATAGAATTTGTTCATTCTTTACTGTGGGTTTTTTTTTAGCTGTTAAAGTTTAATGATTTCAAGAAGTGAAATTGTGTAATTTTAGGAAGCCAGAAGTCGCATGCGTGCTTTAATGATTGTGTAGGCTACCAACTTTTTTTTTATGAATGATTATGTAGGCTAACAACCAGAAATTTAACTTTTTTGCATATAATAAGTAGCATGGATTAGTATAAAATAATCATAGTCATAAATGAGAAGCTGGAAATATTCTTTTTCAGTCAGAGGTGGAAATTCAAAGTGAAGGCAATTTTTTAAAAAAAAAAAAATTATAATTCATTCTGCTATAACATAGTGTTGTACGATTCACGGGGATAAGAAAAAGTGTTCATAAGGACAAAATGAGTAATAGTAATTGTTAAAGATATTTGTTTTGGTTCATTTTCCTCATTAATTGTAGTGATGATAGAAAGATGCTGGAAATCGAACACTTTTTCAGCCTGGCATATTGAGCATGAGCGTGACTAGGGAGCAATCAGTTTTTAAAATCCTCTATTCATGTTGATTTTTCTTTCTATTATGAAAGGGATAATTACAGTAAATCCATTTGTGGTTTGGTCTATTTATACTTTGCCTATTTGTAGTTTAAAACTTAACATTTTGTCCGTCTGTACTTCGTTCTGTTGGCTCTCCATTACCCACCTCACCCTTAAACATTAAAAAAAAAACCTTTTTATTTGAAATTATAACATAGATCGAATCAAAACTTCTTCCCCTCAAGAAATTTCTCATGAAACCTAGAACTTCGAAGTTTCTCTGCATTGAGATGGGTTTGTGATTTTCTGCATGTGTTTCAAGAGTATTTTTGAGTTTCCAGCAATTTTGCTTTATGGTTGTTGTGAGGCTTTTCTGATTTGAAGCTACAACAAACCAGGTATGAAATTTTGAAATTTTTTGGGTTGGATTTTCATCTTTTGATAAATTGGTACATTGGTATAGCTGAAAACTGTGGGCTTTCACCATTTCAAAAATGGCAACTATTCTTGCAGAGGTTTATGGTGAATCAAGGGTGAGTAGGGGGTTTGAATGTAAAGGAGTTATTATCTTAAAAGAGTTGCAAATCAAGTTGATTCTTAAGAAATGATTCATAAGTTGTTGTAAAATGGTTTGTTGACTCAGACAAACATGCTTGGTTGAGGACTTATGGTTAAGATCTCGTATACATATTGGGTCACTTAAACAAAGACATAATTCATAGTTCAAACATTGTGGTTGCACTTCTACATAGAAGCTCCTTGTATGTCTCTCTACAACCTGGAGGAGTTTATGAATCATGATGTCTTGCGTAAATGGAATTTTCTTGAAGAATCCTTCCGTTTCATGGCTTTTGTATATAGTCAACATGCAGGTTTTGTCTTGCATTGTAAGTAGAAGCATTTTCCTGTCTCAATAGACCTTTGGAGGCATAATATTTATTTCATATGAAAATAGGTCTCTTGAGAAATTTCTTGAGGGGAAGAAGTTTTGATTCATTTTATGTCATAATTTCAAATAAAAATATGTCTTTCTAACGTCTAAGGGTGAGGTTGGTAACGGGGAGCGAACGGAATGAAGCAGAGGTGGGAAAAATGTTAAGTTATCACAGGTAGGCAAAGTGCAAATAGGCCAAACCACAGATAGATTTATTGTAATTATTCCATTATGAAATCTTGGATTTTTGCTTCAATTCAAAGTCTAGCTTACGCCCATTGCATGGCCTTGTCACCCCCTTATCGGGGACACAACAAAATTCCGCCATTTCCTTTTGCCCCCACCCTCTAGATACATATATACATACTAGTATTATTACTAATATAGTACTTATGTTATAACTTGTACTTATTTTAAGGTTAGTTTATGAATAACCTAAGGTTAGTCTCGCTATACATACACCCAAATAACTCATTTTATGATAGGTATATCAATAGTAAAAACCTAGCCCCTTAGGAGGTTTATGCTATAGAAGTAAGCATTTAAGATCAAACTATGGTAATTCTGCCTCTCTCTCTCTCTCTCTCTCTCTCTCTCTCTCTCTCTCTCTCTCTCTCTCTCTCTCTCTCCTTGCACCTTACCTAGAAACGATCATGCCCAATGTCTTATAGCTCCTGTGATGCTTTCCTTTACCAATGTTTTCTTGCCAACAGTGTTGCTCTTCTATGGTCATTGGTGTCTCCATCCTTCAGCCACTATTCGCTGTCAACTATCACTACCACCAGCATTTGTCTCGAGTATGCTATCCTCTGGTCCCCATTTTTCTATGATGTCCTCCAATCACTGATGCAACCACATCTTTCAACCCTGGTAACCGTCCTCTGGTTGCTAGTGCAACCATTCTCCAACTACATTGGCCATCTTCAAGTCCTTATCTATTATTGACAATCGTCATTCACTATTGCCAACATCTATCTAGCTCCTGCATTTCATTTCACATCAGGCCCAATACATTCTATATTTGATCTGATCCTACCTACTCTTCTACATAAAAATACTTTATTTCCAAACTTAAGGTGTACTCAAGATTCCAATTTGAGTTTGAGGGAGATGGTAGAGACGTTTTTCTAGGTTTATTATACTAGTCCTATAGTACATGTACTGCAAGCCTAACCTTTACTAGACCCTAGGATTAGTCTATGGATAGTTTAGGGTTGGTCTCTCTCAATAGTGAGAAACTTCAGCATGTTTCGGAAACATGCATCCTCCCCCTCACAAGGGGGTGGACCCCACACCGCCATGTCAAAAGCATGATTCTGAAGCCTATAAGCTAGCTGGTAGTATCCTCTTATTGGGAATGATGACCCCTATTATCATAACCATGATCCAGATGTCAATACTGATGTAGATGAAGATCCCATATATTCATGTTCTTTTCTACATCTCCCTACTAGTTTATATTATTATCCAGTAAAATCCCTATTACTGATTTTCCTATTGTAAATCCTTATACTGTGTTTGATAAACCCTAAGTCTCTTTCTGGCTTCTATATTCCATAATCTTCTTACACCTCTCCCAGTCCTCTTTCTTGTTAGAGTCCACCCCCTTGTGAGAGGGAGGATGCATGTTTCCGAAACATGCAATACCATCTCCTCAATAGTAAAGATGTAGCCTCTTAAAGAATTTTTACTGTGAATGTAATTTTCTAAAAATGAACCACGTTTATTTTAATTTTGCTCTATATTTCTCTCTTCTCTCTCTCGCCTTCTCAATCTCATAAAAAATTCTAATAGTAATAAAAGGTCGCATCTTCAAGGCACGTAGATTAGTAAAGGAACATGCATTTGCACTTAAATTGAAGAAGATACATCTTAAGCTGTCAAGTTTCAATAGTATCTCCACCAATTAGTTAGATGACATAAAAAAGTAAGGATGTTACCTTAGCACTTCATATGGAATTTGTAGGATGTTAAATAATCTTAACTATGGACCCAACTAATATTTCAAACTTATGCGTTTACGGTTTATCAAAAAAAAAAAAAAAAAAAATTCAAGCTTACGCATCCAAATTATTATTATTTTTTTGTACGCATCCAAATTATTGGAGCTTGCTATTTGTTAAATTTAATTAATATATCCTATCTCAGCAAAAAAAAATTAATATATCCCATAGTTGTGGAAAATATATTCCGGATACTAAATAGAGAGAAAGGGACAAACATTTAAGTTGGAAGATTGATGTTGATCTTTATATAAACTAGTCGCAAACCCATGCGATACGGGAGATAGATTATTATTTTGTAATTATAATATAATATATAATTTGTTTTCTTAAATTTGTTAAAGATAATTTGTTCTCTCAAAAAATTAAACAATTTATCAAATTATTTTTCATATTTCTATTTCTGCCAATATATCATTCTAATATTTTGGATGTGTTTGATCGATTATATTCTTTTATGAAATGGTCCATATTCTTTGAAATTATGTTATAATGCATTATGTTTTTCTAATTTTTTCTATATAACTAAATTTTTTAAATTTCAAATAAATTATTTAAATTCCTCATTCACTTAAAAGAGATTATCATGATAGCCAAAACTTATAACAAAATTATACTTAATATTACTCAAATAATTGATAGATACATTGAAATGCATAGCCAAGATTGTGTTTTGATATAAATTCAAATTCTCACTTCTAAAATAACTAAGTATTAACTCAAACAAAAATCAAACCAAAACTATAAGAGGGAAAAAAAGTACTTGTGATGGAGAACTAAAAAAATACAACACCAAAACAAAGTACCCAAAAATAGAAATATAAAAAAACACAATGATTCATCAACCTAAAGTAGATTTGCAAGAAAGAATAAAAAATCAAGAGAGAATATAATCACTTTTTTAGGAAAGAATATGAGAGAGAATAACAAAATTATAGAATATAAGATGAGAAAAATAGTAAAAATAAAATATATATATTAATAAACACCAAATTATCCAAGATATAATAGAATAACATTACATTCTTATATACCATCTTTATATTGTAATAAGATAACATCTATGAAATCAAAGAAAAAAAAAACAAATAACAACTTAAAAGCACAAAACTAAATCATGTCAACCCAAAGAAGAGTTATAAATAACATAATAATTCATCAATCTAAAGTAGAAATGCAAGAAAAATAAAAATAAAAATACACCCAAAAATGAAGAAAAAAAAAATTGAGAGAGAGAGAGAGAACGTTTTTTCTGTGGAAAAACTATGCATAAAATGTAATGGAGAATTGCAAATTTATAGTAAGATGATGGAAATAAGAAGAGCTAGAAATAAAGGAAGATAAAGGGATAGAGGATAAGTGATATTAATGTAGATAATAATAGAGAAGTGAAAGGGTAAATGGGAGGGGGGTAATGGTTAGAAAAAGTGTAACAATAAGTTAAAGAATTAATAAGAAGAAAAATGGTTAAAAATAAAAAGAGAGATGGTTGAAAATAGGTACGTATGATATAGCCGCTGACGTGGCTCAACAAAAGTATAAAAACAATAAAGGTTAAGTTTAAGATTATATATATATATAGTCACTTTATGATATCCACTTCAACTTTTAATCAGTTTTCTTTTTTGTACTCCTTGTCACGTCTATGGTTCCATGAGTTGAACTTATTTTTTTCTTGACAGATTATCTTTCTTGCACTAGACGTTCATGTTAAAAATGTGACATGTACATATTCTCTTGAGCATGAAAGCGTTGATGGCCTCTTTGATTCTATTTTTCATTGCTTGGATTTACTACTGGAGGACAATAATAACATTTCCAACCAATTTCAAGAGCTTGTATGTTGCATCTGCACGATTCAGACCTCAATTTGCCAGCATATGCTGAAAGAAGAAGAGCAGGTAGCAATTTACTTTATCATTGCTAATGCTGCTCCATAAGATTACTTTGTTGCTTTGTCTGTATCTCTTAGTTGGGGTTATTTATAATTTTGATGCAATCTTGGGCATGAGAAATCTTTTGTTCCTCACTTGGTCACAAACAGTTTTGGTTCCTCCTTGGCTTTAGGGGGAAAAAGGGATAGGCTTTGATAATCATTCAGTTACTACTAACAATCAGTTACTGTTCTGTGGCTGATTTGTTTTACTATCAAAATGCTTTTACATAGCTTATGTTGAAAAGCACACGTTTCATTTATCCTGATCAATTAGTTTAAAGTGATTTTGTTGACTGTCTACCTTTTGCTCCATACTGCATGTGGATTACAGCACAGATTGGACACACTGTGTCCCATCGACTTTCAGACAAGTAAAGCAATTGAAAGTGAATTTTCTTTCTTTCTTTCTCTTTTTATTTTGGATAAGTGGGTGGTCCTAAGAGGAAGGAGGATGGGAAGAGTCAAACCAATGATGTGCGTTTTATGAGGTGTGGTCTCCAGCCACTTGTGCTACACTTTGGGTAAAGTGGCATTAAATGTTTTCATGCAGCATAGAATTATGTCATATTTGGGCCAAAAGAAGGACCATTGAATGTATCTTGCCAATTGAGACTGATTAGCCTCATTAATTGTTCACTGAGGTAACTGGCTGCCAAAGCCAATGCCATCAGGGCCCTCCAGATCATTGTTAAAGCAGAAATCCTAATGTTACAACTAACTTCAATTGCTGATGTTCTTAGCGTGCACATATTTGAAACTGCCTCAGTTTAATCATTATTCAATATTGCCTTTTTCCAGAATTTACTTCAAGTAACACCAAATCTTGTTGTTTTATATAGATTCATTTTGTGTCCTTTACACTTAACATTGCAATATATTAATTGAATGGTGTTGTGCATGGTACAGGTTTTTCCACTGCTGATGCAGCAATTCTCTTCCAAAGAGCAGGGTTCACTTGTGTGGCAGTTCATATGTAGTGTTCCACTGATGCTGATAGAGGAATTTTTGCCATGGATGATCTCCTTTCTTTCTCCAGAGGAACAAGTAGAAGTTACTCTTTGTATAAAAGATATTGTACCCAGGGAAAAATCATTGCAAGAGGTAAGACTCTCAGCTAAACTTTCAACCCAATTTGGATCAACTTCTTAATTGTGACTGGTTCAAATATATTTGTGAAGGTGGTGATTTCTTGGCTTGGTAACAATAATCAATCCTCATCTAGGGCTTACACTAGGATTGGAGAAGGTGCTCAATGTCCTGATGGATTTAAAATGTTGCTTGGTGAAAACTGGAATAAAATAAAAGCTTGTATCCAAACAGATGTTGGACACAATCCAATTGATTGCCTTAATCTTTGGCATGGCGCCGTCGGAAAAGATTTGAAAGAAATTCTGGAAGAGCTAGATCAAATAAAAAGCTCAAGCAGTTTTTCAAATCTGGATTCAATAGTCATCCGACTAACTTTCCTTGTTGATGTCCTTAGCTTCTACAGGTAATTAATATGGTTGCAGAAGCACTTCCTTTTGATAGACACAATGTAGTTGATCAAGCTTCCAAGTATAATATTTCTTTTCTTTATTCCTTGCATAGCATATTCTTGTTCATGTGTTGTAATTCTGAATGAAAGCTTCCTGATTTTCAGCAATGCCCAGAAGAAATTCTTTTACCCCATGTTAAATCAACTTGCCAATGGCTGCCTGTCTCCCTCTGATGAACAATTCCCCAATGGAAGTTATATTGAAGGTCTACAGCTGCTTCTACATCACAATGTTCAAAATGGTATTCCTTTGTGCAAGTTTCTGGATAAGCTATGCAGGGAACTCGAATCTTTCATGCTAGGAGTTAGCAAACAGTTTGCCTTTCAAGAAACCAAGGTAAACTGCTTATAGCTTTGACATTATTTTAGAGAAAGAGAATGGGAGAAATTCAACTTTTAGTATTAAAATCGAGCATTTAGGGATTACTAGGTTCCATTTGCAATGAGATGCTGAATCCAATTCCATTGATAACTTACAGAAGTCCCCTCTCAATCCCTGTTATCAATAAGTTATTTATGAAATGTTTTTCCATATGGTCCTCATTTGACCCTTTTGAAGTTTTTAACAGGTAATTCCCATTATTAGAAAGAACTGCAGCCACGAAATGCAACAGCGACTTCTGTACATGAGCCTTATTATGATGCCACTTGGGTTGCTAAAGTGCGTGATTACTTGGTTTTCAGCTCACTTATCTGAGGATGAATCCAGGTCCACTCTTCACAAAATAAAGCAGGGATATTCTTTTGTAAATAAATCTTATGAATCCGTCTTATGTAAGTGGTTTCAAATAGGTTATTCAGGAAAGACCTCTGCGGAAAAACTCCAAGAGGATTTTCAAAATATTTTCAAGAGCAGATGCTCTTTTCTAGCTGAGAAAATTAAGGAAGCTTCTGGATCTTCTTCATTGCACTCAAATAAGCAACTTCCTGAAGGATCTAGCTCGAGGCCAACTGAGCTAAACTCAGCCAACATAGACAGGAACTTCTCCATTTCATCTTCTAGCTCCCATACAACTGAGCAGTATGAGATATCATACTCAAGTGGAATTAATATCCACATATTCTTCCCTGGTGGAATAGCGATGGTGCATCCTTCTCCTAAGTTTCCTGGTGATAAGAGTTGTTCTAGTTCCTTTATTGATGAACCGAAACCAACGGATTTCATCTTTTTCTTCCACAAGGCTCTCAAGAAAGATTTGGAGTACCTTGTCTTTGGTTCAGCTCAGTTGACTGAAAATGTAGGCCTTCTCATGGATTTCCGCCGGCGATTCCATCTCATACGTTCTCTATTTCAGATCCATAGTGATGCAGAGGATAAAGTTGCTTTTCCAGCTTTGGAGGCAATGGGGAAAGTCCAAAACATCAGCCACTCTTATACCATTGACCACAAACTGGAAATCGAACACTTCAGTAGAATATCACTCATTTTAGATAAGATGTATGAATTACATTTTTCAATTTCTAGTGTTGATTCAAAAATACAGGACCAGGAAATGGTGAAGCATCATAAACTGTGTAGAAAGCTGTATGACACGTGCAGATCAGTGCATAAATTAATCGCCAACCATATTCATCGTGAAGAAGTTGAACTTTGGTCCTTATTTAGAGAGAGCCTCTCTTTTGAGGAGCAAGAAAAGATCATAGGACGCATGCTAGGAAGAATAAGGGCAGAAATATTGCAAGATGTGATACCCTGGCTGATGGAATCTTTAACAGCTGAAGAACAACATGCCATGATGTACCTGTGGCGCAAGGCTACAAAAAATACAATGTTTGATGAATGGCTAGGAGAATGGTGGGAAGGATGTGATAAAACAAAGATGTCAGAGGAATCAAATATCTCCCCCTTGTCGACTGCAGATCGAATAGAGATTATTTCAGCATATCTATCTAAAGAAGTCCTTGATGAAGAAAAAGGAAGAACTGTTCCAGAAAAAATCAGTGATTTTCCACAAAAAGATGATGCTGATGCAAATGTTGAGCCATTAAGAAACTTCAATGAAGATGATAAAGAAAAGGTCCTCAATAGAGATAAAAATAAATGTTCCGAATGTACGGGACTTTTCAGGGACAAAGACAAGAAGAAATGCAATGAAGTAGAAGGTGTCATAGATCAAATTGATAAATCAGGTCAACTTTTTCAAGTACCAAAGAATTCTGCACACTGTGAACGCCTACTAACAATGAGTCAAGAAGATCTGGACGCTGCAATAAGAAAAGTATATCGTGATTCTTCCTTAGATTCCCAGAAAAAATCATATATAATCCAGTTTCTGCAAATGAGGTTGGTATTGTGCTTTTTTAACCTTTCAAACCCTTTCTTCATTCCATTTTAGGAATAGACTGTAAAGCCATCAATAAGGATACTGGAAAGATAGTCTATTGTAAGTATAATAGGCAGGCATTCCATCATATCTATATTAGTTCATGGCACATGGGATATTCCACTAGCAAAAATCAGGCACTCATAGACTCTTCTGAATTTGGAAAAAAAAAAAAAAAACTTGGGTGGTGGTCCGCTGGTTACATCTTGTGAAATCATAATCCTATATGCCATTTGCAGACATCATTCTGTCTAGAGACCTGAATTATTCTCCTTCATTTTGCTTATATGTCCACTGCATACTTATGGTATTTGACTATCGCATCCGTCCTGTGTCAGCCGTTGGATTCTTAAACAACAGATATCTCACACAGTCTCAAGTGATGGAAAAGATATTCCTGGTCAGAATCCATCTTATGTGGACCCTCTCAAACTAACCTTTGGTTGCAAACACTACATGAGAAACTGTAAGCTTTTCGCTTCTTGTTGCAACAAGCTATATACATGCAGACGTTGCCATGATGAAGTGGCTGACCATTCTATGGATAGGTATGAACAGTGTGAACTACATTCTGCTTTCCCCTTATAGATTCTTGAGGTTTTCAATCCTCTTCATCACATTTGCCACTGCTTCTGATATGTATACAGGAAATCTATTACAAAAATGATGTGCATGAAATGCTTGCAAATTCAGCCAATTGGGCTTACATGCTCCACTGTTTCCTGCAATAATTTTTCCATGGCAAGATATTATTGCAAGATCTGCAAGATATTTGAAGATCAAAGGTGATGTAGCATGATTAACCTCCTTCAGTATCCTAATTTTATGCAATGAAATTCTAATTTCTTTGTTGCTTCACATTTTTTATATTAATAGGAAAAAAGGACCTTTGATTGCCTTTAAAAAAATATTTACTGAAATCTTTCTATTTTTAATATGTTTTGCAAGAAAACTGTTGATTTGTGGAAATAAGCAAGAGTTGTTGCAATTATTAGCCTAATGCAGCCTTAGGACTTACTATACCAGTTAAAGGCTTAAAGCACACTTTATTTTAAAATCAAAAAGGTATTGAACAGCAAGCAGATTATTAATTATTCCTTTTCTGTTACCAGACATCTTTGTCTAACAAAACAGTTTGCCTTGTAGGCTTAATGATAGAGACATAAAATAAATTCTGCGATTCTCAGTAGGTTGGAGCCAAATGAATCGCACAGATTTTTTTTTTAAGTGACCAATGAACTTTTTTCTTTTTGGTTGCTTAATAATTGGTCAGGCTTTTAGTTTCCAAAAATAACATAGCAATAGAGCTTTCAATTTTGTAGGTAAATTTTCTGCTTTTCAAGATAAAGATGTTGATTAATGGTTTAACCATTAAAAGTGAGATGCCTTGTGGATGAATTATAATTTTTAACAGCAACAACATGGTTGTATAGAATCAAGGACTTCAAGATCTCATATTATGGTGCAACCATGAACCACCTGAGAAGTTATGATTCAGATTTTATCCCAGCATCTATATTTCAAATTACACGTGTCTTAAACTGGCATCTTGCAACAAGTCTTATGTTGATCCTCATGCTCATGATTAATCAAAATGCAGCATGTTAGGTTAAATTAGTACTTATATAGATGAGAAATCAACAAATTCAATCATTGAGACTCTATGTGCCCAATGGTTCACAGCCGGGGGCTAAAAGTGGGATCTGTATTGGGTTTTAATTCTACTCATAACTATAGAAATAACAGAATATTGGTTGAAAGCAAACAGTAGCACAACCTTGTTAACCTTGTTACCTTGATGTATTCAGGATATCTAAGTTAAATGCTTTAACTACCACAATGATCCTATAAGGATGTAATGCATATTTTCTAGCTTTTAAAAAATTAAAATTCTAACAGACTATCTGTGCGTGTGTGCGCGCGTGTGTGGTTTGCATAATTGGCAGTGACTTAGGATAAGTTTAATTTTACCTTGCATGACTTGTCTTCTTATGTCCATTTCAGCAATTTAATCTTATGAAGTTTCTAATGTGGAGGTTAATTGTGTAACAGAGAAATCTATCATTGCCCTTACTGTAACCTGTGCCGAATTGGGAAGGGATTGGGCATCGACTACTTTCACTGCATGAATTGCAATGCTTGTATGTCACGTTCTCTTTCAGTGCATATATGCAGGGAGAAATGTTTTATGGATAACTGCCCAATATGCCATGAATACATCTTTACATCCAGTTCTCCAATAAAGGCCCTTCCATGTGGCCATTTAATGCACTCAACATGTTTTAAGGTAATATTAGCTCTTAAACTTCTTCAATTTTATCTTCGCTTTGGAAATATTCAGGCAACTTTACAGGTGCTGATGTTTCTGTTGCTAGGACTACACTTATGGTCACTATACATGCCCAATCTGCAGCAAGTCACTAGGTGACATGCAGGTCAGTTACTAAATATGTTCTTTCTTAGCAGTTCTGTTACTTTTATTCTGTGGTATATAATAATATATATCTCCATCCTCATTTTTTCAGGAAAAATTACATTTAGTAAATCCCACAGTTTCTGAGGGTTGTCTTTCATTGACTGAAACTATCTTTGTTGACTCAAACTATTTGTAACATGATGACTTCTTGACTTGAGAACAAACAATTTCCTTCTAAAAAAACACGTCAGCTATATTTTTAGCATTGGAATCAATATATTTAACAAAATTGGTTTAAGCTAAGGCCATAAGAAGTAGATTAAACAAAAGCCATAAGTTTTTCTGGATGAAATCAAGCCATAAGAAGTAGATTAAACAAAAGCTAATGCGTTTTCGAGGAATATTAACTCAGACCTGCTAATTTCCTATTTGATATATCAAAATGTCCCAAGCGTTGGGACTTTCATACTACAATGTAGCTAAAGAGCCAATGTGCATATGCATTTGTATAGACATACACGCTATCAGCTGGCAAATAGAACAGTGTACAGAAAGCCTTGCATGTATCTCACACTTAGATTACTTCAAAGTTTTCACTTAAATTCATGACAATGTTTTACATTTGAGAACCACTTTCAAGCTGTAGAAGATTCAATTGACCCATTTGTTTGATTCAGATATCTTAGCGAGATCCAATGAAATTGGTGTTGTCTTGACGCTCCTCAATTCTGAATGTCTTGCAGGTATATTTCAATATGTTGGATGTATTTTTGGCTGAAGAGCAAATTCCAGATGAGTATGCAGGAAAAACTCAGGTTCATCACTGCTTTCATTCTCATACTCAAACTTCTATCTGATACAACGCTTCCAAATATATTTTAATAGACTATGAAAGGAATTGCAGGTCATACTATGCAATGATTGTGAGAAGAGAGGAGAAGCAACCTTCCATTGGCTTTACCATAAATGCTCTTACTGTGGTTCATACAACACCAGGCTTCTATGATTCTGTTTCAGAGTGAGTGGAAATAATTTTTTCCTCAAGCTACTTTGTGTAGAAAGATGAGCTTGTATAAATAATCTAGATTTTACCCCTTGGGATTGGGTGAAAGTACTCTGAGAAACTTCTAATTGTACATGAGATTATAGTAAAAAAATTCCCTTTGCCACATGTGCTCTTATTATTTAAAAACTAGTCGCTGAACCACGTGATGCGTGGGAATAAATCATTATTTTATAATTGTGGTATGAAATATAATTTTTTTTCTAAATTTTGTTGAAGATAATTTTGTTCTCCATAAAAATTCAACAATTTCCAAAATTATTTCATCTTTCTAACTCTACCAATATATCATTCTATTATTTTGGGTTGCGTTTGATTGATATTATTTCTTTATGAGGTGGTTCATATTATTCGAAATTATGTTATATTGCACTATGTTTTTCTAATTTTTTTTTTCCTTGTGCAATTAAACTTTTTAAGTTTTGAATAAATCATTCAAATTCCTCATTCTCTTAAAGAAGATTATTATGATAATAAAATATCATAACAAAATTGCACTTAATGTTACTCAAATAATTGATAGACACATTCAAATGCATAGCCAAGACTTTTTATTTTTTTATATAAATTCAAATTCTCACTTACAAAAAATAAGATAAGAACAAAAAGAGTAAAAATATAAGATATAGTAATAAACATCAAATTATTCAAGTCATGCTATATAATATAATAATGTTTTATTCTTATATACTGTCTTTATAATGTAATAAGATGACATCTATTAAATCAAAAAAAAAAAAAAATACCATCATTAAAATACAAAACTAAATCACATCAATCTAAAGTAAAGTTATAAAAAACATAAAAATTCATCAACTTAAAGTAAGCTTTGAAAACAGCTTACGTTGATAATATAAGATTGAAATAATTCAATAACCTACAACAAAATGTTAATTATTCAATAACTGAAAATATACTTGCATTTTTTTTTTTTTTATAGTGTAATATGAGGCTAGCCATACCGCATCAACCACATTATAGGATGTAAGAAATTAAAAATATATATAAAAAATAAGGAAAATAATTATGAAACTTTTCAATTCACAATTATCTAATAATACCTTGGAAAGGAACTCATAATCTCAAAAAAAAAATGAAAACTTAGAAACTCATATGGTCTAGGCATATTTGATAACTCAAAAGGATATGCATCTCAAAATTTGGCACAGCCATGTTCAATTTAGGCCAAGTATATAGGTTCATTACTTCAATTCACACATAACAATGATAACATAAGCAACAATTGTAATTGACAATTAACAATGGTATACTTATGGATTCTCCAAAGTTGCACTACATCTGGTAGTAATTCAGAATGCTTCATGAAGGTAGTAGCTTCTCAATCCTATTAGTTTTTCTTTTTCTTTTATCTTTAAATGAATGGTTATTGCATTCATTTTTATCTTTTTCCTTTTTTCTTTTTTTTAAAACTTTGCATCGTTAAAAGATATTTCACTAACAAATTTACACGTCTACAATATGTTTGATTTATATTATTAGCATTGTCTTGTTAAAGATTGTTGGATTGAAAAGAATGAATAGTTACAACTAATCCTCTGTTTTTGTAATGGCTTAAGTTTTGGATGTAATGATTTCCGACATGATAAATAAGTGTGATAAGGCTGGTACAAAAGCTCAAAGCTAATTGACTAATTGAATTAAAAAGAGTGAATAATTTCAACTAATCCTCTGTTTATATACCCTAATACAAAGAGGTGGGAAAACAACAAACTAACTAATCTAGCTAAGAAACTAACAGAAAGTCAATTACTAACTATCTCAGAATACACTTGTACAATAGTGATCACGTAGTTAGCTCGTGACTTGAAGACTTTAACACTGTAGAGTTAACTGTACTTTGCAACCTAGTACGACAGGTGTGTTTTAGTGTTTGTTTCTCAAAACCACACCAAAGAATATTCTAAAACAAAATTAAAGCATTCATAGATCCAAAATATTTTCATTATTCATAAAGGATGAGCCACTGTTAGGTAAGGCTTGGTCAATTAATTAACATATGCAATCAAAGTACCCTTCAAATCTAGAACTATGTCCATGGCCAGGACATATTTCAACCATAATCAAACCCCAATCTCTCAAAGCTATTAGGAATATCTTGCACCCATATCGGGTTTCAATACCTGTAAAAAACTTGCCACCATAGGTAATCGTATAGAAATTTCGATAGCATGGGTGATCTACTCTAGTAATTTAGAATGCTTCATGAAGGTAGTAGCTTCTCTACTATAGAAATTTGATACATACACAGATTTCTCATCCCACAATCACAAAGTAAAGCTGCTACAGTATTGAAAACTCTAATCGAATTACCTTGGGTATATAGCACAAAAGAGGCAGCAACAAAATGTAAAAAGGTGAAAGTTCAAAAACGTGTAAAAACACCTTTGAACGTTTAGACCCCCAACGAACAACTTAACCAATTCAAGCAATATGTCAAACAACAAGTGTGCGGAAACTTAACATATGCTATAATATGAAATTGGTTAAAAACTATCTAAGCCATAACAAAATAAAATCCACAGCAGATAATAAAAGGCAAAGATAGAGAGGAAGGAAGATGCAAACACAAAGACAACACGCGATGTGTTATCGAAGAGGAAACCGAAGCCCTCGGCGTAAAACCTCTCCGCCGCCCTCCAAGCGGTCAATAATCCACTAGAAAATGTAGTTGGGATACAAGGACAGCAATAGACCCTCCAAGCCTAATCTACCCAGTGCACCTAAGCCCTCCAAGCTTCTTGCTCCAACGAGGTTGCGCCGAACCTTTTTCTTTTCTAGCTTCCCGGATTCCGCTACTAGACCATAGCATCAACCAATGAAGATTGGTTCCTTCCTAACTGCTTCCCAGAAATCCAAACAACTGTCTCACAGTGATGATGATGGTGAGAACCAGGTCTGGTATAATGCCTCTCAAGGATTTGACAATGGAGAGGAAGAGAGTTGGGGAATTTGGAGAGATTCTAAGGTATAGATTGTGGGTGAATCAATCTTGTTTTTCTTTAGGGTTTCTCTCTCAAAATTCTCTCTGGAAGCTCTCTCTCAATCGTGGGTAAAAGGGGTATTTATAGTGGAGTGGGAGAGGAATGTGAAACGTCAGGTTTTACAAAACAGGGGTGGCTCGCGGCTTGACCTTGCGGCTTGACCAAGTCGCGAGATCCAGTCGCGAGATAACCGTATGGCCAGTTGTCCTGTTTTGTCCTGTAGTGCTCCAGCTGGCATGACTGTTCACCTTCCAGCATGCTTGGCACGTGTGCTGCGTCTGGCGGCTTGCAGCCACGAGTCACCCGCGAGTCCCAGCCGCGAGTCTCTGTTTTCTTGCACACTCTTGAGCAAACTTCACTCTATCTCACTCACTACCCTTACATCAAACCCACCTAAATACAGGGTTACTAAATGCTGAATTACAAGCAAATTTGGCACGGAATAAAGCCAATTAGGTGGTTGAATAAATTCAACCTTACAAAAGGGAATAAAAAAATACCAAGCAAAAGAATAGAGCACAAAACAAATTAGAATTTAGAGATACCTCAATTGAATCATCCAGCTTCTGTCAATATTTATATATTGTGAGGAGAGGAGGAAGGAAGACAGAGAGACTGCTGTTAGAAGGTGGGGAAGGAGAAGAAACTAAATTTGCATGAGAAACAGAAGGTGGGGGGAAGGGGAAGGAACAAAATCTGACACGATGAAACAAAGTTGAGGTAACCGTGGTTTTCAACAAAAGGGAAGGAAATACAGAAACCTGTAACCGTGATTTTCAAAGGGTTTTCTATTGAAAATGCTTGGATTTGGGTTTTATGGTGGAATTAAATTTATAAAAAGTGGGCTAGTGGAATTAAATTTCTAAGAAGTGGGCTTTATGGTGGAGATAAGTTGGGATTTATTTTAATTTTATTAGCATTTTAAAATTGTAAGAAAAATTTAGGAAAGAGGATGGGAATAACATGGCTGCTGACGTGGCTCAACGTGAGCATAGCAATATTAAATGCTACACTTCAGCTTTTAGTATTACATAGATATAGATAAGTCCATTGCCTTCACTCTCTTTCCAAAATTCTTGCTTTGTGTGAATTTATCTTGAAGTTGTTTAAAACCAAGAAAGGCCAATGGGAAACCAAGTACGCTTTTTACTAAATATTTTTATAATTTTTGGTGTTCCAAGATTTTGATAACTAATTACATGCATACCATTTGGAGGGTGAAAATCTCAAAAACTTCAGTGTTGCCTATCATTGTAATTTTTTTTTTTTTTTTTTGAGAGGAAAAAATAGTAGACTATATTTATTCAATATCATGCTATACAATGGGGAAAGAGAAAAGAGGGTCAAAACAATGGCCTCCTCATTTTCTTTTGCAAGTTGCAACACTAGTAAGAGCTAGAGCAACACAATTACATCTTAAAAGAAACAAACAATAAAAAAAAAAATTTAAAAATAGAGATATTCTAACAAAAAGTCATTTTCTCTCCTTGGCATTAATATAAACATTTCTCACACAAAATTCAGTATATATTCAAATCCCACGATTCTCCTCTTCTTGAAATTTCAGGATGTCCATAAAAATTAGTAAAGCGCCAAACAGCACCATCTTGATTAATTGGAGCGTCAATGTGATGTGGGGAAAATGTTTGGATGTCCAAATCCACACTATCTACCCAAAGAAGAGTCAAACCACCACCCAAACTAATTTTGGGAATTGTAAAACCAGCTGAAAAATCCAATTTCTTTGCAACCTATGAAAACCATCCATGTCTAGACGAGTTTCAGACAGGAAAAGATTTTGGGAACTTTTTCTCTCGCCAAACAACAGAGTTCTTCAACTGCCTTAGGGATCTCAAGCCCTCGACAATTAAGGCTCAATATCTTCATGGTGGAGAAGGGGGTAGAAGAATACCCACCCCCAACAGGTTTTTGAGAGCCACTCAGATTGTTCGAGCTAAGAGCCTGTTTTTTGTGAAGTGAAGGGTCCAAGTTTGATGAAACTTGTTTTCCAGGAAGTTGAGACTTTGGCAAATTCTCATGGGATGTTTGAATATTATATCTCCATAACATACGTTTCTAGGATCTCAAAGTTGGTTTTTTTGTCCCAATAAATGAACAAATCTCCACCTCCATATCAAAAATTAAGGGCCCATTTGGTAATATTGTTCTAGTAACATTGTTTTAAGTGTTGTGGAAATACGTGTAGGTGAAAAAATGTTGTAGAAATACGTGTTGTGTTATTTAAACAACAAAAACTATTGTTCAAACAACATTACCAAACAAACCCTAAATTCTCTTCCTTTGATATTTTTCTATCCGTATCTGCCAAGATATTCCCCTCAATCACGGAAATCCCATTGGTTTCCTTATCAGATGCCAGTTGTTGCTTATGAGTTAAAGTTGGATTCGAAGAAGGAATCTCATCAAATAAACGGGTCCTAAAATCCCCACAAGCCAGATCTTGTGTAACCGAGAAAGCTTCATTTAAAGGATTGGAGATTTCCAAATCACTTATCTGTGAATTGTTGGGTGGATTTGATTTTGGAAATAAAGAAGAATCTGGAACAGCTTCCATGTCAGCTCTAACGATCATCGAAGCAGTTGAAGGTTGAAGGTGAATGATAGGTTGTCGAGCAATCACTTCGTTTCCATCAGAACCTTGAGCGTCCTCCTCATCATCCTTACTAAATTTGGATGGACCAGGGCTTCCTTTTCTTTGTGTAGTTTTTGGAGCAACTGCATGCATCCAAGGATCGTATTGAAGTTCACCCTCATCCATTGAAAGACAGCCTTTATGTACCTTTCGACACTCCCGATCTTGATGACCAAGTATACCACATCTATAACAAAAGTTGGGAAGCCTTTCATACTTAAAGAAGACCCAATATGCTTCCACTCCTTCAACATGAATCATTTTTCCTCTCATAAGAGGTTTGGTAACATCAATATCCACCCGAATCCTAAGGAAATGTGTAACATCCCAGTCAGTCAGACCAAAAAAAAAAGTAGAGAGTAGATTTTTTTAAGTTCCCACGTGCCCCACCTAACACCCTTCCCCACCACTCATTTTCACTCATCTCTTTATCCCTTTGGCCGGCTCACTCACTTCCTTTCTTTTCTTTTTTTCATTTTCTCTCAACACAACACAAACATTTCTCTCATACTCCCTCATCCTCTCCCACGGTACCCACTCCAAATCAACATCTCCACCATCATTTTTCCGGCAAGATCACCAGAAAATTCTTGAGAACCTATAAGCACCTTCACATCCTTTTTTTGAGGTAAAAATTTCTAATCTTTTTGGTGGGTTTTACACTTTTGCTTGAGGTTATTTTTATCTAAGCTTTAATAATGATACCCATGTAATTTATGAGCATTGGAAGTGATATTTATGGGTTTTTATGTATGGGTTTTGCATTGGTGGAATTATTTGATGAGTGGGTTTATGGTTTGTGCTAATGATGACTACTTAAGGTTTATGTATGGTGGAACATTTAGGGGTTTTGAGTTATAACATGTGATGGTTGGTAAATCTAATTTTTCCATTGCCATTGGGTTTATTTGGAGTTAGTTGAAGTTCTAAATTTCTTGTCTTAGAGGATATTTTGATTTTGCTTTCATGGTTCTCTTAATGATGTAGTGTAAATTTTATGGAAGTTAGTCATAATGTTGGAGATGATATTAAATAGGTTAACTTTATAAATTGGAGTTTATGCCTTGTGAATCAATTTGTTGAGAAACTTTGGAAGTGGAATATATTATTATTGATGAGGTTAAATACTAGGCTTGCCTAATTAAGTGCTTATTTGGCAATTCCTAAATTGTAGCTAAATACAATTTCAAGCTCTATACTTATTGTGATAGGTTTACTTAATATTGTTTAGGTTCTAGCTAATCTCCTTGGAGCTTGGAGAATTAGGCTTTTGCAGTTGCGAAATAAGTAGCTTTTGAATAGGATTTTTTGGAAAATAACCATGTTGCATAAATATTGTTTTTGGGTTAAACACACTTTTGGAAACTACCTATGGAAACTATATTTTCCTAAAAACTATTGTGTCGTAACCTTAATATATATATATATATATATATATATATATATATATATATATATATATTATATTTATATATATATATATGATTATATATATGAAAATGCATCATATTTGGTATTGCATTTGGGGAAATGCATGAATTGTTGATATGGAAAAATGAGCATCTTTTATTTAATCTTTGATAGGGAAATCATGGAATTTATGGTATATTAGAAAATTTAAAGATGCTTATCTTGTCTTATTATGTGGGAAATTGATAGAAAATCTCTTGACAAGAATGAAGTCGAAAACCTTACGAACTTTATGGAAGTTAGATTATTTAAGGTTTTTCTGAAACTACCTGAATGTAAACTATGTGTTTCAAAGTAATGTAACATGTGAGCTTTATGTAGTTTTAACACCATGCCATGTGTGATTTCCCGGTAATCACCCCGATTTGGTTTTCGTAGTCTTTGTGACAACGGAATCAAATCTAGGTCAGTGCCCTTTCACTTTGGATGACGCGTTCTTCCTTGTTGCCCATGGGGGGAAGAAGTTCCTTGATTGTGTGTGGGTAAGGTTGCTGCCCATGGGGCCAAGAGACCACATGCAAGAGAGATCCTATTTGACGCACTCTCTCTGCTACTCATGGGCGGAGAGAAAAACCTTGAGGGCATGAGTGAGGCTGCTGTCCATGGGGCCAAGAGTCTGCATACCAGAGAGAACAATATCATGCCAATTGTGAATGAGCGGATCCTCTGACCGGTTTATGTGGTAGTGTGATATATTTGTGATAATTTACCTTATGTTAGATATTATGACTTTGAAAATTATATTGTTAGTGCTCACAGATTATAGTATATAGTTTCAAGGTATTTACTTTGAGAAATTTTATGTTTCATTATTCAGTCATTCTTGTCATATCATATTATTATTATTGAAAATGAAACTTGCATTTTCCCCACCCCCATTAATTATGATACTTACTGGGTTCTGTCTCATCCCATTATTTTATAAACTTTTTAAAGTAGGCAACAATATTTTAAGACAGCTTTTTGGTGGCTAACAGTAGTTAGACTAACTACTGATGGAGACTGAATTTTTGTGATGGAGATATTAGATGATGTACATCTTAGAATAGGCTTGACTCATTTCTTTTGTTTATTATAGTGGTTGTGACTTTATTCCCACTTATGGGACGAGCTGATAATATGTAATTATTTATTCAGACATCTATTCTTTTGTGGCCAATGGTCCTTCTAATTGTTGCATAGAGCTCTGACTTACTTTGAGAGTATATTTAATGAAATTATTATGACAATTCTTGATATGATTTAATTGGATTGTATTGTCAAAAAAGAAAAATCTATAGGTACTTTTGAGATGTTTTTCTCATGCTTTGGACCCTTTGGGGTTCGGGGCATGACAAAAGGACCCCAAGCTAAACCACTTTTTGGAGCATCAATCAAAATTGGGACACCAATCTCATTGGCAATGCTAGTACCAACGACGGAATTCATACTTTTAATGGGGATATTGAAAACCTGGATCCAGAAAGGGGAGTATTGGAAGGAAACATTACCTAAACTAAGATCACCATTGAATTGCTTCATTAAAATCAGTCTCCTGTCGAAGGACCAAGGACTTCTATCTAAGACCTCCATCATATCTTCTTCACTTGTAAAAATAGCCAGAAAGAGATTATTGCCAACCTCTTTAATGTAACACCATGTGACCCTTGCCAAAGTTTATGGATTGTAGATTTAAACGCCTGAAATGTCCCAAGTTTCTAAAAAGTTTGAAATTTTATCTCACGACAATATAGCAAAAGGAAGAAGGCATTATAACAAGTATAAGAGTATCCACAGCAGATGTGGTATCTGTGCTAAATGCTATAATATGGCACATTTTGGCACATCAAACACCAAAAACAAAGCTTTATCAGATGTGTTAAATGTGTCAAATTTTTGCAACATTGAACAGTACCCTCACAATTTAGCACGGTACGGACAAACAATTGCATATGGTTTATTATTTTCTTATTCATCTTTCTCTCTCATCCCAATTAAAATATCTCTTTCATCTTCTCCTTCAGCCACAGATTCACCACCTCCATCTCCACTCTCCCATACTCTTTCTTCTTCCCTCTTCCCTTTTGCTCTATTCTCTTCCCATTCATGAATCATGAGCCACCACCGATTTCCTCTCTTATATCTCACAAATTCCATCATCACTGATCTATAAAATCTCCTTCACCGAGCCACCACCGGTATCGCCGATTCACTGAGCCACCATCACTGAGCCACCACCGGTATCGCCGATTTGCTGTTCAATCTCAGTTTCACCAATTCTCTGAAGGTTTCATCAATTCACCAATTCTCTAAAGGTTTCATCGATTCTCTTGGGTTCATCGATGGTGGTAGATGGGTTTTAACAGCAGCCAGTGGTTGGTGGATTTGGTGGTTGAAGGTGGTGCTTGGCGGTGTGAGCTTGAAATTTGGGTTTTTTTGTGGGTTTTTTTGCTGCAATCTGTTCAATTTGTGGGTTTTTTTTTTTTTTTTTTTTTTTTTGCTGCAATTTGGGTTGATATGATATTTCCATATTGGTGAGTAATTGTGGTGGTTGGTTTGCAGTAGAGGTGTTGTTGCGGCAATAGATATTGGTGGTTGGTGGTTGTGCCGTTGATGTTGTTGCTGTTGTTGATGATAATGGAGAGGAGATAATATATTATTTTAATGTATAGAATTGAATGATAAAACATCTGATAAATGAGATATTGTAAAATGATGTGGTAAAATAATAAAGTAGGCTTTTGGTGTGTCAAAATGGCATTTTTTATGCAACATTTGCTACGGATACTCTAGGGAAATAAATAAATAAAATAAAATAAAAAGAATCATGGTGTATCATTCTTAGAAAGATTTCTAATAAAACATGCACATAAACACAGCATCTATAAACATAAAACATGGAGCTCTTGATTAATCATGGCAAATAATTAAAGACTTCTTGTAGAATGCAAATGAAGGATATCAGGGATCCAATAAGGTTGGGAGTCAAGTTCATGCACACTTCCCGATGGTAAAAAAGTATGTCAAAGCATAAAGGATAACGGGATGGCTGCATCCAAATTGTCTTTTATGGATAAAGCCAAGATACAGAACATTATTACTTTTTGAGCAATCCAATTTTCTTGGAATCATGGAATTAAGTTATGAGAATGTGCTTGAGGAAATGTTTGAGAGGTTGCTTGAATTTCTACATTTTTTTTAATATGAAAGTATTTTGTGCTTTAAATTCTTATTTATAAATTTCAAAATTATTTAATCAATCTAAAAAATATAGTATACTTTTTATAGTAAATATTATAATATGTTATAGTTTCCTAGAAATGTTGAAATACAAGAATCTCATAAATCTAGATTAGTAAAGCAATTTTATTCAATATTCAGGAAAAAAACCATTTCTAGGACAAAAAAATTATTATAAAATATTAATTAAGAAGATTGAACTTCAAAATATTTAGGTTATATTTTGTGACAGTTTTTGTTTTCTATTTTCAAAAACTTGCTTTTGGGAATATAAAGAAAAACAATTTTCTTGTATTTTTGAAATCAAAAATATGTTTGGTTAGTTGAAATTAAAAAGATGGTTTTTTAAAGAAAAAAATAGAAAATACTAAAATATGTTGTTATTAGAATTTGAACTCTAATGCTAACTCATTAAATGAGATAGATTCATTAAATTAAATACATGTTTTCATTGACTTTTGAAAATTAAAAACTGAAAACAACATTTTGCATATTTTTAGTTTCCTTCACAAATTGAGTTTTGAGAACAGTTTTTTGTATTTTGTCCATTTTGGGTTGCCAAATAAGTTTTTTAGTCTCAAAAATAGAAAATTATTTTTAGAAATATAAAATAAGGGGAAAAAACAGTTATCAAACATACCCTTAGTAATATTGTGAGAAAATGTAAATATTATTTGTCATGTGGCACGTTTCTTGAAATTTTCTTTGTTTAGAATTCCAACTCAACAATTGTTTCATTTATATCAAAGTATTAGTTATTGAAGTAGTAAATAGAGTAAATGCATATATTAATTGTTCTATAGTTGTGCATTAATTATTTATATTAAAAGATTATATGATAAGGGGCAAAACGAGAATTTTATGAATGGGATCAAAATTAATATTAACCAATATAGAATTAAACCAATTTTAAAATGCCATACAAGAAATATAAAGAGTTTGGAGGCAATCATATATCTTTTGAAATTTTTATGAAAATTTAGGGATAAAAATCTAATATTAAAGAAGTTTAGGGGGCAACCATATATCCTTTGAAAATTTTAGAAAAATTTAGGCATAATTTTCTAATATTTGAGAAGTTGGGGGTGGTCCCCCACCCTTCTAAGTGGCTCAACGCCTGTATATGATTACTTGTATAAATTTTATATAAGAAAATATTTTTATTTATAATAATAATAATAATTTTATTATTATTATTATGAAAATCTTCCTCACGTTTAGTTTATTTGGCAACAAATAATATAAAAAGCATAAAAAACTAAATATTTTTGAATTCATTAAAATTAATCTTAACCATTTCGATTTTCTAACTTCTTCAAATGACATGTAATACATATAAAACCAACATTATAGTATTTATTCTATGTAATTTACAGTAAAATGTTACTAATAGGATAACTACATTCATTTTGTTATATTAATTTTTTTTAAGTGGTACATTAATTATTTTAGTATAATAAAATTTTAATGCCATTTTTCTAAGATTTCTATGAGAAATATATAATTAATTTGAAATATATTATTCTTCTTCAAATTTAGTTACTTTTGCAGCAGTTGAAACAAAGTTTAATAAAAGAAAAAAAAAAATATATATATATATATATATACTTAATGACACACAATCAAAAAAAGAGAAGGATTTTTGCATGTCTTGAGTAAGCAAGAATTATGACTATTTATATATAAATATAAATATATATATATATATATATATATTTATATTTATACACCAATCACTATATCATGAAATTATTAAATTTGTAAACACATAGTATAATCAAATCACTACAATAATTATATTATCTTTCTATTTTGTGTATCAAATAGAAGAATAAATATTACAATATTTTGAAATCTCGGAGGAAACTAATAATAAATGCATCCCACATCTTGTAACATGGTTTCAGCATATGACTAAGATAAAATGGCAAATATTTAAGAAGTCATATAGCATTACTTATCAGAATTTTTTTTTTTTTTTAAGACTCGGTCCTATTAATACACAAATGAATGATATAGAAAAAAATAAAATAAAATCCACATAAAATGTAGTGACTATTAGTGCCTCCATCACGTTGATTTGCAAACTTTTAGAAACAATCACAAACAATAAAATAAAATTTATTTAGAAACTTGGAATAACCAAGTAATATTCATTATAAAGTTCATGAGATATTCAAACTTCACTAAAAGGGATTTTTCTTTTTTTTAAGTTCAAAATTGTGGAATTTAATCTATGAAAGGAGGAAAAAAAATGATAAAGAATGGAAAACAGACTACTTCTCTTCAGCTCATTTGATCAGTTGACACTTGTAAGACTGAAGCAAGCAGCAGCACTCTTCAATTCATTCTCAGCAACTTGCTCAACGGACTGGGTTGTATCTTTCAATGATTCTTCCGAGCTGCATATCACATTTAATTATCATTCATACAAAAATAAAACTAAAATTGCAGAATCAACTTTATATTATGGTGCATTTGAACAACTATTGCAAAATGGTGTTTTAAATTTAAAATGAGCGTTTGTAAAAAAGTTATAAGGAGTCGCTCTAACAAAACAGAGTTTTGAATTTTAAAAATATTCTTTTAAGCTTTCAAAACGACTGACTAAATGGACTCAGAAAAAACACTATTAGCCCTATATTTTAGTTGAAATTATGAGAATATAATCACAATGGACAACCATGTAACCATTGCTATATCCAAATAATTTAATGTACCTTGACTCATAAGGCTCCTTGGAATCTATGTAGGATTGCCTATCATCGATGGTATCGAAAAATGGATGAATCTCATCATAATCTTGAACTACTTCATGTTGGATAGCTAGTGGCTGCGAGGAGACCAACTCAGATTGAATTGCCAAAGAATTATTACTGTTGTTATCATTATTGGCATAAGAATGTTGAACCCAAAATGGATTTCCCACGTTATCCTTAGTGTCCATGTAACCAGAGTTGTAAGCAGCCCTGTTGCTATTCCAGTAAGAATGCTGCTGTTGTGTTACAGGCAAAGCATCCACAGCATTGTAAGGCTGTGGAGTGTGATTGAAGAGTGAAAGAGCATTAGTACTAGGCGGCGCCATGCCTAATTCTAATTGCGAAGCGGCCATGTCATCAGGCAGAGAAGAAATGTGATGCTGATGTTGCCTGTACATCTCAAGTTGCGCATGAACAGCATGAAGCTCCTCCTCAGCCTGTAGAATTTGGTATTGTAGTTGGCAGATGATCCCCCAACAGCCATACACGGGGAACTTGTCGCGGATATTAGCTTGGTAAATGATAGACCTCATTGCCTCAGCCTTTTGACATGGCTGCAAATTCTTTAGTATCTTCAAGATGTTGCTGACACCAAACAACTTGTGAGCATTCTGAAACATTTTTGGTTGTTCAGGAGGGAAGTATAGAGAAAGAGGGCACTCGGATGAGCATTTTCTCCTTTGGTACTTACATGCAGCGCAAGCTTGGCTTGTGCCACCCTTAAGGGTCATATTTATTTACAACACCACCTCAATATGATAAAAGTTGCTAGTGCAAGGCCAAGAAGCAAAGTTTGATGAAGAAGGAAATGATGGTCATAAATAATGAAAGTGAATAAAGAAAGGGACATGGGGGCAGAGAGAATATTCAATATTGAGATAGAGGTAATTTTTATATTCAATATTGTTGGAACTGAAAAAGCTTGCATTTTGACCTGAACAGGTCCGTTATGAGCCGCGGATTTTGCTGGGTGTGGAAAGGACTGAGTAAAAGAAGAGGGTGGCAAGATTATAGGGAACGATTCTTTTTAAGTTTTTATACAAGTGTTGAGATTTTGGGAGATTCCTAAATTTTTGGGCCACTTTTATGGTCATAGCTAGCTCACACAGACCCGTTTTTGTGTGACCAGATTTTGCTGTTTTGCTTTTTCAGTTTCTTAATAAGGTAGTGGTTTGGTGTCACACTGCTTTAGTTTTGTTTTTTTTTTTTTTTTTTTTTTTTGGGTAATTTTACCGTTGTATCCTGGGCCACACGTGGGCTTGACCTTCACGGTTTTCACGTCACAGGCAGAAGATTCTATAATAACTAGAAATGGCTGCCTTTCGTTTGGTCGGAGGATGATGACTTTCTTTCAATATGGAGCTTGGCTTGGCTTCGAGCCATAGTTCCAAAAGAAGAGTCGGATCAGGAGAGGAAGATGTGGATGAAGCACATGTATCCGTGGAAGAGGAGCCTTCTCAGAATCGTCACCAACTGTTATCCCCTCCGACGATGATCGGAAAAAACCAATCTGATGACAGTTAGACATCTCCTGGTAGAGCTGATATCTCCTCAAAAAATTCAAATTCCCATGCATGCACCGGTAGCAGTTGCGGCTAAGGAAGATATATCACATAGTTTGATTTCAAAGCAACCACTTTAAGATGAAACAACTAGCACTACTAAGCTAGCGTGTCCTCAATTTCAGGGGAATTGGAATATAGTTCAGACACGGATCAAAACAATTGATATGGGGAGGAATCAAACTTTTGATATTGAGAATATGGAAACTACACCGAATATCTCTGAGGTTTTTTCGGATCAAACTAAACCTCCCCTACGATCCTGGAAACGCCTCTTACGCAACTCCAACTCCAGCAGCAGTAAGGTTTTTGAAATTTCAAACTCTACCCTACCCCTGTGACAACTAAACTAAACGTCAATCTTCAGATGCAGATAAACCATCACTCTCCTTGCCTGCCTTCCCCTGTTCTCAAGAAACAAGCAATTGACAAAAATAACCAGATTCACTATCTTTCAACAACTGGGGTTGCTTCTCAACCCCGTCCTCCGACATGAAAATTTTAAGCCTCATCTGCCGAGGGCTTGGGATCCCAGAGGTATTACAGGAAAACTTCGCTATTTGGCGAATGAAGAAGGTCCCAAGGTTCTTGTTCTCTCTGAAACCCGGCTGGATATGGATGGTTTTGTCAGATTAAAGAAGAAATTGGGCTTGAATAAAGGTTTTGCAGTCTCTAGAATTGGTCTGGGTGGTGGCTTGGTCATGCTATTGTGGGACAACGTGGATATTGATGTTCAAAATTCGTCTCCATATTATATTGATGCTTTGGTAAATCAAGAGGTTGTTGTTTGGCGCTTTACGGGCTTCTATGGGCATCATTTATTGGATTCAATACACTGGTGAAGAAGAATTTGAACCCATGTTTTATGATGAGGATAAACTTGCAATTTTGTCAAAACACTTGCTTACAATACTGTCTCCGTCTACCAAAACAACCAGAAATGTTTCAAAAAAAGTGGGCATACGACGTACAAAAAGTTCACGGCCTTCCTTATCTCTAAAGATAGGGTGTCCTAACCACCCAACAACTATTCCATCCCCGTTTTCCATTGAGCCCGCTCTGAATAATCCCCCATTTGCCGGATTATTATCAATGTAATCATAAAAAGCCAATTTTTCAGGACTTTTAGACCAAGCCTCTAATAAACTTTGATTTTCGGCTATCCCAACGCTAACTCTTCGATATATTTCTTGCTGGAAGTATCCCTGATCCCATTGATAATGAGTGGGACCAAATAATTCAATCGGGGTAGTTGCTGAACCATACCACATAGTTCTAGCAACAATAAAAGCAACAAAAAAGACAGTAGTGATACTGCTGCAAAGCACGGTTTCAATATTTCCCATGCATAATCCTTTATATAGACATTGGGGGGGACAGACACTTAAATGGAATAGGCCGGCTAATATGCCCAATGTCCCTGCTGCAATTTGATGAGAGGCTATTCCTCACGGAACAAAAGGATCAAAACATTCCACACCCCACGCTGTATTTACAGATTGTGCCCTTGCGATTAGTCCATAAGGATCGGACACCCATATTCCAGGACCATACAACCCCGTTACATGAAATGCAACAAACCCAAAACAAGCCAACCCTGAAAGAAATAAATGAATTCCAAAAATATTAGGTAAATCTAAAGAAGGTTTTCCTATACGTTCATCAAAAAATATTTCTAGATCCCAATACACCCAATGCCAAATAGTTGCCAAAAAGCATAAGCCAGAAAACACAATATGTGCCCCAACCACACCTTCGTAACTCCAAGTACTCGGATTCGTTATAGTACCTCCTGTGATTCTCCAACCGCGCCATGTATTGGTCATTCCTAAACGAGTCATGAAGGGTATAACAAACATACCCTGTCTCCACATTGGAAGTCATTGTGGGAAGTAATTTGGCTGAACTTGGTGAATTTTTGAATACTAATAGAATCTGCCTAGTGTTGCAAAAGAGAAAGAAGAGACCATTGTTTGGTTAGAAAAATGCCTTTCTTTTCTCTTTCTCATTGTACAAAATGATTCTGTATAAATAATAAAGTCCATTATCGTTTCTGCTAAAAAAAAATTTAGTTTTTGGGACAGATCCAATAAGTCCGTGTTTTATGTATAGAAGATATATCAGCCAGCATATTCCAAAATCAACTTTCAAGTAAAAAAAATTTCATCAAAAAAAAAAAAAAATTCTAGTAAAAGTGTAAAACTAGTATGGCAAATATTAACAAGCAGTCAAGCACCACACCGGTGCTTGTTATGGTTAAAATAGTACGAGTCTCACTTAATAAAAAATAAAAATAAAATGGAAAAATTGTATAAAGCTGACTCTAAAGTATATAAAACTGACCCTAAAGTGTATAAAACTAACAAAATACTGACACAAAGTTTGATGGTACGATGCCTATTAACACAACCCCAACTATTAAAGTTTTAAACCCCCATTAAAATCTTAATACATTATTATATTTTCTTTAGATAGTTTTTTTTTTTTTTTTGGCTAAAATTTTTTCTTAGATGGTAGAATATAGAATTCCATATACAAAAATAATCATAACAAATGTCTAATACTAGAATATATGCTTCCATTTACAAATGCAGTTATAATAAATGTTTATTAATAACTATTATGATTAGCAAATTTCATATTTACACCCAAAAGAAAAAAAAAATTTATTTATGCTGATTTGGGGCCAAAATGGCCCAATACCACGAATTTTTGAAATATTTTGTAAAAAAACACTGTTTCGGAACTATATAGGAAAATACCACTTTTTATGGAACTCGAGTTTCTTAAACTCGAGTTCCTAGCAGTTTTGCCACCGTGGCGATGCTGAGGTGGAAATTAGGCCATTAAAAAATGCTTTTTTTTTTTTTTTAGAAACTCGAGTTTAATAAACTCGAGTTCCTTATAACTTTTTTTTTTTTTTTTTTTTGGTTGTTGGGATTATTGACAAATAAACATAAACATAAAAATAAGTAGCTTTTTTTTTTATGTTGTTATTTATTTAAATAGAAGCATTGTAAAATATAGAGATTTTAGTTTCAAAATATGAATTTAATTTCTACATTAAGTAAAACTGTTCATTGTTTTCTCATAAAATTTTTCCCGGGGGCGTTGCCCCCGAACCCCCAAAAGGCTTGTCCATGAGCGCTCCGACTTGGGCCTGTCGACCCAAGCCTCCGCTCCATGGACTAAGCCTCCAAAAATCTCCCATTAAAAACCACACAATATTATTCGAGTCGGGTCGGGTCGTCAACATGAATCAAATGATACCCTTAAAGTGTGGATGAAATGTTTTCTAATACTTAAATTTATAAAAGATACTAGTGAAAGTTCCATGCGTTGCATGGCTTTAATCCTAAATTTTCTTTATATATTTTTTTGAGAAATTATAACTAAATGAGTTATTATTACATAATTTTAGAATTATTTTCTAACTATATATAAGACAACTGATGATTATTATAATATACACATGCATAATTTTGTATATTTGTCCTTATATATAATATCTTTAATTAAGATTATCAATAAAAAACCTTTCTAATTTTTTTTTTTTATAACTCCTTATTTATTAATGAAGGAGATGATTTGAACTCAAGCAATTAAATCTTTTATAATACTTGCATATTATTGTTACTTGCATATGCGTAAGTTGCAACTAAAAAAAAAACCACAATCTATTAGTTCTACTAAGGTGAGTTTGGTTCAGCTTTTTCAAACAGTTCTTTTGGAAAAAGTGGAAGTTTTAAAAAGTAAAATATGAAACTGAGTTTTTTTTTTTTTTTTTAAAGTAGCATGTTTGGTAAAAACTATCAAAAAATGCTTTTTGACAAAGTTGAGTGTTTGGCTAATACTTATAAAAGTGGCGGTTTGATTTGTAAATTACCAAAAAAGACAAGATATATATGTTTTAATTACCTCTCTTTATGCAAGTTATGGACACAATATTTTTTCAAAAATTTCATAATAAAGTCTGCATGACAAGTTGTTAATGGTAGGGAAAAATATAATGTCACTAATAGGTCCAGATGAGAATTAATAACAACTTACTGTGTAAACTTTATAACAAGTTGTTCACTCTCTTTTCTACGTAAATTATTTTCTGTTCACTATTTAAAAACTGTTCACTGTTTTCTCATAAAACACCTAGTGAAATCGTGATTTCTAAATTTAAAAGCCAAATTTGAATGCTTTTTCATGTTTGAATTTCACAATAATCGAATCTCTTTTTCTCTGCATTGATAAAATATGTTTCTACATTAATAAAATTTCCTCTCTGCACATCATGTTTACTGTATATTCGAATCTGCTTACTGTATTCATAAAATCTGTTTTCTGCATAAACTATTTCTAGTATTCTGCATAAAATTATTTTCTGTTCAGCATTATTTAAAAAATTGTTTACTCTCTTTTTTGCGTAAATTATTTAATAATGTGTTAAAGCTAACAAAATAACAAATACCTGAATATAAAACAGCTTCCTAGAGGGTAGTTGTCAATAATGATCATTCACCAGAATGTTATTGATATTATCTGTTTATTCAAAATCAAGAACCCAAACAAAGAATTTTCATTTTGTAGTTTATATAAAGGCAGAAATCATTAGAATGAACAAATAAATGTGAATCATATCTAGAATGAAATTTGTATGCAAAGGGAAAAGAGAATGAAACACAAAACAAGATAATCACCTAAGCCATGGACTCGTTGTATTTGTTCCTAAGGTTCTGAACCAATTCAAATTCACATCAACATTGACTACCACAGTTACATAATTTCTTGATTCAGGACAGCCATTGCATCTTTAATGGCTTGGGTAGAACCACCGAAGATGGCATCCATGACAGATTACTATTCACCAGCACGCGTGAATAGCTTCCAGACAAATCAAGACAGTCCAGACAGATGTTCAAAAGTTACTACTGTTTACTAGCATGCGTAAAAAGAGATTTGATAGATTCCCGAGATCTGAAAGATTCCCAGACAGATGCAGACAGACTATTACTCATTAGTACTAATTTCCATACCACCAACAAATTAACTTAAGTTAAATTTACCTACTCAGGTTACTTTACCATGGTTCATTTCACCTATAAAAGAGACGGACTACGAAGACAGAAGACAAGTTTCTAAGTTTCTAAGCATTTAAGTTCCAAGTTTTAGAAAACCTTTTGTAATAGCCTTCCTTAATATGCTAATATACACGTACGAGAGTCTTGGAAGTGTCTTCACATCATGGTCGGCAAACCTCCAAAACTAAGTACAGGGAAATCGTGTTTTCTAAATTTAAAAGCCAAATCTAAATGCTTTTTCATGTTTGAATTTCACAATAATCGAATCTATTTTTCTGCATTGATAAAATATGTTTCTACATTAATATAATATGCTCTCTGCACATCATGTTTACTGCATATTCAAATCTGCTTACTGCATTCATAAAATCTATTTTCTGCATTAATTAAAACTATTTATTGTTTTCTCATAAAAATTGTTCACTATTTTCTGCATAAACTGTTTCCAGGATTTTGCATAAAATTGATCATCATGGCTACTCTTATACCACTACTCAGCAAGAGCACAAAGGTGTACAGAAAAAAGTTTGTTTTATTATATATGCTTTAAATTTTAAAGATGATTTTTTTATAAAACATTGTAAAAGGACTTTACAAAAGGACATTGACAGAAAGGCTTTGGAATTATATCTTTTTAGCACCAGTGCATTTATTGAAGCATCTGGTTGTCAACTCCCTGGCAAGGAGGTTGGAGATTCAAGCTCCATAAAGATAGAATCACAGTCTCCTAAAAGCTATCTTATGGGAACAAGCTTTTCAAAGCTCCACCCTAAGATTCAGCAAAAAACGAGACTTGCCACGAGACGGCAAAAGATCGTGTTCCTATTTATCTTCCTATTTCATACTGCGTTCTATGTAGTAATTATGGAGTAGTCCATGAGCATGAGCAGTATGAGGATAACTCCGATCCGCTAGGTTATGATAACTACGCGTATACAGATTGAAAGACAGACAGATATGCCAAGACAGAATGCTCTCCCGCAGTGATAGATCACTATTCACTGGCGACAGATCACTATTCACCAGCATGCGTGAATAGCTTCCAGACAAATCAAGACAGTTCAGACAGATATAGACAGGTGTTCAAAAGTTACTACTGTTTACTAGCATGCGTAAAAAGAGATCTGATAGATTCCCGAGATCTGAAAGATTCCCAAACAGACGCAGACAGACTACTACTCATCAATACTAATTTCCATACCACCGACAGATTAACTTGAGTTAAATTTACCTACTTTACCATGGTTCATTTCACCTATAAAAGAGACGGACTACAAAGACAGAAGACAAGTTTCTAAGTTTCTAAGATTCTAAGCGTTTAAGTTCCAAGTTTTAGAAAGCCTTTTGTAATAGCCTTCCCTCTCCCTCAAAAAGACTTTTGTACTCTCTCCCCCTTAAAAAGATTTTATGAATGCAGTAAGCAGATTTGAATATGCAGTAAACATGATGTGCAGAGAGCAAATTATATTAATGTAGAAACAGATTTTATCAATGCAGAAAAATAGATTCGATTATTGTGAAATTCAAACAAGAAAAAGCATTCAGATTTGGCATTTAAATTTAGAAAACATGATTTCACTAGGTGTTTTATGAGAAAACAATGAACAATGAACAATTTATGCAGTGAACATAGAATAATTTATGCAGAAAAGAGAGTGAACAATTTTTTAAATAATGCTGAATAGAAAATAATTTTATGCAAAATCCTAGAAATAGTTTATGTAGAAAACAGTGAACAATTTTTATGAGAAAACAATGAATAGTTTTAATTAATGCTGAAAACAAATTTTATGAATGTAGTAAGCAGATTTGAATAGATGTATAGATGTACAAATATTCTGGACTTGTTGAGAAATTTGATTTCGTTGAAAGTACAAAATCGTGAAAATTCATTTAGTTATTGTGTACATTAGATGTACAGATCATTCGAATTTGTAAAAAACAAAATTTAGATGTACAGATCGTTCGAATTTGATTTCATTGATTGTATAAAATCTTGAAAGTACAAAATAAAATTGTGTAAATTAGATGTACAGATAGTCTGAATTTGTTGAAAAGTTTGAATTCGTTAAATGTACAAAATCGTGAAAATTAAATGGAAAACTGTGTACTAATGTATTGATCATCTGAATTTGTTGAAAAATTCGAAATCGTTGAATGAAGAAAATTGTGTAAGCTCAATGGAAAACCAAAGAACGTACCAAATTGTTGAGCAGCACATGCAGCATTACGAACATCAGTGTAGTAATGGTGGACAGCTCACCCCCAAAATTGATGCATAAACTTTACAGGGATGCTTTGCATCCTTGAAAACGGTGCATTACAAAGGGTTGCATATCTATGTATTCACGTGGCAAGTCCTTACTTTAGGAGCCATATGGTTTTTTTGTGAAAGAGTGGTTGGTCTGTATGGTTTGGATGAGTCTATATGTATTGAATTTATTAATTTTTGCTACAAGTAATGTACAATAAATCTAATTTGGGTGATAAGTGTTATGTGTTTAACATTTCAAATTACACAAATATTGGAAACATCAACATATCTAACTGGAGGCATTTCACTTCCTAAGGTGTTTCCTACATTACAAAGCAGAGGACATTGTCCAACCAAAGCACAAGAATCATATGTAGCAACAAAGAATAGCAGGGAAAAAAATGACACAATGATTTCATATAAACTTAGTCAAAACTAATGAACAGTTAATCTTTAGATTTGTAAAAGTTGAATGTACATAATCATCAGTTGTCTTATATATAGTTAGAAAATAATTCTAAAATTATGTAATAATAACTCATTTAGTTATAATTTCTCAAAAAAATATATAAAGAAAATTTAGGATTAAAGCCATGCAATGCATGGAACTTTCACTAGTATCTTTTATAAATTTAAGCATTATAAAACATTTCATCCACACTTTAAGGGTATCATTTGATTCATGTTGACGACCCGACCTGACTCGAATAATATTGTGTGGTTTTTAATGGGGGATTTTTGGAGGCTTAGTCCATGGAGCGGAGGCTTGGGTCGATAGGCCCAAGTCGGAGCGCTCATGGACAAGCCTTTTGGGGGTTCGGGGGCAACGCCCCCGGGAAAAATTTTATGAGAAAACAATGAACAGTTTTACTTAATGTAGAAATTAAATTCATATTTTGAAATTAAAATCTCTATATTTTACAATGCTTCTATTTAAATAAATAAAAACATAAAAAAAAAAAAAAGCTACTTATTTTTATGTTTATGTTTATTTGTCAATAATCCCAACAACCAAAAAAAAAAAAAAAGTTATAAGGAACTCGAGTTTATTAAACTCGAGTTCCTTACAAGGTACTCGAGTTTATTAAACTCGAGTTCCTAAAAAAAAAAAAAAAAGCATTTTTTAATGGCCCAATTTCCACCTCAGCATCGCCACGGTGGCAAAACTGCTAGGAACTCGAGTTTAAGAAACTCGAGTTCCATAAAAAGTGGTATTTTCCTATATAGTTCCGAAACAGTGTTTTTTTACAAAATATTTCAAAAATTCGTGGTATTGGGCCATTTTGGCCCTGATTTGGCCTCACAATTGGTTTGGACTATAGGTGATCCACAAATTCACTTTAGCTAGATGGCCCATTCACTTTCGGCTTTGGTGATAGTGGACCAAGCTCTATACCAGTCTCTTTCATTTCACAAGAAGGCCCCCTAAAGGAATTGTTTATTCAAATGGTCTTGAGGGTGTTGCATTAGCATATTTTGGTAGGAAAATGCATGCATTGCATGTAGTAAGGTATGGCTATCATGAGGCTGGAAAAGACTGTCACTAGAAGTAAACAGGAGCTTGGACATTGAACGCACAAGCTTAGTCTGGAAGTTATCCAGCCCTATTTGACCAACTCTATCTCATTTTGCTTGCACGAATTTTCTCTACCTCGAAGAGGTGACAGGACAAAGACAGGTTTTGCTCGCCACATCTTGTCTTGCGGCTCTTGTCTCACCCTGCCCTGAATATATATATACATATTTTATTATCATTTTTCAAAAAGCATCTCTCATTCTCTCTTAATATGCTCATGATCACCATTTTCCTTATATTTCATATTTATCTCATCGTTTATTATAATTAGAGTTTGTTTGGGATGTGATAAAAAGTTCAGCTTATTTGAGTTTTTAGCTTTTTTTTTTGTACTATTCATAGGCCTTATTATACTATTCAGCTAACTTTTAACTTTTTTTCTACACTTTAGCAAAAAAATTTCAGTTCTAGCTAAATAAGCTGTTCCCAAACAAACCCTTAGTAAAACATCTTCAAGCCAATCTAAACTCGACCTACTTCGTTTTCAAAAAAGAGACAAGACAGGTACAACCGTACAAGACATCTATGATCCAACCCTACCCCACTCCATTGCCATGCATCCCAAGACGTTATCCACAATGAAATTAAAATTATAACGAAATTAAAGTTAGAAATAGAAGCAACCATGAGTCAAAGGAAAGACTAGCCTAGACTTGCCTAGGTTCAAGGTTGAAGAGAGATCTAAGATTTGACAAGATGTTCTTGGCATTTCCTTTTAAAGTAAAACCGAGATTTGGCATAGGAGAACTCTTCTAGAATTATAGTGATGGACGAGAGTGGCAATATAATAGGGAACGATTCTTTTTAAGTTTTTAATCGTTGGGGACAAATGTTGAGATTTTGGGAGATTCCTAACTTTTTGGGCCACTTTTATGGTCATAGCTAGCTCACACAGACCCGTTTTTGTGTAGGACCAGATTTTGCTGTTTTGCTTATTCAGTTTCTAAGAGCACTCACAACAGTGGTGTTATATTACTATATTGCTAAATTTTAGCTTTTCAGACACTAAATTCATGCTCCATCAGTGGAGCTAAATCTGTTTTTTTTAGCTCCACTACAGTGCACATCTATAGATAGATGTGCATTGTTCATGAGAGCTATAAAAAAACATTATTTTATTCTGGGCTGTTGATTAAAAAAAAATTATTTCATTCTTTTATCACCGTGCTTCTCTCTCTCTCTCATTCACTCTCATCTCATCTAAACCTCATCTCTCTCAATCTCACTCTCTCAACTCCAGTATCTCTCTCAATCTCACTCTCTCAATTCCGGTCTCTCAAGCTCATGTTAACCGCCATCGGCCCGACTCGTCATCAACGTCGCCGCGACCGAAACTCGACGTCACACACCCACTAGCTGTCCCAAGCCGTCGATCAGCCTCAGACCCACGCCACCGGCTCGGTGTGCATTGGTATCGAGGTTGAGATCGGTGTGTGGTTTCGACGTTTGGGTAGCTGCATTTGGGTTTGGTGGGTTTCGACGTTTGGGTTGCTGGATTTCAGGGGTCACGATGGAGATGGTGGTGGTGGTGGGTTGTTTTGCTGGTGGTGGGTCGTATCGGAATGGGTTTGATTTGTGATTTGTGGGTCCGATTTGTGATTTATGGCTGTGGGTTTGTTTTGTGGTGGCTGTGGGTTTGTTGGTGATGCTGTGTTGGGGGTTTTTTTTTTTTTTTCCCTGCTGTGGATTGGTGGTGGTGGTGGTAGTTGTGGCTGTGGCTGATGGTAGAGGCGGTTATGGTTGGTGTTGTGGATGTTTTTTGGGTAGTGAGATATATTATTTTATTGTTATGGTTATATTATTTTATTGTGATGTTTATATTATTTTATTGTGTTGAAAGCTAAAATAGATCCACTGCTACAGTGTGTGTATAGGTAAAATAGATAAAGTAACTTTTGGTGGAACTAAAAAGCTAAATTTTTAACTCCACTGCTGTGGATGCTCTAAAGTAGTAGTTGTTTCACTCACTTGTTGGGGACATAAAGTTGGGTCACAGTTCAATTTTATTGGACGGAAATAGTGTAACACGAGTTTTTTTATCCGCAAAACTTAGGTACAATTACAAATGGTGTTAGCCTCAACTTAAAAGGTCAAATTGAAAAAAATAAAATAAAAAAAGGAAATCCAGTAGCAGTCACTCTCCTCCTTCCCTCCTAACCTAAGTCTAAGCTCTGTCACACGAAGAGATATTAGGTATATCATGTATTAGGTGCATGAGTCATCACTCTCACACGGGATAAACCCCACAAGTCCTCATGTGAAAGGGAGAACTCATGTATCCGATACATGATGTATTTTTCCCTCTCACACGGCCAATATTTAAGTTTCAGTAAAAGAAACAAAATTCAGATGCATAAACCCTTTTTTTTTAATCATGTGAGTTGTGACCCATAAGGATATAATTAGATGATCTTGTGAACCACATAATAACGAAACAAAACTTAGATGCATGATCTTGTGACCCATATTGGATACAACTGACACTATTAATATCGGCCAAATCTCAACTTAAAGATATTGACAAATCATTTTTCCTTGTACAAATTGATGAAAATATTTGTTTAAAAAAAATATTAAGAACTAAAAATACACTAGACATTGATTTCAGCAGCAGCACAAATCGTGCGTGCATAGATATGATAAAAAGAGCCCTTAAAAAAAGGATATAATAAGAAGAGAAAAGCAAAAATTTTAAGCAATAAATGACATGAGTAATCAGAGGCTGAAGAAATGTGATTGTGTAAGCTGCATTATGAAGGCTCACACGGCCAAAATGTGATCTATACAAAAACTCTTTTAACTGGGGGGAAAGTATTTCATAAGAAAAAGGGAAAATATTTAGAAGAGATTTTGAATCTAATTAACTAAATTTACCCTGACAATTGGCTATATATGCTTCTGGCAACAACTGGCGCACTCGATTCGGTTGTAGAGTGATATGCTCCTCCACTGCATAAATCGCCATGTAATCTTTTTATGATGATACTGCTATTTCCCCCAACAAAAACATCTTATTAAAAAGATCCAAGAAAAGGAAAACTCCAGGGATTTAGATGTCCCTACTATGCTGAAGCAGTATTCTGAAGCAACAGAACCAAAATCTACATGCCGGGCTACCTATAAGTCCTTAAGTTGAAATAAAAACCTCTTTAATACAATGATCTTTCCCTGGAAGGACCAGTTGCTCCAAAAACTTTGATGATTTGACATAACTCTTTGCTTCCTGTCACTACTCAATTTTATATCAAAACTTCTGAACAATTTCTATAACAAAACGGCACAGGTTTCACCGTCTGAACCGCAGTGGTGTAAGCAGCAATGCATCAAAATATAAACAACGCCTCACCATATACAGCAGTTGAATGCCAAGCCACTTCCAACTCAACGCTCTCTATTGTGGCAACTAATGCGACAAGTTCCAACAAGAAAACTAGTTTACAGCCTCATAGAAAAGAACCTGCGGTTGCAAGTGCCCTCTTTCGCACATGGTAAGAACATCGGTCCAACCACCAATTACCTAATCATAAAATACAGATTGTAACACAAGGATGGGCAGAAGAGATTGCACAATTTACAGAAAGAAAGGAATTTACCTTGACAGTTTTATCATCATACATAATCCATTCATGGTCATGACTATAGGCGAAGCAATGATAATGTTGCCCATAGTAGCAAACCTAAAAGTTACAGAAAACATGTCAGAGATTATAAAAAATAAAAACAGTGCCCCATCAATAAGGTCCTGCCAACCAACTTAAAATCATACATTAAAATACATGCAAAAATGAGGAAGCCACCTTAGATATACAATTAGACACAAGTCAAATTAATGGTTGCTCTGAAACTTTCTCCAATTCATGGTTCCAGATACACAAATACGTGCATGGGCAAAAAACAACAGATTTACATTTTTCTTTTGGAAAACAACAGATTTACATTTTTCCCATGCAAAAAACAACAGATTTACATTTTTCTTTTGGAAGACGGGGATACGTTAGGATGGGTGGTGGGAAGCTAGCTAGCATTATCAATAACAGAGGCTAGGCTTCATGTTAAACCTCTGCATCATTGTGTGTATTGGTCTTGATGGAATCTGTACCTACAGAAGTAACTGATTTTATGTTTCAAAAAAAATATATATATATATATATATTTTAAAAACTAATCCTGGTTTCACTCAAATAATCTGTCATCAATCAAACCCCCTTCCCCCCCCCCCCTCTTCTCGAGAAATTATAAGGTCCTCATGGTGGACAAGTGATGTGGTCCACCATTCCAGTAAAAGACTCCTACTTGTTTAAAATTGTGGAGTTTTAAATAAAAACTAAATACTGACTCAGTAATTTTAAATAGGTGGGAGTCTTTTACTGGAATGATAGACAAATGACGTGGTCCATCATGAGGACGGTATAATTTCTCCCTCTTCTCTCACTTCCCCAAAACAGGAGTCATCTTTTTCAGGAACATGACAAACCAAACTGAGCCGTTTGTTTTGATGCAAAATATGTAAAATATTTCCCAAAATAAATGTTCTCCATATTTTTCAACGTTTTGTGCTTCCAGAAAAACCCAGTCAACCCAATTTTCCTTGTTGAACAGAAAACCATGGTAAAGAATTTGTAGAATGTATCAAGGGATGAAATTCTAAATTGAATTTAAACTAGGAATTGAGGGCTCAAATTTTTGTCTATAAGTTCCACTTGTATAGACGTCATTTCCAATTCCCCCTTCGCCATCTCACCTGCTTGCTCACTATCTCCCTGTCATCTCAATCTAAGGTTGAAAAACCTATAATGGTACTCTAAAGTAACCACTCCAACCACTGCCTCACTGTCTAAAAAGACTCACCTCAGCTCAAGCAGAAGCCTATAACAAGAACCTAGTTCACAAGCTTATCATAGACCTACAGAGGTGAAGCCAAATAAGACTTGGCCGGACAACAAGAGTCCCGAAACATCGTGAAATTGAAAAACGACACAATGTTGTCTTCATGGTCTCTGATTTGGTGGTTCATTCACACCTTGATCCTTTTCTAAGGATCCAATTCCAAACCAGGCCGTTCCTACTTGCTCTTGCAAAATTTTAGTCTAGCGATCGGAGCTGAAGAATAGGCTTTTTTGTCAATACTCAGTTATCAATCTCATCTGCTGTCGGGGAAGGTGGGCCTCTCTCTCTCTCTGTGTAATGTAGATATTTCTCTCTTCTGTGTCTCTTTGATCTTTCTTCCCCCCCCCCCCCCCCCCCCCCCTTGGCTCTCAAGATCCGCCTAGTCAATGCTGACACCCAAGCACCACCACTAGAACAAAGAAGTACACTAAACCCACCTCTTCTCTCTCAAATCTTCTATCTCTCTAAAGATATTTTTGGTGCAAGGCAAACGGCCAAAATAATTTCCTCACTTCTAGCTAAACAATAGAAAATAGCCTATTTACCTTGAAAACATATTTCTCTAAACCTGTATATTCCTATTTTACAGCAAAGAAAAAAAAAAGATTCTAATATATCTGTATCAAAAGAGCATTTGAGATTCATTCAAGTATGCATACCACTGAAACCAAGCTATGTGAGCTCTTTGGATCTAAGCCACGATAAAGTACACTGATATCTATCTCTGTACTTAGGGCTGCCAGTGTTGCTTTTATGTCATCAACACTCTCACATGTATTCTGCCAACCTAGAACTGCAAGACCAAACATATCTATGTGATTCTGTGTTTCAACATAAAGCATTTTACCCAGGTGAAAATTTTCTTAACTCATAATTCACCTGTTGTGAAAACAAGTGGTGGAGTCGAGAGAATGTGATGGATGTAGTTGAGTTTCCCACACCCAGTAGCATCTGGATCACAAGCTAACTGATGATTCATCTCTATGAGATTTAAAAGCTCATCAAAGGAACTTTCTGGACACATAACCTGAAAGGAGACATAGAAATCAGAAAATGTACTTAACAAAGAAAAATAGGTCCCTCAAACTATATCTCCTCCGTTAGGAAAATAAGTAATTGTACAAAAAATCTTCCTATGAGATACCTTCATGGTTCGGAGGGCACTGGCATTAATATTATGAAAGAAGGAAGTATACTTTAAATGTCTGGACTCTAGACCACAACTGTAGCAATTCATTCGCTCAAAAATGTCCATTCCAAAAAGTGAATGCACTATACAGGAATTGTTTGCACAATCCCAGGACCCCTTGCAATTGCTTTCCACTGATTCAGTATTAGAAACAGTCGAACCACCAGTAGTAAATGATCGGTGAAGGCAGTCAAATATCACTGCCAGTACTTCAGAAGCATCATTCATCTGAGCCTGTCAGTTGCAGATGTTTTTTTTTTAATAAGCAGTCAGTTGCAGATATATTAGACATGCTTTACAAATAAAAACCATCACCATGTCTAAATTCATGATAATGAGCATGATGAAGATTAACTGAAGTAAAAATTAGCTAACAGCCAAAGCCTACAATCAAAACTCCATTAAACTACCTCCTGGAAGAAATTGCTTTCTGGATACAGTTTGCTCAGAGCTATTCTAAGTGAAGAAGGGGCCACCGCTTCTCTTCGCATATCTGTAGATGCAATGCTCAGGGCAGTAAAGATTTCATACAATGCACAGACAACACAAGGATCACCCACATGAACATGCCCTGATTCTGCTTTCAGAAACTCATCTCGAAATCGTCTTAAATGCCATAAGGACTGAATTCATGCCAAAGGGAAAGGGAAAAAACAACATTTCAGGCCAGAGGAGACACCATAAATGAAACAAAGAAATGAAACTGCATTGATAAAAATCATGAATTGGAAAATAACTCATTGCCTGTATGATAACGTTCAGAAAGCAATTGTACTCGCCCACTTCATTCTGCAGCCCTGTACCAAAAACATCTGCTCCGTTCACATTCTCCACCGTGCCTTCATTTGGTGAAACACCCAACTTACCTGCTTCTGGAGAAATCCTCTGTTGTGTTCTTAAACTTGAAACTAAGGGCAATTTCTTATGTGCTTGAGCATGATATGTATCTGAAAACAGCAGATATACAAGATCAGAGAGTTGCAACTATTTCTAAATCAAAAAGAAGGGAAGCAGAACATTTTTTTTTTATAAGTGAATTTCATTGAATAAACAAAAGAGTGACATCCATGAACACAAAGTGTACAACAGGTACACAGAAATTGAACATGAAAAGTACAATAATCAAGCAAATCATGCAATGTAGCAAAAGAAAATTAGCCCGAAGCATTTATCCACTCAAACAAAGTCTTGAGAAATAAAAGCCTCACGTCATGAACTGATCTTTCATATCCCTCAAAAGTCCAATTGTTCCTCTCCCGCCAAATACCCCACATGAGAAAATGGGGGATCATGCTCCATATCGCAACATTTCTGCACCTGCTAAACTTGCCCTACCAACTAGCTTAAAGCTCCACAACACCTCTCAGCATAACCCAGCAAACCCCAAACAACAAAAAGATCATATTCCACAACTCTCTAGCAACAGTGCGATGGAGATGTAAATGATCAGTAGTTTCCCCATCCCACTAACACATGCGCAGCACCAGTCTAGCACAACCAATTGCTGCCTTCAAAGATTATTAATAGTTACGATTTCTCCAATGCTGCTGTCCAAAGGAAAAAAACTGACCTTTGTTGGCACTTTAGGATTCCACAGGCTCTTCCAAGGAAAAGAAGGTTAAGTTGTCAAGTGTAACACTTTAATTGTCAAGTGTAACACTTTAATAGGACTTGACTTCAAAAACGCTCTGTGAAGATGGATTCCAACAGAGGGTATACATTCCACCCCGTCTTATTGGCCCAGAATAGATCAAATCCATAAAAGAGACAACCAACTCTAGCTCTCAGTTTTGCACTGGGCAAACAAAACAAACATCCCAATAGTAACTTTCCTCTATAAAAAACGAAAGTTCCTCCACTGAGGCGTCCTTATCAAGTGCTATACCAAAAAGTTCTAAAAAAGTCTCCGGCAAAGGTAACCCCCCACACCTAGAGTCATGTCAAAACTTTATAGAAGAGCCAACCTGACTTAAAACTGACAAACCGGTTAAAGCCACCCCAACCCTTCCTGATATTCTTCCAGAGGTGAACCCCATATGGACACTAAACACTGTTAGAACACCATCTCCCCACCCCCACATACTGCCATATTTATGGTCAACTACCCTTCACCACAAAGCATCCCTCACCCCAAGAAAACTAAGTGCACAAGATGCCAGTAAATGCATCAATAATAGCCAATTCTGAAGCAATTTCGCAAGATTCAGTCAATCTAAACCAGCTGACCCAACGTTCAGATTGTCAAGCTAAATTAAAACTAAAATCAGCAAGAACAAATGAGACGGGGTAAATTTATCAAGGTGATGGGAAAACGCTTTTTGATGGGAAAGAAAATTTAAACAAGTTGAAAGACTATGACTTTCAGTTCTCACAACTTCAGTAGAAAGAGTCTTGTAACTCAATCGCATTACCTAGTCTCCTTTATGAGAAGAAACAGGGTTTGAATTCCCACTCCTCTACTTGTTGTAACAATTGAATTATAAAAACAATAGAACAACTTCAGTTAATTTTAGCATAGTAACATAGTCTACAATACATTTTTTTGATAAGTAACATAGTCTACAATACATGCACCTGCATATATACAAATATACACAAATCTATAGGTGCAAACAACAAATTAAAAAGTATGGTTCCTTCCCCTGACTCAGGTCAGGCCAAACCTACCCAATCAAGAAGTCAAGGCCAAACTATTTAACAATTTTTTTTATTAAGGCCAAACTATTTAACATACAATAAATTACTGATTCAAAAAAAAACTATTTCACATTCAAGAAATGCGATTTGATTGATGAGTCAAACTATCATTTTTTTTTTTTCTTTTTAACAAACGTGCACTCATGACACTTGCATTGGGTTGTATCAAGTGCTGTGCTCACACATGCAGCCAGAAAGATTGTTTATCAACTCTATTTCCATGAGCTAAATGATTTAACTGCTTTAAAGATTCCCAGAAATTATGCTGAATTTTTATTCTAATTGTGAGTAAAAGTGTACAAACTAACCCATGTGCATGTGACTTCAAAATTTTAACCTACCAAAATACCAAGGAAGTGTAATTCTCAAGAAAAGATATATTTTTTAACAGCACAGTTTAGTGAAACAACTAATCAGTTAATAGGTAAAAACTTGCCAGGTTACAACTACCATGACTCTTTTTTTGGATAGCAGATAGCTAAGAATAATTTTTTATTAAAAGAAAAAAAAAAATCATGTACAATGGACACAAAGAAGCCTATAAAATTACAAGAATAAAGAATTATATACAAAAAGCAGGGACTCTATGAACAACACAATAAAACTACTATTCATAAACCCCATGCACGGACCACTCATATAAGTAAGTAGTGAAGGTTGCTAACAACTGAACCCCTGTACTTTCAACTCCCATGACTTGGCTTGTAGAGATCCCAATGACTAGTTTAACTATATATAATTCAGTAAATTAACATAACAACAGGAAGGTTATATAGATAGATGATAGAAGAATTTTACCGAGGCTTTGGCGTACTGCTTTTTTAAGGTCAGCTTGGAACCTTTCCTCCTCTTCATCCTCTACATGCAATTGTCTCAATGTCTTTGTTCCATTTTCTAACAATAAAGGGACACCTTGAAAACATAAAGAGACAATAATGTCATGTTAATTCTAAATTCCCAGAAAATGGCCAAAAACATTAATGCTCGTCCACTGGAAAGCACCTTGAAGGTTAATAGAAGAAAACCAGTAACAACAAACAACATAGTACTAAAGAAGAAATACTTGTAAAAGTGTAAGGCTTACCGCTGTCTGTACCGGGAGTGTCTTGAAATATATCTTGCTCTTTTAAGTGACCTTCAATATGTGGACTCCCAACATCATTACTTTCCTTTTCAGATGATATGGTTTGACACTTTCCATTAACCAATTTAGAGGAACTCTTCTGCCGTTTACCTTTCCTTCCTGTCCGTCGATCAGATGGCAAAAAAACATCCTCTGAAATTCCTCCATTAGCTGACCCAGCAGATAAAAAATATACAGTTAACACATCTTCTAACAAAAATCAACCCAAGCTCATTTGAGAAACTTACTATTTACCAACCTTGTTTAGCCTTTGCATCATTTGTACCACTCATCTTTTTGGCACCAGAAACATCAGAAGATCTCATAGATACAGGGGAACCATTTGGAAGCATGTTTTCTAGATTGTTCGGGAGTCCATCTTTCTCCACCAAGTGATCCTGAAAAGGTACAAGTTCATTAAAATTTTACTCAATATCTAAAAAAAGGAGTTCCTCTAAATTAAACAGCATGGCATTGGTTGTCAGTTGTCAAATTATGTCCAGTATCCCTTTTTATTTTAATTAGTAAGTCACAAAGGCACCCAGTGGGTCTTGAACCGATGACCTCACCCTCCATACCATAAGGAAGTGCCAGTTGAGCTATAGCTCATTGGCATATTATGTCCAGTATTCAATTCAACAGTCCAATTGTAAAGTGAAATGGAACTTGAGAAGAATAAGCACAAACTTCTATCGAACTAAAATCAAACAATAGAGACTGAAACAAGAAATTTTTACCTGTGTACAAGGTTTCAGCTTCTCGTGTACATCTTGATCATCAGCACCAGCCTTCAAGTAAACATCATGCAATCCTTCTGTGACCTTCTCTGTATATGCTCGAGTAGATTTCTTTTGTTGCTCAGCAAGTTGCTTCTGTTTAGCCTCATTCTCTATCCGTCTTTGATACTCCAACGTTTCTTCAAGCTTTCTTTCCTCCTCCTCAAGCTCAAATTTAAGTCTAAATTCTTCTTCCTGTTGCATTAAGTCATGACCATTGGCAGAAACAACACTTTCAGAATCTTGATGATCACCATCAGATGCAACTGGAAAGGAACTGCAGCACAAGACAAATCAAGGATTATTAGAAACAGACTAGACCCCGTATAAGCTTTCATAATTAAATCACAGCACGTTTCAGAAAGAGATGCATAGGCATCCATATTTAGAGTAATAAACAGACATACACTGGCTCTTCGGTCTCAAGATGAAGCATGTGCTGCTCAAGACCACCGGTAGCCTACCCAAAAAAAAATCATCAAATATTTTATACATAGATTAACTAGCACTGCAGTAAAAGAAACAAAAACAGACTGCAAAATGTAAACCTTGGAATCTTTAATTTTCCTGTACTCCTTGTTCTTTCTCTTATCCTTTGTCTTCTCATGTGTATGCCTGGAATTATCACTTCCTCCTCTTACACTCTTTTTAGAATCAAGTGCAAGCTCCGCTAAAAATGCTTCTCTTGCAGCATCAGATTTCTCTGTGGCATCTTTCTCAGCCAAATCCTCTAAGTGTGCCTGAAAGAGAAAGTAGAAGAAGAATATAAAAAATTTAGTCCACAAAAATGAAGAGAAACGTGACAAAAGTTTCCATGAGTTCAATACAAACCCTCAGGTATGACTTCACTAGAGGCAACAATATTGACCGATAATCATGGGCAGAAACAGGCCCAAGCTTGAGTTCCAACTGCTGCTTCCCGGTAACATTTCGCAAGATTCGTGCATCAATTTTGCTGAGCTGCATTACAAAACAAGTGAGTTAAAATAGCAAGGATCAATATCTATATCTTTATCAACGAGTGCATCTATAACAAAGAAACTAACCTCTATGGATAACTGTTCTTTCTGTCTCTGAATTGCAACTTCTATACAAGGGTCCACTTGATGCAAATAGTCCTTTGCTCTCCAATCATCAGCTTCACCAGATTCCAAGTCACATAACTGGGAATTCACACCACCATAAGTTTCTTCATACCCGAATTGATTAACATTTAGAGCTTCTGCTTCTTTTAAAACATTTGATACGGCATCTAATTTAAACCTACTACTGTCGGTGAACATCACATCATTCTCACTCTCAAGCAGCTCTTTCTGCTTCCTCAGGACAGACTCGTAGCTTCTATGTACAAATTCTGTGACATTCTCCCTCTTCTTACCTTCTACAAGACACAGCTCCTCCACTGCCTGCAACGCTTTCTCATAGTCTATATGCTCACATTTTCTCTCACAAAGACTCTGTAGTTGGCGGAACTCCTCCTTAAGCATCTGCAGGATTTCCATTCCTCCTTGTATTTTATCTTCTTTTGTACGCATCCACGAAGCCAACTGTTCCCCACTCGTAGGACCTGCAAATATCCAGGATAGCATAGCATCGGCATCAGCTAGAGCCCCATTTGCAGTGCCAGCAGCAGCCACATTATCTATTGCAGCACCATGACCAGTGCCAGGAGCACATTCAATTGGCAGTAAACTTTCATCCAGAAGGAGACATGATGCATCTTCACTAAGAACAATCTTCTCCTTAATCTCATGAACTTGGGGGCCACTGTTCGCATCATCCATTGGACTACTACTTTTCTCGGAATATCTACCTAAACCACAAGCAGTTGATAGTTCCTGCAAGAATTTAAGGATTTTCTTGAGCTGGGAAGCTCCAAGAAAGCAGATACACATAGGTGATTGTTCCACACGAAGTTTCAAAAGCAGCGAGCCAGAAGCAAGACCATGTAGCTCATCCATTGTAAATTGTATCACCTTAGTAAGATGAGTTGCAGCGAGACATTTGTGTCGAATAAGAACCTCAAATACAGCATGAATTCTTTCGAGAAGCTTTCCACGCTCAGTGTCATCAGATATCGGCCAACTACCAGCAAGGGAATTTGTCATAGAGCCATGGTCCTCATCAAATTCTCTAAACTCAATGTTGGTAATTTTATCATAGTTATTGCTCTTTAAAGCAACATTATTGCAACTATCCCCAAAACTTCCTTTCTCAGGAGAAGAATCCCAAGCATCCTTAAAGTAGTCATCACTGTCCTCCATATGATTCCCTGAATAGAAATCCTCAGCAAACTCAGAATCCTTGTTCTTTCTTTCATTTCCAAGCAGCCCAAATGCAGCCGAGACATCCAACGGCTTCCAAGGACAATTAAGAAGCATATCATTCCATTCATTATCGACATTCTTAGGCAAAAACTCCTCCATTCTGGGCAAGAGGTTTCCCACGTGCTCCTGCACAACATGCTGCCTATGAGACTCCGAATCAGTAAACTTCTCGCTCCACTGGCAACAAACCCAGAACTTCCACGCCTTACTAGCCTCAGCAAACGACAATGCCTCCGCCAACACCTCATTCGCCAAACCGTCCTTGGACAACCCGAAATGCGACTTGATATCAGAAACTCTAATCCTAAGCAGCTCTTTCTTCCTATCCAAACTCATCGAATTCCAATACGACCGAACCCAATCCCTCCTCTCAGCCCTCGACCCATTTTTCCTCACATTCCCATTCTTCCTCCTCTGCCCCGAACCCGACCCCGACCCCAACGTAGAATCCAATCCACCCACATTCTCCAATTGGGGCGACTCCGACTTCTGCTGCAGCAGCCTTCCAGCAGCCACCCTCACTTCAATCTCTTTCCTCCTCTCCTCCGGCGTCTTAGTCGCCTTCTTGATCTCATTCGGCCTTCGAGATTGAACCAATCTTACCTCCATTGGGTCCTCCGTAACCCTCCTTATCGGAATCAACCGAAACTTGTTGTCGTCCCCATTCCCCAAATTCTTCATCCAATTCGACAGAGTCGAAATGTTCGACTTCTGAATCAACTGCTGGAGCTCGTTCTTGACGTGCTTAATTCTCTTATCGGCGGTCGGTATCTTCTGCTGGCTCTCCTCTTGCAGGCTCTCCTTCGCGGGATCGATCGGATTCTCGATCCCCAGCGCCCTCTCGCACTCCTGCTTCACCTCTTCGTACTCCTTCACGTCGTTCGCCGCCTCGTAGAGCAAATTCGCGTAGAAATGCGAGAACTCGATCGAATTCGGCGACAGCTCCACCGCCCTCCGCGCCGATTCCACCGCATTCTTCAAATGCCGCTGCTTCGCGTTCTGGTCGTCGATTATCGAAGCCACCTTCACGCAAACCGTGCCTTGAACCCGATGAATCAGCGCCGAGTGGCCCGAGCCCTCGTGCCGAGCGCACGACTCCTTCATCAGCCGCAGTGCCTTGTTGTGGTTCCCTCGCCGGAGCGCCGTTAGGGCTTTCTCGCACTCGAGCTTTATCGCCGAGTAAGACGAACCGTCCGATTCGACCAACGACGCCGCAGCAGAAGACTCGATCATCGCCGTATTCGGCTCCGGTTCGTGCTCCGCCACATCCACCACAGCGTCGGAATCGGCGGCGGTGGATGTCAAACCCCCCGCCGTCGCCGCCGCCACCGCCGACGAAGACGACGACAACGATTGCTTTGAGCGAGGAGCAGCGTTTCGCTTCTTGTTATGCCCCATGGATTGAGTTCACAGAAATTCGATCCACATGCATATATGTATATATGTGTATATATATATAATCTATATCTATATGTATGTATGTATATGTGTATATGTATATAGAGAGAGAAATGTGAGGGGTAGAGTTGGAATTTTATGTAGTGACTGTGACGGTGACGGAAATAGATCGGCGGTGAAACCTAGAAATGAGAGAGAGAGACAGTGGTGGTGTCTGTGTGTGACAGACGGGGCCAACGCCAACCCACGGGGAAGGGTAAGGTTGGATTGGGAAAATTAAAAATATAAAATAAAAAGACGAGAGAGAAGAAAGGTAGTGAGAAGTTTTTGAGGGATTAAGGATTGTGATTATATATATATATATGGGAGTTTCATTAACCCAACAAAACAAAAAACAAAAAAAAAAATGTGTAAATTATTTTTTTTCAACATTTTTTTTTTATTTATACTCATTAGTTATTAAGATAGTTTAGTGCAGATTAAACTTGTTAGCAATAATTTACTTCTAAATTTCATTAATATATATTTTGAGATTTAAGCTAATGACAGCCAAATTTAAATCTTTTCAAAAATAACAAATTTAGTCTTTAAAGCCAACTTAGTCCCTAAGATAGTTGAAGAAAAAAAAATAACGAATTAGTTTAGAAATGTTTTGGACTAAATTGGTCAATTTTGAAAAATATTAAACCTGGTTGGCATTATAACCCAAACCTTAGATTATGTTTATATAATTTACCTAAATTTTAAGGAGTTTAAAATTTTTCTACTTCGAAAATAGTTAAATATCAATTAAATTATATTATCAATATTTTATTCTACCTAAAATTCTCCTATGAAATGCCAACACCAACCCACGGGAAAGTAGGGTTAGATGAGGGAAAGTAACTAAAAAGACAGAGAGAGAAAGAGATGGGGACATAAAGGGATTAAGGAATGGGATTATCATTATCTATGTGGGGGTGTGATTAACCCCAACTAACAAAAAAATATAACTATATGTATTATTATTTACTTTTTAATTTCTATGTTTCTTTGTTTCTTTCTTTTTACCTTTTTGTGTTTCATGTAAAAATTGGTAATGTAATGATGATTACCATAAATAATGTAACCAGGAAATCAAATTTGACCTTGTTTAAGCCATGCTTAGTGAAAGGTACTAATTATTGCTAATAAGTTTCTAGATAGAGTTAATATCTTCTCAAATAAAAGGGATTATATATGTTTTAGTTCTTTTCTTTTGATTGGGGGACAGGGGTTGTTGAGCATTACAATTGATTTTAATCAATAGAATGAAGTCATCAAGGTGGTGAAGCCATATGGACTATAGAGACTAAAAGGGGGGCTATGATCCCAAGTTTTGAAACATGTCTTAGTAACATATACGCCTATGTGTGATAAAGTTTTCATCAGGCTAGGCTTTTGGCCAATTTAGAATTTTTTTTTTTTTTAATTATGAAATTATGTAAAGAATTAGTAGAGGAAAAAAGTCAAAGATCTGAATTTATTAACAGGTTGATTTATCTTATTTTAACTCTTCCGGTACATGTAACGATTAAACGATGATCATATTTTATTTTGAGTATAGTTACGTAAGGTGTTGTTACAAATTTAATGTAAATTTCTAATAAATAATATGATTTTTTGTATTAAAAGGAAAATTGTTAGAAGCTTTACATCATATTCAACACTTGTTATTTATTATTATTTTTTATAATCAATATTTGTTGATTTTAGTTCTCTAAAATAGTGTGTGTTGCATTTTTAAGAGGTTTTTACTGATATCACTCATATACTTTCACATGAGTGTTAGTTTGTTCACCATAGCTTTGATTTCAACAATTAACATCCAACACATCAAATTTGTGACGAATCGAACATTTTGTAGCAATTTTGCATTAAACATTAAAAATTTTAATAACATGACGTAGACATGGTTTTTACTAGACCGTCAATAATTTTGAAATATCATTAATAATATATGCATATTACATTATTAAATTCGTCAAATTTCGTGGAAAAATAGTAACAAAATGTTATTTGCCACAAAACTAATGAGTATGAGTTATTGTATAACTCAAAAGTCCAATGACAAAATTGACACTGGCATCAAAGTAATGACGAGATTGACACTCGCATCAAAGTTCAACGATCGTATTTACCCAATTTCTATGATGATTGAGGCCATCCTAACAATTAACATCCAACACATTAAGTTTGTGACAAATCAAACATTCTACAACTATTTTGCGTTAAAGATTAACAAATTTAATAACATGATGTAGACATGATTTTTACTAGACCATCAATAATTTTGAAATGTCATTAATGATATGTGCATATTACGAGATTAAATTCGTCAAATTTCATGGAAAAATAGTAACAAAATGTTATTTGCCACAAAACTAATGAGTAGGAGTTATTGTATAACTCAAAAGTCCAATGACCAAATTGACACTCGCATCAAAAGTTCAACGATCGTGTTTAATTTCTACCCAAAAAAAAAAAACATCGTATTTAATAAATTTCCATGATGATTGAGACCACCCTAATTACATTAATCAATGCCTATGTTGTAACCACTTTTTCATTCAAAGTTTATTGACACTTAGCTAATGCAAAAATTACTCACAAATAAATTTTCACAGAGTTGATGTAAATTTTAAACTTTATCCCTATTAGGTATGCAAGTACTGTTGATTTTATACAAAGAAAAAAGATCAACATATAGTTTCTATTAGAGAGAAATTGTACAGCAGGAATGCAAGTACCGAAAAAACCACATTCGGTGGTTAGGATCTTTGTATGCCGTATGTGATAGAGAAGTTTGAACTTTGAACATTGGGGCCAATAATGTGACCTCGGTTCAATTGAGGCTATTAATGTCCACTGCTTTGAAACTATTGGACCACTGCTTTGATACTATTGGACATAGAGGTATGATTGAGATTATATGTTATGTTTCAACCCCACAGCATTTATGAAGCAGATTTAAGTCTCCTTCTTCTTAAAAAAAAAAAAAAGGTCTCCTCTTTGTGGACCATTCATGCACTAATTTCTTTGTAGGTAGGAATTAAAACAAAAAATAAATACTATTATCATGCTCAAATTGAACTAGTACTATAAAAGTCTCGTAGCTTAACTGGTTAAACCAAATTTAAGTCTTCTTTTTCTCAACCAAAAAGAGTTCCCTCTTTGTGGACCATTCATGCACTAATTCCTTTGTTGGTAGGGATTGAAAAAAAATTACTACGGCTATACTCAAATTGAACTAGTACCTATAAAAGTATCGTAGCTCAACTAGTTAAAGTAAATTTAAGTCTCCTTCTTCTCAACCAAAAAAAAAAGCCTCCTCTTTATAGTCCTGTTCATGCACTAATTCCTATGTAGGTAGAAATTTATTAAACAAAAAAAAAAATACTACGATCATGCTCAAATTGAATTGGTGCTAAAAGTCTTATAGCTCAATTAATTAAAGCAAATTTAAGTCTCCTTCTTCTCACCCAAAAAAATAAAATAAAATAAAAAAATCTCCTCTTTGTTGACCGTTCATGCACTAATTCCTTTGTAGGTAGGGATTAAAAAAATAATATAATAATACTATGATCATGCTCAAATTGAACTAGTACTACAAAAGTCTTGTATTGAACTCAATTGGTTAAAACATCCTACAACGATATTTAGATGTTCAAATCTCATCTTCCCTTATTGTAACTATTTAATTATAAAAATAAAAAATATCATTTTTTGTCATGAGAAAAGAAAAACCGTGTCTTTAAAGTGAGAAGGCAAGCAATTTTTTTTTTCTTTTGTGATGTCCTAAATCCAATATTAATTTTACTAATAAGGTTTTTTGCAAAGGTATTGACATTAATTTTACTTGAAGATTCATAATTTAGGAGACAATTAAATAGGGATTTGCACCTTTGTTTGGTAGGTTTTGTCTAAAAGGAAAAAAGACGTCAGAGTCTTAGGAGATTTTTTCTTTTTCTTTTTCTTTCTTATATCATTTGCCGATTAGGAATTTAGGAGAGAAAATGGGAAGAAATTGATGTAATTACTAATTAGTAGGACAACCTTTTTGTTGCCTTGTTTATTTCATTCTTAATACCATGCAATTAGCGTGCACCAAGGGGCACGACGAGGCCACCCACTTGGATTAAAAGAATGGAAATATCAATATCAAAATCAATTATAAAAGTTGTATTTTTGTTTATTTTATGTACTGTTTACATGTTTTTCACTACTTTTTGTCGCAGTTTTGTTTCAAATAATTTAAGTTTCAATTTTTTGAAAATAAGGTAACTTTTAGCTTTTTTATCTCACATTAGTTAAATAGACTACCAAAAATAAGCAATTTTCAAATGGATAAGATTTGTTTTTTGTAAACTAATTGACAAATCAAGTAATAAAAATTTATGATTGGTTCATTTAATGTTATTTCAAACATTATTAAACTTGAGCTTAAAACTAAGCTAAATTACATGTTTAAACTTTTTTTTTCCCTTGTTGAACAAGTTTTAGCTTATTCACAAATCACAAGTTACTTGATAAACCTTTTTTTCCCTCATATATATACTGAGAATAATGCTAGAGATACAATTTTTTTTACAAATTGTTGATGTAGTGAGTGATTATTGGTAAATAAAAAAGTAATTTTTTTTTAGAAGAAAAAAATTGTAAAATAGTTTGTGACTGTAACATTACTCATATATTAAACACCAACACTAAAAATGCTAACCTCATCACAGATTTATACTAAAATAGTTAATGGCTAAATCGTCGTTGTGATTAATTATTAAAATTAACTAGATAGAATAATGTTCATTAATGAATTTTTTTAAATAATTTTTGTGGGGTCCAATAGATTGTGGTCCTGGCCCATTCATTCGTTGGGGCCCAAGGCCCGAGCCGAGGAAGGTTATAGCCCAGGCTCGGTAGTGTAAGTACGAAGTAGCCTTGGGACACAGCCGAGGACGATTCAGTCCTCGGCATGTCCAAGGTCTCACCAAAAGAAAAGGGTAAAAATGGTACAAGAACAGCTGGAACAAAATCTAAAATATCTAAGTCAATAGAAAAGGGTACGCTGGAAAGGGCAACGACCAGGGAAAGCTGCCCTTACTGCCATTCAATACTCTGCACCTGACAGAGCCATACTCCCCAACTTTTACAACCACCTCCAACGACTTTGAGTATGGGCTGATGGGACAAGTATCAGTCCTGAAAAGTCGACCCTACACGTGGACGAAGGATAAGGAACACAGGCTAGTATAAAAGGAGAAGTAAGAAATCCATGAAGGAGGCTGGGAAAAATGGCCAAAACCAGAGTCTCCCAGCCCACCTCTAGGAGAAAGACTCCCAGAGCGTGCACGATTCATTTATGTATGTACACGTTTTATTTATGTATGAACACCCCGGAAAACCACCGACTCGTGATCAAGGCCTAGCCTTTCAAACCCACGCTCTATAAATGATATTGTTAGGGCCTATTTACGTGTGAACCCAGTATCGTTCTTGGGTCGTTCCAAATCGTGTCCTTACAATTTTCATCTATGAACTTATAAAATTAAATTCACAAATCTTTTGTGAAAAAAACCACATATAATATTTACCTAAAAATTAACTGTTTGTATTCTTAAATAAATTAAAATTAATAATTTGATATTTTAGAAACTTATTTATAAATTCAAACAATTCAATCTCAAAATTTTTATAAGACCATATTATACGTGTATATATATTAACATATAATATCATCATCTTATATATATATATATATATAATCAAATAGAACCTCATTCACGAGCATATTCAATTGATTGCTAAAACTTTAATATGTTTTGAGTTTTTTTGGTGGGAGGGCAAAACAAAACTGCACCGCCGCTTAATATGTTTGAGTTTAACACATGAGACTAAGTTTGGACTTTGGAAATGGAACAAGAAAGAAATTACATTACATCATGGAGCACAAGAGGCTCAATACTAACAGGCCCTTCTTCAAGCCAAGCCCGAAAGTTACCATCTTCTTTAGCCATTCTGGCTAACACATGGGCAACCTTGTTGCCTAGGCGTTTTACATGAGAAAAACCTAGATTGTTAATGTCTATCTCTAGCTAACACATGAGCTTCCTCTAGGATAAGATCCTCAGCAGCTAAACAAGGTACCTGATCTTGGAGTAGTTTTATCACCACTTCAGCATTACCTGGGATTGCACATTCTGAAGACCCAGTTCTGCAGCAAAGAGAACAGCCCCACGACATGCCAAAGCTTCCAAGAACATGGACTTCATTTGCTAAATATACACTTTTTTTATCCAAGCTTGAGTTACTTTTTAACAACTCCATGCATTTACAATTTCAACAACATTCCATTATATAAATTCCATTATATCCACTCATTTATCATAAAATAAAAATAAAATTTTTAGCTTGCTGAACAAGGCATCATCCTCCGTATTTTAAATATTAACATTGCATGTTTTGTCTTACATTAACCAATGGAATCTACTCATTCCACTAGCCTATTTCATAAACAGACTTTGTGGTGTTGTCTGGGCCCAACCTGTCCATTTCAGGCGGATCACCATTTTATCAAAGTTATATATATAATCTACCAACGAAAATGACACCTAAGAAAATTGACATATTTGCCATTTAATTTATAGTAGCTGCACATAAGACCAAGGTCAAATACATAGAAAAATTCTAATTCGTGAGGCAGTGCAACTCAGCTCCTATTTCCTGCCCAACAAAACTGTGCTCAAGAATAAGCTTATAATCAAGAGTAGAACAAAATCATCACCAGCTAGAGTAGATGCATCCTCTCAACATAAGATTGAAGCAACCATCTATTAAGAGGCTCTCCACATCCCACAAAGCACCCAGAATTTCCATTCTCTGTGAAAAATGGGAAGCTAAATATACTCAGTAGTTCCTGTACAGCTTGCCTCACCAAAGATGTTCCTGTCACCCTGCTCCGCCGGCCCCATCCAGTTACAATATCAATCCGATGGGGACCTATCCCTGACACTAGCATTTGCCGGCGAAACCAAGCAAGTGTTCTTGACAATGCTGTGACGGCTGTACCATCTGACATAACATGAAGGTTAATAAGCCAATAACAGGAGCTCTTCTCTCTGACAGCATCTGGATATACATTCTTTTGTGCAGCCACCTCCCAAACTGAGCCTGCCTCCTCCTTGAGCCCCGACTTGTGTAGAAAATCTACCACTGCATCTACAAGTCCCCTCTTGCTCTCTCTATCCTCAGTATGCATCATGTCCAAGAAATGGCTTACATGCTCCCTCACATTTTGACCATCCGGTCCTGATGCTGGCATGGACTGTAGAAATGCATGTGCAGGGTGACGCGTGATGGACATGAGCTCACAGCAAAACCCCATGTCATATGATGACTGTGCTTCTGTACAACAACTGAGGAGCAAGGTATAAGTTTGCAAAGAAGGGTTTAGGCCTAAACCCACCATACTCTGGAGCAAGTTATAGGCATCTGGCAGTCGGTGTACCCTAAGGAAAGCACTGAGCATGGAATTGCAGGTGGGCACATTAGGTCGCAAACCTGCATAGAGCATCGATTGATACCACTCCCAGGCCTTCTCAACATTCCCAGCCTTCCCCCACAAGTCCACCAAAAGACCATAAACAGGCTCGTCTGGGACCCAGTTTTTCCGTTTCATTTCCACAAAGACTGCTTCTGCTTCCTCAAGGTACCCACAATGGCCAAGCACCTCCATCACTATGCTGTAAGAGACTTTATCAGGTTCAAATCCCGCATTCTTCATGTCACGATAAAGATTCAAGGCAGTCTCATAGTTCCTTGCTTTGGCTTGCAAAGCAATCATGATATTATAGGTGACTAAATTAGGAACACAACCATGATCTCTCATCTCACAGAATAGCTTGTGGGCAGCAGTCAAGTTCCCAGCTTTCCCAAGGCAGTTTATTATAACACTGTAAGTGAATGTGTCAGGAGAAAGGCCAGCCTCTAGCATTCTTTCGTACATGCACATTGCAACATCCAGATACCCAGCTTTTGCATGGATGTCAATGAGTGTGCAGTAAGTGACACGGTCAGGTTCACACCCTACTTCCTGCATTTGATTGAAAACACTGAGCGCTTCCTTCAAGTAGTTTGCACGGCCATAACTATGAATCAAACGATTATATGTCACAACATTAGGCTGGCATCCATCCTTCACCATCTGATCAAGCAATCTGTTTATTGCAGCAAACTGTCTGGCACGACCTAGAATGCCAACCATGGTGGTATAAGTGTGTCCATCATGCTTGAACCCTGGTTGTCGTTTCAACCAATTGAAAAAACCAAGAGCAACGGAGTGGTCTTGAAGTTGTTTGAGAATCTGGTTTGCCTGAAACGCATCCATTGAACATCTGAGATTTCCAAGAGCCTTTTCAGCTGCAGGGCCCCATTTCAATTGTTGCAGTATGTTATGAACACTTTCCGCAACATGCCCAGTATTTGCAACCGGCCTCCTAATTGGAGCAATTCCTGTTGCCATTTTCATATCTCTGGGGGGCTTGTTGAAACCTCTGCTGTTAGACCCTACAATTCCTGTATCTGAAGTCTGCACGTTTGACTTAAAATTTGATGGGAAGTGGTTTGAATGAGCTCTTCCTCTCTGTGGTGCAGTCTTCTCATGATTATCTGAAGGTATACGATGACTTGCCACCGAATTCCCTGACCCAGTATACTGAACATGCCTGAGACCATTAACAACATTGGATTTATCACCTTTACCCCTTGTAGCATGATTGTTTGTTGCATGGTTTGACCCAGCTGCTATTGGTGCAGACGGTTTTGGATGAACACTGGAAAAGTTTTCTCTTTTTATGTGTCTTACATTTGACGATTTGATGCCAGAGAGAGGCCTAGTGGGATCGACCATACAGTTCATGGGCGAGTTTAATATTCCATTTCCATCTGATAGAGGGATCTTATAGTTAACTATATCAGACAGAAAAGTTACTGCAGCAATACCAGCCTTAACAAACTGATCGGCAATAAGAGGCGACTGTACCAAATCCTTCTGAGCAGAATCAGTGACAATAGCATAACTTACACAATCTGATCTTCCCAAAGAACTGGGGGCAGAAACAACTTGTTTTAGGGGGCTTGCATGATCAACATTCTCAGCCTTCTGAGGACCTATCACTTTAACTGACTCTCCAGAAATTAAGGTTCCTACTCTGCCTGAAGGTGTGGATACTAAGGCGGATGGCTTTTGAGCAAGTAGAACTTCATTTCTTTTACGCTGAACTCTTGAAACACAAGTTTCATCATCAGAGCAAGTGCATGAACTTCCATCTGCCGCACCACATCGTGATCCATTGAAAAAGAAGGATCTAGCACTACTGGAAAGGTTACTGATCTGCTTTGCTCGTAACATCTGAAAACACAGTAGCACCTTCACAAGAAGGTTTCATGGATCATGAATATGTTAGAACCATAATTATCAGACCAAAACATACTGAACATTTCAAAAAGGATAATGCATCATTTATATGTTTAAATAGTACTGTCAGTATTATAAGACCATTCTGCTTATGCAATCAAAAGGTAACATGCCCAATTCCCAATAATGACTACAGAAAGAGCATTACAGGAAGAACCACTAGAAATCCCAGTGGCCTACAATTATAATTAAACAACACATCAACATCAGCCAAACATTTCAATATCCATTAAGTATTTTAAGTTGGGGGAAGGGGAGATGAACTCTGGATATCTCTGATGGAAACAACAAGAAATGCCATTTGACATAAAGGTCATTGGCCAAACAAATCAATATCCATTGAAAGGAGAATGATGAAATTGTGGCAAAAAGACTGCTTTGAACTCAATCAGGTAGAAAGGTCCATCAGCACAAATGTTTACAAGATGCATGCTACATCTAACAAGACAAAAGGAAAAAGTATTTCAGAAAAGCTACACTGAATCAGAAACTAAATAAATACATGATTCAATTCTAGCAGATAACAGTGAGCATTGTTAGCCAAATGAGTTTTGTGCCATGCAGCTATATCTTATTGTTCATGATAGAACACTGTGATGTTAGTTTAAACCATACATATAGAACATATAAAACAAAAGAATAAGTTTAATTTCCATCGCCTACACATCTGGTAAAGCGTCTGTCAGTCTATCAAAATGCAACAAGGAACAAGCTTTCCTGTCCTTGTTTGCCATAAAGCATTATATGTAAATATATGAAATACGTTGGATATCTGTAAATCAAAAGGAAGAAAAAGAAATGATACAGGAAAGAAACAATCAGAATGTATTCGTATATGTAAGTAATAAGTATGTATACTACTTAATATGTCTAGTGTAAGTCTTGTGTATTTTTAGGAGCAGCCTTTCAGCTGATCTTTTTTCCACATTATCAAATCTAGCATGTTGAAATCCTGTGAACCAATTAAAGTGAAGTTAAAAAAAAGTGCATCAAGGGTGTTTAATTGCTCCTTGTATAGTTATTGCGTTACTGTACAAGCTACATGGGAAATCAAAACTCTTGGGCATGTACAACCAATTAAATAACGTCCCAAATGACCATAATTTTGTGACAGCCATGGCAAAAATAATTGGAGCATCACCATTTCCTTGATATAGCCTTCCAAATAAATGTCAGCTACTCAACTAGCAGAACAGATCTTGCGATTTACTAGAGAGAATAAATTACCTGCATCATCTTATCCATGCAGGTGATCAACTCAAGGTTACATTTTCAAACTTTAAGAGCTACATAACAAAGTACAGATTTTCCTACCACTGCTATTATCATCCAGCGCCTTCAACAGGAGATGGCTTCATTAAGCAATCACCATTCATGATGACCATACCACTTTCTTTAGTGTAAACTTGTTAGAAAACAGTACAAAATTCCTCTATGTCACAACATGGCTTGCAATACTCTTAAAGCTTCTAATTTTTGGGTTGACATAAAAGTTTGGGCTTACAGTCCACTAAATAAAAATTCAGAGTCGCCACTGCTCTAAAATTTGAATCTTCTTTCAATGCTATGTCTAAAATTTTCTTACACGTGTAACTTCTTTACATTACTAGCATCTCACTTGAACAGAGCCCTCAGTGGTGCCTAGGACCTCTAACAACACGAAGTCCCAGCTTCTTTCAGATATAATTTTGCCATGACTACACAGGCAAAAAAAAAAAGCCAATTGATCTCCATCAATTATAATCAATCAATGCACCCACTTCAAACCTCAATTTTCGTTTACTTTGATTCTCCTCTTTTCCACCATCTAAATGTTGTTGAAATCCATCTCCTAGACCAAAATAATCCTACATCCATCAAAACTTGAAAGAACAAATGCTCACCCTGATCATTCTTCTTCAAATTTTGAATTTTCTATTTCTTGCTTCTAACAGCAAAAATCCAATCAGAATGTTCACCATCGTGAACATGATGCTCAGTGTTTTTGAATAAAAGTTTTATTACCTATAAAAAAAATTATAAAAAAAAACAGCAAAAATCCAAATACTTTTTTTTTTTTTTTTTTTTCTATAAAAACAAAATTTTACTCCCATAGGCTAAAAAACCCAAATTTTATCATTACCATAAAAATAAATAATTAAATAAATTCAAAACCCTTCATTCTTCTATCAAGTTTCCTTCCATTTACACATACAAAAACAACAAAAAGATCAAAACTTTACATTTAAAAACCAAAATTGTACCGTTATAACCATCACAAAGATCAATCTTTCACCACGTCAAAGAATAACCCAACAAACCCATGTACTCGATCACCAAAAAAAAAGTAAAAACAAAAACAGACCCTCTTGTCAAGTACCAAACAAATGGTGCCCATAAAACAAATATAGCTCATACCCATCAAACAACAACTCTAGAAAAACTTTATAAAAAAACGCTCAGATTGAGAAAGAGATAGGTACCTGAAAGCTAAATGGCTTTCTGGGTCTGCCGATAGAAAGAGAAACAGAGAGAGGAAGAGAAAGAGAAACAGAAAAGAAAGGCGGCTCTCCTCTCTCTGCCTTGAACCCTGAAGTGTGTTTTTTCCAAGCAAGTTGGGGACTTAAGGGGAGAGAGAGAGAATAAGCTGTGAGGCACTGAGGTTAGCCTTGGTGTCACACTGCTTTTGTTTTTTTGATTTTGTTTTTGTATTTGTTTTTTTTTCTATTTCTCATAACCCTACTTTTTTTGGTAATTTTACCGTTGTATCCTGGGGTACACGTGGGCTTAACCTGAGATAACATTCACGGTTTGCACGTGACAGGCAGAAGATTCTATAAATATTAGATTTCCTTTTACACAATTTTTGGGGGAATTAAGATTTTTTAGTTTTTGTGGGCAGATTCAGTAAGCCCGTGTTTTTTGTAAGGAAGATATATCGGTCACCATATTCCAAAGTCAACTTTCAAGTAAAAGTTTTTCATTCTTCTACCCCCCCCAAATTAAAAAAAAAACTTTCAAGTATAAGTGTAAAACAATTATTAGAGTAATGTTGGGACACCGAATTTGGCACAATTTTGTACCATAACTCATCAAGTGGTGAGTTGTGATTGGTAAAAGTGTAATAGTGAGCCATGTGAAGACACACTTGTACCAATCACAATTCGTCACATGACAAGTTGTGTCAAATTCAGTGTCCGTTAGCATTACTCTTAATAGAAAGAGGAAAAAAAAAAACTTGAAAAAGAGGATAAATTCTGGAAACAACTGGATAATAAAGGTCTATTTATTGATTAAAAATTTTGATGTTAAGTAAAAAAAATTATGATACTAATATTTTAGAGACAAATTGAAAGCTACAAAAACAAATGTTTCATGAATCATGAAGAGTCCTTTTTATTATTTTTATAAAAGAAATAATAATTAAAAATCAAGTTTATTTAAAAATATATATATATTGGAGGGTCAAATTCTAGTAGACATTTTTAAATCTTAATAATTTCATTATGGGAATGAAATATATGGTGTGGAATATATATTCATTTTATTCGGTTCAAGTGATACTTTAATGGTCTCTTTTAGTCTCTTTTGCAGTGTTTTTATGTACGTGGCTTGAATCATACTTCTCCACTTCTCCACACCTATAAATTCCCGAGAAATATTTTGTCTACAACATTTTTATAAGAAATTCTAAGTGACAAGGTATTATTGGTAGGTTATTGTTGGCTAAAATGTAATTTCAATCGTAGGTAAACCGATAACAATTTACCCCCAATTATTTAGCACTTCTCATGAATCCCTCCATTATCTTAAAGTAGGATAAATCAATATTGATACCTAATAATTATCTAATATTATAGCTTTCTTTCGTTACTAGCGAAGGTCAAGGTAATATTAGTAGCACAATTAAGCATTTAGTATATCTTTAGATTACAGGCAAGTTATTGCTTAATTCAGTTGAAAAACATCGCAACTTTCCATATAAATACTTTATTTCCTTTCATAGTCACATATGTAATTTACATTATATTTATTTCCTCCTTTGTTACTTTGGTAAAACGTTTTTTTTTTTTTTTTAAAACTTTTTGAGTTCATCTTAAATAACCAGACTGAGTCTTTTTTTCTTTTTTTTGCTGAAAATAATAATAAATATGTATGGTCCAACCGTCCAAGTCCAAGATCCGAAGATGTGTGATTGATCAAACCGTGATGGTGATGCAGCTGTAAGTGAGGCTTCGTGGAGTGGCAAGCAGTATAAAACGCTCATAGTTTAAATAAACGTGGACAAAAAAAACACCTGTCATGCGACATAAATATAAATCTATGTTGGTGGTCAAATGTTGCTTCTTGCTCAAGCAAATATCTGCGTGTCGCTGTCGTTCGTCATTTTTTTACGTCTTGATAATTGTAAATCCCGTAATAAACGGACTAAGATTTTGTTGTTTATAATTTTTTTTTTCTATAATATAAGTGTTTTTTTTTTTTTTTTTTCTCTTTATTGCTAAAAGTCTGTTTGGGAACAGTTTATTTAGCTAAAATTAATATTTTTTTTTGTTAAAAGTACTGTAGATAAAAATCAAATGTAGTTAGAATAGTACAATGAAATTTATGAATAATACCAAAAAGTGCAATGAGACTCATAAATAGTAGCAAAAATAAGTTGAATAATAGCAAAAATAAGTTACATAGTAAAAAAACTGGTTTTTTTAAACCAATACCAGACACAACCTAAATGGGTGATGATAAATAAATAGTGTTACTCTTACTCTTGAGTCTACTAATCTATGATTGTTTTGATTTTATCCCCTTTATCTTATGTTGAAGATTTTAGATTTTGTTCCTAAAGTTAGCATACTTTTTTATTATTATTATTTGATAATTACAATTGGGGTGGGAGGATTTAATTTTGAATGTCCTTGTTAAAAATACTAGAATGTGCGAATTGAGCTATAAGATCATTAGCATTGACATACATTTTTAATTGTGTCCTTTTGGTCAAATTAAAAGTTAAAACATACCATGAGAATTATAATACCTCACATATAAATATAACATATATAAAACTTAAAATAATTCTTTAAAAAAAATTGTATACATAAAGTAAAAAAGAAAAAAAAAAGTGTATTTTTTCGGTGCTTTCTTAACATCTAAATGAAAATCGATAGTTTCACCCTACCACCACACAAAAAACATATAGAATGATCTTTTCTATGGTAAATAGTTCATTTCAAAGTTAAGATTTTAATTCTCAAATCTAATAGTATATAAACTATCATGCTATTTAAGTGAAGTATTTAAATGATATGATACTGAAAAAAAAAAATAAAAAAATTTAAATTTATAATATCTAATATGAATCAAGAAATTGATATATAATTAAAATTGAAATAATCTTTTTCAATGCACTACCTCTCACCATCGTATAGTGAGTTAGCAAATCCGAATTTTTAAGTGGGATTGGACTAATCCTCAAGCTTTTATTATGCCCACTCAATATTTGTCTTTTGATGACATGGGCCTGGACCAAGTGAGTGCCCATTTAACCCAAACACATCACATACCCATTAATGCTTGGGTTTTCAGCTTGGATAATGGGCTTCATAATTTTGTAATCCGAAGAAGAAGTTCGGCATTTTTCTTCAAAACCCCATTTTGTGTGATTATGGGCCTGTATTGGGGGAAGACCGCTTCATAAGAGATGAGAGAAATATTGTAAGTCGTGAGCTTGGATTCTTTGTGGAGAAAATATGGGTTTTGAGCCCAATATATGATGCAAGAGAAACATGGGCCATGAGTCCATTCCGTGATGTAGATAAAGTAAGGGTCATGAGCCTAATTCATGGAGTTTAAAAACGTAGTCGGTGAGTCAAATTTGTGAAGTGAATAAATGTGGGCCATAAGTCCAATTTGTTAGGCATGAAATCTTTTGACAAAAATTCCAGTCGAAGTGATTGAATGAATTTTGGACCTTTTATAAACTTGGCCCACTATTTTTAATTATAAAACATGTCATAATTTGCCAAGTAGAGTTGCGGCACGTAACCATTAAAAAACAAAGAAGAAGAAATTTTAAGTTTTAACACATAGCAAATCAGTAATTGGCTTTTGTTTGTAGCATGGCAAAGCAATTTTGTCTACTAGTATACAATTGCAAAACGACTTTCTTTTTTTCAATGAATGGCAAAATGACTTTTTGTAGTAAATTGTAAATCTATAAATCTATATAAAATCGAATACGTTTGACTTTCGCCAGAATTATTTTAATATACATTTTTTTTCTTAATTAAAGTCTTAAACCCTCTATTAAAATCTTAATACATTATATTTTCTTTAGATATATATTTTTTTTTTTGCTAAAATATTTTCTTTAGATGGTAGAATATAGAATTCAATATACAAAAATAATCATAATAAATGTCTAATACTAAAATATATACTTCCATTTACAAACGCAATTATAATAAATATTTATTAATAGTAACTACTATGATTATTAAATTTCATATTTAGACTAAAAAAAAATTATTGATGCGGATTTGGGCTCAAAATTGGTTTGGATTATGGGTGACCCACAAACTCACTTTAGCTAGATGGCCCATTCACCTTCGGCTTTGGTGATAGTGGACCAAGCTCTATACCAGTCTCTTTCATTTCACAAGAAGGCCCCCTAAAGGAATTGTTTATTCAAATGGTCTTGAGGGTGCTGCATTAGCATATTTTGGTAGGAAAATGCATGCATTGCATGTAGTAAGGTATTGCTATCTGAGGTTGGAAAAGACTGTCGCTAGAAGTAAACAGGAGCTTGGACATTGAACGCACAAGCTGGAAAAGACTTTCGCTTGCGCGGATTTTCTCTACCTCAAAGAGGTGATAGGACAAAGACAGATTTTGCTCGTCACATCTTGTTTTGTTCCACCCCGCCCTGAATGTATATATACGTATTTTATTATCATTTTTCAAAAAACATCTCTCATACTCTCTTAATATTCTCACGATTACCATTTTTCTTATATTTCGTATTTATCTGATTGTTTATTATAATTAGAGTTTGTTTGAGATGTAATGAAATGTTCAACTAATTTGAGTTTTTAGCTTCTTTTTTGCACTATTCATAGGTTTCATTGTACTATTCAGTTAACTTTTAACTTTTTTTTTCTACACTTTTAGCAAATTTTTTTTTTAATTTTAGTTAAATAAGTTGTTCCTAAATGGATCCTTAGTAAAACATCTTCAAACCAATCTAAACCCAACCTACTCCGTTTTCAAAAAAGAGACAAAACTGGGACAAAATATTTATGATCTAACCCTATCTCACCTCCTTGTCATCCCTAAACGTTATCCACAATGGATCCTTAGCCATGCATGATGCAAGCATGAGCCAAAGGAAAGACTAGCCTAGACTTGCCTAGGTTCAAGGTTGAAGAGAGATCTAAGATTTGACAAGATGTTCTTGGCATTTCCTTTTAAAGTAAAACCGAGATTTGGCATAGTAGAACTCTTCTAGAATTATAGTGATGGAAGAGCAATCAGAGGCTTTGATAGGCTTCCACCTACTCAAAAAAAAAAAAAAAAAAAATCGCTGAATATGAATATGACTTCTACCTACTCGAATTGTAGGCAAACATAAGTACCTATCATATCTAAACTAAGATTTGGATAATGCCCAACATAGTAAAGTTCCTGTCTGGTACATTGGACGGGCATGAGAGTGACACGTGTTGTGTCCATGTCTCACAATAATGGCCCTGCCAAGACTCAAAGCAATTCAGGTGAAGGGAAGAAATGGGGGGTAAATATGGATTTGAATCATTTTGAAGAACTCAAAGCAATTCAAGAAAAGGGAGGAAATGATAACAATTTATTATGACTTTTAGATTGAAGTCCATTCCAAATGTATAAGCTGAAAAATGTAGCCAGAATTACAATTGGTTGGATGTGGCTTGGTAATACGTGCTTTATTAGAAAATATTCAAAAATTACCAATTTTGTGCCAACTATTCACGTCAGTTCGTATATAATAGAAAAATGTGTAAAATTTGAACAGTTTTGTAAAAAATGACCCACACCAATTTGTGTATAATTATGTAAATTTACAAGTTTGTTGTAATAACCGTTTAAATTTACACTGACACTATTCATTTTGTATTTAGTTATATGTTAGGAACATATTTTATGTAATTAGCTAATCTTTTGACAAAATGCATTTTACTTGTAATTGGGTAGATCTAAGATGCGTTTAAGACTTTGTTGTAGGCTTTTTTTTACAATGTTGCGCTGGGCTACCTCCTGCGGTACTGGGCCCAAGTGTTCTGAGTTAGGGAGTTAAGACCAGTCCAACTGCAACTCAATTGGTCCGGCTTGTACGCAAACTATACCTCGTTTGCCAGGAACATGCTTACGACAGACAGAGCTACTTTAGATGAGTTGTGGCAAGCAAACATATAATAATAATAAAAGAAATTACTTTGGCTTTTAATCAAAGTGAGTAGATAATCCCCAATAAAAAATGATAATTACAAGCACTTTTTTAAAGAAAATAGTGGGAATAAGTGGGTAAGACACGAGTTAACAAAGGAAAGAAAAAAAAGGATCAACTTGATGTACCGAGCTATGCTACAGGACCGAAACCAAAGAGGGAAGAACGATTTTCCTCAATGCGAATAATCTCCCGGGGAAATCCTGCCGTGGAAATTAATCACTTTGAGGGAACCAGACCTGAATCGTTGGTGCCTAAGGGAACCCTTTGCTTTTGACAGAGAGTAGGACTTTGAGAGGGAGAGAGGGAATCAACCTATTGGTGCATATCTGCCGTTCTAAGTTCTCTCTTTTTCCTTTGTTGTTTTTCTTCTTTTCTTAGTACGTACTCCTATTTTTTATGATTTTCTCCTAGGGATTCCTATTACCGTGATTGCCCCCCTTCTCTGTGCACGGCAAGGGCCCCTTGTTTACCGTGATCGGATTTTACTATTTTAGCCTTTAACCGCCTTTGTCTGGTCTAGGTGTACTTGTCGACCACCATTGGTCCGTCTGCATTGGCTGTGCCACTCCTCATTACCAGACAAAGAAGACTATTTTGTTTGTTTGTTTGTCTGCCGTGACACCCTTACCTGCTACAGTGTAGGTGCTCTCTCTCTCTATCCCTCATGACATGCACCTAGTGGTTCCAACTCATCCTTACTTCTTTTGGGCAGTATGTCATCCCAACAGGACATTTCCCTCAAAAGAGTCTGAGTAGGAACCTCAAAATAAGTTTTCCCCTCTCTCCACCGCCAGACAATGCCCTTTTATCTCTGACCCATGACCTCACGGTGTCCTGTATTAGTTGGGTACAGGCTGGTGATGTCTGGGCCTTGCGCGTGCCTTAAATCTATGTATGTCCAAAATCTGTCTGCTACTCATGCGTTCGCCGTGATCTGGAGGCTCGTCTACACAATCTGCCATCCATCCTTGACTTTTTATGGCGAGAGCTGTTTTTTGATTTCCCATTCTTTTATGGCTTGCCCCCTTAAGGGGCTGGGCTTTATTTGATGGTGGGCTTTGCCTTCCTTCAGCCTACTCTTTTACTGCTATCATTTTCTGTCATACCACTCTACCATTCCTGCTGTGATTTCCCCTCTCTCCACCGCCAGACAATGCCTTTTTATCTCTGACCCATGACCTCACGGTGTCCTGTATTAGTTGGGTACAGGCTGGTGATGTCTGGGCCTTGCGCGTGCCTTAAATCTATGTATGTCCAAAATCTGTCTGCTACTCATGCGTTCGCCGTGATCTGGAGGCTCGTCTACACAATCTGCCATCCATCCTTGACTTTTTATGGCGAGAGCTGTTTTTTGATTTCCCATTCTTTTATGGCTTGCCCCCTTAAGGGGCTGGGCTTTATTTGATGGTGGGCTTTGCCTTCCTTCAGCCTACTCTTTTACTGCTATCATTTTCTGTCATACCACTCTACCATTCCTGCTGTGATTTCCCCTCTCTCCACCGCCAGACAATGCCCTTTTATCTCTGACCCATGACCTCACGGTGTCCTGTATTAGTTGGGTACAGGCTGGTGATGTCTGGGCCTTGCGCGTGCCTTAAATCTATGTATGTCCAAAATCTGTCTGCTACTCATGCGTTCGCCGTGATCTGGAGGCTCGTCTACACAATCTGCCATCCATCCTTGACTTTTTATGGCGAGAGCTGTTTTTTGATTTCCCATTCTTTTATGGCTTGCCCCCTTAAGGGGCTGGGCTTTATTTGATGGTGGGCTTTGCCTTCCTTCAGCCTACTCTTTTACTGCTATCATTTTCTGTCATACCACTCTACCATTCCTGCTGTGATGTTATTTGACCTAATTCTGCTGGGCCTTTTTGGGCCTGCCGTTTATTCTTCCCCCAATGGCTCAGTATGGCCATTGGTTCTTTTTATTACATTACTTGCGGGCTCCAGTGTCCCATTTGCTTTCTCTTGGACATCCTTGGCCCATTTGCTTTCCCTGGGCTTCCTTGGCCCTTTTCCCAACTTTGCATTCTCATGGGTTTTTACTAACTTCTTTGGGCTTCCCCGGCCCAATTGCCTTATCACTCATCCTTGGGGCTCACAGGCTTGCCATCAACCCCTTACTTTCTTTACTTGCATTACTTTGGGTCTGCTATGACTCATTCTCACTTTTCTTCATCACGTACTGCCCATGAGTTTGCTACTTCTCTCTTTCTGGGCTTCTTTAAGTCTGTTTGCTTCCTCAAGGCCCATTTGTTTATTTCATGGACCTGTGATCCATTATTCCTGCCGCTTAGGCTTAATGGTTTTTCTATCCTCTTACCAACTCTTTTATGCCGTGTTGCCGGGCTTCTTCTCTCTATTCGGATTCCCAAAATGATAATCAACAGACTTCAAGAAACATGTTGTTCAAGTCAAGTGTTAAAGCCATGAAGATCTGACCAAGAAACAAGTAAAGAAAAGCTGTTCATTAAAGTTCGACAGCAATCTTGACATAAAGACTTATATCGAGATTTAATGTTAAAGCTCGACAGAAGTTGTATCTGTCGAGAATTACGAAACCAAACTTTGCAGATCTGATTACATGCATATGCTTATGTATTTGTGTAGGGTCTTTTCTCACAACCTTAGACATATATAAGAATTATTTTAAGGGCCGTCACAGATGATGCAAGAATAATACATGCATTTGTGTGACTAGAGGCAGAAATTGCTCTAGTTTATCATTCTCTCTGAAGAAGCTATTGCGTCTTTACATCAAGGGTTTTGTGACCAAAGAGCTTCCTGATCTTCATTGTTGATGAACTGAAGAACTTTGTAGCCAACATCTTCTTCAAATTGGTGGAGTTGGTCACATACTGGGATCCGTGCATTATTGGTTAGTTACGTACTGAAATTCGTGCATTGAACGGAGAGATTGCCGCTACAATATAAGTCTAATTGGGTATTGGGGTAAGGGTTCAATTATAGATTGGTATATCAGGAAAGGCCAAAGGGTTTGGTAAGATTCCTTATACATGTAACCGCTTGTGATTAATAATAGTGGATTCTCAGGAGTGGTGACCTTAAATTCACCTGGTAGAGTTTTGTCTTGGTGGTTTTCCCCATTTGTAAACAAATCACCTGTGTTGAATTTAATTTCTGTTGCATTTAGTTATTTGGTGATTTGTTTGTGTTACCACACAATTACATGTAATTTGACTAATTAATTAACTTGGGTAATTAATTAATTTGCAAGGGGTCAATTCATTTTAACCCAACAAGTTATTTATTATTTCTTTACATAGGATGAAGGAAGAGAGTAGATGATAGTTGATGTGTGTGAAGAAAAAGAAATAATTTAAAAAATTAAGAAAATTTGATATTTTAATAATATATATTGTAAAATAGATAATCAGATATGAGATGTTTTAAAAAAAGGGTATGTAAAATTTTAAAAAAAGAAGTAAGTTTTTATGCTGAAATAGATAGAGATTTTTGCACGAATTGATGTGAATGCTCTAAAATTTGTGGACGAATGGCACTCTAAGACATAAAATTTGGAACCATCACGGTCACCAATATGTAATGCTGGTCCAAAATATTTCCCGAGTTCTTCTAATAAACGAATTTTTCACATAAAAAAAAAAAAGATATTTATTTTTTGGCACCCTTTCACCGTGTGGGCTTGACTAGCTTTAGTCTTATATTGCCTACTTCATCAAACATGGTCCAAGGTTATTGCACATTATGTCATTATGTTGAGTCTCCAGAATCATTGAAAGTTTGGGACTCTCCGACCATTTTGGCCGTAGAATATATTCAAGTGGAGCTTTTTCTTCAATAGCTAGGAGACTAGCATGGACAATTACCATATACAATCCATGGAATGATCCATGGAATGAAATCAATGGAGAGATTGGTTAGAACTCTTCGAAGGGAATTGAGATTTGAGATGGTCATAAACCCAAAGTAGCTTATGTCAAATTGCCAGAATAGAGCTTGTTATCATGGTTTTCCTGTTCACCTTTGCCTGCCTATCTTGCAATAAAATTGAGAATTTATAAGATTCTGAATACAAAGAAGGGACTAAATTAAGGCACCTCATATGTCATACCTCCTTTCACTAAACCCAATCCAAAAAGCAACATATGTGGTGGCAGCAATCCCCACTTGGCAGACCCTGGCCCAAGAAAGGTTTAGATTTGGGACAAGAGGCATGTCGCAATGAATGTATTAGAGCACTGAACGCAAGTCAAACTTTGTCCTAACATTTTACCTAATTCTGATCGAAGAAGATACATCAAAATGAATTCGTAATGCTTCAAAAATGTGTATAAAAAACGAGTTTAATTTGCATTTCCGGGTTAGAAAAAAAAAAGAAAGGAAAACTCATGGATTGTACCCAATTCAGAAAAATAAAAATATTCCAAGGAAACTTTAAGAACCCAATCTAGTGGTTAGAGGAAGAGTTAACGGTGGATTAGGAAAATGGTTTCTCATTGTAGGGTTTGTTAACTTTTACAAATGAAAAAGTGGTGGAAAAGTTTTGAAATCCTACTTTATGCAGTTGGCGTGGTGGTGAGATAGGAAGAACACATGCTTTCTTTCCTGCAACACATCATTAAACATAATCATAGTGTCAACATGCCCTTTCTCTTTTTTATTTTCACCTAAATCTGCCCTATTAGCTATGCCAGGGTATAAAGTTGCTACGTGAATGGTGGGCGTTTCCATCATTATTCTTGCCTTTGGCCATGGGTATTGAGAGCAAGCAATCTTCAATTCTTGCGGCCAAAACATTCCTTTCCCTTGCATGAGATGCTCTCTATTTTTTTTAGATAATTCAGACAGTTACGACGAGAATGGAAGATTTGAATACTGAATGTCTTTATTGAAAACACCAGAATGTGTTATCTAATTAAGTTACAAGATTCTTGACAGTTTACTTATTTCTCTTCTTCTTCTTTTTTCTTGCAGTCACAGACATATATTATTGCCAATTGCCAATTGTTGACAGTACCATTTCTACTAATTGAATGGGCAGCTGGAAATTTGGGTATTTGAAATGCTACATTGTCCATGCTTAAACATAAATATTCAATATTTATAGTCCAAAGTCCAAACCATTGCCAATCTATGTACCTAGGCAGGTGGAGTATCAATAAAAATTGCCATGATTGAAATGTCACATTAACTATGCCAATCAAGGAAGGTGGCAAAAAGCATTCTGACGGTGAGGTGCTTTGTAGGTTATTTGTTATTTTAATAGGGAAAAGGAAAAAGTTTGTGATACCTAATGTGAATGTTTTAGTGATACAAATTAAAGGTCCTATTCCCATAATTGAGGTGGTCCAAAATATACTCTTAGGACTTGACGTTGAAGATTAAGATAATATTCAAAGTTACCAATCGAAATTAAGTTATAAAAGATAAAATCTAATTAAAAAAAAAGGAAACTAATTAAATATTCAAATATATGACACCATCCAATATGACTAGTTCTATATAAACAAGCACACCAATCGAGTCCTAGCTATAGCTATGTAATTTTAGTTGTTGTGAGAAAGCATCTTATTATTAAAAAAAATAAAAACCAAAAACAAAGAAGAAGGAATGTATAAAATATTAAGCTTTATACATATGATTAACGTGTGGCATAAGAACACAAGTTAAAGAATAACAAATATTCAATTATGAGCTGTGATACAGATTTCTTGAAAAAAAAAAAAAACATTTTTTTAATAATTTTTTTAGTTTATATGCACAAATTTGTTGTGGCTTTTTGTGCTTTTCTTCATAATTTTTTTTAGGGTCACTTTAATGTAGACATATATACATCAATAATTATATATTTTATGATACTTTTATGGGAAATTGAAAAAAACCATAAAAAAGTTAGTTACTTTTTCATTTTTCTTATAAAAAATTTCTTTAAATGGTTTACTAATGTATGCCCTAAGGGCATACGTTAGTAAAACCCCTTTTTTTAATACAATATTAGCTGTACTTGTAAAGTGACCATCATGCGAAGGATGCTTAGTGGTGTTAGATATATTTTTAAATGTATTCATACATAAGTATGGATCACTTAATGGATCGACCAAAATGGCCAAATACCATTTGGCTGGAATTTTTAGCAATCTACTACTGTTTGCAAAATAATTAGCAATCTATCATCTTTTTTGAGTTTTAGCAATCTACTATTGTTTGCGAAATTTTTAGCAATCTACCACTGAGATACAAAAGCTGATATGTTGTTTATGTTAAGTCCACACAAAAATATTATCTTTGAATTCATCATGATCCTAATTTGTAGTTTTGTGGCTATCACCAAAGGAAAGTTCAAATTCTTTTATCCAGTTTTAGGTTGGAAATGAATGAGGTATAACTTTGTTTTCTTCTCAAAAGTAAAATGTCTTCTGGAACATAAAATTAAGGGGTATCACTCGTGGTCAATCCGTCAATGGCTCATTGGCTCTAAAGTCTAGTTGTATCTTCCAATCGATCCTTCACATTGAGGTGGGTAAAGACTAAAATTCAAACCACAGGATGGATATATTCATACTGCGTATGTAATGAGAGAGAATTTAAGGGCATCTAACTAATGGGTTAGGTTGGAAACTTGGAATCTATGTTGCACCAACTAGAGATAGACCTTCCACAAGGGCATTTTACTTTTGGGTCTCGTTTTGTTGACTTCGTGGATTCTATTTGCCCGTTTGAGTTTCGAAGTTTTTTCAATGCATAGAATTGTATAATTCATTGAAGAGCTAGGCAAACCAAGGTTTTGTTAACGGGTTGTCTTAGGATAATTATTAGGTTAAATGGTAAATTGTACCTCTAAAGTTTGAGGGTGTTTGGATTTTACATTTTGAAGTTTTTAAATTTGGATTTTACCTCTTGAAATTTGGGGTGTTTGGATTTTATACCATGAAGTTTCAAACTTTGGATTTTATCCCCTAAAGTTAGGGAGTGTTTGGATTTTACACCCCCCAAATTCTGAAACTTTAAGGTATAAAATTCAAATACTTCTAAACTTTAGGAAGTAAAATCCAATCACCCCTAAAATATAGGGAATAAAATCCAAATTATGAAATGTCAATGTAAAATCCAAACACCCCCAAACATCATGGGGTAAAGTCCAAATTCTAAAACTATAAGGTGTAAATCCAATCATCCCCAAACTTTAGGGGTGTAATTTGCAATTTATCCTAATTATTAACAAATTATTTTAGGAAATTTTTTATACCACCTTTATGAGAAATAGAAAAAGTTGTTAAAACATTAATTACTTTTTTTTTTCTTTTTTTATAAATTTTTTCTAAAATGGTTTATTAACAAATACCCTTAGAGCATTCGTTAATATTTTTCAAAGAAAAAAAATTATTCTTTGGAGTATATTAATTTGGATATTGTTATTGTTAAAATAATGTGGCCCAACATGATATTTTATGATATATCTATTATCAATAATTAATTATTCCAAAATTCTTGTGAAATTTTGCAATATTTTTATGATGTAAAATATTGGAATATTGAAATATGTCAACTTAATATTGTAGACTACGATTATAAATCATTTCATTATAATCCTTGACTTGACCATATCCATCACGATGTAGCCTATTTTGATGGTACATTATTGGACCATGATGGAAAGGAGGTGCAAGTTAAAATTGCTCAGACTATGAAAGACAATAAGGGCTAGTCTTTCGATGGTTAGTGCATAATAATCTCGAAAGTCCTTCCAGAATGTGATTCATGCACATTGAGTGTTGGCCTTAATAAATCTATCGTGTCATTGCCAGTAACTTGGCCTCCTATAAGAGGTGCTGTCATTATAGTGATTTTAGATATGAATGATAGATGAATCCATGTATTAGTATGGAGTTACAAAAGTAATGACATGTTAATGAACTTATTCATTAATGAATCTAATTAATAAAGTTGTTTATTAATAAATGTAACATATCTGTTACATGAATTGTTATTATGATAGAAAGGATTTTATAGTTGGTCATGTCCTTTCTGAATATTATAAATATTGTCAAGGCCACACTTGTAAGAGTTGTGAGAAGAGGAAAGAAAACTCTTACTAATCTTGACTAGTTGAGGAGAGCATCCTAATTGCTTGTGAGGTCCTTGAATAATATAATTTAGTCTGTAAATTTCTCACATCTTATTATTGATTTTTATTGCATATACACATTATATAATTATTAATTGATAGATGTATTATATTTGTTTCTCTTGAATTATTACTTTAGTATAATTCCTACAGTTACGTGAAGTACGAAATTCATATATAAAGGCTAAAAACTAGTATTCAAACTAATGTAGCAGTTAAGCAGTCTATGACCAACGACACTTGGGTCTGTGGCCTGTGGGCACCTTCTACTGTACAACAATTCAGTAATAGTTTTTGGCATTTTTGCTAAAACATAAGACCCTACTGTACAACAATTACAACAATTCAATAATAGTTTGCGGCCTGTGGGCACCTTCTACTGTACACAAGACCCTATATTTAAATGAAATTCGTACACGAGTTTCTGTCTAAATTTTGAAATCTTATATTCCAAATAAATAAATACTTTAAATACTTGAATAACTTTTTTTTTTTTTTTTTTGAGTAAAATGAATAACTTGATTTGATTTTGAAACTTAGATTCTTTATATGACTTTATGTAAAAAAATTTCTCATTGACTTCCAATTTATTTACAATATCAACCAATAAAGGATTTGAGATAGTTTACAAATTTCTCTTGACAAAAAATCCATGTGTATTCGAAAATAAATAAATAAATAAATGAGACTTGACAATTATGACAATTATGGACTCACCATCATATTTAAATTTAATTAAAACTTCAACATTATTCTCTCAATTTTCCATCTTATGATTTTTGCCATCACTTTTAAATTTCTTTGATGCACATTATTACCTTACAATCCTCAAGGATCTTTGCATATTCTAAATAATCTTCAATATCAAGAATCCAATCCATGAAGTCTCATTTATATGCTATACCATCAAAGAATGAAAATAACTAAATTCAAGAGCGCAATCTCTCATTCATGGAGCTTGATCCTTGAATTTGCTGCCGTTCCATTCATTAGCTATCAGACTCGGAAAATGATAAGACTCTGGTATCAACTAAAGTAGTCAATCATCATAAGAAATAGAACACTTTTAATTCAAGAATAAATCATTGAATTCACTAGGGGGTTCTTTGAATTCACTAAGATAATTTTGTTATTCACTAAAGAAATAAGAAAATAAAACATTTCTAAAATTTTATTACTGATCAAATTCTAAATACAAGAGGGTTACAAGCCTACAACCATTAGTTTATGTAGAAAAACATTATAGAAGACTAGAAAACCCTAAAGAAACCATAATTCATGGTAGGCAACAAATTAGGAATAAAAAGGGAATAATCATTTGAAAAAAATAAAAAGAAAAATAAAGATGAACTAATAGATCTAGATTGGGACACATTTACGATGATGTTCGCACATTAGCAGCTGGTCTTAGGAGTTTGTCTGTTGGTTGTATTAAGCGGAGTGCTAATTTCGTTGCTCATTGTTTGGCCCGTTATGCTAGTCAATTAGATGAGGAACTTGTATGGCTAGAAGAGTCACCACTTCCAGCCCTTGACGCTCTGTACTTGGATGCTAGTTCACTGAATGATTGAATGAATTCTCATTTCGCTTTCCAAAAAAAAAACTCTCTACAACAAGAACATCAAGTTTTATTTTGAAAAACTCAGGAAATCACACACACGCATAATAATAATAATAATAATAATATCAACAACAATTGAACCATATATTTTGTTAAAGTATTCACATCAATCTCCTCAAATATTTAGCTAAATTAATCCAAAAAATTTTACTTTTACTTGTTTAGCTATCTATTATTTTCATACACATACATCAGCCTCAATATTTTATTAACATTAAAATTTAATATAGTAAGAATAGATACTCACTACATGTAAAAATGAGATTGTCCTCTTTAAAAGCTTTAATTAATTTAGTGAAGCTAATACATGTTTGTTTCGATTGAATTTAGATAAATTTTTGTTGAAATATTAAATTAACAAGACTGTCGTGAATGTTACTCTTAGTCTATTTTACGTCGGCATCCAAAAACGTGTAATAAATAAGATGAACTTTTGTAAGACTAGAAAAAAATTGCTCTCATGTGACTTGTAAGACCCATTTGGGTTTTCTTTCCATGTGGATAGAAATCGAAGTATAAATGCAAATCAATGTGAGACCAAAAAAAAGGGTAAAATTCCATATCAATGTTCAATGACACTTTCTTTTTGGTAATAAGTCAATCAATAAAGCAAATAGTTATAATTGAAAAACGTGTTCAATGCAGGGGTTCAGATTCACAACCACACGTAATTGTTTCTTTTGAATTTTAAACTATTGTTCAATTATTAAAAAAAATTAATTTGAGATAAGCAACCTCCATGTTAGACTTTAAGCTGTCCCCTGAATAGTCATTTTGAATAGTGAAAAACACTTCTTCTTTTTTTGGGAGCAAAGTAAAAAACACTTTTTAGCTGCTTTTTTACTAGTATAAAAGTGCTTTCTTTAATTGGTTATCAACCATGAATTATTCCTATTACTCTTTTTTATTTTTTATTTTTTGGGTCAAAATGATGGAGTGCCTATCAATGTTACTTCCGGGTAAAGGGATGTGGGTTTAGCTAGGTGATAAAAGAAGGAAAATCAAACATTTAATGGTAGCAGCTTTTAGTGAAGAAGACCTTCCAGCATCTTTGTTGACTTTAACAATGGAATCTTCAATTTTCTATCTTATTGACCAAGTCTCCACCTACTTCCTTTTTTTGTTTTTTGTTTTTTTTTTTTTTTTTTTTTTTTAGTAATTGAAATGCTCCCGTCAAAAAAGAGGTTGAATTGTCAATCTTTTTGCTCCAAGAAACTTCACACACAGTCAGGATGAATTTATTGGAATAAAGTTTGTTTGGATACTGCTTATTTTACTGAAATTGAAAATTTATTATTGAAAGTATTATAAATAAGTATAAAAGATAGCTGAAATAATACCGTAGGACCATAAATAGTACTAAAAAGTATAGTAAGGCTCACGAATAGTAGCACAAATAAGCTGAATAGTGAAATAATTTTTATTTTTCATTGGTATCCAAACGAAGGCTTCTATGCTCTTGTGTGTATAATTCTTTTTATGGTAATTAGATTACACTAATAAGAACATTGTACAACCTTCTTGGATTTATATCTTCTAAAAAAGAAGAAGAAAAGTCAATTTCACTACCGTTTGGTATGATAGTTTAAGCGACACTTTTCCGTTTTTAAACAATATTACACATATTTTCATACACTTTTTTACGCACACGTATTTTCAAAAAATACAAACAACATTACTAGAATAATGTTACCAAACGGCCCAGTGATTATAAAAACATATCAATGATTGGTTGGCAATTGGTCTTTGGGTTCAGGTTGAAATAAAGTCAAACAAGATCGCAAGAATTGTTCATACTTGTTATTATGATGTTGCATATATTCCACATTACTCTGACCAATTTGTTTGGTGTTATTCCACAACCAATCCATTTATAATAACTACCAAGAAATTTCATACCAATAAATAGTTAAATATAACAGAGAAAACCCATTCAGACTTTGTAAATTTCCAATATTTTAAAGCCTACTACTTCTCAAGCTAAATTTGGATTAGTTTTATTCCAATTTCAAACCAATCAACACTCCCACGGCATAGAGAACCCTGCAATTGTCAATATCCCTGCCTCCATTTGATTAAATTGAAGATTAGCTAATTAATTAATTATTAACAATTATTTTAGATTGTTTTGGTCAATAAAATTACCGTATCACTGTGGGTCATGAGTCATGACCAAACTGCCGAAATTGCATTTGATTATTTTAGATAAACTTTTGGTTAAAGTTTTGGAGATATCTAGACCTTGGTTGGTTCTGTGATTAAGTCAAACATCCCTACAGCAACCCCCTAAACTGGTGAACAACTTCAACAAACAATGTCCAGAGATCTCAACCATCCACTGCACTCCCTCAACTTTGAGTATGTAAAATCAATGGATCAAAAGCAGCTCTTGGCCCTCTAAGAAATGTGTCTCAATGGCCACCATTAACCATCTGATAGGTTTCCAATCCATGAAGAAAATTTGTTTTTGTTTTTTTGAACCAATCATGCATGATGGTTTTTGTTTTTCAATACAGAGCAATGTTACAGCAATAATTAAGCTGACAAACTTTTATTGATTTTTATTTGGACTCATTACTTAATCATTTTTTTTACCTAGTCAGCACTCACTAAGGCCTTGTTTGGTTTAAAAAAATGGTCACTCATCACTTAGTTTTCATCACCCATCACTCATCACTCAGTTTTCATCACTCATCACTTATTACTTATCACTCATCACTTAAAACACCCCACCTTGTTTGGCACCATCACTCACTTGTCATCACTCAATATTTTTCAATTATTTGTGGGCCCCATACTTGTAGCTTGTGTAGCTTTTACTTTTTTTTTTTTTTTCCCTTCAACCCCCAGTAGCTAAATTCACCGAACCCAGTGAGAAAAAAAAAATTAAAAAAAAACCAAACTCATTGAACCCAGGAAAAAAAAAAAAAAAAAAAAGGATGAGCTGAAGACCGAACAGTGAAAAAAAAAAAAAGAGAAAGAGACGAAGAACTGAAGAAAGAATCAGTGAAGAGAAAAAAAAAAAAAAAAAGGATGAACTGAAGACCGAATAGTGAAAAAAAAAAAGAGAGAGACGAAGAACTGAAGAAAGAATCAGTGAAGAGAAAAAAGAAAAAAAAGAAAAAAAAAAAAAGAACGGAAGACCAACCAGTGAAAAAAAAAAAAAAAAAGTCAAAGGTCAAAAGTTGCGGCTGTGGGTCCCTCCATGTGTGTATAATTACAAAAATGCCATTGAGTTATAAGTTATGAAAATTGAAAACAGCTAAAATGTGTTTTCAGTTTCCATAACTCATAACTCAAAAATCAGAGAATTGAGTGATGGAAACTGAGTCACGGATCATGAGTGATGGTGTCCAAACAAAAAATTTTCCGTGGGTCCCACAAATTTTGGATGATGAGTGATGAAAACAAAGTCATATCACTCAAAACTCACTCATCCAAACAACACCTAACAATCTATCATCAATTAGGCGAGAAACCCCCCCCCCCCCCCCCCAAGCGTAGGTTGGGGCTTGAACTACAAAAGGTGTTTTTGCCATTGAGGCAATAATTCGAAACCCCTGAAAACATGAAATTATCAAAAGTCCATATATAACCAAAAAAAAAAAAAAACTAGCTATTCAAATCTAATCTATTTTTATATTGTATTATTTTTTATACCTTTTATACTTGCAAAATTTAAAGATGGTCAAAGTTCAATAATTATCTTATATGTGTAAAAATGTTTAATTTTTAATTTTTGTATTTTAAAACTATAAATAGAACATGAGTTTATAAATTAAATAGTAAATAACATTAATTAACATAAAACTTTGGCGTGTGTGTTAAGAAAAATGATACTTCATAAGAGGTTATTGAGTGGAGTAATATTAACAAAGAACACCATGTGTAACTATATATATATTATTGATTTTTTTTTTGAAATTGTCAACTCTTAATAAATAAATAAAAAGATAGTTCATTACCTATGTACATACTTAGTTATTACTTTTTAATTTTTATTGTATTTTTTCAACTAAGTTATAAAAATTCATTCATTATAAAAATGCATTGAAAGTTCCAAGACATCAATTGGTTTTTGATGTAGGCAGAGATTGAACCCCAGATCTCTTATTCAACCATCAGAAACTTTACCAGTTAAGCTAATTGGAACCCACAAGTTCCCAGTTAGTTTGTAGAACATAATAAATTTCATTGAAGTTTATATTTAAATTAATGATAAGTTTGGGTAAGAGAAATTGAATTGGTTTCAAATGAGTTGGAAATAATTTTTAAATGACCTTCATGTTGCTTTAAAATGGCTTGAAATTTTTTTCAACTCATTGGGTAACAACTCAACCAAAAATTATATGTTGTTTTAATCCTATGACCTATAGTTATATAACTTAAAGTCAATATTTTTTTTTAAAAAAAAATGTCAATGTGATTTATAAATAAGTAAATAATTATCTAAACTACTACATAATCAGCCTTCCTACCTAATTTAGAAGAAAACTTTATAAAAAAAAATAATAATAAATCATAGATAACAACTTTATGATATACTCTTTAAACATAAAAGTATCATGTGATTTATTTTTTGACAATTACCTCTTATGTGGTTAGCTTAGTGGGTATTTCATTGACTTTAACGAAATTGAATGATGTGACAAATGCATCATTCACTCAAGGAATCGAAGGAAAAAAAAAATTGTTTAACCATCTCATTCTGGGTTTTCTCTTTCAATCCTCATTTAGATTTTTGTTGATTCACACGATTAAAGCCTTTGGGTAGAACAATATTTTTCTTCAATAAATGATGTTGGCACTTACTACATTATAAAATTCCATAAAGATTAACAGGAATGCCTCATGAAGTATCACAAAATAGATAACAATGTAGCTTCATGTTTGTAGGATATACACATGAGTAATATTTGTAATAGGGCACACCACAAACCCATGTAACCTCAACACAGCTCATAATTACTTAAAAATGTTTTTTTTTTTTTTTTTTTTTGAAGATACTAAAAAAAGTCTTAACTCAACTCCCAACTCCCAAAATTCAATCTTAATTTGGCAAAACATACAAAACACACACACAATACACAAAGGCTATATCAGTAAAACTACTCAAACCAAGCCAAATAAAAGTCATTTACTCCAAAGTTCAAACATTCTTGCATAATAATCAAGAGTAATGTTACAACCACAAATTATTTTACAATATTTTTACAAAATGTTGATGTGACCAACATCTTATTGGTTTTCATCTAAACCCACCATTAATATCACTTTTTTATTTACCAATAATCACTCACCACATCAGCCGTTTGTAAAATATTTTGTAAAATCATTTGTATTTTTAGCATTATTCAATAATCAATCAACCATTGCAATGAACCTCAATTTTCCTTTCCACCCTCATCATAAAATTCAAAAGCAGCGCTTATAGTATAATACCCAAAATAATAATATAATATATATAAATTAAGATAAACAATAATAATGATATATAAGTTGAATAATAATAAGCAACATATATTTTTTCAAAAAACCCCACTTTTTCTCAACCGAACCCCGCGTTTTCTCTCTCTCTTTCTCTCTCTCTCTCTCTCTCTCTCTCCCACCTGACCTCATTCCTCGGCCGGTTTTCTCCCCCAAAACGCACCGTTTTTCTCGTCACAGATATATACTATACAGTCTATACTATAGAATACTATACACACTCTCTGTTTCTGTAACAACAAGCTTGCTTTCATGGGGAACTGTAACACATGCGTGAGACCAGAGACCAGAGAAGAACAATACGATAGCAGGAAGAAGAGGAAGAAGAAGAGCAGCAACAACAAGAACAAGCCCACCACAGCCAACAGGGACAGAAAACCAAACCCATATGCAGAAGATGCCATTCGATCACCAGCTCCGATCCGGGTCTTGAAAGATGTGATACCGTTGAGCCACAGAACCAGAATCGGCGACAAGTACATACTCGGACGCGAACTGGGTCGTGGAGAGTTTGGCATAACGTACCTCTGTACTGACAGAGAGACCAAGGAAGCTTTGGCTTGCAAGTGTATATCTAAGCGGAAGCTGAGGACTTCGATCGACGTTGAGGATGTGAGGCGCGAGGTGGCGATAATGTCGAATTTGCCGGAGCACCCGAACGTGGTGAGGTTTAGAGCTACGTATGAGGACAGTGAAAATGTGCACTTGGTCATGGAGTTGTGCGAGGGAGGTGAGCTTTTTGATAGGATTGTGGCGAGAGGGCATTATACTGAGAGAGCTGCAGCGAGTGTGGCGAGGACTATAGCTGAGGTTGTGAGGATGTGTCATGCTAATGGAGTCATGCATAGGGACTTGAAGCCTGAGAATTTCTTGTTTGCTAATAAGAAAGAGCATTCGCCGCTTAAAGCTATTGACTTTGGCCTCTCTGTGTTCTTCAAGCCTGGTATGAATTTGGGTTTTCATTATTCTTTGTGTTTGTTAGTGCTTGTTGATTTTTTTTTTTTGAGTTTTGGGAGATCTGGGTTTTGCTTGATTGTTGAATTTAAGTACTGGGTTGTGATTAGTTTTTGTTTTTGGTTTTTAATAATTGGATATATGGGTTTTTTTGATTGGTACTATGGATGAATATTAAATTTGGTAATTTTAAAGCTGGTATCGTTGCCGACAGACCAAACCACCATTGTTCTCTTGCTTCTGCTTTTTTTTTTCCCCTCAATATTTCTAATTTAACATTTTTAATTTTAATTTGTTTTGTTAATATTAGTTGATTTGAGGTCCTTTGTGTTTATTAAGCTTAGCGTTCAAGTGAATTCTAGTGTTTTTTTATGATTTTTATGGGGTTTGGGTTGATTTTTTATTTTTGGGATATCTGGGTTTTGCTTGATTGTTGTATTTATGTACTGGGTTGTGATAAAGTTTATTGTTTTAATGATTGGATATAGGGGTTTTTGGCTGGGTACTATAGGTTGAATATTAAATTTAGTAATTTTATTTTGGTGGGTTTTAGGAGAGAAGTTCTCGGAGATTGTGGGGAGTCCGTACTATATGGCGCCAGAGGTGTTGAAGCGGAACTATGGGCCAGAGGTGGATATATGGAGCGCCGGCGTGATTGTTTATATTTTGCTATGTGGGGTTCCTCCATTTTGGGCAGGTATTTATTTTATTTTGTGTCTTTTAAAAAAGAAAAAATAGTAGCCTAGTTTTGAAGAAGTCTTGCATAGGATTGTAAAGTTGTTAATTTTAATTTTTTTGTTTGTTTGTTGCAGAAACTGAACAGGGTGTTGCTCTTGCAATATTAAGAGGGAACATTGATTTCAAGAGGGAGCCTTGGCCTCAGATTTCTGAAAGTGCTAAGAGCCTTGTTAGGCAGATGTTGGAACAGGATCCGAAAAAGCGGTTGACTGCTCAACAAGTGCTTGGTAAGTTCTTTAGCTGAGTTTTCATACTTAATGTGGCTCTAATTTTCAATTAGATAGTTTGTGAATTTTGACCAAGTTTGTGATGAATCGTAGCTGTGACCTCACTACTATGAATTATTATCATCTTGCGTATGTTTGGGGTTCCATTCAATGTTTACTGGGGCATTGAGAGAGAATACGAGGTCTCTCAGCCTTCCACAACTTAGATTATTATTATTGAGAAAATGAAGTTTCACGATAGTGATTTTGAGATAACTTCAACCATTAAATGAACATGGTATTGGTATCACATATCGTCATCTAGATGACCATGGGCCAGTAGATTTTGCTAGTTTTTGACAATGAAACAAGGGTATGGCCTTTGGTAGTCCTTATTCATGTGGAATTTTCCGGGTCCAGTGGTGGAAAATCTCATGATTGGCTAGCAAAAAATGAAGAAAAGATACTTAAAGGTTGAACCTCTTTGACTTGATCAAAAGTCTGTGTGTAGCTGGTGTACTTCTAGATCTTTAGATTCCCAGCCCAAGTAGGTAAAGACTTTTAATAAAATTCATAGATCCTGGTCAGAGATTGAGAGCGGAAAAAGGATCGTTTCTAGGCTAGAGTTGGATGTCTTAGTTGATATCAGCTGGTTGGTGTCCATACTTGTGCAACAAAAAGAAAGGTATTTGTTTTGGCAGCAGAGTCTACTTTAGTTCTTTTTATGGTGATTACCTATACACAATATTTTAGCCTTTAGATTTATTCCAGGATAGAATTAATTCTGGAGAATTAAGTACCTGTCTCCTGCCTTAGAATGTCAGTAATCATGCTATAATTAATCTGAAAGTTTGGGCTTGTACTGAGAACCCACTCTTGAGACTAAATTCTTTGTAGAACTAAAATTGAGGGCCACTCTTCTTGATCATTTCATTGGGCTCTTAACTTATTGCTTTACTGGGGCAAGCACATTGAATGTAGGTGCTGGCTAGACCAGATCTTCCTGTAATCATTCTGTTTAATGTATATATTGTGATGAAAGGCCTGGACTTCACTATTTGGACTTGTAAGTTTATGTTATTCAGCAAAAAAAGTTGCACTCTAATGTTCCTTAAGAAAATTTTGATGAAAATCATTTACAAAATCACATCATTGCCCTGCATTCAGAGCACTTTTCCCACCAGTGTTGAGAAGCGAGGCATGTGTTCACAAATGGATTTTCTCACAAGCGCCAGTAGACAATTTATTATTTATTCACTTTTTTTTTGGCTGGTACGAGGAGCAAATCATTGAAATGCCTGTATATATGAACTGCTAGGAGATTTGAGTTTTTCTCTAGCATAGGGTAGCTTTCTTGAAACGGGTATACTGATCTTTTATTTTATTTTCTTATCTTTGCTAGATCACCCCTGGTTGCAAAATGCAAAGAAAGCTCCAAATGTCCCATTAGGAGATATTGTGCGATCAAGGCTCAGACAGTTTTCTGTGATGAATAGATTCAAAAAGAAAGCCCTTAGGGTAAGCATCTATTTTTGGCTTAGGTCTAATTGTCAGCTCCAATTCTGACTTTAACTGCATTGATGTGATTTCTATACCTTTGTGGATGATTTGGGGTTCAAATAATTGCTGTAGGTAATTGCTGAACACTTGTCTGTTGAAGAGGTAGAAGTAATTAGAGATATGTTTTCATTGATGGACACTGACAAAGATGGAAAAGTAACATATGAGGAGCTGAGGGCTGGACTTCGGAAGGTTGGTTCACAATTGGCTGAACCAGAGATAAAAATGCTGATGGAAGTGGTATGTTTTTATCCTTCCCTAAGTTCAGATAAAAAGTTGCTCTATTTATTATCCATTCTACGCATGACCACTACTTTTGGATTGTGGTGATATCACATCATTTCAATCCCTTGTTTGCTCCTTTTGAAATGACTCCTGCAACATTCTTACAGTAAGTAGTTCACTGCACTGCAAACTTACGCTTGTCAAACCACTGTCCTCTTATGTTTTCACCCACCAGTTAACAGTCAGAATCTATACCCTGAAACCCTGCAAATGCCATTTTCCCTTTACCACTATGCAATTAGATCTTTGGCACCTTTTCAATGAAGTAAAAATGCTTGGAACTTGATCATATCAAGTATTCATATGCATTTAGGATGCCCTAAGCATTTGGCAAGTATTGCATACTCTGCATGAATAGAAAAATTTGCCTTCTAGAGGAGTAGGATCCATAAAAGAGACAAAATCAGGTCAGGATGACAATAGCTTCACCATTTATTGAAATCTAATGGTGTTAGTTTTTTTTTTAATTAGTAAGCTGCATATGCACCTGGTGGGTCTTGAACATACAATTGCATCTTCCACTTTTCTCTTATAAAGAAATGAGGTGCCAATTGGGTTAGAACTCATTCTGATAGTGTTAGTTGCTAAATATGGATCTTTGCTTCAGGGTTTATAAACATTAATTTCATACAAATAGAAAATAACTAGAGCTATTTTCTAGGCTGATGTTGATGGGAATGGAGTACTGGACTATGGAGAGTTTGTAGCAGTGACAATTCACTTGCAAAGGATGGAGAATGATGAGCATTTCCGCAGAGCCTTTATGTTTTTCGACAAAGATGGAAGTGGATATATTGAATCAAATGAACTATTGGAAGCATTAACAGATGACTCTGGTGAAACTGATACTGAAGTGCTGAATGACATCATGCGTGAGGTTGACACAGACAAGGTCAGACTTTCAAGCCTTATCATCTCATTGTTCTATTCTCCCCCTTTTGAAGTATTACATTCAGAGTGTATTGGAATTCAAGCAAATGCAACATTCATAAATTTTTAGAACTTGTCATAATTCTGTGTCAGCACAGCAATAGGTTGAAATGATCCAGAATTCCAGATATTAAAATTGATGTTGAGAATTTTGAAATTCTTTATGATATGAAAAAACTCTCTTGTTCCAATAGCTTGTACCGTGGCTCCTAACCTTTATTTAAATTATTTTCAGGATGGCCGTGTTAGTTATGAGGAGTTTGTTGCTATGATGAAGACTGGAACTGATTGGAGAAAGGCATCTCGGCAGTATTCAAGGGAGAGGTTTAAGAGTTTGAGCCTTAACCTGATGAAAGATGGTTCTTTGCAACTTCATGATGGGATGACTGGTCAAGCTATTGCTGTATGATTTGAATTTTTCATCGTCTTATTTTCTTCCCCATTTTCTTTCCTTATCATTTATATACACGAAAATATGGTATGTGGGGGGTTTCACCAAATGTGAGTTTTGGGTATAAGACTCGGTGAGGGGGAACACTGGATATTCATCGGTGACACTGGCAAACATAGTTCAATTTTGGCCATGTGGATCATGCAACAAGTGGCTGTGAACTGCCGGAGTTGTCAGGCGTTCCCGGAGTTTGTGGAAGTGTGTGTTACAGTTCTGGAATGAGTGTCACACATTCTTGTATATTGGTGTCATGTTTTTCAAGGTTGATGATTCGATATTTAAGTTCTTTTCTAAAATTGTGCAGAAACCAGGTAGAGTTATTTATTGGAAATGTGAACATCAGATAAATTTTAAAATGTTTTATTGTTGCATCAATACCTAATTGGTGAAGATTTTATGAATTAGTTCTACAGCAATGTTCTTTGTAAAGTGTTTGTTACAAAAAATGTTGCTTTGGGTAATGCCAACATAGAATACTGTTCAACTACTCCCATTCCATTTGTCTTCTTACACACAAAATCAAATGTGAGTCAATCTCATTGGAAATTGGGAATGTTATATTCACTTGTCCTTATTGCTTCCATCAGGAGAAAGAATCAAAAGACTATGAGGAAAGAAAGGAAAAGAGACAAACATGGTGATCCTATGCCTACATAATCATACACCATACATATAATAAAATTATGAAAGTATCTTACTCTTTTTTTATTTGTCAAACTCATTCTATAAACATGTTTGAGAGAATCTCACCGACTTTTATGAAGTCCCAAACTACTCCCTAGTCCCTACCATCAAAAAGATTGTTTGTCACGTTCTAGAAACAGGAATTTAAGCTCACTTGCTGCAGTGCAGACTGCGGATTATTTAATTCATGAATTACTTATAGATAACCAAATGGAGTCTGAATCAAGAAGGAAAAAAAGGATCAATTCCTTACTTCTTATGTTCATCATTGTCACTCATTTTGTTCATGCAGGCCCACTACTTCCCAACTTTATTCTATTCCCCACCCCCACAACAAATCCAAATTCCTAAAAAACAAATTACACACCGTTTAACTTTCACCTTATGCTATTTTTAATCAAATCCTTTACGATAATTTAAAAAAAATAAATAGGTCCTTGAATTTTAATTTTCTTTCAATTTAGTTCTTCCGTGTAGTTCCATATAATATTGCTATCAGTTTTAGTATTTTTTTTTAGGACAAATTTTAGCTAAAAAATTGGTTGTAACCTAAAACTACAACCTTACTCAATATTTTTTTATTAGAGGTAAATTTTGACAAATTCATCATTGAATTACATTTTCTTTTTTACATCCTCCATGCTTATAAAATTTCTAGAAAATTAAAGATCAATAGCTATGTCATTAATAAATTGTTTAAATTGCAAGTTTTTGTAGTTTAAAATTATGCATAAAATATAATCTTATAGTTCATATGGTAAATAATATTCGATTGGTACAAAATTTGACATATGTATTAAGAGTATAAAGAATATACAATCTAACAGTTAGATTTTTGAAATATGTAGTAATGTTAATAATATTAAGTAAGATTGTAGTCTTAAGTTATAACTAATTTTGTAATTAAATTTTGTCCATTTATAATTCAATATGCCCATAGTCACAAATTTATTTACAAAACATTCCACAACCGTTGAGGCAATGAGTTGTGAGTAGTAGAGAAAAAGTGATGAATTCATGTAAAAGTGACAAATAATAGATCACATTTTGTCGGATCTTAAAATAATCTAATGGATTTTGGCTCTAAATAGTGCTACCTTTGTAATGGACTCATATGAAAGTCAATAACAATTTGACAACTCAACAATTATGAAATTTGGTTACGGAAAATATTGTGTATAAAAATAAAAATACACACACCCCAAGTGGATTTGAGAAAATCTAGGCCCACAATTTTTTGGGTCATAATTTTATTATAACTGTGACATGGTAAATTATGAATAGTTAAAAAATCTATGTAAAAGTAAAAAACAATCTGTCAAAGATTGCCGTTTCTTAAATTTAGCCCAAAAATCTTTATTTTAGTTTGGTAAAAAAATCAGGCCCAAAAATCATCACCCTCTTAAAAATAGTTATTACAAATATAAATATAAGAAGCAGCACGTTGAAGCTGAAAAATAGAGAAAGACCCGCAATAACACAATTCCCTCCTTATTTGAAGAGAAGAAAAAGAAACACTTTCCGTAACCGTCGGATCTCCAGCTGTACGCCCTTTCCGTTACTCATCCAACGGTTTTCCCGACCACCACCTCTCCAAATTTCCCAAACACACAAAACAAAACACAGACACACACACTCAACGAGTTAGAAGAGAGAAAAAAGACAAAACACAACAGTGTGTGAAAAAATACTAGGTTGTTGTTGTTCTTCTCCTTTGTTCTTCTTTGTTGTTTTTGTGAGTTAGAGAGAGAGAAAAAAAATGGGGGTGGACTATTACAACATTCTTAAAGTGAATCGAAACGCAAGCGAGGACGATTTGAAGAAAGCGTACAAGAGACTAGCTATGATATGGCACCCAGACAAGAACCCTATCAACAAATCCGAAGCCGAAGCCAAATTCAAGCGTATATCCGAAGCTTACGATGTTCTCAGCGACCCTCAGAAGCGTCAGATCTACGATCTCTACGGTGAGGAAGCTCTCAAGTCCGGTCAAATCCCGCCACCCCAACCTTCTTCTTCTTCTTCTTCTGCGTCTTCCTCTTCGCGTGTCCATCACCACCATTTTTACAATCGCCAGCACCACCACCACAATCCGACGTCGTTTCGGTTCAACCCGCGTGATGCGGAGGATATTTATGCTGAGATTTTTGGATCCGAGAGCAATGGCGGAGCTGGCGGTGGTGGAAGCGGTGGAGCGGGGGTGAGGGGTTTTGGAAAAGACGGGTTCTTTAGGGGTGCAAACGGGTCGGATTTTGGTGGGTCGTCTTCTTCTTCTTCGGGTTTGAGGAAAGTAGCTCCGCTTGAGAGCGTGTTGCCTTGTAGCTTGGAGGAGCTTTATAAAGGTTCGAAGAAGAAGATGAGGATCTCTAGGAATGTCTATGATACTACTGGGTATGTTTTATTTATTTTTGTTAACACTAAATTTGTTTTCTTTTGCTTGTTATTGGATTCTTGGTTTTTTTGTGTTTTTTTACTGTGTCATTGGCTTCACATTCATGTGCTATTCTTTTGAAAACAGACTTAGGATTACACTTTAATTTTCCTTGTTGCATTGATGTTTAAACAAATACATGAATTTTAGTAAAAAATAAGGTACAAATGAATGTGTTTTTAAGAGATTAGGAAGCTTTGCTTAGAGTGCTTAGCCCATCAGGTGTGAATGTCCCTTGATTATCTGGCAACTGGTTTTGGCTGATGGGGCAGGTTTTAGTGGCTAGAGGTGAATCCAAAGGGCTCTTCTTCAAGAAGGTTTCTTGCATTATCAAAATAATAATAATTATTAGGAAGCTTAGCCTAGGGTGGAAGTGATTTATTGTGAAATCTACTTCTTTGTTTATGTTTTTGTAGCCTTTGCTTAATTCATAATAGGAGGAGGGTTTTTCCTGGGATTGATTAAGCTGTTCTGTTGAATTTTGGTTGTAAATTGACAGTTCTAGGCAAAGGTTTTTCTGCTAAAGGTGGAAGTTGCCTTGGTGGTTGCCTTGCCTGTGCTCTTGAATGGTCATATTGAGTCTTAAATAAAATTAAAAACCTCTAGAGTTTTTGGTTGCCTGTTGCAAACTTGCAATACTGATTCTTGTTAATGACTTTGAAGAGCATTAATGTCTTGTGTCAAGCAATTGACTTTTGGTAGGTTATAGGACTGCCTGACTGTAGCATTTTTTCGTTTTCTTGAAATAATTGTTAATCTTATACGTTTGCTCAATTGGCACCTCCTCCCTTTATAAGAGCTAGGCGTGGAGGGTTAAAGTAGTGGGTTCAAGACCCAGTAGGTGTGTGTGCAACTTAACAATAAAAATAAAATAAAATAAAAAAGCTTGGATCCTATTGAGCTATCAACTCTTGAAAATTTTGAGCTTTAATTTTCTTACAACATGGTTGGAGAGATCATTGAATTCCATTTTTAGATATCATAGCTTTCGTTAAAGGGCTGCTTGGTTTTCTTGTGAAGGTTTTCTCAACTTTGTACCACTAAGTGTGCGTTTGGCATGGATGAAATTTGCCAACTTATTTTACTATTCAACTTATTTTTGGTACTATTCATGGGTTCCACTGTACTATTTTACCTAACTTTTACATTTATCTACAGTACTTTCAGTAAAAAGTTTTCAATTTCAACAAAATAAGCGAATCCCAAATAGACTTTAAGAGTTCTTGCATGTAATCAATATTCAATGTGATACCAAAAATTGTTGTGGGTTGGTTAATCCCTTAATGTCTACAGATGGACTGGTCTTAATAACAATAACTATGTGTGGTTGGGAGGAAATAGGAGGAAAGGTGAAATAATGAAAGGAAAAGGGGAGATGGAAATACAAATTCCTTTGGTTGGTTTGAGGGAAGAGGAGGAATGTGAGATTGGATCTTTCCATGGGGCTTCCATTTATAGCCTCAATGGTCAATTAACTACAACTGAATATTTTAATGTTGTTTTTATAGAGGTGTACTAGTCAAAGTATTACTTATGAGTAACTTTCCATTCTCTTCTGTATTTGAACCAAACAGAAATGTAAACTCGTCCCTTTTTCAACACTCATTTATAACCTTCTACCAAACAGACAAAAGGGAATTACCAACCTTTCTTCTCCTTTTCCTCTCCACTTCATTTTCCTTTTCCTTTCCTTTCCTCTTCCCCTCTTGCTGCCAAACAGATTGCCAACAATGCGGCATTCTTAAGATATTCAAAGTAATATATATTGGAAAGGTTCAATTGGAGAAGAAAACTTGAAATCATTGGTTTTTTAAATGCTTGCGGATAAAGAAGTGAGGGAAATCATTGGTCTATTATCAAATATGTATTTGGTTTCTAGGACCTAGGTAGGGCAGCATCTTGCTGGACAAGCTTTGGGTTGAGGTACCCAAGGCCAGACCAACCACATTTCTATCTTTAGCCAGTTTGAAGCTGCAAGGAGCTTCAAGACTACTTTATTCGTGGTGAATTAGAATTTAAAAGAAGAAAAAGCTTAAGCAATCACTGTCAAGTGTCAAGCAAAGCTAAGAAGCTGCTTTTCAACTTCGTCGTTTAGTTCTTTGATAAGCAGTGTAGTTAAAGGCGCTCCGGGCGCTCGCCTAGGCGCCCAGGTGAGGCGAGGCGCCAGAAAAGCGCCTCAAAGGCACTGAGGCGAGGCACCTTTAGTGAGGCGCTCGCCTCTGGAGCCTAGGCGCTCGCCCAGATATGTTTTGTTAGGCGAGAGGCGAGCGCCTGAGTAAAGTTTGCAATTTAAAGGCTCTAATGGCATGTTTTGTAAATTTAAAGAGATGCATGGTTGGTTTTAAAACTGTTACCTCAGTGGGGACGAGCTGTCACCCACTATATCAAATAAATTAATATAAAAAAAGCATAAAACAAAAGATGAAACAAAAGACCCAATAAGAAATTTCGGGAACCACTCCTCTTCATCAACTTTCAGAGCAGAGCAGTGGGTATTTCATCTTCTTCTTTTAGTGCTTTTTTTTACACTTTTTTTTTTCCTAAGTTCTCTCCCACTGTGACACTGCCTTGGTAATTTTGTCCACACTTTCAGAGCATAAAAAACTCTTTCCTCTCTATTTTTTCTCTACTTTTTTTCCCCCTTTTCTCTTCTCTGTTGGACTCTCTGTCTCCAGCAACTTTCTCCTCTCTGTTTTTTCTCTGTTTTTTTTCCCTTACCCTTCTCTCTTGGACTCTATCTCCAGCAACTCTTCCTTCTCTGTTTTTTCTCTTTTTTTTTTTTCCTTTACCCTTCTCTAGTCTGACTGTCTTACAGCAACTCTCCCCTATCTTTTTCTTTATTTTCTTTTCCTGTATTTTTCCCTTTTCTCAAACTCATTACTTCACTCAATTTTTGGAGCTTAAAACTAACAACCACATTCAGGCTATTAAATAGGCTAATAGGCAGAATGTTCAATCTTCAAATGCTTTTGTTTTGTCATGGATAGTCATGAAGTTCAATCTTCAATGTTTTGTTAGGAGTTTTCTTCTTTCTAACATGAAGTTATGAACAATATTTTGGTTTAATATTCAGATTTAGTTGATATTTGGATGGAGACTAATTTTTAAATGGTGATTTATGGTTAATATTCAGACTTAGTTGATATTTGATAATTATCTAGACTTAGTTGACTGTTGATATTTGGATGGAGACTAATTTTTTAGTTGGGATTCAGACCCACAAACTGGTTTTATAGACCAGGCTGACCAGCTCCTATCCATTAGGAATGGAGTCAGATTTGTTTATATAATATTCTTATACATCAAATAAATTAGATTGGAACCCTATATGTAAAATAACAATATTTAGAATTTGGCGCCTCGCTTCACTCGGGCTAGCGCCTTTTTGGCGCCTCGGCGCCTCGGGCGATACAAGGCCTTGGCGCCTTAAGGGCGCCTTTCGCCTTTGACTACCTTGTTGATAAGTTATATTGATACTTAAGTTTATAAGGGGGTATTTTGGCCAACCTACATGATTTCACTCATGCATTCTCTGAACTTTGGGCCACAACAATACAGTTCAGCCTGAAGATGTTTCCATGGGGGGAAGTCTTCCACCTGTAGTTAGAGGCCAGCAGCACCAATAGAAGAGTGAAGACTAGTCAACCTTGTAAGGTGAATAGGAAGAAATTTCATTGACTGGAACATTTCTAAGCTTAAGGGGATCAGTCATAAGTTGTTTCCTTAGTAGTGAGTTATATCTCAGATACTGATAGAGAAGCTAAACTTTTTTGTTAGGTCTGATAGAGAAGCTAAACTGCTAGTTATTCTTATTTTTATTTTATAAAAGAAAAGTGGAAAAGGAAACAAAATTTTGTTTTTCATTAGGGATAATGCTTTTCTCAAGGGTTAAACTTGGCTGATGATTTGTATGATTAATCTTGCTTTTCCTTGAGCAATGGAAACCTATACTTTCTTTTTTACTTCTTTCCTATCCCTGTTTCCTGGTTTTCTTGGGTTTGCTTGTCCCGCCTATGAAGCAATAAATGTTAAGGTTTATGCGTAAGGCTCTCTATTCTCATGGTCTATCCTGTTAGGAAAATAGGTCTTTTATTGGCCAAGTATTGGGATCTGCAAATTATCGCAAAAAATTCACATAGATAATTCTAGTCTATATATCAAACTAAAAAAGGAAGTATGGATGTCCTCTTTTATTACTGGCATGATATGGCCAATGAGCTTTAGCTCAAATGACACTTCCTCCTTCTTGTTAGAGTAAAGCGGAGGATAAGGTCATGGGATCATGACCCACCAGGTTCATGTGTAACTTACCCCCCCCCCCCCAAAAAAATAATAATAAAGAAAAATATGGTGGCATGATGTGGCATTGCTCTGCATCGATAATCTTTTGCAAATGTGTGCTTTGATTCTTTTTTTTTTTTGGGGGGGGGGGAGATTCTGTTAATCCTGAGTGAATGTTTTGCTTTTTGAATGTTTACTTCCACTTGATGGCATGAGCAATTCTCTTGCAGTAAATTTCGGACTCTGGAGGAGATATTGACCGTTGAGATAAAACCTGGTTGGAAGAAGGGCACAAAGATCACATTCCCTGAGAAGGGTAACCAGGAGCCTGGTATCATTCCTGCAGATGTTGTTTTCGTGGTAGATGAGAAGCCACATGCTCTTTATAAGAGGGATGGTAATGATCTGGTAGTCAACCAGGAGATAACACTGCTAGAGGCCCTCACAGGGAAGACCATTGACCTAACCACCCTGGATGGAAGGAATCTCGTGATCCCACTAACAGATATTGTCAAACCGGGAGCAGAGGTGGTTGTCCCAAATGAGGGTATGCCAATCTCAAAAGAAGCTGGGAGGAAGGGGAATTTGAGAGTTAAATTTGATGTCAAATACCCTTCAAGGCTTACAGCAGAACAGAAATCTGATTTAAAAAGAGTTCTTGGAGGAACTTCATAATGATTACACACGCTAAATGTCAGGGGTGCTCATTAACACTGCTAGTTGTTGCTAGTGGATGTAATTATGGCATGTGTATGAGTGTATCCTTTTGAAGAATGTGAATAGTAGGAAGTTTTCACAGGGTGAATGGAGGGCCGGGTCTAGGTTGGGTTCTTCCAATTTGGTATCTGGATGCCATATTTAGGAATGATGTAATTTGTCACTGGACTAGGCATCAGTCCAACTGGAAGAAATGGGTGGGAAATACTACCAACCTTTCTGTCATTTTTGCCATAGTGTTACTCTGCCTTAGAATTGGATTCTTTATACTTAGAAGTGATAGTTCTTAGATTCTCAAACAAGTGACTTCACCTCGAGCCAACTTTGGGAAATATTTAATTTGTTATATTGGTTGATTAAAGATGCAACTCTTGTTTTATTGGTTTAATAAAGATGCCACTCATGAATTTGTTCTCTTAAGTTGTGCTTGTGAAGTTAAATATGTAATGTTACAGGATTTGAGTTTTTGTTCCTGGGGATAGAATCAAAATATATAACGAAGCACTGGCACAGTTTTCAGCCTGCATGTAGAAGGAAAAATTTGTGGTAGGAGCAGGACTATGTGTTGACAACTTTATTTTTTGGCGTTTTGTTCAAACAACTTGTGTGCTCATTTAAATTTTTGTATCCAGAAAAATCCTTTGGACCAATGGCTTTGCCTATCAAAATTACAATAAGTTTCAGATATTTACTAACAAAAGAAGGATGTGCAGATCTGTACTATCCATGCATGCTGGTTCAAAAATGAATTATGAGTTTACAATCTGTCTCCTAGTTTTTTCTTTAACACCAAAGTCAGTACCGAGACTTCCTTGACAATTTAGAAAACTAGTCGCTAACCCGTGCGATGCACGGGTTTATCTCTTCTTTGAGTAGTTTTTGTTATAAACATGTGAGTTCAAGCTAATAGAGCATGTTCTTAGTGTCCATAAATCTGCCAATAAGAAACATTACATACAAATTTCTGCACTGAAATAGACATTAAACATGTAATATGATTTTAGCTAATACGATTTGGCTGATGAAAGTCATGTGAGACGTTTATAGATTGAAAGAAAAGAAGAAGAAAGTTGATAGTAAATTTTGAATAAAATAGTACTTCTCTGTTTGTGGTCTACTCTCATAAAAAATGAAAAATAAAAATAATGAAAAAATTAATATTACATTTTAAGTTTCTCTAACAAACTTATCATTAGCCCACACAGTGAGCACATAATTATATTCCTAACCAAATACTTGCACAAACTCCAACAATAAATCTTACAAGCCTCAAAGTTCATGAATATATTCTAACATAAAAACTAATAAGTAAAAATTTTAGTTTAAAATATTTTTTGTTTTAAATTCAATACTTATTACAATGGAGGAAGGAGGATGTTCGGAAACCTACCCTTTAAACTATAGAAACTTGTTACCACAAAAAGGAATCATAAACATGCACATGTTTTTGAAATCAAACTAAAGAATTAGAAAACATAGAATTAGACAAACTCATATGAAAAAAAAAACAATTACTAACAGTTGTAGCTGTAGATTTAGATTCTAATAGTTGTAAAACACCACCTTTGGAAGGTTTAGATTTTGATGGTTGTAGAACACCTTCAATTATCTACTCTTTATATACCAGATTATATGTGACATTAAGTGAGGAATACTGTAAAACATCATTGTACCTAAAAGAAAAATTAGATAAAAACAATTACTAATTCTCGTACCTGCTAGGTTGTGTTGCTAGGAAACCTGCAAAATCAAAAGGAAAACAAAAAAAGAAAAACATGAAGAACCATCAAACAAATAAAAAGAGGAGTAATTAATAACATATTTCACAATTTAAATCAAAATTCAAATCTACAGAGATGCGTAATAAAAAAATCACAACCAAATACTTTCACCAACTTCAACAATAAATCTTACAAACCTCAAAGTTCATGAATATTTTCTAACATTAATTGATAAGTAAAAATTTTAGTTTAAAAGTTTTTTTATTATTTTAAATTCAATACTTACATAAAACAATTAGATAAAAACAATAACTACAAAGAATTAGAAAAACTCATATGAAAAAAATAAATAAATAAAAAATAATCACGTTTCAAGATCAAGGTTTGTAGTTGTATGTTATAAAAAAAAAAAAGGTTTGTAGTTGTAAAACAACTACTAATTCTCTTACCTGCTAGGCTGTGTTCTTAGGAAACCTGCAAAATCAAAAGGAAAACAAAAAAAGAAAAACATGAAGAACCATCAAACAATCGATTTTTTATTCTTTAGATTAGATCATACGAGGTTTAATGGCTGGAATGGTTGGTGAGTTCTTCAAACATACATGAAAGTCCATTCAAGGCATTAATAGCATTAGTGTACACACAAGTATCATGCAAGAGTCAGTTTAAGCAATTGTCTTCTTCTTTTTGGATATAGTACAAACGTTGGACAAATTTGCAGATGGGCAATTAGGCATACGAAATCAAAGAAGCCCTGCGTAGGTTCTTAAGGGAAGGGAAGAGTTCTAGGGTTTTTATGTTTTAATAGTATAATAGCGTGCAGTTTTAGTACCGCATCTTTTTTAATTGAAAAAAAAAATAGATTTAAAAATTATAAATAAAAAATGTTGATGTGTAAAATTGTGGAGAGGTTAACTAAAAGTCAAAGGCTTGAAAGAGTTTGAGTTTAGGTTGGACTTGTTAGAGAGATAAAATTTCACTCATTAAGTTTGGACTAAACAAAAATAATTTTATTTAAAAAAATGATAACGATTTATTTTTTATTTTTTTAATATTGTGCTGACGTGGAAAATTGTGGGAGTTTCAGAGACTTCGGTTTTATATATATATATATATAGATAATAATTGGGCTTTTGTTATTTTTACTTTTATAATTTGATAATCTGAGAAAGGAAGATTAGAATTTTGGATGTCTGTTTTGGAAACACTAAGAGTGTCAACCAGTTGAGCTATTAGACTTCTGGCAAAGGAATATTTGGACATGAAAAAAATGTGTTTCTTAACTATGGAACTCTTTGATCACATTCTCTTACACAGGTGGAATATAATGGAGACTAGAAGTTTTGTTTTAGGTGATAGATGGGAAAGGGTAGGGGCGTAGGGCTTTAAGAGGGGTGGGGCCATTAGTTTTAGGTTAAAGCTTTTGTCCAGTGCACCTGTGAGCTGGACATGATGCGGTGCATTGTATCGTATCCAGTGCATGTATTATATCCAGTGCACATAAGCATTGGACAGAAGCTTCACCTTTAGTTTTATTTGAGGGACATGTACTGCATAATCAAGTGAATGGACCTTGTCAATAATGTAACAGGCCCAATCTGCTTTTGCTTTCCTGCTGTCGTATCTATATGGATTGAAGGTATCTGGTGTCTGCTCTTGCCAGCCTCTCTTCTGGCTTTCTTTTCTTTGTTTTTTTATCCTTTTTAATGGGCTAAAGGTGTATCATAGGCGCTGCATCTCTGAAGTTAGCATAGGTTTAGTTTTGTTGTTTAAAGGGTAGGTAAATAGCCTAGTAATTTGATATGTTGGAAACTGCAAAACCAGTATTACAAGAACATATTCAACTATTCAAGTCAGCTTTGTAGGCGGCAGTGTATTGATTTAATCCATAATTTTGAATCCACCAGAGAGTACTGTGCAGGCGACAGAATGTGGGTATTCTCATCACTACAAGACATATGGTGTTGTCTTCTTCAATGGAGCTAAGTTTGTCAACTTGCTCTCCCCTCTCACTTTCTTGTGTTTTGTTTTTTTGGGTTTTTGGGATTTGGATTTTGGAGTGTCAAAGAGTTCTTTTGAATGTGACCATGAAATTAACAAAGGGATTATAAAAGTTTCTGCCAAGTAAATTGTTTAAAAACAAAGGGCTAGCTTGAAGTGTGTGATTTAGATTGAGAGTCACAATCAATGCAGGACTATTTGCTTAATCAAAAAACTAATAAAGCATACACAAATTGAAGGATTCTTGCTGTCCTTGGCACCTGAAATCTACAAATTATATTTGGTAAAGATTATTATAGAATCTCCAAATTGCACATTCCCACAAGAAAGTCACAACTTCTGGTACGTACGATTCCTATTCCAAAAAGTCGATCCTCTTTTGGTTCCAAGCTTTTGATTCTACATTCATAGATTCCTTCCACTGGTAAATTGTAGATACAAATTTCAAATGCCAATAACCAAAACCATGTCTAAAAGATTCTCAAAAAAAAAAAAAAAACCATGTCTAAAAAAATGTCATTACCATGCAATAAGACCAACATAACGTTGTTTTTATTAGATTATGGACACATTTTTTTACTATTAGATACGTTCTCACTTCTCCATAAGCAATTTAGGCATCTAGCATATGTCTTTTACTCGTGCTAAAGGAAATAAATAGCTTTCGAATGGATCTTAAATTTAAGTACCCACAAATCCTACAAAAAAATAAAAGATAAATGGGGATTTAACCTGAGTGTATTTGCCAGTTGATTATCTAGGACAGTCTTGACCATGCTCCAAAGTTCAAACTCAGAGAAAATGGAGAGTACACATTTTCTTGGCAAATTTTGGCTTCTTGGCTTCCGTTTGGATCAGTTTTTTACTTTGATCTCAAAATTCCATTGCCTTAAACATGACTTAAGTGAAGCCTTACCAAGTTAATTGCTTTTATTCCACGAAAGTTAAAATAACAATTTTGTTAGTAACTCTTTGGACAAAATTTGGCTACAACTCTCACTAAAAAATTAACATAGTTATATATTATGAAAATCTTACTGTTGAATTACATGTTTTTTATGTTCTTAACACACATGTCAAATTTTGTGTTAATCATATGTTATTTACTATTTAATCCATGAACATATTTTTTATGAATAATTTTATACTACAAAAACTTGAAATTTAAACATTTGATTAATAACATAACTATTGATCTTTGATTTTCTAAAAATTCTGCAAGCATGAAGGATATAAAAAAAAAATGTTATCCAATGGTAGATTTACCAAAATTTACGTCCAATAAAAAAGATATTAAGTAGAGTTGTAACTTTGTCTTAATTCTTATGTAATGCTTATTTCTTTTTCCATTTAGTTCTTCTACGATTATATCATTCGTTACAATTTATTGAAGTGGTGAACTCTGAATGATAGACCACTTTTTCTCTAACACTCATTGTACCACTTACAATTGACCACTTTTATGGCACTGCGTATATAAACTTTCTCTATGCCGTTTTGGAGTACAAACAGAGGTTACAGAGCACAACCATAAAGTGGAGTCGAGTGGGGTATATTTGTTATTTGATTCATTCGCCTTTTGTATTAATATCGAAAGCAATCAAATCCAATTTTTCCTTTTAGACTTACAAGTAGTTTTAGAAATCCTCAAATACAATTTCACCTGTTTACTTTATAGAACGCAAGCACTGTCTATCTTTTCGATCGGATAAAAGTAGAGTTCATAGTACTAAAAATTAGAAGACAAGGAAAAATGGAAAATGAGAGGAATCATCTTTGTACATCAGAATCCACTTGACGTCAAAAGGCACAATTCCTATATACCAACACCTGCCCACTCACAGAAAGTTATATGCTTTCCAATCAAAGGGCAATTTTTTTATACTTGCTGATTTCCTTTATGCTTTTATAGTGGATTGCTTGGGAAATTGACAGCAAGCTTTAAGTGTAATGATAAAGTTGTGAAATTAGGTAGGAAATAAGTTCTGACGACAACATTTTTTTTAGATAAAAATTAAGGGGAAGTTAAAAGGGAAAAAAAAAAATTTGTTGAGAAATCACAAGGAGTGAAAAATTAAAGCATTTTTATTGGTGGTTTTTTTTTTTTTTTAATTTGATTTTTGGGATGGGTGATTTGAATATTGAAAGGTCTCCAATAGAAATAGGATTTGTTCATCCATCATCGACACCTAACAAAACCAAATTGACCTGGAAGGATCCAAGCTGGAAATCGACCAATCCAATTAATGCGGTAGTCAATGGTTGTTTCGTGCCCAGTAAATCCGATGAAATTAGTTTGAGTGGCAACCTTCCTCCTTCAAAATTCGACTAGAAAGACCCTTCTTCCATCCCCAATTTCCATCTTTTTTTTTATCGTGTGTAACTCATATTTGTCGGTTTAATGAGATTCAACAAGTCTTTTTTGAACATAGTAAATATGCCACGACTAAAAACAAGTACATGCTCGAGCACCATTGACCTACAACAACTAATAAGAGGTGGGCACCTCTAGTCCTGACTACGACAAACCAAAGTACCTCTTTAGTGAATCCCTTACCACAAAGGGGGCAAAGCAATTCAGATCCAACAATTTCAACCTAGCTAACCATTAGAATAGCAAAGCCATGGCAGTTGGGGACTTGATACCCACATTCAATGGTAGGTGGTGTGATTCCAAACCCAACGTGATTAGGTCGAGTGGCGACTTAACTCCAAAACTAAATCAAATTGACTCGTGAATAACCCTAATTAGAAATACTAAAAAGTGTCAATTGAATTACAAGGTTATTAACATAGTCTCTTATTAGTTAAGGTTTGAGTTGCAGTACCAAAGACTTGTCACAAATGAAATTCATACTCTCTTTTAAGAATTTATCTATTGTTTATTGTCTGCAAAAACAATAAGCACATTATAAAAATAAAAATAATAAATTGACGTGATAACGAATAATGATGTCATGTCCATGGCATAATCAGTCAAATTTTGAACTTTTCTAATTTTTTACCTTTAAAAACTGAATATCAATTACAAGACTCATGTAATAAATTTGTAGCAACATGAGAGTCTATATTTTCCATGTTTTGTTTTTTTAATTTTTGTATGACCTCTTAGTAAGTCATGCACATGGTATGGGTATCCCATCAAATGAAGATGAAGGGACTTACGGTTACTACACACCTTGGAAACTGTGAGGAATATTGGTCAGTTATAGGTATGAAAGGACCCTCCATAAAGTCTCTAATTTCTAATAATGGCACAAGTGTACAACGTATCGGTCTTGTATCATCATTCATCAGATCAAATGAATAGAATAGGAAAGTCACATTAAATTCTAGACACTGTGGGTGTGAGAGGCAAGCACAGCATGTCAACATGTGATGGTAATGGTCAGCATTAATTTCCTGCTTGCAGAAGAGTCAAAATTATAGGGCCAATGCACAGTGGTGCTAATGTGGTGTCTCGTCTCGTTCCCATCAAAAAAAAAAGTGGTGTCTCGTTTTTTTTTTTTTGCATGGTTGGACATGGAATCATGGATGGACCTCACTTGCTGCCTGACACCTAAAGAGAACGAAACATGTTGAGGCACATAACACGTAAATGCCAACCCTATCTCTTATCCCGAATTTAACTCAATTTTTTTAAGGTGGAACTCATTATTCATGTGAAAGGACTGGGATAGATAGAATGCATATTTATTGTGCTCTGGGAGAATTGAATAGTTATACCACGAGAAATGTCATGGTCCTAACATTTTCACAATAATTCATTCGTAGTAAGTTGTTATGGGCAAAAAAATAATTTCGTTGGTAGACTCAAATTAGCATTGATAATAGTTTTTCACATAAGATTTGTTGTGAGAACGTTGTGCAAGTAGCGTTACGGATTACGCCATTTTTGTTTTCTTTTTTCTTTTTGAGGGAACACCAATTCTTATCCTCTTATCATTTAGGTTTTCTTTTATTTTAAAGAGAAATTTATCATTGGATGAAAGCTTTCGCAACCACGCATATCTACCATCTGGATTGGCTATCACCTTATCATAGTGTCTAGAATTTAATGTGACCTTATGGCTAATATAGATTTTGAATACTGCGAGTGAGAGCTTCTAGTTATAATTTGTCCCCAAAAAAATCTGTTTGATTATGTAGGGGAGTATATATATATATAGGAAAATTTTGGCTTTTGCCCCTTTCAAAAAAACAATCTAGCATTTTGCCCTCTTTCCCAAACTAATTAGGGAAATGCCCCTCTTTTGAAACTCAATTTTCTTAAAATCAAGTTAAGCCCTATAGTGCCGTTTTTAAGGAGCCTATAGTGACGTTTTAAGGACCTATAGTGGCGTTTTGTAACTTGATCTCCATGAAGTCGAGTTATAGGTAAAAAAATGAAAAAAAATTGCATATAACTCGACTTCATGGAGATCGAGTTACAAAACGCCACTATAGGTCCTTAAAATGTCACTATAGGCTCCTTAAAACGCCACTATAGGGCTCCAGAATTTTTTTTTTTTTTTATAACTCGATTTTGAGAAAATCGAGTTTCAAAAGAGGAGCATTTCCCTAATTAATTTGGGAAAGGGGGCAAAATGCTAGATTTTTTTTTTGAAAGGGGCATTTGCCCATTTTCTCCTATATATATATATATATATATTTTTTTTTTTTAATGTATTATAATTTGAAACATTTGGAAGGTTGGATTTTATTTTATTTTATTTTTTAAAAATGTTCTCTCGATATGTGAAAGTCACTTTTAAAGGTTTCACTTTCAGGGATTAAGTAGTACATAATATCTTAAATATGCAAAAATTTTCTTTTATTTTTCCTCTTGATAATTATAATGGGATAGAGTTTACCTTTAAGCCAATTTGAAAGAAAATTATCTCAACCCATCACATGGCAATTCAAATTACTATTCACATATATTTTTAATCACATGACTTATTTAATGAGTCATGCTTGTTTAAGTGGTGTATAGTTATGGTCAGGGCGTAACTAGAAATTTTTGTTTGGGAGGGCTAACTTATAATACTAATTTATTAGCTTATATCACTTTCAATATATATATATATATATATATATATATATATATATATATATATATATATTAGCTTATATAAACTTTCATAAATATGCACAAACACATACATTTATACACACATATAATTTAGTATCATTCATAGTGAATCTTTAAAGTTTTCATTTTTAATATAAGTTACCAAATTGTCTACCAAAGTGAGTAAAAAAATTTCAATTGAACTAATGAAGTATTCAAATACATGAATGATCCAAAGCTTTAACAGACACAAGAACACATTTACAATAAAAAAATAAATGTGAGAAAAGAAAAAAAAAATTCTCTATAACTACTAGATCAGTTGGACAATTTTTTTAAGAGTTTCATTGGACTAGCTCAAATATTTGGGGGGGGACTCGACTAATAATTAAAATGCTAAATATTTTTGTAGGTTAATAATTAAAATGTTAGATATTTATATATAGTATTAAAATACTTTTAAAATTTTTGGCCCCCCAACTCATACATGTAGCTCCACCCCTGGTTATGGTTTTAATAATTGCTATACAATGGATTGGCCTATTTGAAAGAAAACTTTGTCCGTTAGAATCTATCTCTTGCTTGAAAAATTGATAAGCTAATAATTTCTATTATATGTATATGTGTGTTCACTTCACGCATGCACAAATGATAGGATTAAGACTCACAATTTTAGTCTATGTGTTTATTTTCATAGACTAAAATTGTGACATGTATCCACTTTTGGACATGTGTCACCATATCAACAGGTACAGTGCACTGGATGCACCGAACCTAACCACAATCCAAGATAAAATGTCTTCACATTACTGGATTCAAATTCTATGACTTTCTTAATGATTGTTATAATAAATGAGGTGTGCGCACCACAAACGAGTTTAAAGGTCTGTCTCGTTCTTGGGCTCACAATATATTTGTAATGTGGGCTTTGGATTTCCTACTCTAGGTGATTCTAACCTAAAGACCTAGCAAGATCTCTCCCATATTTGTACCGTTTTCCTCTCACTTCTCACGACTATTATTCTTGGTTCTCAACTTTCTTCCCAAACTTTCAACAACCATTTTCCTTTCCTTAGCCTCCTATATTTATAGCCCAAAATTGGTGGAAAAATCATGATTACTCTTATGGCTAGTGGGAATGGAGGTCCAATATTGTTATCGCTAAGTGGATGTGTAGTTGGGAGTGGGATGTGGTGAGAGAGGCATTGGAACTAGTTCCCACTTCAAAAAGGGGGGGGGGGGGGGTGATGTTCGGCGGCAGAATTTCTCAAGGAGTCGCCGGGCATCCGGGATATGGCCTACTCGAGCATACACACACGTCGGAGTTAGGACGCGCCGGACAATTTCCCAGCCATGAATTAATGAGCATATATGTCAACGACCGAACTAACGGGTTTTGGGCCAAACATGAGGCCATAGGATTTGCGCCCCTGGCCCTAGTGGGCCTCAAACCCAGTTTCTGACATTGGTGTCAAGGGATGTGGGTCGTACTGTAGAGCTGGGCTCTAAGGCCCAAATGGCTCTGGAGGCTCGGTGCCGTACATGAGGTATGAAGATTTGAGTTTTAGTTCTTTCAAATAAAGAAAACTAAATTTTGTCACTCAATTACGAGTCTGTTTGGATACTGCTTATTGCTGAAAACTGAAAACACTATAGCAAAATAATTTTTAAATATGTGAATAGTGCCTTAAGACCCAGTTTTAATGAAAATTTTGGTAAAAAAAATACTTGTGGGTCCCGTGAACAGTTCACGGGACCCACTGAGTTGGACGCAAACGCAATTGAAAAAGGAAATCAACTCCATCCAAACGTTTACTACAAGTCTTTGAACAAATTTTAAGAGTTGAAATTTATTTTACTAGGGTCAAAGGAATAGCAAATAATAATTTAAAAAAAAAAAACTATTATTTACTTAATTTGCTAATAAAAATGAGATAATGAAAATATGATATCCCGAAGGTATCAACTATCAAGCTACGGAGGGTTGCGAGAAACGACAAGGATGGAGAGGATAGAGCAAGAGTTCATCCACTTGCAAGTACAAAGTCTACCAAAAATATGGCTGTCATTTTCTCTTCTAAAATACTCCACTTTTTTCTTTCAAAATTTGTACGGTCAATATCAACTATGAAGGTGATGTCCTTTATATCCTATGGAATTATTAAGATTTCCTAAAACTTTTTCAAGAATAATTATTTTCTAAATGCAAATTGGACAGATTTTTTTTTTCTTTAACTATATATGGGTTGTTTACATCTTGAACCATATATTTAAAAGGTGATTTCAAATTGAATCCTATAATTTTAAAATTTTCAATTTAAATTAAACTTTACATTTTTTTTCTACTTTCAAAACAAATCTTGAAGCATTAAAATTGTATTAATTTAAACATTTAAATTTTTGGTTTTAATTTTGATACTTGATTTTCGGGTTTTATTAAGGGTTTAAATTGATAGAACTTTAATTTATAGTATTTAATTTATATTTGATTTGAAACTAACAAACTCTATAGTATTTAATTTATAATACTCTTGAATTTCAGGATTTAATTTGAAAATTATAAAATTAATTTGATATTGCTCCTGTGGGGACCGGCCCAGAATAATAGGTTGCCTGGGCTCTAGGCCCGTCCGAGGACCAATCCGTCCGAGGAGACGTCGCGGCCCAGAATCCGTATTTAGGCCCACTGGGGGAAAGAGAACATGTCCGAGGAGTAATTCCTCCTTGGACATTCCAAAATCAGGGTCAAGGGTGCGTCCTGACTATTGTAGTGCTCCCTCCAAGTACGTAAAAAGAAAGAAAACCCAAAATATCTCAGCAAAAGCTGCCTCCACCACATTAAATGCACTACAACTACTCTCCTGGCCGCATTAATGAAGAGAAAACCCCTGAACAGTGCTATCTTGGCCACTGCAACTCACAAAGAACTGATAAGGGTGTCTGATGGGACAGGTGCTCAAGTAGGGGTTTGGATGATCAACAAGTGTAAAGCCCAGATGATAGGAGATGGCCTATATAATATGTAAAGATCCCCCAAGAAGGGGGAGAAGAGAAAAAAGGACGGAAGAAAAAAGGGAGGAGAGAAGACAGTAGAGAAATTTTATTTGCATGAATCTGTGTCTATTAATCAAGTTTGAGACCTGATCGTTTAAAAAGGATCTTTCTTCATTGCTACCTCCTTTTGTTCTTGTTCCTGTACCCCTTGAGCCCATGCAATAAACCGTTTAAACTAACTGAAACCAAGTTCTTTACCCCATACTCTACAAAAAATTCATTGTGTGGGACCTTTTGGGCCAAGACCTGATCAACAAGGATCAGGTCAACTAAAACCGTGTCCCTACAGCTCCTAAAGTACATGCAGATTTTATAATGTTATTTGTATTTTTACTTTTAATTACATGTTATTATATGATCTATTTAATAATCAAATATATTTACTCATTAATAGTGTTTCATTACATTAGTAATCAAATAAAATTATTAAAGAATCCATATGATTAACACAATATTTTTTATGCGTGATAAAATGATAGAGTTAAATATAACAAAAGGGTTATTTAAATCAATAAAATTATAGGGTAAAATATAATTTTGATTCCTAAAATTTACACAAAGTTTGTTTTTCATCTTTAAAATTTAATAATTTTTTTTATCTTTAAACTTTATAAAAAGTTTTTTAATATTTTAGAGACAAAAATAGAAATGAAAAATTACTTTTTTTAACAGTTTAGAGATGATTTAAAAAAAAAAATTAAAGACAAAAAGTAAAATATTTTCAATGATTTAAGGGTAAAAGACAAACTTTTCACTAGTTTGTAAATGAAAAAAGAACTTCTTAAATTTTATGGATGAAAAAAAAAAATTTACTAAGTTTAGGTGTTAATATATATTAATTATTCAAAATTTATTTTTAATATTAAGATTGCATATATTAGTAAATTATTTTAGAAAAATTTTTTATCTGAAATTAAAAAATTGTCAAACTTTTGATAACAGTATTTTCAATTTTCAATAAAAATTTTCTTAAAATTGTAACTACCGTAATTTAATATTAAGATTTTACTAATATGTGTCCTAAGGACACATGTTAATTTTCATTTTAAAAAAAAATTTCTCAAGAATTGAAATCGGACCTTTGATATTATTCAGACTTTACTTTTCAAATATGGTGGCTAAGGACTATTAAATTATTTGTTGAAATCTTAAAGCAGCAAGTCCCATCAAAGACAGATGTGATGCCTTGTATGTATGGGTGTCATAAGAAAATTTTCCTTCTTTTATAATAGGGTCATTATTAGGCGTGAGGTGTTACGGCAAAGTACGGATTGTACCTTTCTTCAAGAAAGGGAACAAAGCTCATGTGATGTGATACTTATTTTGGGTTTTTTTTTTTTTTTGGGTTTTTGAATAATGATTTTAGATTTTAATCACTATTTTTTTGTTCCTTTGCTTTGTTCGGCTTTTGTATAATCAATGGGACACGTGCCACATGGCCTTGGGTCCCTTGTGTCTGCTCCCCACTACCAATTTCACATGCACATGCAAATGCAATTATGAGACCCACCATTTTGTGTAAAAAAAAAAAGAAATTCTCTTTTTGTTTTTTTTGTGTTGCTGGCAATGGATTTTTGTTTATTATAATAATGATTTTTTTTTTGGATAAACTTTATAATAATGATGTTAAAGAGAGCATTTGAGAGCATCTTGTGAGAAAAGCATCTTCAATTATGCATATGGTCCCCTATGATTGACAGTAATTATATGATGTTAATTGAAAATAATAATTAAAAATGATGATTATGGTATATTATGTAGGAAAAAGCTATTGATGACTTAAGAGCATTGGTTTAGAATTTATTTTTACAAATTATTTATATATTGAAAAAGAAAAAAGTAATTACATTTTTTAACAGTTTTTTATATTTTTCATAAAAGTTATATTAAATTTTTTTTGAAATTGTCAATTAATAAATATTTTAAGAACATCCGTTAACAAACTTATGTATAATTGATATTGTGGGAAATGAGTAGGAATCAAGAATGAGCAATATAATAAACTTTAGGTGTGTATAAAGATTCTATTTAAGGTAATAGTTGTCTACACTTAATTTTTTTTTTTTTTTAAATGAGAAGATACACTTAAAAGAGTTCTTTATTGGGTTAAGAGAGATCCACCTCCATGCTACAAGAAACTCACCAACTGTAGGCAATAATGAAGTTGTTATATTAAAGAATAGGGGTGTTTGCGATACTGTGCAGTTTAGGTAAAACCATAACTGTACCACATCTCATTTTTGCGGTCACGTGTGCGGTGCGGTGCAGTTTAGAGTTAACGAAAACTATAACCGCACCGTACCTCATTTTTGCAGTCACTTGTGCGGTACGGTGTATAAGATACGGTTTAAAACTAATATATTTTTCAGATTTTGGGTTTTTCCTGCCTAGCAAAAAACTGATTTTTCCCTTTGTTTTGGGCCAAGACTTAAAATATTGTGCTAGTTTTTCTTTATTTTGGGTTGGCTTTCCTAATTAACACTTATAAGGGATATTATTATTATTTTTTTTTGAAAACTAGGGTTATTAAACTATTAATTTTTTTTTGAGAAGTATTAAACTATTAATTAATAATATATTTAATATTAAAAAATAAATATATTAATATATAGAGAGGGTGTGGTGCGGTGCGATGCGGTTTGTGCGGTTTTCTTATTATAAAACCGCAAATTGCACTGCACCGCATTGTTACTTACGGTGCGGTGCGGTTATGCCATTTTGCGGGCAGTTTTGGTGCGGTTTGTGCGATTTGGTGAACACCCCTATTAAAGATAATTTTTTTTGAGAGGATATTAATAATAATTTATTGTGAAAAATCGTGTTTTAAATATATGGTAATATATATAGACAATAAAGAGTTATGAATCTTCATTTAAATTGATATGTTTCAAAACATTATATGATTTTTCCTAGTCTTTCATAACCCTTCAAAACATAGTTATCTTTTTCAAAATATGTGATTTATGTATCAAAAATAACTTTTATGGTCTTCTTAAAAAAATTAACTTTAATGAGTTTATGATACAATGCATCTCATCTTATTTTCATTTTTAAAAAATAATAATCAGCATTCAATCTTTCACCACACGTACACATGCCAAATATATGATTGTGTTCTAGAGATACATGTCCATAGATTCTCTCAATTATTTTATATGTTAGTGTTTGTGTTACTTTATATACCTACCCATAAGTTTGCAAACCTTCCTACCTCTAAAATAATTTATTGTGAACAAATTAATCAAACTTTTGTTGATGATTGTCTTATGGTATGATTAATTGAGCAGAAAAAGGGAGAGGATGGACTTATGATGATGTAAAATGGTAGTTTTCCATTGTTTTGTTTGGTTGAAAACTTGAAAACAAGGGAGGATGAAAAATAAGGTGGGTGAAGTTTTCCACCCAGGCCCACCAAAAACTATCCTCCCAAATTGAAAGGAAAGTGAGGAGAAAATGCCTTTTTAACTTGGAATTTACTGTTTTGTCCAATATCTAATATCATTTCTCGTTATCCAAAAAAAAAAAAAAAATATATATATATATATATATCATTTCTCAATTTTTTTTTATTAATATAATTTTATCATGTTGTAACATTAAATTTATTCAAATGTTATTTTCTATCTTTTCACTTTCTTCATCCTTATCATTATATAAGAAAAAATTGAAACATTTTTTTTTAATCCTTTCTACATTTTCCATTCTCACTTTTTTATCCTACCAGCAAAATAGACCCCCATGGGCCTATTTGGTTGGTGTGATTATTGGAAAGATGAAAAATAGGCGTGAAAAAAATGCGGAGAAAGTGGTAGGTGATGGTGTTTGGTTGAGGGGAGAAAAAAAATGAAAGGAAGAAGGGGCTTAATGGAAAATTATCCATTTGACTCATCTCCTCCCACTTATGTTTTCACGTTGATTTTTTCTTTTCTTTTCTCAACTTTAATATTTCGGTTTTTTTATATAATAAGGGTTTCTAAGTAAATTTATAAAAATTTACATCTTCTATCATTTCATTTTTATTCTTAACTAGATAAAATAGGTTTCCATTCTTATACAAACATACACAAAGAAAAACTAAATTTTTTTTTTTGTCCTCCATCATTTTTAATCTCTTTGCTTTTTTGTCACGTAAATCAACATTAACAAGACTCTTACTAAAAACAAAAAACAAAAGCAAAAACAAAATTTAGTAATTTACACGTACTCTACTTTCTACTTTCAACTTTATTTTTTTCACTTTTCTTCCATCTTTTGTGCTATGAAGCAACAAAATTTTCAACCAACCCACGTGGGGATGCCAATTGGTCGTGCACAGTCAGTCAGTCTTATGACAAAACTGCTTTTCGTTGAAATGACAAAAAATGCTTTGATGTCCCAATCAAAACTATTATTTGACGTTGAAAATATCAAACACAAGATCTCTCTACCTAATCTTTTTTCTTAAAAATTACTGTATATGATTATCTCTCTCTCTCCTCGTATTAAAATCATGTGAATGGGTAGCAATCTTTTCTTGGTGTGGGAGAAAATATAAAAGAAAAACCTTCAATAATCACATGCATTAAACTCCATTATATTGTTTAATTTCGTGATTGCACGTTGTTTAGAATCAGACGCAATATTGATGATTGTGATACTATTCCACCTAAAACTAAAAGATTTTGTAACACAGTATTCTACTCCTGTTGAAAAATTCAATTGTGTTCATAGTTTGGTGAACTACAATCTTAATTAATGATAGGATGGTTGTGTATTGGACAATGGTTCTAAATATTTATTATTTATTATTATTATTATTATTTTATAAGAGGCTTATTAAGTCTGTGTGCAGTATACCACCACGCATTTTTAGCGTAATAGTCACTTTACAAGTATACAGTTCATGAGAGGTGGGGGGTAAGGGCCGAGTTTAAGTATTCAGGATGGAGTTTTACACATATATACATTTAAATTAGGTTAGAGTAGAATTTTATTTTGTGTGTGTATATAAAACAAAGTCAGAGACGGACCCACGATTTTAAGCTAGCGGAGGCCGAAGTATAAAGAAGAAAAAAAAAAAAACTCCAAATAGGCATCCATACATTATTAAAAATTTATAAATAATCAAAATCGTTGTTTCTAAATACATTAAGATGCAATCATTTACCAACAAAAACAAAATAATATCTTTTTTTAATACTAGGTTGGCTAGGATTTTTTTTTTTTTTTTTATTGGTTGAAGTTAGAGAATTCACATTGGTGGTGCTAAAAATTTTAGCTTTTAGCACTTCAAAAAATTACTTTATCTATTTTACCACCCTACTTAATACACCCAATATCAAATGTTATATTTTTTTATAACTTCATTTAAAATAATATAAACAATTCATTAAAATAATAAAGGAAGCGATAAAATTTGAGTTTTTTAATTGAAGGAAGAGATATAATCCTAATAACATATTGTATTTAATTTTTAATAATTTGCTACAGTCAACTGGTATACTAGTATATTGTAGTTCCAAAAAATTTGACTTTAGTTTCTCCAATAACTCATGATTTTTTGGCTCTTTGGTGGTAAATTTTTTTTTTTTTTTTTTTTTTTTTTTTTTTTGTGTGTGTGTGGTTAAAATACAATCACCATTGTGAATATTTTTAATGTATTTTTTAAGTTTTTTGGTTGGATAGTTACTATTTGGGTGGGGCTAATTAGGCTTATTGTGGAGAAATGGGGTCTAAGGTTTTGGAAGGGGGCCAAACTACAAAAATGAAAATTATTATAACTAAAAAAAAAAAAAAAAATCTTGGACCCAGGGGGGCCCGGGCCCCCACCTGAGTCCGTCCCTGTTACAAAGTCTGTGTACAATACACAAAGTTAAATATTTATTGACTAAATGATAATTTGCTATACATTTTAAGATAATTTTGATTTTGATTATTCGAATTTAAAATTTTATATTTTGATACCTCATGTTTTTCTATAGGGTGACAATTTAATCACTCCATTATTTTTCCATTATTCACACGAGGCTAACAACACATTGAATGGAATACTTATTTGGACTTTGTTATTTGAAGAGGCACTAGATTTTTTTCCCATCTCCCTTCTGATCTCTTCGTTAATTTTCCTCTTTATTAGTCTCTTTCCTTTCTACTAGATGTTTTATATATCCAAATAGGTTGTAATATTACAAGTTTGGTCACACTTTTGTAGTAAATGAATGTGTTAGAAGTGTGGTGTGTGTGTGTTGCATGTGTATGGTGCTGATGATGGGTGCGTGTGGTGCTGATGAGGCGTGCATGTAGTGTTGATGGGGTGTGCGTGTGTTGTTGATGAAGGGTGTGTATGTTGCTGATGGGGGGGTGCGTGTGTAGCTGATGTGGTGTGTGCGTGTGTGTGTCAGTGCTGCTAGGGTGTACAATGTAATTGTGTCATAGATGGTGTTGTAATTGCCTAGCTGGCATTGTATACTCATACTTTAGTATAGATATACTTGTATTGGTGGTGTACTTACATCAGCATTGTATTGCATTAGATTTAGTTAATATAGTTAGTTAGTTAGGATGAGTTGAATGGCTTAGCTGGCAAGGTAGTTACACAATTGGCTTGGGACAGTTAGGAAGTTGGTTTTTGAGGGTATTAAACTGGGAAGGTGATTGTAGAAGGAATGAACAGGATTGATATTCTTTACCAGAATTTCCCTCTCAATTCTCTCTATTCTCTCTATCTCTCTCTCTTCCTATTCTCTCTTTGTTCTAGGAGGTTTGGTTGTCCTCGAATTCAACTACCAAACTCCCTAATTCCAAGCAGAATGTTATTTGACCCCACTTTGGAACGGAAAATTATTAGGTACTCTTGGAGTACGTTTTGTGATGCCTTCCTCTCAAATTTTTAATGAATATCACAATGACTTTTATTAGTGATATTAATCATAAATGTAAAATGAATGAGTACATGTTACCGTGCTCCAAGAACACCTAATAATTACTCCATTAGAAGTAGAAAAGTGTTATTATCTCTTTAGAAGAGATAGTGTGAAAGAAATGATAGAAAAGTAAAAGGAAAGTGAATTTATAGGGTTTTTGATAGACTGCGGGCATATGTTGGGTTGAGCGAAATTGTGTTTTTTGGTTGACTGAGTATCTATTGAGAGTTCCTATCTAATTTATGCTTAAAACAACGTTTTTTTTTTTTTTTTTGGTGGAGTATCTATTTAGAGTTCCTATCTCTTTATAAATTTGGTGGGTTAACAGTAAGCTTCTAATGAATGTTGACAGAAACAGTACATGCATTGATATTATTGTAAGGGTCATGCTAACAAGTGTCTTTAGGGCATTGGTTAATAATCTATTTTAGGAAAGTTTTGACACCATTTTTATGGGAAATGAAAAAAGCTGTCAAAACATTAATTGTTTTTTTTTTCTTTTCCCATAAAAATTTTCTTTAAATGGATTATTAACCAATGCCTTAAGGGCATTCTTTAGCATTTCCCTTATTGCAATATTCAATGGTGTTAATTGTAATTTTTATATTTATAGGATTGATGACTCCAAATTTAAAGGGTGTAAATAGTATTTTAGTCTAATAAATATTACCACTCTATATAGATGTTCTTATCCTACTCACATACATTTATAAAAAAAATACGAATATATTGCTTTCTAAAAGTTTCTTTATAAAAGTTTTGAGGTTAATTCAATTATTACTTTTGAGTAATTTGTAAAAAAACATCTGCAGGGATAAAGGCCCAGGGGTGTATATTGGGCCGTGGGCCTTGTCCGAGGACGGTTAGATATTGGCAAAGACGTGCAAATCAATAGGTTATGGAGGGATTCTGGTCATAAAGGTTTGGAAAGGTATTTCGAGGAGAAATGCCTTCTTAGCTAAGCAGAGTAGAGGTCATAAGGCTTGACCTGCCATCAAGAGTAACACTCTGGACAGTTCTACTGGTAAGGATAAACGTCAGGAGGGAATAGGACAAAAGGAATCTGAGAAATATCTAGGAGAAAACTGCTACCACCGCATTAAATGTTCTGCAGCTAACTCTCTAACCGCATTAATGTGGAGGTGATACCTGAATAGTAATATTCAGCCTTATAGCTATCCCAAAAGATTTCAGGAAGGTGCTGATGGGACAAGGATAAAAGCCAGCGACTTGATCTATATGTGGAAGGCTGAGATGAAGCAAAACAAGATAATATAAAGAAGAATGACCCCATTACAAGGGGATCATTGAAGAATCTATAGAAAAAACATTGTAGCAACAAGAACTGTAATTATAATCTAGTTTAAGAAAAATATATACAAGAAATACTCTTCTCGGACTTTGCCGAGGAAGATTTTCTTTGCACAAAACTTATTTATCTTTGTTTTCTTGTCATCTTTGACCCATTATGATTGTTGTCCAACTCATTGAAATCTAGTTTCAAGCCTACTCTCTACAAATTCATTGTGTTGGGCTCTTTGGGCCTTAATCCTTTCATCTTTTGGACTTAAGATTCAAAACGTGCCCTTACAACATCAATTTACATTTATAAATGTATGTTTTTATTTAGGGATAATTACACATAACCCACCTGTGGTTAGGGCGAAAATCACTTTGCCTACCCGTGGTTTGAAAAGTATCACTTAACCCACCTGTGGTATGTTTCCGTCAATCTCCGTAACCCACCTCAAGCCCAGCCGTTACAAAAACACCTCTTAACACCAAAACACAACATAACGCGAATCAAAACACCCAAAACTCAGAAACTTTTCAAGAGAGAGACTTGTGGTGAGATCAACGTGTTCTTCGTGGTTTTTAGATCTCTTTTTCAGCCTTTCCCGGCCCGATGGTTTCATGTCGTCACGGTGGCTCAAACTTTATGTCTCTCTCCTCCCAAAACAAAAAATAAAGCAAAAATGCAAGAGAAACAAAATCAAAAAGTGGTAACTGGGTTTTGGGCAACTGGGTTTTGATCATTTTCTAGTTTCTACAGTTTCAAATGGTGGGTCGGGTGGCTATGGAGGTTCTGGTGGGAGAGGTGAAGGTAGTGGTGGTGGTGATGGTGGTGCTGGCAGCAGTTTATGTTGTTAATGGTTCCCAAATGTAGTTTATGTTATGCTTTTTGGTTTCCAATCTTTTTTTTTTTTTTTTTTTAAATCGAGGAGTTAGCCAAAGGGTTGAGGGAGGCAATGGGGAAAACTTCTATCTTTCTTTTCTCTCTATTGTGAACCCATAACCACTGGCCATCGTGATTTCTGCCAAAAAAAATAAAGCACACCCAAATGCAAAAACCAACAAAACCCACAAATGGTGACACAAAACCACCAAATGGAGAGCCACAACTCATTAATGACGAGAAAATTTGTAACCACTTATGGAGAGCCAGAACCACCGTGATGAGATGAAACCACCGGGCCAGTATAGGCTGAAAAAGAGATATAAAAACCACGAAGAACACGTTGATCTCACCACAAGTCTCTCTCTTGAAAAGTTTCTGAGTTTTGAGTGTTTTGATTCATGTTATGTTATGTTTTGGTGTTAAGAGGTGTTTTTGTAACGGCTGGGCTTGAGGTGGGTTACGGAGATTGACGGAAACATACCGCAGGTGGGTTAAGTGATACTTTTCAAACCACGGGTAGGCAAAGTGATTTTCGCCCTAACCACAGGTGGGTTATGTGTAATTATCCCTTTTATTTAATTTGCTTTCATTGAACAAAGTTTGCGCTTCTCTCTTATTGTCAAGTTTTTGGTCTAAATTTATTTTTGGACAGTGGCCTATCTTTTATCTATTTTTGATAGATAAGTAGCGGATAAGGGGAGGTGGGGGTCTGAAGTATGAACTATGGGCATAGAGCACCATAATTATCATTAGACTACTAAAATCTCGAATAATGGCCTATCTATATATTGTAACATGTATTCAAAAGTATGTTTGAATTATATTTTTTATATTTATTTATAAATATTATAATAGAATTTGAATTCGTGACGACTGCCCTTTAATATAAAACTAAGATATCAATTGATTTATAATATAAGTAGGTGTGGGGCCTGTGCCGAGGAGGGTATTTGCCGAGGACGAATGGGGAAAGGCTGAAGGGTCGAGTGGAACAGCCGAGGATGACCCTGTCCTCGGCACTCCAGGACTTCAAGAGGAAGAGCAACGTCTCGATGATGGCTACCCCTAAAAAGCCCCCTGAAGGAGATACGAGTAGAATGGGACCCACGTTGGGGGTACGGTGCGAAACTGGTTCAGGATAAATACATTCTCTCCGCATTAAATGCACCCGCCAGCGTCCTGACCGTGTTAATGAGAGAAGACGCCTGGACAGGGTGACTTCGATCGTCGCAACTAACAGAAAGCAAGATGGGACAGTTGATGGGACGAGTACAGAAGTAGGCACCTGCCTGGCCAACAAGTGGAGGGCTAAGATCAACCAAAAAAGGGCTATATAATGTGAAGGTTAACGCATCAAGAGAGGTGGCTGGGAAAAATGGCCAAAAACCAGAGCCTCCCAGCCCGCCTCCAGGAGAAAGACTCCTAGAGCGAACACGATTTAATCATGTATGAACACCACGGAAAACCCCCGTCCGGTGACCAAGGCCTAGTCTTTCAAACCCACACTCTATAAATGATATTGTTTGGGCCTTTTTACGTGCGAACCCAATATCGTTTTGGGTCGTTACAAATCGTGTTTTTACAATTGGCGCCGTCTGTGGGGAAGGCTTGTGTGTTGGCATAGACGGTAGGTCGAGACGGTCCCCTTGTCATTTTCGACAGCCGGTCGTAGTGTTCTAGCGTAAAGTTCCACCAGGGGCTACGTTTCTTCACTAGGGGCTACGTTTCTTCACTAGGGGCTGCGCTTCGTAGCGTCAGCAGCACGGACGGTTCTAGGGGCTTGGCCGAGGCGCTAATCCCCCTAAACCAAGGTCCCATGCCATAGCCGAGGGGTTAATCCCCCCAACAACTTATCAAAATCAAGTTTTGGACAAAACCAAGGTATTGCATGGTCCTCGGACTCAAACCTATGGGGAAACCAACTACTTATCAATATCAAGTTTTGGACAGAACCAAGGTATTGCATGGTCCTCGGACTCAAACCTATGGGGAAACCAACTACTTATCAAAATCAAGTTTTGGATAGAACCAAGGTATTGCATGGTCCTCGGACTCAAACCAATGGGGAAACCAACTACTTATCAAAATCAAGTTTTGGACAGAACCAAGGTATTGCATAGTCCTCGGACGCAAACCTATGGGGAAACCAACTACTTATCAAAATCAAGTTTTAGACAGAACCAAGGTATTGCATGGTCCTCGGACTCAAACCTACGGGGAAACCAACTACTTATCAAAATCAAGTTTTGGACAGAACCAAGGTATTGCATGGTCCTCGGACTCAAACCTATGAGGAAACGAACTACTTATAGATCAAGTATTGGACAGAACCAAGGTATTGCATGGTCCTCGGACTCAAACCTATGGGGAAACCAACTACTTAAGAAAACTCTAAGTCGCTCAGTCCTCGGACCAAATACCAGGAAAGGTTAAGGCTGTGAAGGTTATTAGGAAAATGGCGAAACGCCTTATTACTCAGCGACCCGCAGGGGCTGTTCATTTTGGGTTACATATCCTCGGATGATTACTTTTTACATAGCACCAAGCATTCAGCCATCACCTCATCCAGTTTGGGGTATACAACCCTTTTTCAGGTCGGTCTTATTATGCAAGATAGCTTCAATAAGTTCATAATATCATCTTTTTTCTTAGTAAGGGTTTCGTCCCTAAGTATCGTTTTTTCAGGTCAGCATTATTATGCCAGATAGCTCTAATAAGCTCATATTAACATATTTTTCTTTTTGCTTAGTAAGGGTTTCTGTCCTAAGTATCATTTGTTCAGATCGGCATTATTGTGTTAGATAGTTTCAACAAGTGCAAAGTAAGGTCTTTTTATTAACAAGGATTTCGGCCCTAAGCATCGTTTAGAATATAAAAATAAAAAAGGAAGGCATGTGGTAATACGTCTATTCACGGGATAATCATTTCAGAAAGAAGAGGTAGAATATACAAAATAAAGCAGTATTGACTTTTATTAATATAAAAAGGTATTACAGCGTACAATGAAGGGCTTAAACAAGCCTATACGGAAAACGAATTGCAAAAAAAAAAAAAAAAAAAAAAACATCAACAAACAGACAAACGACCAGAAATCTTTTTAAGCTCTACTCCGAAGTCTTTCCAAATTCTGCCCCAGTAGCACCCATATTGAGAGGAGGACCTTCTTTGATGGATGAGGAGAAGAAGAGGAAGAAGTAAAAGCACCAGGATGGATCTGGTAATGAGAAAGAAGAAGAAGGGGAGACAAAAGGAGACACTAGAGAAGGAAGAGAGGAGGAAGCAGGGACATTTAGTCCTTGCCTCAGCCCTGACTCCTAACACGCTGGTGACATATTAGCTATGCTCGTAGGAGAGCGGCTGGTATTGATAATGGGTGACCCAGGCTCAGTCGCACCAAAAGTTTGACGCGACGAGCCCCTGCTTCGGATTTTGGCTGAAGGAAGGATGAGAAGTATCTGGAGTCTCGGCCATCCTTGCCTTGACCGAGCCATTTTTAGTTTCAGAAGAACATGGTGTTTCTGGGAAGGGTATGGTCCCATCATTCCCACTCCTATTTCGAACGTATCACAATTCAAGGTGTAAACTGGTGGGTAAAGGAAACTCTGGGGGAGGCTAAGGGTTTCAGACTTTAAAAAGGATTAAAAGGTCTCTGGGTAAGAGAAGTAACCTCTTGCTTTTCTTCTTATATGAAGGGCAAAACGGGAGGCATTCAATCTATCCAAATTTCCAAGAAAATCTGTAAACGAGAATATACCCACTCCACTTCCCCACGTAGTCAATAAACCGTCGAAATTAAATGGCCTCGTAAAGGGAAGTCATTAAAGGTGCGTTTCGGATAGTGAAACGACAGGAACGCATTGTGAATGAATTCAGAGGAATGTCTCATAGTCTGAAGTCCGGAGCGTTTCCAGGATAGATGAAGGGACACCAACATTAATGAAGGGCAGAGATAAACGAGTCGTAATAAAGGCTTGGCATTACCAAAACCCTCATCTCCAACCAAAAGGTCGGACAACAGGATTTTGAGGGGCTATTGTGGGGCCCGTGCCGAGGAGGGTATTTGCCGAGGACGAATGGGGAAAGGCCGAAGGGTTGAGTGGAACAGCCGAGGATGACCCTGTCCTCGGCACTCCAGGACTTCAAGAGGAAGAGCAACGTCTCGATGATGGCTACCCCCAAAAAGTCCCCTGAAGGAGATACGAGTAGAATGGGACCCACGTTGGGGGTACGGTGTGAAATTGGTTCAGGATAAATACGTTCTCTCCGCATTAAATGCACCCGCCAGTGTCCTGACCGTGTTAATGAGAGAAGACGCCTGGACAGGGTGACTTCGATCGTCGCAACTAACAGAAAGCAAGATGGGACAGTTGATGGGACGAGTACAGAAGTAGGCACTTGCCTGACCAACAAGTGGAGGGCTAAGATCAACCAAAAAAGGGCTATATAATGTGAAGGTTAACGTATCAAGAGAGGTGGCTGGGAAAAATGGCCAAAAACCAGAGCCTCCCAGCCCGCCTCCAGGAGAAAGACTCCTAGAGCGAACACGATTTAATCATGTATGAACACCACGGAAAACCCCCGTCCGGTGACCAAGGCCTAGCCTTTCAAATCCACGCTCTATAATTGATATTGTTTGGGCCTTTTTACGTGCGAACCCAATATCGTGTCCTTACAGTAGGATTTCAAAATTTTTTTTTTTTTTGAGCAAATGGTAGGATTTCAATTTAAAAGTCCCCTTTTTGATCACGATAGATTCTACTAGTTTTGGAACCCAGGACAAAAATACATACACTTATATCTAACAAAATATAAAACTTTAAAAAGTCATATATAAACAAATAAGCTAAATAATATATATATATATATATATATATATATTAATTTTAAGGGTCCGGTAGGCACACATTAACCATTCATTTTGAGAAAATTTTTATGAGAAATTGAAAAAGCTGTCAAAACAATAAATAATCTTTTCATTTTTTCATAAAAAAATTTTATAAAATGGATTATTAATATATGCTCTAAAGGTACGCTTACTAAATTCTTAATTTTAAAAGCAGCCAACTTGTTTATTACTCCAAAAGCCACCAAACCTTCATGCTTGTCCAATCAACACAGAGAAACCAGAGGCTGGCAGCATTGTTTGATATAAATGAGGTTAGTTTTCCTACCTATATATAACTCACCATGAACCTAATCCGACATATAATGCATGCACCTTCTTCTTCTTCTTCTTCTTCTTCTTCTTCTTCTTCTTTGTTTTGGAAAGTATTGCATGTACCCTTTTTAAGTATGGCTGAGTTGCACTAAATTCAATATTTAAAAATATAAATAAATATCATTGTATATTTTTGGTGCAATAGTTACTCTATAAGCATAAGTACTTGTGGGGTGTGGGAGACAAGGGTCGAGGTTCAAATTTTCAGGAGATATCTTCACACACATATACAGACTAGAGTTGAATTTTTATCTTGTATAAAAAATATATATACATAAATAAATCTAACAACATCATAATAATAATAATAATAATAATGATAATAATAATTTTGTTCATAATTATTAAGGTGAAACATATTATGGATGATGTTCAATAAAGATAATGTCAAATAATAAATCTGTATGAAAATAATATTATACATACTAATTATAATTTACGATCTCAATCAGAGGCGGAGGCAGCATGGGGGCGGGGGGGGCACTTGTCCCCTCTGACTCTGTAAAAATGCCTTATAGTTACTGTATTGGTGATACGTTATTAAAAAGTTTGAGACTTTGACCCCTTCTGATAAGCAGCCCCACTCCCACCTTAAAGAAACATACCAAAAATAAGAGATAAAGCTCCCCTGACATGCCTAAGTCCTTACTTCAAATTATTTTTTTCTTAGTTTTTATATTGTATCATGTTTTTTACACGTTTATTTTTTTACCTATTTCACTATTCACAGCACTTTCTTTCTTGCTCATCTCATAAATAACTTATCCCATAAATGAATAATGAAATACCGTTATTTCTTAACTATTTAACAATTTCAAAATCTAAATTTTTGTTATAAACTTAAATTTTAAATACTTAGAAGAATAGAGAAATAAATGTTGAATTTTACATATTTTAAGAAGCAATCAGACAAGAAGACATATATATAACTTTACAAGTATTTGCTATATTTTTAGTTTTCATAAAATAAAATAAAAAACTTATAGATGAATTTTTTTTTCTTAATTCATTTTAAGGAATCAAATTAGATGTCTAAACTTTATGTAATTATTTTTCTTAAAAAAAAAACTTTATAGATTTACATTAATCTCTTCTTTCAACTGTTAGTAACTTTAAATTTGTTATTTTTGTTTCTTTCTTTTAACGATATGAAACATATACTTGTAATTACAATTGTTTATTTACAATTTATTTGTTACTGTTATAGATTATGTAGGGCCAGAAAATTTGTGATCCAGGCCCACTTTACATTGGGGCCCAAGGCCCACGCAGAGGATAGGCGTTGCCGAGGACATGCAACAGAAGTCCAAATGGCCTAGAGACATAGCCGAGAATGATTCTGTTCTCGGCATCCTAAATTGCTCCTGGAAGAAAGGGCGAGTACGGTGTAGGAGCGGTTCAAGGAAAAGCTAAACGCCTCCGCATTGATGGGGAAAGGACCCCTGAACAATGAATTGACAAAAGAAAAGGGAAAGATTGCCATTATTGTAATTAAGTACTCTGCGCCTGACAGAGCAATGCTTTTCAGTTTTTACAACCGCCCCCAACCACTTTGGGTATGGGCCGATAGGACAAGCATCAGCCCTTAAAAACTGAACCTACACGTGGACGTTGGGGAGAGGGTAAATGCTAGTATAAAAGGAGAAGGAAGCAAGCCAAAGAGGGCGGGGACCAAGGCCAAGAGCTAGAGCCTCCCAAGTCGTGCTGAGGAGAAAGTCTTCTTGGGCAAGCACAGTTCACCTCTGTACGATCAACACTAGCACCATGACAAACGACCGTCCGTTCACCAAGGCCTAGCCTTTCAGCCCACGCTCTACAAATTTTATTGTTTGGGCATTTAACGTGCGAACCTCATATCATTTTGGGGTCGTTACAAATTGAGTCCTTACAGATTAATATATTTAAATTATTTTTCTTTTAATACTATTTTTTAATCTTGCCTCCTTAGACTTAAATCTTGACTCTGTCACTGATCTCAATAAATTACGAAATTTTTTTAATCTCTCTCTAACGTTAGTACATTACATTACCCTTAAATTATTGCCAAATTGAGACTTGGGGATCATATGGACCAGTGGTTGTTGATGGGGTGGTGACCATATACTTTGAAACATATACTTGTAATTACAATTGTTTATTTACAATTTATTTGTTACTGTTATAGATTAATATATTTAAATTATTTTTCTTTTAATACTATTTTTTAATCTTGCCTCCTTAGACTTAAATCTTGACTCCGTCACTGATCTCAATAAATTACGAAAATTTTTTAATCTCTCTCTAACATTAGTACATTACATTACCCTTAAATTATTGCCAAATTGAGACTTGGGGATCATATGGACCAGTGGTTGTTGATGGGGTGGTGACCAACGAAAGCTAACGCAATAGGTGTCATTGTGTCAACACTCAACAAGGCGTGAAGAAAAGGTTTGAAAATGTTAGCAAATATTACCATTTAATATATGTACAGTGCTTATTATATAGTATATATTCCCCTCTGCTTCTTGAAATCTGCCGGTGATTCTGCAGGGAAATTTATTTATTTATTATTTTTTTTGAGAAGGAGAAATTTATTATAAGCGCCGTGGGTGTGTGAGTAACACTAATCGGATTTAATAATATATATAAAGAAGAAAGAGAGGGATTTTATTCTTACTTGTAAAAATAAAATAAAATAAAAAACACAAATCGGATTTTATTATTATTTTTTTCCTTTTCTTTGGGGTAGATAGGCACAGTGAATTAAGGAACGATAACCATGTGGCTAAGGTCACGTGGATAGTTTAGGTTATAAATATAAATATATACATATATATATATATATATACTTATTTATTGAGAATAGACCGTTTAGGTTCTTTGAACAATGGAATGCCTAGATCAAAAAGAAAAAGAAAAAGCAAAACAAATTACCTACTACAATCTTCTAAGGTTGTGTTTGTTTCATGTAAAATATTTTCCAGAAATACTTATTTTTCGGAAATGCTATTTTCAGGAAAGGAAAATATTTTTAAGTGTTTGGTTGCATTTCATAAAATGTTGTGAAAAATATTTTCTGGTGTTTGGTTGTGTTCTTGAAAATACCATAGAAAACACATTTTCTACTTGTTGCTCACATTTTCTCAGCTGCCAAACAAATATATAATTTCATTCCTCAATCCAAAAACACAAATAAAACCCAGAAAAAAAAAATCATAATCCGGTCAAATTGAGAGAAGAAAGAAGAGAGAGAGGCGACTGGGTTTGACGAAAGGCGAGATCGCGCGGCCCGGTGTTGCGATCGCGATTGGTGCGAAGTCGAGATCGCGATCGGGGACGACGAATCTGGGTCGAGGATGATCGGTTTTTGGGTGCGACGAGAACGATCGGTTTTGGGTGGATCGGTGCTAGGGTGCGACGATCTCGCCGGTGGTGCGATCGGCGCAATGAGGGTCTGAGATGGTGCGATCGAATGGGTTTTCTAGGTTTGATGAATGGGTTTTTTGGGTTTGACGAATGGGTTTTTTGGGTTTGACGAATGGGTTTTGGCATTGCTCGACGAACGAGCTCGGTCTTGGGTTTTTTGGGTTCGTCGGAGTCGGTTTCTAAGTTCGTCGGAGTCGGTTTCTGAGTTCGGTCTCTTCTTCCTCTCTCTTTCTCTCTCTCTCTGCGCGCGGGCGCGATCTCCCTCTCACTCAGCTCTCTCTTTGTTTTCCGGAAAATGATATTTGAAGGTAAAATAAAAATGGAAATCATTTTACACCCCAACACACGGTCAACTGAAAAGCATTTCCGGAAAATTTATTTTCCATGCGCAACCAAACACCCACATTTACGGAAAAGCATTTCCGGAAGTGATTTTCACCGAAAACAAACACAGCCTAAAACAAAAAAAATTTACCTACTACAATGTCGATAATAACGAATAGCCCATTTAAATACGTTAAGTTGAAGAATGAAGGATTAAACCTAAACATCAGAATGCGTAAATAATAAGTGAACCATTCAAAATAGAAATAGTAATAATTTTTTACACAAGAAAATTCAATATACATAATGCTGAGGTATTGTGATGCATATATAAGAGCTTAATCTTCTTCTTTTTTTTCTTTTCTTTTTTTCAACTAATTAATTATCCTTCTACTTTTAGCAAAGAAAAGTTAAAGAGTCTCCCTCTCTCAATATTTTTTAAAAATAAAAAATATTGCATGCATCTGTTCGAGATTTTAAAATCTCCCTCTCTCACTCTCAAAAAAAAAAAAAAAAAAATCTCCCTCTCTCATAATTCATTCTAGATCATCATCTTTTTGATAGATTGTTGAGCTTATTTTATAGAGCTTCGAAACCATAAGGTACTAATTTGTTTGGGTTATTTTAAGTTGAGAGGACCTTTTGGGTTTTGATTTGAAGGGGAATATATTGGAGCACTCATAGGAGTGAAGCTAAATAGCTAATTTAGCTTCACCAAAACACAAAAAATGCCCTACATCAATGTATGTAAAGCTAAAAAATTTTAGCTTCAAGCTTCCGTACGAAGCTACTTTTGGCTTCGTATGGAAGGTGAAACTAAAACTTTAAAATATTTTTTTTAATTCCTACACATATTAAAATAGTACTTCTTTCTATTTTTTATTCTTTTTCTTTTCTCTTTCTGCTTGTTGCTCTCATTCTCTCCCTCTCTCCTCAGATCAGCTCTCAAACTCATTAACTCTCAACTCTCTCAAACTCACTCTCTCAAATCTCAAACTCTCACCTCTCTGTCTCACTGCCCTCGACCTAACTCGAACCTCAACATCACCGGCCCACCGAAGCTCAATGTCACCAACCCACGAGCTGACCCACTCCGTCAAACTCCCAAGCAGACCCAAGCCCCAAGTCGCTGATCCACGCCTCAGACCCACGCCGCTGGGGTCATGGTGTGTGTTTGCTGTATGGGTCTCTTTGGATTGCATATCTAGGTTTTTTTTTTTTTTTTCTTTCAATTGGTTGCTAGTTTTTTGGTTGAGCTTGAGGCTACTGTGATGGGGGTTATGGTTTGGTTGTGCCGTGATGTTGCCGTGGATTTTATTTTTATGGTTGCAGGTTGATTTTCTTGGGTAGTTGTGGGCTGATTTTGGTGGTTGTGGCGGTGGAGGAGTTGGTTGTGGGTAGTGGTAGTGGTGGTGGGCTGTATGAAGTGGCGGCGGCGGCGGTGGGATGTATTATTTTATTGTAGTAGATATATTATTTTATTGTGATATTTATATTATTTTATTGTGTTAAAAGCTAAAATAGATTCACTGTTGCTAGATGTTTTGTAAAATGAGTAGGTAAAGTAGATAAAATAGCTTTTTGTGGTGCCAAATAGCTAAAAAAAAATAGCTTTTATTTACCTCTAATTTATTCAGTATGTAAGGACTTGATTTGTAGTGATCCCAAACTGATATTGGGTTCGCACGTTAAAGGCCCAAACAATAAATTTGTAGAGCGTGGGCTGAAAAGCTAGGCCTTGGTCACCGGACAGTGGTTGGTTATGGTGTTTATGGTAGTCGCATGAGGGTGAACTTAACGTATCCAATAAGACTTTTCCCCCGGTACGGCCGGAGCGGCTCCGGTCCTTAGACCTCATCCGAGGGGCTTGGTACTCTTATTACTTTCCTTTTTTAGGATTTCATGACCTGGGGGACGATCTGTCCCCCCCCTTTCCGTAATTGCTTCTCTTTCCTTTTTATACTCGCCTTTTCCTTCTTTCCTACGTCCACGTGTAGGTTCAACTTTCTAAGGCTGATACTTGTTCTATCCGCCCATACCCAAAGTGGTTGGGGGTGGTTGTAAAAGCTGACAAGCAATGCCCTGTCAGGGGCAAAGTACTTAATTGCAGTATTGGCAGTCTTTCCCTTGTCCTTTGTCGCCACACTGTTCAGGGGTCCTTTCCCCATCAATGTGGAGGTGTTTAGCTTTTCCATGAACTGTTCCTATACCGTATTTGCCCCTTCTCCCAGGAGCGCTTTAGGATGCCGAGGACAGGATCGTCCTCGGCTATATCCCTAGGCCATTTGGTCTCTTATTGTATGTCCTCGGCTACGCCTCTTCTCGGTGCGTGCCTTGGGCCCTAGTATGAAGTGGGTTGGGCTTATCAGACTCTTAGGCCCCACACAGTATATTTTATAATTTATAATTTGAACGTGTATGTTTTTCAGTATTTAGGTTAGTTTATGGATAAATATTATTCTTTTTTGTTTGCGTCAATTGAGAACTTTATGCGAAGATATTTTTTTCACATTTTCCTGTATGGTAGTATAAAAAAAATGTTAAAAGAAAACTATCTCTTAACTTCTCTTATTTAGTTTGGAGTGATATTTCTTTTCAAAAAAAAGAAGAAAAAAAAAAAGGAAAAACTTGGAGAGATAAAATTGTTTTTTGCTACAATTTTGTGGAAAACAACTCTATCTCACACGAAACTAAATAAAGGAAGTTAAAAAATAGTTTTCCAACTTACTTTAAGTTCGGTACCAATCATAGGAAAATGAGTTAGTTTTTAAATTTTTTTTTTTTTTTTTGTAAAATTATTCATTTTTCAAAAAATGTTAATGTTGAAAAAAACAAATTGCAATAGAAAATGATGACTTTCTTTGTTCATGAAAAAAAAAATTGAATTAATGGATTAAACAATTTTAACCCCTAGTAAGCTATCTACCAATTTTAAGCATGTGAACAGTTAGGTCCAATTCTTTAATTAGTTAATTACATGTTGAATGGATATACACAAGAGCAGTAAAATCTAAAACTCATACATCAAATACAAGATGTGTTTGCATAAAGAAAAACCTGTAACCAAAAAAAAAAAACTCTTTGCGGCCTAGCCCAGTAAATGATCCACTAGAAAGACAGTTGCGATGCAATATACTTACAAACCCTCTTAGTCTATAAATGCATTTGTATCCCATCTTCTTGCTAGTAACTGGCTACACTAGTTGTTTTTCTTTCTAATTCTGACTCTAAAAGTTGAGACGCATACCGCAAAAAACAAGCTAATGGATACTCCAAGGCCACTTGAAGGTTTTTGGGATATGTTTTGTGATTTCTAGTACCAATCACTCAATTAGGATATGATTTTGTGCGTTTTATGAAATACAAATAAGGGTAATTGGATGGGAACAACAAGGAACAAAATAGCAAAATTCTCTCGAGTATACAAACTCACTCGAGCGAGTTATGGGAGCAAAAGTTTATGTCTAATTGATTTTTAAAATCTACCAATTTCGCTCAAAATTAGCCTAACATGAGAATTTGAGAAATTCTTAAATTTGTAATTCCAGCTTCAACTTCTTATATTGTCTCCAATGCAAATACAACCCAATAAAAATACAATAAAAGGAAATTTTGCAATTACAATAAAATTATTTTACACAAAATAAACCAATACTAAAATCCCAACCTTTTATATTATAAAGCTATGTATTTCTATGATTTTATCATGAATAGAAAAAGATGTTGAAAACTTGAAACAAGGAATCAATTTCTTCTCTGTTATGCTGTAATTTTGTCCATTTGTGAGTTCATAACAGATTGCTAAAAGTATCACTGAATCAAGAGCCTGTTTTTTTTCATAATTGAGGTGTCATAAGATGCTAATGTTATGACATAATGAAACATGGGAACGAGATTCAAATAATACAATAATAATAAAAAAAGGTTAAAATACAATGAAGGTTTGTAAATCTGAAAATGCTGAAATCACCTAAAATGGCACAACCTTGTGGCCCCAACTTGCCACGTGGTGAGTTGTAATTGGTGAAAGTGTGTCTCTACATGGCCCACAGACACTCCTTCACCAATCACAACTCACCATGTGGCAAGTTGTGGCATAAAATTGTGCAATTTTTTGTGGTTCTAGGCTCCTGGCACAACTCTTGTAAATCAAACTAAAAAAAAGGACAAAACAGAGACGAAAAACAGCCCGGCCAGGGAAAGCAGAATCATCACTGACTCTTAGGACTTTTTGGAAGCCCTAAGATGAATAAAAATCAAAAGTGCTTTTCACTTGCTTTGTTAAAATGAAATGAAAATAATAGTACTACTATCTACTTAAAGTTCTAATTCTTCTATAAAAAAGAAGAAGATATAATTACATTCTTGCCCTCACATTTTTTGGCCATTAATCTTGCTTTTGTATTAATACAAGTCTTACTTTATCAAACTCATAATAAGATGAATAGATTATTATGAATAAATGAGTTTTGGAAGCAAGTTAGGGGTAGAAAACAAAACAAAAGGATACTTGTAATGAAATTTGCTTCTAGGCCTATGAAGAAATAATAGATGATAATTTGGTACTAAACACCTTACAAAATGGTAACGACTAGGATTCATTTAAGTAAAATATTATTCACTTTCTGATTTACAAGAAGCAAAAATTATTAGGTATTTTTCAGATTACGGTGATGTGGAATTCTTTCATCTCACATTCATGGTAGAAATTACAATGAATTTAATTGATGGGATACATCATTAATTTGAAAAGAGAGAGCACCGTGTTACTATACTCTGAGAGTATCTATTAGTTAATCTACAAAAATGATGAAAGTCTGAAAAGAATACGCAGTTTGGTTGGAAGTACGTAATCGAAAGGTATTAAAGCAAAGAGAAATGATATGTCTACAACATTTTTACAATAAATCCTAAGTGGCAAGTTGTTACTAGTTGTTATTATTGGGGCAAAAAAGTAATCTTAGCGTTAGTTTGAAATTTGAACCAATAACAACTAACCACCTGTGATTTGTTGTAAAAATGTTGTAGACGTAGCATCTCTCTAAAGCAAATTTGATATTACCCAAATGTGTTCCTATTTTTGCCCCCAATTATCAGTTTACAATAAAAAGAAAATCGATACAAAATTGTAGCAATTTTATTTTTCATGCTTAAATAAGAATAGCATGTCAAGTTAAATATATTAAATAAACTAAATACCATGAATGTACTCTCAGTATGCATAGATTTTTTCACAATTGTCAAGTAAACATGTTATGACTGTTGCTAATAAACGTAATATTAATTAATGGTGGACTTATGTAAAAAAAATGATTTTTTTATTAGGTAAGTATAGAAAAAGTGATTTTCCTACTTCGAACCGCTGTGTGTAGTCATTATTAAAGGTGTTAAAAGTAGTGAAATATCCATTAAATTTCATATAAAATGATATTACTCTAATAACAAATTCTCACATCAATAATTTATATATATAAAAAAGTACTCGACCAAATACATTACTTAATTTACTTTCATCTTTGAAAGTGCAAATGCCAGCGAGAACAATCAATTTTACACTTGAGCAAACATGGTGGCATAATTTGTAAAGCAAAATCTTTTAGGAAAAAAAAAAAACTAAAGTAGAAAAAAGAAGAAGGAAGACTGCTAAGGTGCTGCATGTGCGCTTTATGATTCACAGGTCTTGTTTGGTGTTCTCACATCCTTAAATTATACTTTATCACAATGATAAAAAAGGAAATGTTACAATTTTCAACCAGTCTAGAAAAAGACAATTCAGTTTTTAAAAATATTAAAAGGGAAAAGGTATCATATAGGCTTAAAACATTGTTAACCCATAACGTTTAATTTACATATGATTTTAGTCCTTGAAATTCATTTATTTATTTTTGAAAATATTAAAATAATTGTCTTTAATTCCTTACATGAGGTAGCTAAACTAGAAAGTGAACTGAGCTAACGTATTTTGATAACACACAGCATGTGATGAAGAATTTGTTGGCTTTTTATAAAGCCAAGCTATTTTGTAACCTTATGGTTTGCCTTTAGTTTATAGAGTAAAATACAGTTAATACATGTTTGGACAAATGACAACTAGGTTCAATCGTTCAAGATTTTTCAAAACTGACCAACTTGGTTCTTAAACCGAACTTAGACCCCAAACCGTTACTCATTTTTCTCATTCTCTTTCATGGTCATTGGGGAGCAACCCATCGAAAAAAAAAAACAAAAAGAGTTGGCCAGTTTTTGACACGACTAACATTACCCAAACTTTAAGAATGTTACCTATATTTTACCCTAGTCTATAATATAATGCCATGTTAAAAAAAAAAAAGAAAAAAAAAAAGAGACAAGATTCTAAAAAAAAAAAACAAAAAACTAAAGTGACCTAACCATTTTGCAAGGACTAAAAACGAAATTTTTTAGTTTTGAATAAAAACAATCCTCTTAAATTTTAGCGATTAAAATTCTTCTAAAAAAAAAATTTAGTGATTAAAATTTAAAATGGATCAAGTGCTAAAATATAGGTAGCAGGCGTGTATTTTGCCTATTGCATAGGAGTAGTGTGTAACATAACGGTAAGTTGGTAACATTTACTGAAGGCAAAGCGTCAAAGGTAAAAGCGCTTGCATTTTTCCCATCAAAAAAAAAAAAAAAAAGCGCTTGCATTTAAGACTATGAGCATTAGCTTGAAGTTGACAGTTAAGAAGTGTTTGGATAAAAATTATATAGTTGAAATTAAAAAATTATTGTTGAAAATATTATAGATAAAATTAAAAATTGGTTGAAATAATACAGTAGAGCTCATAAATAGTACCAAAAATTATAATAAAATTTATAAATAATAACAAAAATAAATTGAATAATAAAATAATTTTAATTTTTCATCCGCGTCCATATGTACCTCTACTAAAATAGGTAAAGGGGTTTTTATTTACTTAATTTTTGATAGTGGTTTTATTATATTTATTTAAAATTTGTTGAACATATTAATTAATTAATTATTTATTTATTTTGCTTAGGGGCTGAAATGATATTTTGCACAAAGAGATTGTGTATGAGACTGGCTGTTACAGTTACTTACTGCATTGCCACTACTCCATGCTCTTTTAGCGGTTCCTCTTCCTGACTCCTCTGCAGAATTGGTATTGGTGGGGTTGTCTTCATTTTGGTCCTCAACTCCTATTTTGGGTTCAAAACCAGTTTTTTTAAACTGGGTGTTGCTTGGTTCTTCTATAAAGTCTGAGTTTTTCTGGCTTTTACATGGTGTCTCTTTGATGGGTTTTGATCTGTGAGTGCTTCTGTGGTGATATTAAGTTAAAAAGAGAGTGTTTTTTTTAGAGAAGAAGGAAGAGATGGGGGACAAGTCTCAAGTATTGGAGGCTGTGCTGAAGGAAACTGTGGATTTGGTAATAGATCTGGACATTTTGAAGCATTTTATTTTGGTTTGCTACTTGTGTTTGTTTGTGAAAAATGGTTCTTTTTAACTTTGTGAGTGTAGGAAAACATACCCATTGAGGAAGTGTTAGAGAATCTGAGATGTAGCAGAGAGGGGCTTACCTCTGTGGCTGCTGAGGAGAGGCTGGTCCTTTTCGGTCACAATAAGCTTGAAGAGAAAAGGGTACTGATTGCACTTATTGTTCTTTGGTTTTTAGATATTGGCTTGTGTTTTTTTGTCTCAAATTTTGTTCTTTTGGGTGTGTTTCAGGAGAGCAAATTCTTGAAGTTTTTGGGGTTCATGTGGAACCCGTTATCTTGGGTTATGGAAGCTGCTGCTATCATGGCCATTGCGCTTGCAAATGGAGGAGTAAGTGTTCGGTTTATTTTTTTTTTCTTCTACAGGTTCTTGTTGCTATTTCTTTGAGAATTCTTGCTTCACTATGAATTTATGGGCTTGCACCTTAAATTTCTGCAGGGGAAGCCCCCGGACTGGCAAGACTTTGTGGGAATTATAGTCCTGCTTTTCATCAACTCGACAATTAGTTTCATTGAGGAGAACAATGCAGGTAATGCTGCGGCCGCTCTCATGGCTCGTCTCGCTCCAAAAGCCAAGGTATCAGAATTGGCAACTTGTTTTTCTGTTGTCAAATTAGTGATTTTTGAAGTTGGTTTTCGTTTTTCGGACTTATTTAGATGTTTTTAAGAGTGGTTGTGTGATCATTTGCTTCTATCTATGTTGGTTTCAATTATGATGAATTTGTTATGAAGGTTCTTCGAGATGGAAGGTGGAATGAACAAGATGCTGCGATTCTCGTTCCCGGTGACATTATCAGTATTAAATTAGGAGATATTATACCAGCCGATGCTCGTCTTCTTGAAGGAGATCCATTGAAAATTGACCAGGTTGGTCTGCTGCTGCTCTCAGTGTATTGCTGTACCATTTATATTAAGCATTGGATTTGTTGAACTTTAGCTGTTTTCCTTATGTTCTGATTTGGGTTTTACAGTCTGCGCTTACTGGCGAGTCCCTTCCGGTCACAAAAGGCCCTGGAGATGGTATCTACTCTGGTTCAACTTGCAAACAGGGAGAAATTGAAGCAGTGGTCATTGCCACAGGTGTACATACCTTCTTTGGGAAGGCTGCTCATCTTGTTGATACCACCAACCAAGTGGGCCACTTCCAAAAGGCAAGGAGATAGACGTACACGGAACAGTTATCTTTATTATGTAATTTGTCTTTCCTGATTTTTGTTCTTAATTTATTCTTGTTATTTGGTTCTGTAGGTCTTGACTGCCATTGGGAACTTCTGTATATGTTCAATTGCTATTGGGATGATTATAGAAATTATTGTTATGTATCCCATTCAAGACCGTGAGTACCGCCCTGGAATTGACAACCTTCTTGTGCTTCTCATTGGAGGAATTCCGATTGCCATGCCTACGGTTCTGTCAGTGACAATGGCTATTGGTTCTCATAGGTTAGCTCAGCAGGTTGGTTGGGTCCCTTTGGATGTCCTTGATTTTGTTATGAGGGGGTTATGTTATTAATGGAACATGGAAATAATGATTGTAGGGAGCTATTACTAAGAGGATGACAGCAATTGAAGAGATGGCGGGCATGGACGTTCTTTGCAGTGACAAGACTGGAACTTTGACATTGAACAAGCTTAGTGTTGACAAGAACCTTATTGAGGTCAGTTAGGAAGTGCTGTTGCTGCTTGCTGGCTATGGCTGTATTTCTTCATGCAATTAGAATGTAAAAAATCCTTGTTCGATATGCGTGCTTATTTTTAAACTCTTCAGGTTTTTGCAAAAGGAGTAGATGGAGATACTGTTGTCCTAATGGCAGCTCAAGCCTCTAGAACGGAGAATCAGGATGCAATAGATTCTGCTATAGTTGGGATGCTGGCTGATCCAAAGGAGGTAAATTTAATTGATGCCAAGATTATTCCTTCGCTTTGTGATTGTTATGCAATTACTCATACTTAACACCTCATTTGTTTATTGAATTGAGATCAAGGTTCTTTTTCTTGGAGCAAATGTATATCTCATTCATTTCTTCACTTAAATTTATTTATTAGATTCTAATTTTCTATTTGGTTTCTTGCTACCAAAAGGCACGTGCTGGCATTCAAGAAGTGCACTTCCTTCCTTTTAATCCTACTGATAAGCGAACAGCTTTGACTTATATTGACCGTAACGGTAAAATGCATAGAGTCAGCAAAGGTGCACCAGAGCAGGTAAGTTGTCCTCCCTACCTCTGGATATGCTGTAGTCCTTTGTTTGTCTCTAATTTATCTTAATTTCCTCTCTGCAATATGATTTTTAGATTCTAAATCTTGCCCACAATAAGTCGGAAATTGAGCGTAGAGTTCATGCTGTGATCGATAAGTTTGCAGAACGAGGTTTAAGATCGCTTGCTGTAGCATACCAGGTAACAGGATAATCCTATGGTAAATTACATAAGATGTACCACTTTTTTCTTGTTGTATTATATTTGACCTTTTCCTTACCAACACCTCTTTTATTGGGTATTTCGTACATTTATGCAGGAAGTTCCAGAAGGAAGGAAGGAGAGTGCTGGAAGCCCATGGCAGTTTATTGGTCTCATGCCTCTCTTTGACCCACCTAGGCATGACAGTGCAGAGACAATAAGGAGGGCTTTAAATCTTGGAGTGAATGTGAAAATGATTACAGGTGTGTTCTATTTGTAGTTGGAAGCCATGATTTTGATTGTATTTTGGTAGTTGAATTGCTACCACATCATAAAATGTTATTGCATAATAAAATGTAACAGCATAATAAAATGTTATTGCATGTGAGCAAACCCTAAAAAAAAGAAAAAAAAAAAATTGCATGAATTGTAGTTCTGAATTTGGGTTGAGTTGGGTTGTTTGAAATTCAGCCCAGATTGGACCTGTAAGTTCAATGTTAGCACGATTGCACCAAATGGTTTTGGCGAGTTAGAAGAGTATTATGCGTGAGCTGTAATACCTTTTTAATGTAGTTTGTCCTTTGTTATTGATCAGCTTTTCCAAGATCACTCATGTAATATTTGTTTCAAGAGGCTTTTACCGTCCTCCTTGTTCTGGATATACTCTATCTTGTGGTAGTTTACTTGTGTTTCTGAGCCATGTGTTTTCTGTCAGGGGATCAACTTGCAATAGGAAAGGAGACTGGACGCCGGTTGGGAATGGGTACCAACATGTATCCTTCATCTGCTTTGCTAGGACAGGACAAGGATGAGTCTATTGTAGCTTTACCAATTGATGAGCTGATAGAGAAAGCTGATGGCTTTGCTGGTGTTTTCCCTGGTATTTTATTTTATTTATTGGAATCATATATTTCTTGTGTTGAAGAATCTTAATTCTCATTCTTGATTACCAAAATGTAATTTTGTTTTGTCCTATGCTTATATGGTTTGGATTTGATTTATTATTTATTGATTTGTTCAGAGCACAAATATGAGATTGTAAAGCGTTTGCAAGCTAGGAAACATATCTGTGGCATGACTGGTGACGGAGTCAATGATGCTCCTGCCCTAAAAAAGGCTGACATTGGGATAGCTGTTGCTGATGCAACAGATGCAGCTCGTAGTGCTTCTGACATCGTCCTTACAGAACCCGGTCTTAGTGTTATCATTAGTGCTGTTTTGACCAGTAGGGCAATCTTCCAGAGGATGAAAAATTATACAGTAAGCATTGGTTTTAATTTTGATATAATATGCTTATAATTTTATATGGACTGTCAACATATAGTTAATATCGAATGCCATTTTGACTTGATAATAGTTCTTTTAATAAATTTATATGAATTTATATCTGTGTTAAGTAGGCTTAAGCTCTAGTTTTCAGTACAAGCATATATTAGATCAATTTACTGAATGTTATCTTCTGCTTGGCAGATTTATGCAGTTTCCATTACAATCCGTATTGTGGTAAGCTAGTGTTCTTCAATTTTATAACATAGATGGCACTCTGTGCTGTCATTGCATTATTATTATTTTTTTTAATGTTTATTCATTAAATGAGATGGAACATTCAAATTACTTTCCACTCAGTATGTGTTATACTACTTACCTGTTTTGCTGCTTTGATTTGGTTACAGCTTGGTTTTATGTTGCTTGCACTCATATGGAAGTTCGACTTTCCACCTTTTATGGTGCTTATCATTGCCATCCTCAATGATGGTTAGTGGTTTCTTTCATCAAGCAAAACCCCCCCTATATTTGTGCAAGTACACATTGCATGTACTTATAATGACTTTTGACACATTAAAATATAACTTATTAGCTTAAAAATAGGCAGATCCATATTTATTTGTAACGCTTTATGTTGGTGGTATGCTGTAAATTGATGCGCTCTTTTGTTTACAAAATGAGCTGTTCTCTGCATGTGTTAACCGATTAAATGCTTTTCTCTATTGTATATTTTGTTGCACTAACAGTCTTATCTATATCAATTGTTTTATGCTAGTTACAACAAATTATGAATTTTGTACTTACTAGCATTATGATATATTAGGTACTATCATGACAATATCAAAAGATAGGGTGAAACCATCTCCTTTACCAGATAGTTGGAAGCTAGCAGAGATTTTCACAACTGGCATTGTTCTTGGTAGTTACTTGGCAATGATGACAGTCATATTTTTCTGGGCTGCGTACAAGACAAACTTCTTCCCGGTAAGATGGCCCAACATCCTTTGAAGCAGTCCTTGGGTGACCCTAGCAATGAAAAATGTGTTCTAACCTCTTTTTTTTTTTGGGGTTTGGGGCGGGGGAATGGGGGAAGGTGTCTATCTGAATTTCTCACTATGCCTGTGTATGTGTTCAGGGTGCTTCTTTTGGTTACTTGTGATTTTCACAAATTACTAGTTGATTTTCTCTTTTTCAGCGCGTATTTGGGGTGCCAACCCTTGAGAAAACTGCTCATGATGACTTCCGAAAGCTTGCTTCAGCAATATATCTGCAAGTGAGCACCGTTAGTCAGGCCCTCATATTTGTAACACGATCTAGAAGTTGGTCCTTCGTTGAGCGTCCTGGGATGTTGCTTGTAGTAGCTTTCATTATTGCTCAGCTGGTGAGATAACTACCTGTTCATTTCATTATAGATTTTGTGCAATTGTTTAAGTGGAAAAGTTGATAATTAAATCTTTCACTGTAAGCAGATTGCCACTGTAATTGCGGTCTATGCAAATTGGAGCTTTGCTGCAATTGAAGGGATTGGGTGGGGTTGGGCTGGCGTGATATGGCTTTATAACATCATCTTCTACATCCCACTTGATTTAATAAAGTTCTTCATACGCTATGCTTTGAGTGGGAGAGCTTGGGATCTTGTCATTGAACAGAGGGTATGAATTGGACTGGTTTGTTGGAGTGCTTTATGGTGTCTTTGTTACTAGCTGTTCTTATTGATTGATTTCTTTGTTATGCAGATTGCTTTTACAAGACAAAAGGACTTTGGGAAGGAACAACGTGAGCTTCAATGGGCACATGCACAGAGAACATTGCATGGGTTGCAACCTCCTGACACGAAGATGTTTACTGAACGAACGCATTTCACAGAACTCAATCAAATGGCTGAAGAAGCCAAAAGAAGAGCGGAAATTGCAAGGTAGGCCACAATCTTAGTAACTGGTCATTTGAACTTGACACAGGAAGTGCTTTAGAATTTCGTATCAGAATAAGAGGACAATGGCCATTGTTTTAAAATTATTCTTACATCACAAGAATAATAATTTCAAAGTATTCAATGAGTTCTTTTTCCTTTTTGCAAATAACATCATAAGAGGACAATGAACATTTTTTACTGGGCATTTTGAAAGTTTTGAGAGTATTTTGGTCCTTTTGAAAATTTTGAGGTTATAATGGTATTTTTATAGGTCAATGGGAAATGATTTTGGTTTGATCAAGTTTTTCATCTGCCCTAAATTCCTGAAAATGAGGAAAACATTTTCTGAAATATGTTTCACATGCAAAAGAATACGCTTTAGTTATAAATTTAACTTACTTTATTTTGGATATTCCATATTTTATATATTCTTCTAAAGTGCTGTATTTATCTTGTGCTGGCTCAATTTAGACACTTGTCTGATTTGAATGATTCTATTGGCCCTGTGCAGGTTGAGAGAACTCCATACACTGAAAGGTCATGTAGAATCAGTGGTGAGACTGAAAGGTCTGGACATAGACACAATTCAGCAAGCATACACAGTCTAAGGAAGATCATTTATGATATCTCACCTAATACTGTTAAAGATGCTTCAACTAGCACTGAGAGTAAAGACATGTAATGAACCTCTTGTTGTGAGTTAACCTTCAAACAACTTTTCTTCATATTTGATACTATAATATCCATTTTCAGCACTCAAGCAGCTCCTGTCTGTTCTTTCTTCTCTTGATTTTTTGGACACCTCTCAAATGACCTCTTGTAGTGCCCCATGATAGAAAACTTCTAATAATATTAATGGCATATAATGTTCATATTAATAAGGTTTATGTTCTTCTGGCCTTTATCCTGCTATCAGCTGCAATACATCACTACTTAGTTAAGATCTTGTTGAACATGGTTTTTGAAGTTGTATTTACTAGGCTGCTTACTAGTGGTGGTGGTTATAGTACTTAACAATTCTTAAAAAGCTTTATTCTTGCCAGGCAATTTATTAACTTATACTAAATTATAAAAGGATAGATCTATACTAAAGGTTCAAGGGTAGAACCAAGTATTTTTGCTTGGGGGCGGTTGAATTATTATTATTTTTTGCTTGGGGATATTAAAATTTTAAAACATTACTTTCATATCCTTTTGTTTTTTTGGTGTGGGGATGCCTTCTAATTAGGGTTGAAAATGAACCGAAACGTAAGTGAACAACTATGAACAGTTTGGGTTTCATATGAGAATAAGTTCGTATGTGTTTATTTAGAAAATGAGTCAAGTTTTAGCCAAGGTTTAGGTGACTATTATAAAATTGAGATTGAATTGTGTAAGTTTATAAAAATTATATATATATATATATATATATATATATATATTACAGGTTCATTATTTGATATAAAGATAGTGAATCTGTTAAGAATGGAGTTACGAAACTAATAGTAATCCATCTATGATTTGGTTTATGTGATAACGTTGGGGATAGTTTGATGTGAACGGTAGATAGGTTGGTCTCCTAGAATGAGAGACAAGAATGGAATTTGATTTAATATGCTTGCCTAGTATTTCATCTCAGCTTTCATAAATAGTCAGACTACAAAGATGAGATAAGTCTAACTTCTATCTAATTATTTACAAAGCAATGATAATGATGAGATAATCTAACTATAGACTAGTGATAATATTCATCCTAATCCTAATCCATTCATCCAAGCTTTTTCACTCATCACTTGCACGAGCCCGCTTGCAAGATTCTTGCCATTGTTGCTGTCTTCTTGCTCCCCTGTCTTGGTCGCAACATTCCCTTCCCCTTCAAGATGAAGCTTGTCCTCAAGATTCAAGTGAGGAAACAGATTCTTTATAACAATATAGGATGAAGCTTGTCCTCAAGATTCAATTGAGGAAACTGATTCTTTATAACAATATAGCATTCCCACTTGGCATCTTCGACATGAAAGCCCTTCTAACAAACCACCTCCCGAAGACATTTTTTTTACCAAGAGTAGTCCAGCAGAATTCAAGGAATCATTTTGCTTTGAATACTGGTGTAATTTTGAGAGATAGTACAATTAAAAAAGTAACAGAGAATTTAATTTAACACAACATAATGGAAGAAAAGAATACACGTGGCCAGTGAGGAGCCAACCTCAAAAATTTGGAATTGAGGTTTGTTGTTTCTGTATTGGTGTAATTTTATCATTGAACTTGGGAAATATAGCTGTAACCCCAGCTACATGGCGTAAACGTGATATGGCCAGTAAAACCAATTTATTAGCCACCTTGTCAATGCCTTCTAAAATTTGAAATGGGCCATTAAAATGAGGTGCTAACTTCATATTACTGTGAACATGAATAGAATTTTAGCGAAATTGCTGAAGTTCTAGATAAACCCAAATCCCAAACGTTGAATTCGAGTTCTTGGGGGTGTCAATCCGCATAGGGGATGGTTTCAGTCCTGTTGAATGGCATCCCTTGCATGGAGAATTTGGTCAACCTGAGCCCATGGTTGAGCCATGTTCATACCCATTCAAATGGAATGGTATTGGTAGCTGATTGATGTGAGTTATCATACCAATACTCAGCCCAAAAGAGCCAGCTATAACCCCATTGCTTTTGTTGAGTGCTGACAAAACAGAATCATATCTGTTTTGTTGACACACGACACCCTTGAATTTTAACTTGGAGGTCTGGTCGCGTACCCTTCTAATAAAAATTTGTAGAAATGCAGTGCGGTGCAATGTTCGGAGAATACCAAAATGGCTCCCAGCCGGCCTGTCATGGACAAGCTCAAGCTTGTATGGAGAAAGAATAAATTAATCAAGTAACTTTTGATAAGTTCAAGCTTATTTGATAAGAAAATTAACATGTAATCTAGCTTGGTGATGAGCTCGATTTCAATTTGTGTTCAAAATAAATATAAAGGAACCAATCTTGAATGTTCAATACTTGGCTTGGCTTCTTTTGATTATAAGCCATACTTTCAATTATATATATGAATATTATATTCTAGGGTCTGTTTAGCTACAATTTTAGCTAACTTTTAACTTTTTGTCTCACATCATACAAATTACTACGGGGAATAAGTTGACTGGGGTACATGAACCTGTTAGTTAAACTGTTTTTGTCGCTGCAAGCATCAAGCAAAACCTTGTTTCAGCATTTAATTGTTTGCTTGATTAAACTGCATTGTGTAAAAAGATGGTTTTCGTGGATGTCATGCCTGGGCGGTTCATGAGTCAACCTTCCTCGAAAGCTAGTTTAACGTTCAAGTGTTAATTATATGTTAGTGCTACTGTGATGCTGTGATTTCTACTGTAACAATCAAGAGAAAGATTATCAAAAGATTTCTCTTGATTGCTACAGTAACGTAGTCTTATTTATTTTGAATCAACAATAACGTAGTCTTATAGAGCCTCTCACTTTTCATTTCTTTTTCCATTTATAATTTCATACGCTACTATTCTTAATTTGCTAACTGTATAGTAGGATGTATTGTTTATAGCATGTATTAGTTACATCTTATATGCACCCTCTCTCGTGGGAAAAAACTTAGGTAGTTCCGGAGTAGTGCTTTGGGCTCTCACAAAAGAGGTGCCCCATAATAGGATCTACATATGGGGCCCGCCCTTTTTGTGAGAGTCCGGAGTACTACTTTGAGACTACCTAAGGCCCCTCTCACAACAGATGAGTCCTATATATTAGTAAAAGTAGAATCATTGTTATTGATTCCGTTCTGTTTCGGCCAGAACGGCCAGAATATTTTGTACTAACATGCAAACCGGAACCATAATACCCCCGTTCCACCTTGGGTCAAATTTCGGCTTAAAAAAAAAGAAAAGAAATCCTACCTTTTTTTTTTCCTTTGGTTTTCAAACCCCCTTCTTCTTCTTCTGGTGGGTTTTTCTTCTTTTTTACTCAGTGGGTTTCGGTCCTGCCAATTTGTCTTACCTTTTTTATTTGTGTGGTATTTCTCACAAATTTTTTTTACATTTTTTACTTTTTAACTTTCCTTTAATATATTTTATTTAATGGTTGAGATTGAATCAATTGCATCAGGTGCCAGATCTCGATCCATTTGTGTGCTGTACAGGTAATGTATTTGTTAGCCTCCCTACTCTTGCTTAGCAATGGTGGTGCTAAATAGCTATATAGCTATTTTTAACACCACTAAAACTCAAAATGTACCCTACAATAGTGGAGCCAAAGTAATATTTTTTAACTCCATAGCTACGGTGCACAGCTATTTTTGGTTGTGCACTGTAGCTTAAAGGTAAAATTTATTTATTTTGTGTTCACACTACTTTTCTTTTTTTTATTCTTTCTTCTGCATTTCATTTTGCGTTCACACTACTTTTTCTCTCTCCGTGTCCTTGTGCATTTTGCGTTCACACTATTTTTCCTCTCTCCGTGTCTCGTGTCTATGTGTAGTGATTTGATGGTAGTTGTGGTTGTGTTTTGGTGGTTGAATGAAATATTATTTTATTGTAGTGTTTATATTATTTTATTGTATTAAAAGTTAAAATAAAACCACTGCTGTTGGATGTGAGAATCTAAAATAGATAAAATGACCTTTTGTGGTGATAAAAATCTAAAAATTTGGCTCCACGACTATGGATGCTCTTAAATGCTAGTCCTCTGATTTAAATTTTTCCACGTGATACTCCTCTTTGCCACTTGTGTTATAAAATTTGAAGTTTTTATTTGTTTTTGTTTTTGTGAGCCCCACGCTACTAACAATAACAATAGGATGTTCCTGCCTTTTTAAGTTTTAACCCTCTTCCACTATTCCACCAACCATTAAAATCTAGGTGCTTCTTTTTTTTTTTTTTTTTTTTTTTTTTCTTATAATATTTTATAAATGATTGAACTGATACTTATTATTATTATTATTATTATTATTATTATTATTATTATTATTAGGACTTAAAGATTACATATTAGTCGAAGTAATTATAACTTCTTTAGAATCCTTAATAATTTATATGGTTTTTTTTAATTAATAATATATATTTTTTATTATCAAATAGTGGTAATTTCGAAACATCCCGAAATGGTACGTTGAAATAGGTTGGTATTGAAAGTTTGAAACATTCCGTTTTAATGGGCAAACCGAAATAGGTCCGAAACGCTATTTATAATATTAAGTAGAACTCACCTATTATGTGGGACTCATCTTTTGTGAGAGATAGACTACATGCAGCCGAAACATGGTATAATTATCCGATAAGCTTAACTTGTTCTAATCAAGCTGGAAAATTATAAATGAAATTAGCTTATTTAGGCCGGTGATCACGCTCAAATTAACTACACATAAAATTACTGCTTGAAGCTTGACATTAAACGCGTTCAAGACACTCTGTTTAGTCACACTCAACACCAGTTTCGGTCAAATCGGTTTTGAGTGGGACTGAACTAAGTGTCTTGAACGCTATTCTAAATTCTTATATGATTTATAATTGCATGATGTGACATGGGACATTGAATTTTGGTTGTTTACAAAATTTAAGTCAAAGACGTATAACGCTTTCCTACTTGTGGGTTTTTGTTTTGAAGTTTCCTTCAACTTGTAGCGGTGGTAAAGTTCAATTTGCGTTTTCCAAATGTTGACTTGTAGTAGTGTGTTTTAACTCGTGTAGTCTGCTGCGTGGACCTTGACATATTGATAGTGTCATGTTGAAAGTTCTGAACAAGGTATTATTCCGTTGTTTCTGCAATTATTAGGTAGGAAATTGTTTTCACAGTGTGAACATTTTCTCTGCAATAATATCTGATATTGACGAAACCTCTAGTGTCAATTAATCCACGTCTAAAAGTCTAAATCTACTTCCCTTCTTCACAAGTCACAAAGTCCCAAAATTATTCTGTAACTTGGGTGTATACTCTCCGAATATGCAATAACAAAGTCACAATTCTAGCGTTGGTCTATCTCCGTTGCTTTGTGCATTGGAGAAGACATGAAGTGATAGTCAAGACAGGTTTTCTAAAATGGTCACATGTTCATCTGGTGTCCCGTCTAACAGTGTGAACATTTTCCCTGCAAAAATATCTGATATTGACGAAACCTAGTGTCAATTAATCCACGTCTAAAAGACTAAATCTACTTCCCTTCTTCACAAGTCACAAAGTCCCAAAATTATTTTATAACTTGGGTGTATACTCCCCGAATATGCAATAACAAAGCCACAATTCTAGCGTTGGTCTATCTCCGGTGCTTTGTGCATTGGAGAAGACATATAGTGATAGTCAAGGCATGTTTTCTAAAATGGTCACATGTTCATCTGGTGTATTGTCTAGTTCTTAAGGATCTGGATGAAAGCTTTACTCCTAAGCAATACTGTTTAAGTCGCATTTTCAAATCAAAATTTTATTATACATTTGCAAGGATCAGTTGGTTTTGGCTGTAAAGAGTTGCATGCATCATAAATTGGATTAACCATGCATTAAAAATAAACTAAATAATTTCCCACACGATGCGTGGATGCTTGGTAATTTCATTTGAAAATAATTTTTATTTTTTTAAGACCCATAGTAATTATTTTGTTATATAGTATTAATGGTTAAATGCTTTGAAATTTAATTTTCTTAAATTCATATTTTATAATTTTTCCTTCTCTTGAAGTAGTTTCTGACTATTGAGTGGATATTCTTTACTTTTATATATATATATATATATATATGATATTGTAATTACATAGTTATTAGAAATTTCTAGGAGTTTACACCATATTATAAATTTAATATTTAAAATAATAAAATAACATCTAGATAAAAGATAGACTTTATTTCTAAAACCGAACACTTCCTCAACTACTTCATTCTCACCACCAAATCCCAAGACCCCAATCTCAAACACTTTGTTTGTAATCTAAATGAAACAAAATTATTTGTGTACCAACATAAAGAGAACGTAATCAAACAAAGAAAAATTGGCTAAATATACTTCCATTTATCAATATTTAATCGCCTCTAATATGGCTTTTATATCCTTTAAAAAAAAAAAAACAAAAAACAAAGAGAATGCTAAAATTCAAGAAAAGTATAAGCTAAAAATGGGAGAACTAATCTTGTATTATTAATTTTATACATGAGCTTTGTCTTTATATAGAGAAGTAGAGCACACTAATTAACTTACAATCGTACATCAAAACCGTAACAACAAATTAAATAATTTGAAACTAATCCTAACAAACCACAACAACTATAATTTACAGCACTAACAAAAGTAATCAAAAAAATATAGGTGGATTAGTATTATACGTGAAAGATACATGAGAAAGAACATAAAAATTATGTGAAGAACTACCTAATTGTAGCTTTGATGGAGAGAACTAACAATATGATTGTGATTTGTACACCATTTCACACTATTCCTGAATAGCTGTAACTAAACTTGAGGTTGCAACTAAAGTTGAGATAATCTTGATTCACAACAAAGAAAACTCCAAAATAATCATCATTTTTACTTTATGGTCAAGGCTCATACCAATACCACACTAAATAGTAGTAAAAAAAAAAGAAAAAGACAAAGAAACCAAGAAATTGTGAGGGCTAAAACAAAATAAAAAAGCACCTAACCTATGGCATGAAGATGAGAAGCCATGAGTAGGTGTATATAAATTAGCAAAAGTGCAAGAGGTGAAAATGGTGAGTGGAAACATGAAAAGTTTGTGCTTTGTGAGAGAGAGGAAAGTCTTAAAACTATGAACTCAAGAAAATAAAATCTTTTAAATTTTAATTAGTCATTATCTATAATGTAGCACTTGAAAAATGTTTTGATACAATGAATTTAAGAAAGTAAAGAGTTCTTATCTTTTGAGTATTTTTTTCATGGGAATTATCTTTTGAATTTTAATTAGTCTTTATGGCACTTGAGTAAAGAATTTATGTGAACAAATTTCTTGTCAAAGAGAATGCCACATGGTAGAACTTCCTGCTCTTTCATATGAGGTCTCTGCTTTTATATATATACTGGTAAGTTGCTTGTGCGATACACTGATAATATTGTAATGTTTTATGTAAATTTTTTTTTTTTTTGGAAAATGTTATATATATATATATATATTATAGCATATTTATTATAAAACTTTGTTAGTAATTATAAATTTCACACACATATCTATTATAATTATTCTGTTCAAGTAATGAGCAATAATTAAAACAACTTTGGAGTAATATTGCGGTAGGGTGACGTTTGTAAAGCTTGTTGAGGGAAATGTTATCATCATCTGTTTCTTCATGATCTTCAATGTTTGAAGTTTAGTCAGTCCATATTTGTTCAATTTTTGAGCTTTCATCACTTCTTCCTTTTGTTGCATCATTTATGTTAATCACTAATGAATTGGCACTAGGAGATTATTGATCGGATCTTACAAAGTTTGGACTTTCTCGCTAAGATTTTTAGTAGGTATTTGCATTTATATTAAATTTCAATGATGTAACAGTTTTTTGTAAATGTTTTTATATATATTTTTGGTTAATTTTTGAATAGTGTAGCAAAAAGAATTAATATAGCATATTGAATTGTGTGTGTGTGTGTGTGTGTGTGTGTGTGTATATATATATGTATATATTTTTTTTTTCTTCCATACCTTTTTTTCATTTGAAGGTGCATCAAAAATTTTAGCAACTATGTAATTTTCAAAACCATTCTTTAGATTGAAGTAGGAAAATCCATTTTTTTTCCTAAATTGTTTTTTTTTTTTTTTTTTTTTTTCAAATCATCTAGGATTCTATCTCCAATATCAACAGTTTTACAATAATTTAAATAAGTTGTATCTCAGTTTGTTTTCCAGTAAGATCTCTTGTAAATTTATTTAAGATTTTCTCAGCATCTCGATCAAATATCACAAAAGTTGTTTTGTCAGTTGCATCAAAAACTTCAGTTTGAATCTTGTATCTAAAGTAGTTTGCAATTGTATATATATATAGTAGTTATAGTAAGATGAATATATTATAAATATTCGGAGAATATATAGTTAATGTGAGTGCCTTTAACCTTGAAATAGAAAGATTTGTTTTTGTTTCACATTTTGTACACCAAAATGATCCTACTTGTGGTTTGACATTCCTTTCACAAAGCATGCATGAAATGTAATATCAACCCATTGTTGTATCAATGTTACTTATTGTTGCAATACCCTAGTAGATGCGTCTTGCAATGAATTTTGAAATCAATATGTATTATTTTTTTTAATGTAAATAATACGATGTGTAAGGACACGATTTACGGCCCAAGCCCAAGATGTATGAGATTTTGATCCAATGAGCCCAATACAATAAATTTGTAGAGAGTGGGTCAAAGAACTAGGTCCTAATGAGTTGAACAACGGCTAGCACTGAATAGAATGACAATCAAACACAAATAAGAGGTTCTGATATCAATGGACTTTTAGTCTGAGGAGGTCACACTTGTATAAATTGATCACAATTGGATATAAAGACAATTTAGATTGCTACAGTGTTCCCTCTCTATTTTTCCGATCCTTTTCTCATGAAGGGTCTCTCACATTATATAGCTCCCTTTGGATCATCTTGATCCTACACTTGTTGATCGTCTGAGCCCTTACTTGAGTACCTGTCTCATCAGACACCCTCTTTGGCTTTCTGTGAGTTGTGGTAGCTAAGACAGCACTGTTTTGAGGTCTTCTCCACATAAATACGGCCAGAAAAGTAGCTGCAGTGCATTTAATATGGTGGTAGCAGCTCTTCCTTAGATATTTTTGGGTTTCCTTCCTTCTCGTATGTTCATGAGGCATGTCCCTATCGTTGGAGCTTTCTGGAGGTTCATTCTAATTGCTGGAATAGATATTTGAGCTGTATTCATCATATCCGAGGAGGAGTTCCTCCTCGGACCACCTTCTATTCGTTCCTTACTTATGAGACTTTAAATTGGAACCCCTAATGATTATTTGTTCCTTCTCGGACCATTCAACGTCCTCGGACTAAGCCCAAGACCCAATATATGATCCTGAGCCCTTATCCCTACACGATGTATTTTTTTTTTTTTTTATGTAAATGATGAGTATAATTTAAAATGATTAACAAACTTGTTTTGTAGGATCTCATTCAATGCATTTTATCTTTACTATTGTTTTCATATTCTTTAAAGATAAATCCTTCTATGAAAATTGTTTTGCATATACTTTTGGTATTTCTTGTATAGGATCATGTTTTTGTCCATTCCTATTATTGAATTTTTTTAAATAAAATATTAAGTAAATGGCATTTTGTGAGATAGTATATGCTATTTATTAGACTTTTTTGTTATTATAAATTTTAGAAATATGCAATTGTCAATTATTTTAGCAACTTTAGGGATCTCAAGATTTATATATATTTTTGTTGCACTAGTCGATGACAAAGAGAATTTGCCTGCATAAATTGCATAGAACATTATTAATAGACAAAAGCGTATTGAATTGAAATTGGGAAAAAATGAAGACATAATTTCTTGAAAATGAGATTTTCTAGAAGTATTATCTATACATAGGGGAGGAGGAAGAGAGTTTGTAAGTGGATAAGAGTTTTGACTTTGATTTACATGTGAGAAGGGTCAAACTTGGGTCATAATATGTAAGTTAATAACTGGGCTTGGGTTTTTCATTAGGTTTGATTTATTTTTAAAAGGTAGTCCATTTTGTAGAGAATAAATTTTAATCTAATTGTTAAGAGCAGCTCATATTTTATATAATAGTCAAAAGAAGTTACTATGATCTATTGGGTAATAGTAAAAAAAACTTAATAGAAAGAGGTAAAAAAAATGCTAAATTTATATAATAGTAAAAAGAAGTTATTATGACCCATTGGGTAAAAGTAAAAAAATAAAAATAAATAGAGGTAAAAAATGCTAAATTTATATAATAGTAAAAAGAAGTTACTATGATTTATTGGGTAACAATAAAAAAGAAAAAAAAATTAATGAAAAGAGGTAAAAAAGGCTAAATGCAACATTAGAGCACCACATGACAGGACTTCATGTACTTCCGCATGAGGTCTCTTCTTTTATATATATACTAGTATTACACCCATGCGTTGCATGGCTTAATTAAAAATATTTTGATAATTAAATTGAATAACAAATAAAATGAAAAAAAAAAAATTAAGTTACATGGAAGATGTATATTATGTAAGTTCAAGTTTGATATTTTTTTTTCAAAAACAAATATTATAAAATATTTTAAAAACTATGGCAAATTGTAAAAAAGTATAACAATTATTAATGAAATCTCTCTTTCTGTGTGTGTGTGTAAGATAAAACCAAAAAAATATCTATTTTTTTTTTTTAAATCTAAAAAATGAATGAATTTTTTATATTCATCCTTATATATAATATATCTAATTGCAATGATCAATAAAAACTTTTATAATTTTTTTTTAATAATTCGTATTCATTTATGAAAAGGGATCATCCTAAAAGAATTAATTCAAAATTTAAGATTAAAAAATAAATTGTACTTGTAAGGGCGGTTTTTGGGGCCCGGGCCCAGCAAGCCAGTGATCGTGGCCCAAAAGACCCTCGACAATGAATTTATAGAGAGTGGGACTCAGAGCTAGGTCTGGACAGAGTGGTCGTGATTAATGGTGAACCATGCAACAAATAGGACGTGAGATTGTTTTGTTGAGTTTTCTCCGATGACTATTCCTGAGGCTGCTTTAGTGTTCCACTTGCTCTCTTTCTTCCAAAAATCCCCCCCCTATTTGTGGAGACTTTCTGCTCTTATATATCCTCCTTTAATTGATAATGACCTTACACTTGTTCACCATCTAGGCCTCTACTCGAGTGCCTGTCCCCAAGGACATCCTCCTCCTTTTTCTGTGAGTTGCAATGGCCGAGATAATACTATTTTCCTGTCCAATCCACATTAATGCGGCTGGAAAAGTAGTTTCCCTGCATTTAATGCGGCAGTAGTGGTTGTTCCCTGCCCGTTTAGCATTTCCTTCATTTAGAAGGGTTCCTCACCGTGGATAGGGTACGTGTTTGACGTCCATTAAGTGCGTCCGAGGAGGCACTACTCCTCGGACGCTCCTTAAATAAAACCGGCCCGGCCCAATAGGATTGGGCTAAATGTCTCTCGACCCTGTTTTCGCTTCCCGCCATGGCTGGGCTTCATCCTGGTCCTTAGGCCCACTGTTGACTGACAAAGCTTGCCCCCCACAATAGCCCCTCAAAATTCCGGTTCTTTCTTCTTGATCCGAGGAGGAAAAACGGGATTTTGATAATTGCTGGACAGCCCATCGTGGTTCTCTACTTTATCCGGGCGAACGTGTGTCATCACGTGCCTCATTAATGCTGAAGGCATTTAATGCCCCGGGGGGATTTAACTGCAGCTTTTGGAGTATTACGCCTTTTCAATCCCACGGTTGGAGACCAGATCAACGGTGAACAACGTTTTGTTTATTCTAGGCGGGGGTGCGTCTGTCCAACTTCCTCTGGGTATATAAGGTCTTGAAGGCGTTTATTCCCCATTTTCTACGAAAACGCCAGTATTCAGAAGACCTTAGTGCGTTCTCCTTCAGTACGCTCTTATCTTCGCCATCATTTTATTGAAGACTCCGTCAAGTTTCTTACCCGTAAGTGCGCGTTTCTTCTTCGTTACTCTTCTTTAGGCGAACTTCCTTCGTGTAACCTAGGATTAGGGGGAAATGGGTAGGCTTTCAAAAATGGTAGACTCTCCGGCCGGTATGGCGGGCTTCAGGGCGAAGTATCGTATTCCACCGGAGGTAGGTTTAGAGTACTGCCACGAAGAGGAAATTTTCTTCAAAAGGAAGTCAGGGCAGGTCGTGATTCCAATGATATCCTTCGTGGAGGGAGGAATGACGATCCCCATGGGGAGAATAACTAGGGACTACCTGCGTGGTCATAGACTGACCCCCTATCAGTGCACCGCAAACCTGCTCCGGATCTTGGGGTGCACCGACGTATTAAACGACCAGATGAACCTCGGCCTAACTTGGCGTGACGTGGTTCATCTCTATGAATGCCACATGCTCGGTGACTCATACTACCTAAAGTCCAGGTCTGATGAAGTGAGGTTGATATCCTGCCTCCCCAAGTCCAACAAAGGCTTGAAGGACGACCATTTGATCGTCTCCGGACCATGGCATGACGGCATTCACTGTCCGACCAGGGCAGGAAAGCCAGGTGGGGTGCCACAACCTTAGGTTCCGCGGAGAGGACCCTAGTTTGAGTTTTTCCCCTTTGTTTTGCTTTATTTGTGTTGCGTTTCCTTTGTTATAGCTGCATGCCTCCTCGGACTAACATATCTCACTTAACGATCTTCGCAGACAAAAAGCACACAACCCCTCGGCTGAGCCTGGTCAACGTTCCTGCTCTAAATTACCTCTTGAGATCTAAGATTTTCGTGAGCGAGGACGGACAGTTGCGGTCGGCTCCGTTGATTTTGGATTTTGTTCCCCTTTCTCGGTCTTTGGTGGAAGCTGGTCAAGCTATCAGGGCTGGAAGTCCGAGATTGGCACGTATAAACGTTTCCATACCCGGGTTTCTCGCTTCGTCAGATTTGCCTCCTGCTCGATTGCCTGATTACCGCCCCATTCCTGCAGAGATTGTTCCGGAGGAGGAGGCTGGTTCTTCGCATTCTTCCCTAGAGGAACAGATAGATCGTTTCCAATTTGCCGAGGAAGGGGAGGCGTCGGCTAGAGTTGTAGAGCTCTCGGACTCTGACACAGACTTAGACCGTGCTTCAGCAGCCCCTACCCTCGGTCTGGTCATCGCACAAGTTGATACTAGCCAAGAGGTTGAGGAAGAAGGGATGGACTTGAAGCCCAGGGCTGGCCTCCGGGGCCTTCTATCCAACAGGAACAAGGGGCAGTCCTCTAAGGACGCCCCCAAGGAGCAGGCTCCAGCTAAGCTTCCCCCTCCTCCTCCTTCATCCACCGACCCCCCACTTCAGCCTATGCCCAATTTGAGGCGGAAGAGGCCAGTGGAAGAACTGGAGGAGGGTGAGGTCGGCCCTCAGCAGCCCAAGCAGCCAAAGAAAGGGAAGGAGCCCAGGGATAAGCGGGCCAAGTCCACTGACAGCCGAGATGAAGTGGCGCTGAGGAGGGCGCAACGTACTTGGAGCCCACGGCTGGAACTGGACGGTGCTCCCATTCCCTGGGATGCCACAATTTGGGAGTCCACACGGGGGCAGGCGACCAACCTTGTCGAGGCCCTGCAGCAACCCCTGCTCTTGCCCCGCGACATGGACGGGCTCAGGAAGACGGGACAACCAGACCTCTTCAAGTCTTTGAAGAGGGATCTCGCTATGGTGAGCAACAAGCCTTGGTCATATTGGACGCTGTGCTCCACCTTCAGCTAGCGTTGTTTTCGTTTTAACTACACTTTTATTAACTTTATGCAGATCACCCAGCAAGTTTACGTCGCCGAAGAGCGGGCGAAAAGTGCACGGGAAGAGGTTAATGGCGAAGCCCAATCCCGCGTAGCCGCGGAGAAAACTGCTGCTGTCCTGAAGCTGGAAAAGGAGAGCCTAAAAGAAAAACTTAAGGAGGCTGTGAGGGAACGGGACAGCGCCAATGCGGGCCTTGAGAGCACAATGAAGCAGGCCGAGGACATGCGCCAACAGCTTCACTTGTCCGAGATAAACCTTGCGACCGAGAAGCAGTTGGTCCAGGATCTCAAGGCGCAGCTGGTACAAGTGAAGGAAGGAGCCAGATTGGCCAGGGAGGCCGCCGAGGCTGCGGTGGCGGCCTCTTATGAACGGGGAGTGGCGGATACTGAAACTAGGCTGGCCGAAGAGGTAGCTGTGGTCTGCAGGGACTACGTTACTGAGTCCTGGGGAGTCGCCATGGACCGAGCTGCAGTCCCTGTGGATTCCGACCTTAGGAGGCTCGAGAGTATCTTCTTCCCACAGGATATTCGCGAGATCCCTGGCTCGGATTCCCTAGGGGATCTCGCCTCTGCACAAACCGTCCCTCCAAGCGCCGACATCCCAGGGGGCAAGGATGGAAACGAGGAGGGGCAGCCGTCAGCCAGGGGCGAATCGCCAGAAGACGCCCTTACTATAAGGGACGTCGTTGCACAGGCTAAAGAAGCTGGGCCTAAACCAACGGCTGAGGAGGAAAACCCCGTGGCCGCTGTCCCCGAGAAGCGCTTGGCCCAGGACCCAGTTTAAAGCATTAGTGTAGGGATTAACTTGTAGTAGGTTTTGCTTTCTGCTTTTTGTTTGCTTAGGCTTCGCAAATATGTGTAAAACGAACCATTTTGGCATTTGATGAATGATATAACTCCGTTTCGTTTTCTTTCGTTGCTTCTACTTTGCCTTTGTTATGAACGAATTTTGACTATATCAGTAGAATTCCGAGGCTGAGCCATTAGTCGTAATTTAAACAATGCGATTAAGTATGAGCTAATCAAGTAGTAGTTATTTCCACGGAGGCTGAGGTCCGAGGGGAAGACGGAAGCCTTGGGTCCCTTCCGTGACTCGGATACATGCGGTTAATTTCCCCCAAGTCTGTGGTCCGAAGAGCCGAGCAGAACTCAGGTTCTGTTTAACGATTATTGTTAACGTAGCTAGTTTCCCCATAGGCTTGAGTCCAAGGACCATGCAAAACCTTGGTTCTGTCTAGTACGTAAATGTATGTGGCTAATTTCCCCCAAGTCTGTGGTCCGAGGGGCCAGGCAGGACTTAGGTTCTGTTTAGCGCTTATTAGGAGCCGTTTAGCAGTTAATTTCCCCCAAGTCTGTGGTCCGAGGAGCCAGGCAGGACTTAGGTTCTGTTTAACGCTTATTGCTAACGTAGCTAGTTTCCCCATAGGCTTGAGTCCAAGGACCATGCAAAACCTTGGTTCTGTCTAGTGCTTAAATGAATGTGACTAATTTCCCCCAGGTCTGTGGTCCGAGGAGCCAGGCAGGACTTAGGTTCTGTTTAGCGCTTATTAGGAGCTGTTTTGCAGTTAATTTCCCCCAAGTCTGTGGTCCGAGGAGCCAGGCAGGACTTAGGTTCTGTTTAACGCTTATTGCTAACGTAGCTAGTTTCCCCATAGGCTTGAGTCCAAGGACCATGCAAAACCTTGGTTCTGTCTAGTACTTAAATGAATGTGACTAATTTCCCCCAAGTCTGTGGTCCGAGGAGCCAGGCAGGACTTAGGTTCTGTTTAGCGCTTATTAGGAGCTGTTTTGCAGTTAATTTCCCCCAAGTCTGTGGTCCGAGGAGCCAGGCAGGACTTAGGTTCTGTTTAACGCTTATTGCTAACGTAGCTAGTTTCCCCATAGGCTTGAGTCCAAGGACCATGCAAAACCTTGGTTCTGTCTAGTACTTAAATGAATGTGACTAATTTCCCCCAAGTCTGTGGTCCGAGGAGCCAGGCAGGACTTAGGTTCTGTTTAGCGCTTATTAGGAGCTGTTTTGCAGTTAATTTCCCCCAAGTCTGTGGTCCGAGGAGCCAGGCAGGACTTAGGTTCTGTTTAACGCTTATTGCTAACGTAGCTAGTTTCCCCATAGGCTTGAGTCCAAGGACCATGCAAAACCTTGGTTCTGTCTAGTACTTAAAGGAAAGAAAAAAAAGAAAAAAGAAAAAGAAAAGAGAAAATAGGGTACAACGCAAGAATCACAAGGAAACCAGAACTCAAGTGAAAAAGATACTTTTATTAATAGTGATACCTTTTGAGGTTATTTACATTCCAAGGCCGTGGCACTACACGTTCGTCCAAGTCTTCCAAGAAGTAGGCTCCTATGCCGGCCACGGAAGTGATACGGTACGGTCCTTCCCAGTTTGGTCCGAGCTTTCCCCACGCAGGGTTCTTTGCGGTGCCCAAGACCTTCCTCAATACTAGGTCTCCAGGCGCCAGCGGTCTGGGCTTTATCTTGGTGTCGTAACCTTGCTTGAGCTTCTGCTGGTAGTGAGCTAGATGGACCGAAGCGCTTTCCCTTCTTTCATCGATGAGGTCCAAGCTTCTCTCCAGAAGTTTGTCATTGGCAGTGGGGCAGAAAGCGGCAGTTCGCTGGGTGGGGAAGTTTACTTCCAGTGGGATGACAGCCTCGGCTCCGTAGGTTATAGAAAAAGGGGTTTCCCCGGTAGACCTACGGGGTGTGGTGCGGTATGTCCATAAGACGTGGGCTAGCTCCTCGGCCCACCTTCCCTTTGCGTCATCCAATCTCTTTTTAAGTCCGTTCAGTATTGTTTTGTTGACAGCTTCCGCTTGTCCGTTACCCTGTGGGTAAGCTGGCGTGGAATACCGGTTAATAATTCCTAGCTCACTGCAGTATCTTCTGAAGGCTTTGCTGTCGAATTGGAGTCCATTGTCGGACACCAGGGTGTGTGGGGTGCCGAACCTGGTGACAATGTTCTTCCAAAGAAATTTCTTGACATCGACGTCCCTAATGTTCGCCAGAGCTTCGGCCTCCACCCATTTGGTGAAGTAGTCAGTGCCGACGAGAAGGAATCTCCTGTTCCCTGTTGCCTTGGGAAATGGACCGAGTATGTCTAGGCCCCACTGCGCGAATGGCCAGGGACTGGATAGCGGGTTCAACTCTCCGCCAGGCTGGTGTATATTTGGGGCGAACCTCTGACACTGATCACACTTCTTCACATACTCCAGGGCTTCCTTGTGCATGCTCGGCCACCAGTAACCGAGTGTTAGGGCCCGGTGGGACAAAGACCTACCCCCTGTATGACTTCCGCAAATTCCCTCATGTAACTCCTCCAGGATGAGTTCAGTGGCCTCTGGGTGCACACACAGCAAGTAGGGCCCCGAAAACGAGCGTCTATAAAGCTTGGAGTCTTCGGACAACCAGAATCGAGCAGCCTTTCTCCTGATTTTGTCGGCTTCCATCTTATCGTCCGGCAAGGTATCGTGTTGTAGGTACAGCACTAGAGGATCCATCCAGCTCGGACCTGTCCTGACGGTATGTACTCGAACTCCGCTGGCCTTCCCTGCTAAGGGATGTATGAGGTCTTCTACCAAGATGACCCGAGGAAGGGGCTGGGCCGATGAGGTAGCCAACGTCGCGAGGGAGTCAGCATGTGCGTTTCCATTTCTGGGCACGTGCGTCAGTCGGAAATGATGGAAGCGGGTCTGCAGGTGTCTAACCCGATCCAAATAGTCTTGCATCCTGTCGTCCTTGGCTTCCAAATCTCCGTTTACTTGCCCCACAATGAGCCTCGAATCCGAGAGTATGTCCACGGACTTCCCCCCCATTTTCAGAATCATCGACATTCCCTCGAGTAGCGCCTCATACTCGGCTTCATTGTTCGTGGCTGGAAATCCGAGTCTCAATGATTTCTCTATGGTTAGACCTTCCGGGGAGAGCAGAACGATTCCTACTCCTGAGCCCCTTTGATTCGCCGCGCCATCGACGTGTGCTCTCCAACAAGTGTATTCGTGTCGAGAGACTGTGCTGATCATTTTCTCATCAGCCCCCAGCATGACTTCTAGCGTGGGTTCCGCAAACTCTGCCACGAGGTCGGCGAGGACCTGGCCCTTTATAGCAGTGCGAGGCATGTATCTGATATCGAAGGCACCCAGGATTGTTCCCCACTTTGCGATTCGGCTGGTGTAGTCCGCACTGCGTAGAATGGCCTTTAAGGGGAGTTGTGTTAGCACCATTACAGTGTGTGCTTGAAAGTAGTGGGGAAGCTTTCGCGTGGCTTGTACGACGGCCAAAACAGCTTTTTCGAGGGGGAGATAGCGGGTTTCTGCCTCCTGCAGTGATTTGCTCACGTAATAGACTGGTCGCTGCGCGCCGTTGTCTTCTCGAATCAACACCAGGCTGACAGCATGGGGGGCGACGGCGATGTAGGCGAATAAGACCTCGTCGGCATCGGGGCTGGACATAATAGGCGGTCTGGCGAGGTATTCTTTTAGCTGTTGGAAAGCTGTAACGCACTCCTCATTCCACTCAAATCCCTTCCACTTGTGTAATAGGAGAAAGAATGGCCTGCATCTGTCTGCTGAGCGCGAGATGAAACGGTTTAAAGCAGCTATCATACCAGTAAGCTTTTGGACCTCTTTAGGATTCCGAGGAGGCTGCAAGCTATGGATGGCTCTTATCTGGTCAGGGTTAACCTCTATGCCTCTGTGAGTGACCATATAACCCAGAAATTTCCCAGATCCCACCCCAAATGAACACTTAGTCGCATTGAGCCGTAGCTTGTACTTTCTCAGAATTTGAAAAACGTCGCCGAGGTCTCCAATGTGGTCGGGCACTAACTTGCTTTTAACCACCATGTCGTCTATGTATACTTCAACGCTCTTACCCATCTGCTGTTCGAACATCCTGGTCATCATCCTTTGATAAGTTGAGCCGGCATTCTTCAGGCCAAAAGGCATAACCTTATAATGATAATTCCCAACCGGCGTGACGAAAGCAGTCTTCTCCTGGTCTTCAGCGGCCAAGGGTATTTGGTGATAGCCCTGAAAGGCGTCTAGAAAACTCATTCTGGGGTGTCCGACAGTCGAGTCCACCAACCGGTCTATCCGGGGCATAGGGAAGGGATCTTTTGGGCAGGCCTTGTTTAGGTCTGTGAAGTCTACGCAGACCCGCCATTTCCCGCTCTTCTTTCTTACCACGACCGTGTTGGCCAGCCACTCGGGATAGAAGACCTCTTTGATAGCCCCTGCCCTCTTCAGTTTTGCGACCTCTTCTCTTACGGCGTCGGTATGTTCTTTCGACGGTCGCCGAGGAGGCTGCCTTTTAGGTGTTATAGCCGGATTCACATTCAGGTGATGGCAGATGAAACCTGGGTCGACCCCGGGGGCTTCATAGGGGTCCCACGCAAACACATCTACATTCTGTCGGAGAAAAGCAACCAATGTTGACCTCTCCTGGGGCGGTAGTGCTGAACCAATTTGAAAGAACCTCTCTGGGTCTGATCCGACGAGTACTTTCTCCAGATCCTCACAACTTACCTCCGGGGCTGGTCCTTTCTCACCCGCGGTTGGGGCCGGGTTCAGTAATTGCTATAATCCCTTCTTGGCAGATGTCGAAGGCTCACCACTTTGCCGTCGCGAAATTGCCGACACCATGCATTGCCTGGCCATGCCCTGGTTCCCGAGTATTTCTTTTATTTGACCTCCGGACGGGTATTTCACTTTTTGGTGCAGGGTCGATGGTACAGCCCCTAACGCATGAAGCCACGGTCGGGCAACGATAGCTGTGTAGGGGGAGTACGCATCTACTACAATGAAGTCCACTTCCACCACGTCCGAGTCTGTTTGCACAGGCAGCCTGATCATACCTCTCGGGGTGACGAGTGCTCCTTCAAAGCTGACTAGAGGAGAATCGTACGGTAAAAGGTCTTCCTGCCTTAAATTCAGCCCCTTGTATAGGTCGGGATACATTACTTCCACAGCGCTACCTTGATCGACTAGCACCCTTTTCACGTCATAACCTCCGATTCTGAGTGTGACGACCAGGGCATCATCATGGGGTTGAATGGTACCTCGCTTATCGTCCTCCGAGAATCCGATTAAGGGAGCGGCATCCACCCTGGCCCTTTTTGGAACCCTGCTGTCCAGCTGAGCTGAGATACCGCTCACTAACATCACCCTGAAAGGGGCAGAACCTGTCCTTCCCGGTGCGGCGAGGATGACATTAATTGTGCCGATGGGCGGCCTCAACTTATTTTGTCCGCTTTCATTGTTCGACGGTTCCTGTCCTCCTTCAGGGCGATGCAGTAGATGCCTTAGCTTCCCTTCCCGGACGAGCCGATCTAAAAGGCTCCTCAGACTTCTGCAATCGTCCGTGGTGTGACCTGGCTCCTGATGGTACGCGCAATACAGGTTCTGATTGCGCCTCGACGGATCACCAGCCATCTTGTTCGGCCACTGAAAGAAAGGTTCATACTTCACTTTCTCCAGGATTTTGTGTAGCGGTTCTCGGAACACAGCATGAACCGCCTGAGCCCCAGTAGATCCGTGATGCCCCATATAATCACCTCTCGACCTGTTACTATTGTTAAAACGATCCGACCTGAAGTCCCGCCTCTCCTGAGGGACAACCTTCGCCTTACCCTTCCCCATCTGCTGGTCTTCCTCGACCCTTTTGTACTTGTCAATCCTGTCCATGAGTTGACGCACGCTGGTGACCGGCTTCCCAGTGAGGGACTTTCTCAGGCCATGATCTGTCGGCAGGCCCCTCTTGAACGTGCTGATGGCGACATCATCATAATTCCCCTCTATCTCGTTATACATTTCCCAGTACCTATCCGAGTAGGCTTTCAACGTTTCTCCTTCTCGCATGGACAAGGACAAGAGGGAATCCAGGGGCCGAGGAACCCTACTGCTGGTTATGAAACGAGAGCCGAAGGCCTGTGTCAGCTGTTTAAAGGAGTCAACGGAGTTTGGTGGGAGGGAATCAAACCATCTCATGGCCATAGGTCCCAAGCTGGACGGAAACACCTTACACAGTAGTGCCTCATCCCTGGAATGGACGGCCATCCTCTGATTAAATTGGCTTACGTGCTCTATTGGGTCGGTCCGACCATTGTACATGGCGAATGCCGGTTGAGTGAACCGCCGAGGAAGCACTGCCCTCTCTATCCTTCGCGTGAAAGGAGATTGGGATATGCGATCCAAAGCACGGCTCATGGCATCATTGGCTGTGCCGTGGTATGATGGACTCTTGTGGCCGCGCTTGTAAGGCCGCTCTTCTTCGTAAGAGAATGACTCGCTCGGAGGAGTTCTCGATGTTTGCTTGTATTCATTGTCCCCATCACTGCCACTGTCCGAGCGGGATAAAGGACGTTTTCGCTGCGCTCGGCGCAACTCTTTCTTTAAGGCATCAATCTCTTGCAGCAGAATCCTTCGATCGTTTTGCTCAGGGGAAGCACGACCCTTCCCCTTTGACCGGCTCACTCCTGTGGGAGAGGCGTTCACACTTCCCTCTCTTTGTTTATTTTGGTCCTTCTCCCGTTCAAGATTCATAACATTGTCCTGTCGTTGGGAGTCTGCACGTCCTGTTTGGTGTGGACCTGATCCTTCCATTCTCGCGGTTTCACTTGTCAAGACACAAGTTCTCCCCACAGACGGCGCCAATTGTAAGGGCGGTTTTTGGGGCCCGGGCCCAGCAAGCCAGTGATCGTGGCCCAAAAGACCCTCGACAATGAATTTATAGAGAGTGGGACTCAGAGCTAGGTCTGGACAGAGTGGTCGTGATTAATGGTGAACCATGCAACAAATAGGACGTGAGATTGTTTTGTTGAGTTTTCTCCGATGACTATTCCTGAGGCTGCTTTAGTGTTCCACTTGCTCTCTTTCTTCCAAAAATCCCCCCCCTATTTGTGGAGACTTTCTGCTCTTATATATCCTCCTTTAATTGATAATGACCTTACACTTGTTCACCATCTAGGCCTCTACTCGAGTGCCTGTTCCCAAGGACATCCTCCTCCTTTTTCTGTGAGTTGCAATGGCCGAGATAATACTATTTTCCTGTCCAATCCACATTAATGCGGCTGGAAAAGTAGTTTCCCTGCATTTAATGCGGCAGTAGTGGTTGTTCCCTGCCCGTTTAGCATTTCCTTCATTTAGAAGGGTTCCTCACCGTGGACAGGGTACGTGTTTGACGTCCATTAAGTGCGTCCGAGGAGGCACTACTCCTCGGACGCTCCTTAAATAAAACCGGCCCGGCCCAATAGGATTGGGCTAAATGTCTCTCGACCCTGTTTTCGCTTCCCGCCATGGCTGGGCTTCATCCTGGTCCTTAGGCCCACTGTTGACTGACAAAGCTTGCCCCCCACAGTACTTGTACACCTAAAGGAAATTTAATTTTTATGTCTTATTTTAATATTTAAATAATTTGTTTAGTGTTGATTTTATTCAAATGATTATAAGTTATAGCAATGTTGTAGGTAGGGTAGAGAGAAGAAGGGAAGAATATAGTAAATAATTGTAAGGTTCTTAGTAGAACGAATAATATACTAAAAAACTATGTTTATATATAGAGAGAATTTTAAGTTGTGAAAAATATGATATGAACAAAAAGAAGGAGTTTAGGTGAAACTAAAATACTTATTTTTTTTTTAACTTTATTATTAGGAAAAAGATGACATAAGATGCAAATTTATCCAAAAAAAGAAAAAGAAAAAAGAAATGTAGCAAAAAAAAATGTAGTTTGATATACATTATTTAAATTCTATCTTTTTCCTTTCACGTATTTTTATCTCTCTTTTTTATTTAAATTCTATCCTTTTTTATATATAGGTAATTCTATCCTATTAATTTTAGGCTTTTTTGATAACATTTTAGATAGACACAAATGTAGTTGTAGTTGTAAATCAAATACTACTTTCTTTTGTTACTTGATTATTAGGAAAAAGGATGACATAAAATGCATATTTATCCAAAAAAAAAGGAACTTTAAACAATTAACAAAAGTGAACGTATGTTGATACACAATAGTATTCAATTCTATCCTTTTTTTATTTTTTATTTTTTTTATTTTTAAATCAATCTTATTTGCTTTATTTTATGTATTTTTTATTTTTTGAAATTCTGTCCTGTTTTTTAGGTAATTCTATCCTATTGATTTTAGGCTTTGTTGATAATATTTTAGATAGACCAACCAACTAAATTTAATCTCTTTTTGAAATTTTAGAAAACACTTATTGTAGGTTGCACGTTTTGTTAGAACATTTATTGTTATTTTATCCAAAGAAATTAATAAGAACAAATATAATGTTGTTTTTATATAAAAATTAATGCAATAAGAAAGTTGCTGTTTTTTTTTTTTTTTATAATACACTACATGTAAAAAAAATAAGGATTAGATGAATTAGATGAAGAATTTGAATTGTAATCAAATCAATATTTTTATCAACTTAGAAATTATAAGAGAAGAAAAATTGTATATATTTTTTCTTAAAATCTAAAAACTTAAAAAATTTATACAATTTAGTGAAACCATTTGGCGCAATCACGACTTATAAGCTCAACTTTTATTATATAGTATATGATATATATATATATATATATATATATATTGATTGATTGATTGATTTGATTCAAGGCATCCGAATGAAAAAGAAATGTAGAAGATGACGATTTAAAATAATATTATTAGTAGTAAAAAATGACATATCAATGATTGAGGTAACATAGAGTATGATTTTGGATATGATATAGTGACAAAAAAGAATAATGTGGCCGACTCTAAGTACTTGTTAAGTACTCTTGGACTAGAGCTAATGTAGTACTCTGCAATAACAAATGCAAGCTAGCTAATATTAGGATTAGCCTTTTCATATTAGTTTATAAGCTTATGACATTTTTTAAAATTAAATGACTTTAATTTGTTAGTGTGATCAAATAAAAGAGTTTTTCACCCCTAACCAGCCAAATAAAGAAGTATCGGTTGTTGGATCCGAGAAGTAAAAGCCACTGCTATTATCAACTGATGATCTCAACCTTTAGAAAATGAAAGAAGTAAAAGACATGGTGTAGTGTGAATGTGAAATGAGAATGTCAAGCCACTGCTTTGTAATTATTTTCTCCTGTGGGGGCAATGTATCAGTCTTGCACCTCTCGCGGGGGCAAAAGCCAAAAACAATGTTTCATTGTTGTCCACATGCGCAGAAAAAGAGAAGTTATCAGTAATATTCAAATCATTTAATTTTTTGAATTGATATTTATGGTTGAGGGCCGTTGAGGAAAGTTAATACCATTATAAATGTAATCACTGACTTATTAGACTAGTTTTTATAAGGAAAAGATACAAGTTTCATTTCTGTGTTACATACCCTGATTTACCAATATAAGCAAACTCTTCAAAAGAACAGGGGAATTTGTATCCTCTCGTTTGGTCCTACACAAAGCTACCGCATAATGCATCATCATACAAATTCCAAACGGCAAGGATGTTATTCTAGGTACTATATAGCCAACTACTGTATAATATTGCCGTGTGATATGGTTCATACATGAATTGGGAGCCTAGAATGAATTTGATTACCAATGAACTTGATTATCAAACAGTAGTTTTTTGAGGAAGTGTAGATCCTAGGTTGACTTCAAGGGTATCCTTGCTAACCCCTTTGTACTTATACCATTTCGCACATACTAGAAAGTAGCCTAAGTTCAATACCCCCAGAGCAGCTATTGTGTAATAAAAGTAATCCAATCTTCCCTTGTTAAGATCTTCTGGTAACCAATTTCCGGTTGCAGCCTCCCTTGTGGTCCGATGAATTATTGATATCAGGAAACTACTCAAATAACTTGAACCTGCCATGCCACAGTAGTAAAGAGACCCTCCAATGCTTCTCATGTTCTCGGGGAATTGCTTGTAGTAGAATTCAACTTGGCCAACTGAAGCAAATGCTTCAGTTAATCCGGCTAGTACGAATTGAGGAACCAACCATAGAGCCGACATTGAGGAAATTGCACCTTTTCTTGGTACAATTCCTATTGTTGGCTTGGTTAGAGCTATGGTCCTTCGACGCTCTTCCACCAAGGCAGATACTATCATGGTAATTACGGAGAGAAATATGCCAATGCCTATCCTCTGGAGGATTGTGATGCCGCCTTCTTTTCCTGTGATCTTTCGGAGGAACGGAACAACTATTCTGTCATAGATGGGTATAAAAATGGTCAAGCTCAGCATCAAGAAGACAACGTAGGATGCAGCTGGGATCTGGAAATTGGTGTTTCCAAGGTGCCTGTCGGATTGAACGGCTTGAAAGACTGCAAAAGTATTCTGTTGGACTATAGCGATATAGTATATGATGGCTGCAGCCCATATGGGAATCACTCTCACCAAGCATTTCACTTCTTCCACTTGCTGCATTGTGCAAAGTTTCCATGGATTGGCAGAAGATCCATCTGGGTTAATTTGGTCTTGGGAGGTCACAGTTGCCGCTTTGTCAAGGAATCTGCCAAAGTTATCAATTTGACTGGTTAATTTTTACACCCAATTGGTCCAAATGACCATCAAATGCAAAATTCTTGAAGTTGGTTACCTGAATTGGTCTGTGTAAGAAAGCTTGGCGTTGATAGAACTAGTTGGCAGATGGTTGAAGAGGGACAACGATGGTTGTTCTGGTGGATTTAACCCCCTTCTCTTAACAGCAACCACTAAAACCTGTACCACACTGGTCACGGGACTACCAGTGGCTTTCACTTTCACATACATTTTTGAACCCATGAAGAAGAGTGCACATGCAATGAGCATCAGAATTGCTGGAATTCCTAAACCTATAGCCCAGCTCACATTGGACTGCACATACACAATGAGTGTAACAGATACCATCTGGGCAAAGGTAAAGGTAAAGAAATACCAATTGAAAAAGCTATTGATTCCCCTCTTTCCAGATTCTGTTTTGGGGTTGAACTGGTCTGCTCCAAAGGCCAAGTTGCATGGCCTGATGCCAGCAGCTCCTACTATAAGTAGTCCAAACCCAGTAAGCAAAAATGCCATTTGTCCTGCTGTTGGCCCTTTGCATGTGTTCTCTGCTGATCCACAGTGGGGTGGGTGGAGCTTCTTGATTGCTGCTGTTAGTTGTATTACTAGCAATCCCTTTACAGAAACAAACAAATCAGACACATTATGACAAAAGTTATACGAGATAAAAACTGGTATGTAACTTGCAGTTGATGCAAGAAAAGGTACTTTGGTATGTAACATACAAAAACTGTTCATAATAATGAATTCTAATTTTACATTTTTTAAATTGTCAATTCAGCCTAGTAGAGCCTTTAGTTCTCCTAAGACCTCCGTTCTTGGTATTTAACTATTTATAACAACTAAGCTTTGGCAGAAGACAAATTTGGTTATACACTAGTGTCATCTCTTACTGCATACAACTTGATGAAAATTTTCAGAATGAATGATGATAGTAAAATTAGTACCATAAAAGAGGCAATTGTTGCAAATCCCAAAGTCTTGTAGCGACCAAAGTAAGTGTCACAAAGGTAAGCTCCAAGCAAGGTGGAAAAATTGGTTGTGCCATTGAAGATGTTAATAATATTTGTAGCTGTAATGCTCTTCATGTTGAAGACAGTAGTAAGATAGATCAAGAGGTTGGATAAGGTGCCAATGGCTCCCAGCTTCTCAAAAGTTTCATTTCCTGAAATTTTATCCAAATGGGTCACTCAGGATTAAAAGATTAACAAACCAAAAGTGAAAAAGGAAAGAAAGAACCAAGAAGGGTATGAAGCAAAAGACAAGCTTCACTCTCACTCACCTATGATAAATGGCATGGATTTCCATCCTCTGTATTTAATCTCAGGCTCATCAGTTGTAACAGCTTTCGGGTTCTTCTCCATGGTTTCTTTATCATTCTTCTCCATTCTCTCTCTCTCTTCCTCTCTGTTATCTGAGGTGACTTAATACTCCTATATATTAAGTATTAACAAGCCAAGTGCACAAGTAGGAACTAGGATAGGAACTGAAGTGCTGAACGGTAACGCGGATCCACGTTTGCGTTTGCGTTTTCGTTTGAGTTTGCGTTTTGTTTTGTTTTGTTTTTATTTTTTTACAGCATTTTGACTTTTCAATATTAAACAGTACACCTGTATACTGTTCCAAGATACACAAACTTTACAAGCAACTTTTTCTTTAAAAATGAGTCCATGATACTATTTATATATTTAAAAATTATTTTATTACAGTATTTTCAGTTTTTAGTTTTCAATTTCAACCAAATAAGTTCTATCCAAATGGATCTTAATTGAGTTTTTGGATCTGACTTATTAACAGTTGTGTTTTCTTCTTGCGCGTTTTCTCTTTTTTTTTTTTAGCCACAGTTGTTGACTTTTCTCTCGTGAACAGTATACCGTGTATTGTTCACGGGACCCTCAAACTTCACTTTTTAGCCATTTTTCATTAAAAATGGGTCCCATGACACTATTCACATATTTAAAAATGATTTTGCTACAGTGGTTTCAGTTTTTAGTAAAAATAAGTTGTATCCAAACGGACCTTAAAGTCTAATGAAATTATGAAAAAAACTTTTCCAAAATTTTGCTTTTTGGCCATCTGTGAATGGTAAAAATAAAATAGTAGATTTATCATTTATCATTTTTGTACAGACACAAATTATTTTATAATATTTTTACAAAATGTCGATGTAGACAATTTTTCATTGATTTTTATTTAGACTCATTTTTAATATCACTTCTTTATTTATTAATAATCACTCACTATATCATTAATTTGTAAAATAGTTTGTATCTAGCATTATTCGAAAAAGTTTATGCTACTAGACTTTTTTTTTTTATGCCACTAACTTACTCTTATTTGAGAGGAAGAATTTAATGTTTTAGTCCTTTCAAGTTCCAACCATTCTCAATCCTCCCACCTATATGTTTCCTGCTCTGCTCCTGATTGGCTCACTTAGACTAATGTTTTCTCTCTCAAAGACCACTTTTTGTTTGGAGTCTTATTTATTTATTTATTTTTGGAGTGAAAATAAACCTTTTGTTTGAGTCTTCTTAGGTGCATGTGAATGTGAATTTGAATGTCTTCTGACGACAGCTAAGTCGTCATTGCTGACCTAAAGTCCACTGGTTTCTAATTTCCATGAACGGTTGAGAAAGTCCTGAAGAATTAGGATTATATATATATGCATGCCTCCGACATACATTAATTATTCCTTTTGGTAAGTTTTTTATTTTTTTTATTTTAAATATAAAAAATTAAAAAAATTATCAAATTAATTAGTTATTTTTTCATTTTTCAATTGAACTTTCCACTTAAGTAAATCTTTGAGAGGGAAATGAGTACTATAATATTTGTTTAATATTCCACCTAAGCAAATGTTATAATGTATCCGTCCATTTAACCTTCCACTTAAGCAAATAAATATTATCTAATATTTATAATATTCAACTGTAAATATTTTTATTTCTCTAATATTTCAATTTTAATAAAATTTTTAGCAACTACTATCAAGAGCCATAGAAAGTTTGCCAAATGTGTAAATACCAAATATGTAACTAATGTGTTGGCTAATAAATATTTAAAACACAAAGTGTCCAGTATATGTTATCTCAAGTTTCCAACTAATAATTTTGTTCCATCCAAATCAAAATAGTTTAAAATTTTGTCATGTGGCACATTCCTTGAAAAGAAAAGAAAATACTTTTCATTTGGCTCTAATATAATACTACATAATGAGTATCATATATGAATTATAAAGATGATTTTTTTACAAAATCTTTTTATATGAATTTATAATGTATTTGCACATCGCAAAGCACATCCATTAATTTTTCTCTATTAACGTGTATAGTGTTGTAGGCTCCTATATAAAGGTTCTCATGTACATTCTTTAACTATGAAATACAATATACTCATTTAGTATTTTTAACATGGTATCAGAGCCACCTTCCTGTGACCATGGTTTTCTGTCTTTATGGTGTATTTAAGAGAAATCTTTGTCTTCCTCGGTGTTTCTTCACTGCATTCATCTTCTTTAGCTTCCCACTGCTGCTGTCAAAACTCTCCGATATAGTCATGCCACCGTTAGAAGTCGCATCAACACTGCAAGACCATTGCCTTTCTCAAACTACCGTCACAGAGCCAAACTTCATTCAAGGGATCTTCTCAACCTTATCAAATCTCAAGGTTTCATCAAGCTTCTATCTTGAGTTTAAGAGGGGGTGTTAGAAATATATTAGTCCATTGGCATAGACCCAAGCTTAATTCTACTTTTTGTGCAAGCCAAGTCTCTTACTTGTACTAGAAGTCTATTAGTCTATGATTTAGTCTACTATATATACACATGTTATGGTTCATTGTAATATAGGATTTGTACTGCACTCTAATATATTATTGATGTAGTCCTTTAGGGTTTCCTCCGTAGATGTAGGCCGTTAGGCTGAACTACGTAACCCTCGTGTGTTATTTTGTTCTACACTTTATGCTTTCGTTTCTGCATCCATACTAGCATATTCAACATGGTGTATCAATACTAATATTTAACATGGTATTAGAGCCATTGCTCTAACTTTTTTGTGTTTTGCAGTCTTGTCTTTATTGGTAATTTTCGTTGCCTCAACTTCTTCGGTCAGTAAGCCTTTTCAGTGCCTCTCCTGACTGCCCTGCTGCCGTTAGAGGTCTCAGGGTTGAATCTCCACCTCTAGAAGCTCAATCTTCACCGCTAAGACCATTTCCTTCGTCGGATCTGTCGTTTTTGACCTCTGACTAAGACACAAATCATATCAGCGTGTAGCTCGTCAAACGATTTACTCAACACCGCAAAAAATGTCACCATTTGAAAATCCACGCTCCCTCACGTGCCGTCCAAAGTTTTGGTGAGTTTAGCCATGTGCTTCACACGCTGCCGTATTCCTCCACGCGCCTGAATCGTACCTACTGACATCATTGTTGACGTCATTCTACCACGTCAGCCCTAGTTGTGTCATCCTCTGACGTCATCAGCTCGCATCATCGCTGACGTCATCTCTAGCTTGACTTTGACTTAAGGCAATTGACTCTTTCAAGTGTTGACGTTGACTTTGACTTTGGCAAAGGTGACCGTTGACTTTTTGCCAGAGTGCAAATAAAGAATAAGGACATGTCTTCTTCTTGTTGCAATAATCATCGTCGACAATCCAGCAAATGTTTTTGCAAATGTTTTGGCCACAATATTGAGACTTGCTATCATCGCAACAAATCAGCTGTTTCAATTTCTACTGCTGTTGTTGCTAACACTGAGAGTGTCCAACCAATGGCTTTTGTCTTTACACAGTCTAAGTCTTCAGGACGCATTTTCACCATGTCCACAGATGACCTTAAGAACATCATTGCTAATGTCATTCGTATGGTTGGTAATGCATCTTATTTCTCTTCTCTCTCAGCTTTATCTGGTATGTCTCATTCCTCTTGGCTTATGGATTCTGCTTGTTGCAATCATATGACACCTCACTTGTCCTTATTTTCTGGACTTAAACCTGCACCACACCCTCTTAATATTTGCACAGCAAATGGTTCCACAATGTCTGGTCATAATATAAGTTTCGTTTCGACCTCTAACCTCTCGGTTCCTGGGGTCTTTAATGTTCTTAACCTTTCTTACAATTTATTTTATATGGGACAGTTAGCTGAGTTGGGTTATCACATTATCTTTGATTATTATAGGTGTATTGTGTAGGATTCGAGGACGAGCTTGGGACCGGTCCTAGAGTTGGGCGTATGTTTCCCGTGGACAACCTTCGTCTTCCACTTGTTACTCCTGTTTCTGTTGCTACAGCTTCTTCTATTCCTTCACTCGCACTTTGGCATGCTCGACTTGGTCACACATCTTCCTCTAGGGTACAACAATTGGCTTCTAGAGGTTTGTTAGGTTTAGTGTTTACAGAAAATTTTGATTGTGTTTCATGTCAGTTAGGAAAACAACTAGCTTTGCCTTTCAATACTAGTGAATCAATATCTACTAATATCTTTGACCTTATTCATTCTGATGTTTGGGGGCCTTCCTCTGTCTCTAGTATTGGTGGATCTCGATATTTTGTTGTCTTTGTTGATGATTACTTTCACTATAGCTGGATTTTTCATATGAAATATCGTTCTGAATTATTGCAAGTATATTCTACTTTTGCAAAAATGGTTGAAACTCAATTTTCCAAACGTATCAAAATTTTTCGATCTAATAATGCTCTTGAGTACACTCAATATGCTTTCCAAGCTGTTTTACATTCCTATGGAACTGTTCATCAACTAACTTATCCAGGTACCTCTTAGCAAAATGGTAGAGCCGAACGAAATCTTCATCATATTCTTGACACTGTTCGTGCTCTCCTTCTCTCTGCCAAAGTTCCTGCTCCTTTTTGGGGTGAAGCTGCTCTTCATGTTGTTCATGCTATTAATCACACTCCAAGTCCTGTTATCCAAAATCAAACTCCATATGAGCGCTTTTTTGGGTCTCCAGACTATCACCACCTTCTCTCCTTCGGTTCTGCTTGTTTCGTTCTTCTTCAGCCACATGAGCATAAAAAACTTGAGTCTCGGTCAAGGCTTTGTTGTTTTCTTGGCTATGGCGAAACTCAAAAGGGGTATCGGTGTTATGATCTTATCTCTCATCATCTTTGTATTTCCCGTAATGTTGTCTTTTGGGAACATCACTCTTTTGTCGAGCTCTCTCACTTCCGTGCCTCCTTATGTTCCTCCTCTATCTTAAATTTTTTTCCAGATGAGGCACATATTTCTTCTGTAACTACTCCTGATCCTCCTGTAGCTGCTCCTGATTCTCCTGTAGACTTCTCTGTCCAACCACCAGATATCCTTGATCCCTTTCCTAGTTCACCATTTAATGAACAGGTAGAAGATGAACATGTCGAAGACGAGCTACCCAACCCTGAGCTTGGGTCCCCAACTACTGCTCCGCCTAACGATCTTGCACAAGACATTCCACCTTGTCACTCAACTCGGGTAAGATCCATTCCTGCACATTTACTTAACTATCATTATTACACTGCCCTTACTACATTGCATGAGCCTCACACATATCGTGAGACTTCCACTAACCCTTTATGACAGATTGCAATGAAAGAGAAACTTGATGCGTTATCTAAAAACCATACTTAGGATTTGGTGACTCTCCCCCGTGAGAAATTTGTGCTTGGTTGTAAGTGGATCTACAAGATTAAGACTCGCTTTGATGGGTCCATTGAGAGCTACAAAACTTGTCTTGTAGCAAAAGGTTTTACACAGGAGTATGAGATTGATTATGAAGAGACCTTTGCTCCGGTTGCTCGTATCTCATCTGTTCGTGCCCTCTTAGCTGTTGCTGCTGCTAGTAAATGGGACAGATGTCAAAAATGCATTCCTTAATAGGGATTTAAGTAAAGAAGTTTATATGTAACCTCCTCTTAGTCTCTCTGTTGAATTAAACAAGGTTTGTCACCTTCGACCTGCACTTTATGGCCTTAAACAAGCTCCACGAGCTTGGTTTGCCAAATTCAGCTCTACCATCTCTCGCTTGGGTTACATGGCCAGTCATTATGATTCTGGCTTATTTCTTCATCGCACTGACAAAGGAACTATTTTACTTCTCCTGTATGTGGATGATATGATCATAACTAGTGATAACTTCAGTGGCATTTAAGAACTTAAGTATTTTCTTAGTCAGCAGTTTGAGATGAAATATCTTGGACATCTCAGATACTTCTTGGGTCTTGAAATCACTCATTCTACAGATAGACTTTATATTACTCAAGCCAAGTATGCCTTTGAACTCTTGTCTCGAGTTGAACTTACTGATAGCAAGACTGTTGACACTCCAGTTGAGCTTGAAAGTTCAATAATGTGTAAAAAACACCCTTGAACGTTTTGACCCCCAATTACAAAATAACCAATTCAAGCTTTATGACAAACAACTAATGTGCGGAAAATGAACACAAGCTATAAACAGAATTGGTAAACAATCTAAGCCAATTAAAATCACATCCACAGCAGAAAATAAAAGGCAAAGATTAAGGGAAGATAGATGCAAACACAAGGACAACACACGATGTGTTATCGAAGAGGAAACCGAAACCCTCGGTGTAAAACCTCTCCGCCGCCCTCCAAGCGGTCAATAATCCACTAGAAAATGTAGTTGGGATACATGAACAGCAATAGACCCTCCAAGCCTAATTTACCCGATGTACCTAAGCCCTCCAAGCTTCTTGCTCCAACGAGGTTGCGCCGAACCTTTTTCTTTTCTAGCTTACCGGATTCCGCTATAATCCATAGCATCCGCCATCCTTGGCATCTTCCAATGCTTCTCAAAACTCCAAAAACACTCAACACTCTAAATGGGTGTGGGTAGTGTTTGGATAGAAATCTCCTCTCAATAGGTATGACAATGAGAGAGGGAATGAGAAGAGACTACAAAGATTTCTCTCTAAGAATGAGTAGCTCTCTCTAATTGGGTGGGTGTTTTGAAGAAACCTTTCTTAGGGTTTTTCTTTCTGAATAGCCACACATATTTTGTGGGAATGAGGGGTATTTATACTGGTGTGAGAATGGAATGCGAAAAGTCAGATTTTCTTAAAACAGGGCTGGCTGGCGACTTGACCTCGCGACTTAACTGAGTTGCGAGTTCAAGCCGCGAGCTAACTGAATGGCCAGTCTGGATTTTTGTCCTGTAGTGCTCCAGCTGGCATGACTGTTCAGCTCCCCTGCATGCTTTGCGCGTGTGCAACTTTTGGCGACTTACAAGCCGCGAGCCAGCCACGAGATCCAGCCGCGAGTCCCTGCTTCACTGCACAGTTTTGAGCATTTCTTCACACTCTCTCACACACTACCCTTACATGATACCCATCTAAATACAGGGTTTCTAAGTGCTGTATTACAAGCAAATTTGTCACGGAATAAAGCCAACACATGGTTGATTAAATTCAACCTTACAATCTCCCCCTTTGGCTATTCCGTGACAAAACACCCTAAAACAGACTCTAGACTTAAACGTGAGTTTGGGAACAATGGCAAAACTCACTCACACCTAAATCTAGAAGCTGTGAAGCTCTTGAATCATATGAACATGAAAACTCCTGAAACACAACAATACACCATGATCATTGTATGCAGAAAAGCATGAAATGCATATGAAACAGGCAATATGTGATCAAGCAAAGATGGAGTTAAGAAACAAACCATGACTTGATCAACCAAGCAATCACTACAAGGTAGTGATCACAATGCTCATTCACACTTGGAATGAACACTTGAACATACAAGCTAACAAGAACAATGCAAGTTACTTGTATGCCCAACACTCAACCAATGCATAATACACTAAGTATATGCATCTAGGAATAATCCTACAAGGGCACAAGAGTGACAGTACTTAACCAGAAAATGCATGACATTTGGATAGAAGTACTGATTTAAACAAAGCATAAAAGGCTGCATAAAGCATGGTACAAACCATAAAGCCTACAGACTATGCATAAAACATAACCCTAAAAGCTTACAAAAGCAACATGGGTACAAAACATAAAAAGCTGAATAACAACTTAAACAATATAAACTAAAAGTGCTTAAAGTTTCTCCCCTTCAAAATGATGAGAAGCTGTGATGCACTAGGAACATATATACTTGTAACCTGAAACACTTGCACAAAACACATTAGACCCTCAAGGTAAAGCAAGTAATAAAAGGACAAGTAAAATGTAACAAGTAAATTGCGATCAAGTAAACATAATGTGAAACATGTGAGCAACTTGATCATACACCAAAACAGTCATATAGAAATGACTACAATGATCACATAGCAAAGCAAATGATCATCCGAACATGCATTCAATGGAGCACAATAGCATAGGGATATATGCATGTCCAAAACAAAAACATGATACGATGAGAACCACAAGGCATAACTCAAAGCACCATAAAGCCAACAAGAAAACAAACAGAACAAAGTTTTCATATTATCTCAATGTCTTCTCCCCCTTGGTATATGCATCTCCCCTATGGAATATCTTTCCCCTCATGAGAAATAAAATTTCTCCCCCTAAGGATGTGCACAAGAGTCATATAGAAATGACAAAACACTCCGATATACTCTCTAGAGTATACTCTCCCCCTTTTTGTCAGGAATAGACAAAGGGTCAAAAAGAAACGAGGGCAAGAGATGAAGGTACGAACAATGCTAATGATGCATGAGGGGTGCGAGAAGAGTGAGAAAATGAAGCTCAAACTTAAGACAATGTAAAATGCTACAGAGCATAAGGTAGACATGACATGCTAGGATGAAGAAGCAAGGTCTAGACTAATGCATGACAAGGGTAGCAAAGGTGTGTGCAAGAGGTGGCTAAGTGCAATGCATGACCAATGCATGAAAAATGCACATGTGGGGCAAGGTGTGTTAAATACACAACCAATGAACCAAACATGTTCCTAATGAGGAAACATGAGAAACCCCAAAGTTTGGTACTCATCGGAGTCCAAACAAGCAAGAAAATGCCTAAGAAGCATTTTATCAAACACCTAGCATGCACACTATGAACAATAATGTGAAACAATGCATGAACATCAAGAAATCCACCCTTAATACATGTTCTTTCTGCCACAAGGGGCCAACATTCAATGCAAATCAACAAAAGAAACCAATCCCATGAAGAAATAAGACAAAAATTAAGTTTTCCCAACCCCTATGATAAAAATCCCAACCAAGAGCACAAAATTCTCCAAAACATAATCTAAGGATCAAAATTAATGAAAAGAGTTTATAATTACCTTAGAGATGTTAATGGAATGAAAAACCATTCAAATTGGTTGGGTTTTGATGTAAAAATATTGAAAGAGGGGTTTTAGAGAGGATGGGAGAGGTTTAAAACAAGTTTCCCACGAAAAAACTCTTTAAAAAGCTGATTCTGGGCGTTTCGCGACTGGCGAGTCGCGAGCTGAGTCGCGAGTGAGTCGCGAAACCTCTCTGTATGAACTCACAGCTTAAACTCGCTGGTGCAAGCCGCCAAAATGAGTCGCCAAAACTGGCAGCTCACGCGAGTAGCCAAAATGAGTGGCCAAAAATTCTGACACTTGATTTTCAAAACAGAACATGTTTAAACAATGAAAAACAAAGCAAGCACTAAATATGAACACAAAGAGTGATAAAAATCACTTCCAAAAACATAAAAAATGATCAAAAATCTTTTTGGATTAACCCATATATGATTGAGCACACACACACATCACATTTAGACAAGTACAATCTAACAAATGAATAAGACATTCATTGAATATTAGACATGTGTGTTGTGTGTGTGTATCAAATGTGGAATAGTCCATAGTCTAGAGTGAAGCTTCAATGATCAATTTAATCAAGTCATACACAACTAGTACTAATTCAAGGGGTCAATCTCAATTATAGAAATGAACATATATGACCTCCCACAAGAAAATGATTACATATGATGAAGCTTTTCATTTGGCTTCTTTACAACTCATAACATTTGATCATTTTGAATCAAAACATCTCATTTTGAAATCGATGCCTGAAATTTGTGATATTTCAATTTGATGAACAAGCCTTTGGCTTTTTGGGCATCATACATTTTCGTATAAGTCGCTTTTCCTTTTTCCTAGTCAAATATTAGTATGTGCGACGGCTTTTGCAGCTCGTTATCTCTTTTCATTTGGAGATTTACATTTGGTGAGCTCTTTTTAGCAAAAACAAAAATAAAGAGTGGGAAGATATATAAACACAAGTCTATGCATGTATCAAAACCAACATGACTATTGACTAATCATACATGACAAGCTTGAAGATCGATTTACAACAATCACACAAAGATGTCAAGATTTTTCCCACAAAAATATAAGTGCAAAAATAACAAGCTAAGCTCGTAAATGCACAAAGCCATTTGTACAAAGGTACAAGGCCAAACTCACATGTGATATGTGCTCAAACATATACGATCAAACTTTTTGAATTTTTCACTTTTTATGTGGTTTTGGATTTTTTACTCACACAAAACTGAAATATAAAAGTAAGATCAAGAACAAAACAATGCATACTAATAAATGCAAGATGCACAAAATGCATGATGATATGACATTTAATGCATGAAGGGTCCTCCAAAGATCGAAAGAATTAGATCAAGGACCAAAAGAGTAAAAGCTCAACCATAGGAACCCTTCCTCATCCAAACGGAATGATTGTTTGGAATGAGTGTCTCATGGGAAGTGAGACGAGGGTTGGAAGAATGAGAACCGGAGATGCACATAGTCAAGGAGTTAAGAGCATTAAACATTTTCTTTAACAACATTCTATTTTCACTCAAAACCGGTTTAGCTTTCAAAGCACAACTTCCAAAAAACTCAAGTTTCTCTTTTCTTTTGATTCTCTTAAGAGCTTGAAACTTAGAGCAATGAGGTCTTAGATGACCAAAGGCACTACAATGGTGACAAACAATGTGTTTAGGTCCACTAGGCTTTTTGGGAAGGGATCTAACAACAAAGGTTTGTTCTCTTTTTAACTTGGGGCATTGGGGTCTTATGTGACCGATCACACCGCAATGGTGGCAAGTAGGAACAAACTTAGATCCACTCAATTCCCTAGAATGGGACCTAAACAGAGGCTTAGGCTTAAGAGCCTTTCTCTCCACTTTTTGATTTCTTTTGTATGGAGGAATGTACACCAATTTGTCCTTTAAGGTAGAACACACACTAGGCATAAAATCGGGTACCACAACATGATTGCAACAAATATTTTCATCCTTTTTAACAATAGGTTCAGCAATCAAACACTTGGCATGCATCTTAAGAGATTCATTTTCACATTTAAGATCATCAACAAGTTTGTTAGACAAAACAAGTTTAGCATCCAAGTCCATATTCAAACATTCAAACTCTTTCAGCTTTTCAAGAGAAATTTCAGCAAGTTTTTTATATTTCTCAACCAATTTGTTGGATTCATTGAGCTTAGCAATCAAATCATCCTTTTCACAAAATAACTTGCTCAAATTCTTTTGAAACTTCTTAGCATTTTTCTTCAAGAGTTTGTCAACAATACCCATAGATTCAAATAACATGTCATCACACTTATGAGGATTAACACTCATAGAGGCATTTTCACAAACACGTGGCATGTTACATTCATCACCAACCAAATCATGCAAAGAGGCATACAAAGCACAATCCATGGCAAATAAACACAAGGGGTCAAGGATCACACTTAGGTATTTAAACCACAACAAGTGTACCCGCTCTGATACCAAATGAAAGTTCAAAAATGTGTAAAAAACACCCTTGAACGTTTTGACTCCAAATTACAAAATAACCAATTCAAACTTTATGACAAACAACTAATGTGCGGAAAATGAACACAAGCTATAAACAGAATTGGCAAACAATCTAAGCCAATTAAAATCACATCCACAGCAGAAAATAAAAGGCAAAGATTAAGGGAAGAGAGATGCAAACACAAGGACAACACACAATGTGTTATCGAAGAGGAAACCGAAGCCCTCGGTGTAAAACCTCTCCGCCGCCCTCCAAGCGGTCAATAATCCACTAGAAAATGTAGTTGGGATACATGAACAACAATAGACCCTCCAAGCCTAATCTACCCGATGTACCTAAGCCCTCCAAGCTTCTTGCTCCAACGAGGTTGCGCCGAACCTTTTTCTTTTCTAGCTTACTGGATTCCGCTATAATCCATAGCATCCGCCATCCTTGGCATCTTCCAATACTTCCCAAAACTCCAAAAACACTCAACACTCTAAATGGGTGTGGGTAGTGTTTGGATAGAAATCTCCTCTCAATAGGTATGACAATGAGAGAGGGAATGAGAAGAGACTACAAAGATTTCTCTCTAAGAATGAGTAGCTCTATCTAATTGGGTGGGTGTTTTGAAGAAACCTCTCTTAGGGTTTTTCTTTCTGAATAGCCACACATATTTTGTGGGAATGAGGGGTATTTATACTGGTGTGAGAATGGAATGCGAAAAGTCAGATTTTCTTAAAACAGGGCTGGCTGGCGACTTGACCTCGCGACTTAACTGAGTCGCGAGTTCAAGCCGCGAGCTAACTGAATGGCCAGTCTGGATTTTTGTCCTGTAGTGCTCCAGCTGGCATGACTGTTCAGCTCCCCTGCATGCTCTGCGCGTGTGCAACTTTTGGCGACTTACAAGCCGCGAGATCCAGCCGCGAGTCCCTGCTTCACTGCACAGTTTTGAGCATTTCTTCACACTTTCTCACACACTACCCTTACATGATACCCACCTAAATACAGGGTTTCTAAGTGCTGTATTACAAGCAAATTTGTCACGGAATAAAGCCAACACATGGTTGATTAAATTCAACCTTACAGAGCTTAATGTGCATCTGACTTCTTCAGGAGGGAAACCATTGTCTAATCCCTCTCTTTACAGACGCTTAGTTGGCAGCCTAGTTTATCTCACTATCACTCGTCCAGACATTTCGTATGCTGTTCATCAGGTGAGCTAGTATCTGTCTACTCTACGATCAACTCACTATGCTACTAATCTGCGCATTCTTTGATACCTAAAGGGCACTCTCTTCCATGGTCTTTTCTACTCTGCTTAGTCTCCTCTTATTCTCTGTGCATTTTCTGATGCTGATTGTGCAGGAGATCCCACTGATCCCACCACTGGTTATTGCTTTCTTCTTAGTTCTTCTCTAATTTCTTGGCGAAGCAAGAAACAAACTCATGTGGCCCGCTCCAGTAATGAAGCAGAATATAGTGCTCTTGTTGATACCACATCTGAGCTCCTTTGGTTACAATGGCTTCTCAAAGACTTAGGTGTGTCCACATCCTTAGCTACTCCTCTTTATTGTGACAACTAGAGTGTCATTCATATTGCTCACAATGATGTCTTCCATGAACGAACTAAATACATTGAGATTGATTGTCATTTTATCCGTTTCATCTTGTCCATGTTACTCTCAAGCTCTTCTTAGTCTCCTCCAAAGATCAACTTGCAGATATCTTCATCAAGTCACATCCTAAGGGATGCCTTCGTGATTTGGTTGACAACTTCAAGTTGGTCTCACACCCATCTTGAGTTTGAGGGAGGCTGTTAACGTGTATAGTGTTGTGGGCTTTAGGCCCACCTAGATTACTTGTATAGCACACATGCTTATACTACACTCTTACTTGTACTGCACACATATGCCTCCTATATAAAGGCTCTCATGTACATTCTTTAACTATGAAATACAATACACTTATTTAGTATTTCTAACATTCTCAAATGAACACCCAATCAACCAAAAAAGAAAAAAAAAAGAAAAAAAGAAAAAATAAGATTCCACCTCATTTTCACTTATGCTTGATGGAGCACTATCTATTAAATTATACATATGGATATATAGTAAATCCAAAGTTGTTGTTTATTTTTATTTTTATTTTTTAATGCTTTATCTAGATGCTTAGCATGTGATGTTGATATGAATCAATCCCGAACAAAAAGTTTTTCATATGTTAATTGAGAACAAATTGACAACTCCAAAACATCTCATGGATTATTATCTTCCCTGACATCCCTTTTAGGTTATATCAAGCATTTTAGTATTCCATTTTAGTTTCATTTCTATGTTACATACCCTGATTTACCAATATAGGCTAACTCTTCAAAAGAACAGGGGAATTTGTATCCTGTCGTTTGGTCCTACACAAAGCTACTGCATAATGCATCATCATACAAATTCCAAACGGCAAGGATGTTATTCTAGGTACTATATAGCCTACTACTATATAATATTGCCGTGTGATATGGTTCATACATGAATTGGAAGCCTAGAGTGAATTTGATTACCAATGAAATTGATTATCAAACAGTATTTTTTTGAGGTAGTGTAGATCCTAGGTTGACTTCAAGGGTATCCTTGCTAACCCCTTTGTACTTATACCATTTCGCACATACTAGAAAGTAGCCAAAGTTCAATACCCCCAGAGCAGCTATTGTGTAATAAAAGTAATCCAATCTTCCCTTGTTAAGATCTTCTGGTAACCAATTTCCGGTTGCAGCCTTCCTTGTGGTCCGATGAATTATTGATATCAGGAAACTACTTAAATAACTTGAACCTGCCATGCCACAGAAGAAGAGAGACCCTCCAATGCTTCTCATGTTCTCGGGGAATTGCTTGTAGTAGAATTCAACTTGGCCAACTGAAGCAAATGCTTCAGTTAATCCGGCTAGTACGAATTGAGGAACCAACCATAGAGCTGACATTGAGGAAATTGCACCTTTTCTTGGTACAATTCCTATTGTTGGCTTGGTTAGAGCTATGGTCCTTCGACGCTCTTCCACCAAGGCAGATACTATCATGGTAATTACGGAGAGAAATATGCCAATGCCTATCCTCTGGAGGATTGTGATGCCGCCTTCTTTTCCTGTGATCTTTCGGAGGAACGGAACAACTATTCTGTCATAGATGGGTATAAAAAGGGTCAAGCTCAGCATCAAGAAGACAACGTAGGATGCAGCTGGGATCTGGAAATTGGTGTTTCCAAGGTGCCTGTCGGATTGAACGGCTTGAAAGACTGCAAAAGTATTCTGTTGGACTATAACGATATGGCATATGATGGCTGCAGCCCATATGGGAATCACTCTCACCAAGCATTTCACTTCTTCCACTTGCTGCATTGTGCAAAGTTTCCATGGATTGGCAGATGATCCATCTGGATTAATTTGGTCTTGGGGGGTCACAGTTGCTGCTTTGTCAAGGAATCTGCCAAAGTTATCAATTTGACTAGTTAATTTTTACACTCAGTTGGTCCAAATGGCCATCAAATGCAAAATTCTTGAAGTTGGTTACCTGAATTGGTCTGTGTAAGAAAGCTTGGCGTTGATAGAACTAGTTGGCAGATGGTTGAAGAGGGACAACGATGGTTGTTCTGGTGGATTTAACCCCCTTCTCTTAACAGCAACAACTAAAACCTGTACCACACTGGTCATGGGAGTACCAGTGGCTTTCACTTTCACATACATATTTGAACCCATGAAGAAGAGTGCACATGCAATGAGCATCAGAATTGCTGGAATTCCTAAACCTATAGCCCAGCTCACATTGGACTGCACATACACAATGAATGTAAGAGATACCATCTGGGCAAAGGTAAAGGTAAAGAAGTACCAATTGAAAAAGCTATTGATTCCCCTCTTTCCAGATTCTGTTTTGGGGTTGAACTGGTCTGCTCCAAAGGCCAAGTTGCATGGCCTGATGCCAGCAGCTCCTACTATAAGTAGTAAAAACCCAGTAAGCAAAAATGCCATTTGCCCTGCTGTTGGCCCTTTGCATGTGTTCTCTGCTGATCCACAGTGGGGTGGGTGGAGCTTCTTGATTGCTGCTGTTAGTTGTATTACTAGCAATCCCTTTACAGAAACAAACAAATCAGACACATTATGACAAAAGTTATACGAGATAAAAACTGGTATGTAACTTGCAGTTGATGCAAGAAATGATACTTTGGTATGTAAAATACAAAAACTGTTCATAATAATGAATTCTAATTTTACATTTTTTAAATTGTCAATTCAGCCTAGTATGGCCTTTAGTTCTCCTAAGACCTCAGTTCTTGGTATTTAGCTATTTATAACAACTAAGCTTTGGCAGAAGACAAATTTGGTTATACACTAGTGTCATCTCTTACTGCATACAACTCGATGAAAATTTTCAGTATGAATGATGATAGTAAAATTAGTACCATAAAAGAGGCAATTGTTGCAAATCCCAAAGTCTTGTAGCGACCAAAGTAAGTGTCACAAAGGTAAGCTCCAAGCAAGGTGGAAAAATTGGTTGTGCCATTGAAGATGTTAATAATATTTGTAGCTGTAATGCTCTTCATGTTGAAGACAGTAGTAAGATAGATCAAGAGGTTGGATAAGGTGCCAATGGCTCCCAGCTTCTCAAAAGTTTCATTTCCTGAAATTTTATCCAAATGGGTCACTCAGGATTAAAAGATTAACAAACCAAAAATGAAAAATGAAAGAAAGAAAGAACCAAGAAGGGTATGAAGCAAAAGACAAGCTTCACTCTCACTCACCTATGATAAATGGCATGATTTTCCATCCTCTGTAGTTAATCTCAGGCTCATCAGTTGTAACAGCTTTCGGGTTCTTCTCCATGGTTTCTTTATCATTCTTCTCCATTCTCTCTCTCTTTCCTCTCTGCTATCTGTGGTGACTTAATACTCCTATATATTAACAAGTCATGTGAACAAGTAGGAACTAGGAACTGAAGTGCTGAACAGTTTCACTTATGTCTAATGAGACAAACTTTTCCACCATTTAAATATTAGACGATTTGTGAATAAAATAGTAGATCTATCATTTCACATAGATACAAATTATTTTATAATATTTTTACAAAATATAGATGTAGATAACCTTTTATTAATTTTCATTTAGATCTATTATTAATATCACTTTTTTATTTACCAATAATCACTCACTATATCAATAATTTGTAAAATCTTTTTATAAAATAATTTGTGTCTACCATTATTTGAAAAAGTTTATTCTACTAGACTTTTATTTATTTATTTATTTATTATTTTTTATGCCACTAGACTTACTCTTATTTGAGAGGAAGAATTTAATGTTTTAGTCCTTTCAAGTTCCAACCATTCCCAATCTCCCACCTATATTTTTCCTGCTCTGCTCCTGATTGGCTCACCTAGACTAATGTTTTCTCTCTCATAAACCACTTTTTGTTTAGTCTTCTTAGGTGCATGTGAATGCGAATTTGAATGGAATTATGCCAGGATACAATTTTTGGCATAATTTTATGTCACAACTTGTCACATAGTGAGTTGTAGCATAAAATTACGTCAAAAATTGTGTAAATTCCAAATATGTAACTAATGTGTTGGCTGATAAATATTTAAAATACAAAGTGTCCAATATATGTTATCTCAAGTTTCCAACTAATAATTTTGTTCCATCCAAATCAAAATAGTTTAAAATTTTGTCATGTGGCACATTCTTTGAAAAGAAAAGAAAATACTTTTCATTTGGCTCTAATATAATACTACCTAATGAGTATCATATATGAATTATAAAGATGATTTTTTTTTTTACAAAATCTTTTTATATGAATTTATAATGTATTTGCACATCCACTAATTTTTCTCAAATGAACACCCAATCAACCAAAAAAAAAAAAAAAAGAAAAGAAAAGAAGAAGAAGAAGAAAAAAAAAGATTCCACCTCACTTTCACTGATGCCTGATGGAGCACTATCTATTAAATTATACATATGGATATATACAGTAAATCCAAAGTTGTTGTTTATTTTTATTTTCATTTTTTAATGCTTTATCTAGATGCTTAGCATGCGATGTTGATATGAATCAATCCTGAACAAAAAGTTTTTCATATGTTAATTGAGAACATATTGACAACTCCAAAACATCTCATGGATTATTATCTTCCCCGACATCCCTTCTAGGTTATCAAGCATTTTAGTATTCCACTTTATTTTTAATATATATATATATATATTTATATATATTTATAATTATAATTTTTTTTATGTGGCCGGCTTATGAGATATCTGACATGTGGATTGCATGATCATGGAGTAGGTGATCTGTGCATGTGTCCTTCTCTTCACACTCGGCACATGGCTTTGGGATGGGATTATTAAATCAGACACGAAAATTTTCAAAACGTTTTATATATATATATTTGCAAGATTTGCAGCGATTGGTGTATAAGAAAAATGGCAACAGTAATGGATCAAATTTTGTAAAAGTCACATTAAGGGTCCGTTTGGATACCGCTTATTTTGCTGAAAATTGAAAACACTGTAGCAAAATAATTTTTAAATGTGTGAATAGTATCGTGAGACCCATTTTTAATGAAAGTTTTGTTGAAAAAAGATGTTTGTGGGTCCTGTGAATAGTGCACAAGACCCACTGGAATCTCTCAAAAGCTGCGTTTACGTGCTTCTAAAAAAAAGAAAAAAAAAGAAAGCACAGATGCTGGATGCGCATCAGCATTATCCAAACGCTGCTTAAATCTTTGTGGTGTTTCGTGTATATGTTGTGATTTTGGGATGGGATTATTAAATCATACACGAAAATTTTCAAAACGTTTTATATATATATATATTTGCAAGATTTGTAGTGATTGATGTATAAGAAAAATGGCAACAATAGTGGATCAAATTTTGTAAAAGTCATGTTATATCTTTGTGGTGTTTCGTGTATATGTTGTGATTGGTCTATAAGAAAAATGGCAACAGTATTGAATCATCTTTTGTGAAAGTCATTTTATATCTTTGTAGTATTTTGCGTATATATATGTTGTGATTGGTGTATAAGAAAAATGACAACAATAGTGAATCAAGAAAAATGGCAACAATAGTGAATCAACTTTTGTGAAAGTCATTTTATATCTTTGTGGTATTTCGGGTGTGTGTATATATATATATATGTTATGATTGGTGTATAAGAAAAATGGCAACAATAGTGAATTGACTTTTGTAAAAGTCATACTATATCTTTGTGGTGTTTCATGTATATGGTTCATAATACTCTAATCGAAATTACCATTTTAATCAATGTTATTGATTCCGTGCTGGAACGGCCGGACTATTTCTTACTGGTATGCAAGCCGGTACGAGAATAACTTACGTTCCACCTCAGGTTAGATTTCGGCCTATTTCGTGTCATTCCGGCCAATTACGTTCCACCTCATCTACACTGTTTTGGGCTTCAATGTTTCTCATTCAGCTTCAACATTGTCTCTTTGAGCCACCACACTTCTCTATTGTTGAAATTTCCTTTGTTAGAGAACACTTACCTGTTGGGCGTGTTGGGGTCCAGCCTTGATTGTGTGAGGAAACGTTAAAACCAAAGAAAGCATTCAAAAAAAAAAAGCAGAGAAGTTTGTGGAGACTGGAGAAGAAGAATGGAGGAGATCAGATGGAAAGGACATGGCAAGTGAAAATGGAAAATACATGTGGAGTAATGGAGATTGTAAGGAAACTTCTAGGAAATTTCCTAGTTCAAAAACTAATCCTAGATTCTTATTTATTTACTATAATGCCACAAGTAAAAAGTTAAAACATATGGTCCGTTTGGATACAGCTTATTTTGCTGAAAACTGAAAATACTGTAACAAAATAATTTTTAAATGTGTGAATAGTGCCATGGGACCCATTTTTAATATATATTTTTTTTTTCTGAATAAAGTTGTTGTGGTCCCATGAATAGTGTGTGAACAGTGAGTGAACAGTAACTTTGTCTCCTACCCAGAAACACGTGCATAAAAAAAAAAAGAAGAAGGAAAATGCCAGACGCAGACGCGCTGGCTTTTTTAGCCGGATCCAAACAGTCACATATTCTCATAAATTTTTTATCAACTTTACTTCATTTGATTTTAAGGTGAAAGAGTATACACTATATATTTATTAATTTGTTTACAATTATTCAAAATGTGAATTTTATTTGTATAAAATTAAAAATATTAAAAAAAATTTTAATCCCACTTTATTTAAGATTTAAAAAAAAAATTAAATTCATTATTTTATATAATAATATATATATATATTATATTTTTTTAAGGAACCTGAAACACCTAGAAACGGTACATCAAAATAGGCCGGTATCGAAATATTCCATTCAATTGGACAACCTCTTGATGAGATACTGTGTCGTTCCTTCCCCACCATTCTCAAAAGAGCTACAAGGGAGTGGTTCATAAAGTTGCCAACTTCGTCCATCGACGGTTTCGAGCAGTTGAGCAACGCTTTTTTGCGCCACTTTGACGGGGGATAATGCCCTAAGAGGCCAGCGGACCACTTACTCACCATTAGACAAGGGGAGAAAGAAACCCTGAGGGCGTACGTGAAACGCTTTACTTGGGAGACCCTGGAGGTAGACGAAGCTGACGAAAAAGTGCAGTTGACGACCTTTAAGGTGGGGCTGAAGTCCAGAGAGTTCGTGGTTTCACTCACGAAGAATCCTCCTAAGACGATGGCAGAGATGCTCCTGAAGACACAGAAGTACATGAATGCTGAAGATGCATTAGCAACCATAAGGGACCTAGAAAAGTCGGGAGATAAGGGAAGGAAGGAGGACAATCGTAGAGGACAAAAAAGGGAGTGTCCAGATCGTCGGACCAGTGACGGGGGTAAAAGGAAAGAGGAAAAAACTCCTTGAACGGTAAAATTCACTCCTCTAGTTATGCTTGTTGACAAAATTTTGGCGCAGATTAAGGATGAGCATTATCTCAAATGGCCAAGGCCATTACATTCGTCCCCCAACGTCCGTGACAAGAAGAAGTACTGTCGGTTCCACAAGGATCACGACCACTACACAGAAGACTGCAGGGACCAAAAGGAATAGATAAAGGAGCTTATACGGAAAGGGAAACTGCAGAAGTATGTGAAAAAGGGGGAATCCAGTAGATTCAAAGGTGATAACAAGAACTAGCGCGAATTCTCACCCAGTGACTAGGATCACGCGTCCCAGCACCCACAAAATGTGATCGGGGAGATTAAGACGAACACAGGTGGCCCATCCACGGGTAGGTCGTTTAAATCCCTCAAGAAAGCATATTTGAGGCAGGTGAATAGCGTCCACAGGATACCCCTATTTAAACAAAGACGGACAGACCGAGACATGTGTCTCAGAAGAAGATGCTAGGGGGGGTCAAGTACTTATGACGATCCTTTGGTCATAATGCTCGTGATAGAAGGATTCAATACCAAGAGAATCCTCGTGGATAATGATAGCTCGGCAGACATTATTTACCTTTCCGCTTTCTAGTAGCTGAAGCTAGATCCAGGAAGGCTGCGCCCATTCGACTCTTCCCTCGTTAGTTTCAGTGGAGATAGGGTGTATCCTAAAGGCATAGTGACGCTGACGGTGACAGTGGAAGCTTACCCGAGGCAGTTGACTCGCTAGTTGGACTTTTTCGTAGTAGACTGCCCTTCATCTTACAATGTGATCATCGGGAGACCCACTCTTAACCGCTGGAAAGCAGCCACATCTACTTATTGCTTGAAGGTAAAGTTCCTGACGGAGAACGGTGTGGGCGAGGTAAAGGGAGACCAAGTATTGGCCAGGGAATGCTACCAGGTCATGTTAGCTACAAAAGAAAACCATACATGGATGATCGAGGAGAAGGAGGAAGATAAAGTAGAAGCCCTGGAGACAGTGGAGTTGGTTGAAGGCGAGATAGCAAAGACGACCAGAATAGGGACGACACTAAGTCCCGAAATGAGGACGAGACTTGTCCAGTTCCTTAAGGAGAACCTAGATGTCTTCGCATGGAGTCACGAGGATATGCTGGGTATATCCCCAAAAGTCATCCAACATAAGCTAAGTGTAGACTCGAAGATAAAGCTTGTCCAGCAAAACCGACAAGTCTTCGCTCTAGAACGGAATTAAGCAGTTACAGATGAAGTTAACAAGTTATTATCGGCAGGCTTTATTCGGGAAGTTTACTATCCAGAGTGGCTCGCTAACATCGTCCTAGTGAAGAAAGCGAATGGGAAATCGAGGATGTGCATGGACTTCACGGACCTGAACAAATTTTGCCCAAAAGATAGTTTCCCCCTGCCAAGGATAGACCAATTGGTGGATTCTACTACCGGGCATAGGCTACTGACCTTCATGGACACTTTCTCAGAGTACAACCAGATAAAAATGGCAGAAGAGGACCAAGAGAAAACCGCTTTCATCACGAGTTAGGGGCTGTACTGTTACAAGGTAATGCCCTTCGGGCTGAAAAATGCAGGAGCAACTTACCAGAGGTTAATGAAAAAAATGTTCAGCAAGGAGATTGGGAGAAATATGGAAGTGTACATGGATGACATGCTCGTCAAGAGTAAGGAGGAGGCTGGCCATCTAGACGATCTCAAGGAAGCATTTGCCATGCTTAGACAGTACTAGATGAAGTTGAACCCCAACAAGTGCATCTTTGGAGTAGCCTCGAGGAAGTTCCTAGGATTCATGGTATCCCAAAGGGGGATAGAAGCAAACTCGGAGAAGGTGTGAGCCATACTCGATATGGCATCACCTAAGACCGTCAAAGAAGTCTAGAAGCTCACAGGAAGGATAGCAGCACTCAATAGGTTCGTCTATAAAGCAACGAACAAATGCTTGCCCTTCTTTAAGACACTGAAGCAAGCCTTTTCCTGGACTGACGAATGTGAGGAAGCTTTTCAAGAACTCAAGCATTACCTGAGCAATCCGCCCCTCCTAAGCCCGTCTAAGGAAGGAGAAAACCTCTATTTGTATCTGGCAGTGTCAGCCATGGCCGTGAGTGCAACCTTGATTAGAGAAGAGGACATGAAACAACTCCCGGTTTACTACGTCAGCCAAGCCTTTCAAGGTATAGAAGTTAAGTACCCTAGGATTGAAAAGATTGCATTCGCCTTAATAGTAGCTTCGCGCAAACTGCGACCATACTTTCAGGCGAACCCTATCCTGGTAATGACGGACCAACCTATCAAGAAGTCCATGAACTAGCTCGAGGCAGCGAGGAGAATGGTCCAATGGGCAATTGAGCTTAGCCAGTTCGACGTCGAGTACCACCCCAGGACAGTTATCAAGGCACAGGCTCTGGCAGACTTCATCGCTGAGTTTACTCTTCCAGACGAGGATGGCCTTACCGACGAGATAGAACGGTGAACGATACAGACTGACGGTTCGTCCGCCCAAAAAAAGGGGGGAGTAGGGGTCGTCATAATCACCCCAGAAGGAGAGACGCTTAAATATGGGGTTCAATTGAAATTCCCAGCCACCAATAACGAGGCCGAGTACAAAGGTGTACTGATGGGGCTAAGAGTCGAAAAAGCACTGGGAGCTAAAAACTTGCTCCTCCAGAGCGATTCTAAGCTGGTAATAGGGTAAATAAGAGAAGAGTATGAAGTAAAGGAGGCAAGAATGCAAAAATACCTCAAGCTGACGAAGCGTCTGACTCAGGAGTTTGATAAGGTGGAGTTCGTGTAGATCCCCAGGAGCCAAAACATGATAGTAGACGAAATCGCAAAGCTAGCGTCGTCAGAAGAAGGATCAACAAGCATGGGCTTAGAGATGGAAGCCTAGAAACGCCCTAGCATTGAAGAAATTTCTACATTTGCAATCCAGAACATAGGTAGCTGGATGACCCCGATAATATCATTCCTCCAAGACGGCCATCTTCCACAAGACGTTGAAGAGGGGAGGAAGGTCAGGAAGAGAGCAGCCAGATTCACGATACTGAATGACATCCTGTACAAGAGGGGCTTTTCCATGCCCTACTTGAAGTGCGTAGATGAGGAGGAAGCCAAGTATATTCTGAAAGAGATTCATGAAGGGGTGTGTGGAGACCATGCGGGCCCCAGGTCCTTGGTAAGTAAGGTCGTCAAAACTGGTTATTTCTGGCCAACTATACAAGTGGACGCGAGGGAGCTCGTCAAGAAGTGCAACAAGTGCCAGAGGTTTGGGAATGTCCAATGCCTTCCAGCCGAGAGACTGACGACGATATTCTCCCCTTGGCCATTTGCACAATGGGGAATTGACATTGTAGGCCCATTGCCTCAAGGTAAAGGATAGGTAAAGTTCTTACTAGTCGCTATTGATTATTTCACAAAATGGGTTTAAGCGGAGGCATTAGCAACCATTATCGAAGCAAAAGTCCAGAGCTTTGTATGGAAGAACATAATTTGCAGTTTCGGGATTCCACGGACAATCATATCAGATAATGGGTGGCAGTTCGACAGTCAGAGCTTCAAGGATTTTTGTTCAGGTTTGGGGATTAAGAACCAGTTCTCATCCCCAAGACATCCACAAGCAAACAGATAGACGGGGGTGACTAATCGGACACTACTCAAGATCATCAAAGCCAAGCTAGACGATGCTAAGGGGGTCTGGCCCAAAGAATTACCCAATGTCTTGTGGGCCTACAAAACTACAGCTAGAACCCCAACAGGAGAAACCCCCTTCAAGCTCACTTACGGCACCGAGGTAATAATTCCGGTTGAGGTGGGAATAACCAGCGTCAGACGAGAGATGTTTCACGAAGAAAGCAATGACGATCAACTAAAAGTCAACCTGGATTGCTTGGACGAGATTAGGGATGAAGCTTCAAGCAGAATGACCAAGTACCAATAGAAGATGGCCGAGTACAACAACAAAAGAGTGAAGCTCAGACGACTTGACATAGGGGATCTTGTCCTATGCAAAGTCACCCCAGCAACCAAAGACCCTGTCCAAGGGAAACTCGGCCCAACCTGGGAAGGACTCTATCGGATCGTCCATTACTCCAGACAAGGGAGCTATCATCTGGAGACCTTAGACGGACAGAGATTGCCACGACTATGGAACATTGAGCATTTGAAGAAGTACCACCAATAGATGTAACAGAAAATTGTATTCGTTATTGAAAGTAATAAAAGGACTATTCAGCTAATGATTCAATACAAGCAAGCCTAGTAGCCTAAAAGCCAAGTAGAAAAATGGTTAAGTAACAAAATTCCGCCTAGACGGATGTAAGTTACTAACGAAGCCAAGAAATGACAAGATCCCTTCAATGGGTGTAAGTCATAAAAAATGGTTAAGTAACAATATTCCGCCTATATGGATGTAAGTTACTGACGAAGCCAAAGAATGAAAAATCCCTTAAACGGGTGTAAGTCATAAAAATGGCTAAGTAACAAGATTCCGCCTAGACGGATATAAGTTACTGATGAAGCCAAAAATGACAAGATCCCTTAAATGGGTGTAGGTCATAAAAACAGCTATGTAATAAGATGCCGCCTAGACGGATGTAAGTTACTGACGAAAATGACAAGATCCCTTAAATGGGTGTAAGTCATAAAAATAGCTAAGTAACAAGATTCCGTTTAGACAGATGTAAGTTACTGACGAAAATGACAAGATCCCTTAAATTGGTGTAAGTCATAAAAATAGCTAAGTAACAAGATTCCGCTTAGACGGATGTAAGTTACTGACGAATCCAAAGATGACAAAGTCCCTTAGACGGGTGTAAGTCATGAAAATGGCTAAGTAAGCGAGGTTCCACCTAGACGGATATAAGTTACTAACGATGTACATGTTAACTCTTCGCCTAGATGAGTACAAGTTACGGACGAGTCAGTCCTCCTTTAAAAGGGCAGATCACAACAGAAAATTCAATTAGGTACAGTGTACCAATGCAAATGGAACAACTAAATAAATGAAGCGAACAAAGATCACACAGAAACAGGAGTATAGGCAAGTAAGTATGCAATTACAAATATAATTAAAAGCCCAAAAACACGGGGTAGTTACCATTGTTTTCACATCAAAGCTAAAAACCCATAAACACTGGGTTAAAAGCATTGTTCTCAAATTAGAATAAAAATATTGTTCTCAAAATAGACTTAAAAGGCCCAAAAACACACGGGGCACTTACAAAAAAAAAAAAAAAAAGAAGAAGAAGAAGAGAAAGTGAGATAAAATAACAGGGTCAGGCATTTGCAATTGCGTCATCACTAGTTGGAGGAGGAAGAGCACTCTCGGGGGCATCACCATCAGGGGCCGTAGAGTTAGAAGCCTCGTCAGCAGCCATCTCCTTGTCTACCTCCTCAAGGTCCAGGTTCTCTAGATCTACTCCAAAAGGGTGCTTGATGAAATATCGCCTTAAGAGCTCGAACCCTTTGAAGTACTAGCTGAAGAACACAGTATTGTACTCTTCAGTCTGCTGGAAACCTTCGACGACCTTAACAGCTATGGTTTTGATCTTCTCCTTGGCAGCCAGGAGTTGCTCGTCATTTTCCAATGTCAACTACCGTTCAGCCCTGAGGTCGTCACTTAGAGTCTTGGCCTTCTCCTTAGCGAGGTTAGCTTCGCCCATAGCAGTTATCAAATCTTTCTTCAACTTTGAGTTCTTCGCCTGCAAGGTCGCCACCCGGGACAATGCAGACTTGACCTTAGCCTCCTGAGCAAGATACTCCGAGGAAAGAGGGAGGCTTTCCCCCAGCACCTAAAAAGAAAAAAAGAAAAAAAAAAGGGAAATGGAGAGGGGATGAACTTGCACAAGTGCATTACCTGGACGAGCTTGTGGAGATGACGACCCACAAGCTCACTTGGAGACGAACTCGATAATAGCTTCATTCCTCTGCAGTAAAAGTCTCCTGCGCCCTAGCCATCGCGACCCAGCATCACCCTAGACACTGGATGAATGAGAGTCAGCCTTCTCCTTCTCCTTGTCACCGATCCGTTGCCTCTTCCGTTGAGGAGGGATTTCTTCAACCGAGGTGGTTGGGGAGGCCGTCCTCGCCGTTTCAATGCTAGGAGTAGCCAGGGTAGCAGGTGTGATGGAGGCATTCTTGTTCGTCACCTTCACATTTTTAGCCCCAATATTGGACAGGGGCTCGTTCTTCTTGGCCCTCATTCGAGCATAAATACTTTGATTAAACTTCGTCGTCATTCCTAAAAAAAAAAAAAAAAGCTTGTGAGGTATATATACAAGAAAGTCAACACTGACGAGATTAACACTTACTCTTTTTCTCCTCAATATCAATATTATGCAGGACGAAGGCAGACGATTCTGGACCAAGGCAATAAAAAGCAAGAGTCCGCGGGTCTACCAGGTCGTCAAAATCCTCAATCGTCCTCGCGTACTCAATCGCCTTCTTAACACGTCCCTTGTACCTTTTTTAAGTTTGGGCCGTCCCTTAACTGCAGGAGACAATGGGCAAAAGGGTTAGTGACGATAAATAAACACAACGAAAATTAAGGGACGAGGAGAAATAATGACGCACCTAAGTTCAAGATACTCCACCGATGGAGCAACCTTGGGAGATCACCCCAAATTTCGTTAGAGGGCATCTCCCAATCATCCCCGAATGCAAAGAAGAACCGGGACTTTCAGTATTTGAAGGATGAAGGCAGATCTTGGACGATCCTAGTCCTCCTCTCCCACGGCACCAGCTCATAACACCCGTGCTCCTTAGACGCCTTTAAACGATATAGGTAGACAAGCTTGTCCACTCTGATCATGTCACCGTCTATAGCAGCCAGCCATATCCCTATTAGGCTGACCACTATCCTTCACAAATTGGGCATAAGTTGCCCAGGAGCAATGCCAAAGTGGCCTAACAGCTCCATGACGAATGGGTGGACGGGGAACTTAAGCCCACACAGGAAGGCAACCTCGTAGAAGCATACCTCCCCAGGGAAGAAGTGGCAGGCCCGTTCCTCTTCACTGGGTAGACGAACCCTAACCCTGTTCGGAAACTGGAATCTATCCTTAAACCTAGAAAGTGTGTCAGCGTCTAAACCACACACCTCGTGAAGGGCATAAAAAGCCCTAACCTCTCGAGAAGCAGAAACAGCAGTATTGCCCCTAGCCTCCACTGGGCCGTCATTAGAGGACAGCCCAGTCTCTAATTCACTTGATCTCACCTTAGACATGGTCCTTTGCTCTCTCACCAAACTCTCGAACCAATCAATTGATTGACGAAGCAAAGGCAGCAAATCAGCCAATGCAACACTCAGACTATTACCCTCAAAAGCAAAGTTCTCAAGATATGGGAAAACCCCTAAAGACCCCCCTAAACGTGCAAAAAGAAAAAAAATTGAGGGGCAAGCTACCCTAACCTCAAAGCCACTAACCATGGAAAAACCAGAAAACAAAGGGAAAAAGATGAATCCTAAAAACCCCGAAACCCAAAAACAAACACAAAAGAAAAGGGAGAGAAAATCAGAAATTCACCATAGTTTATGTCTATGCCGAAAAGAGAGAAGAAGCAGAAAGTAAGAAGAAAGACATACCTCAAAAGAAAACCGTAGAAAGCTTAGCTACACACCAGTTCGAAGAAGAATCACAGAGAAAGATTGGAGAAGAAAATACTCAGAGCAATGATTGGAAGTTTGGGAAAAGTAAAGTGAGAAGAGGAGAAGTTTAAAAACCAAGGCTAAAAAAAAATGAAATTCAGCGGGAAACCTAAGAGTCATACAAATTAGAGCATTAACTCCACTGATCAGAACGGGCCACGTGGCCACAATGCGTGTGGCACTGCCACTATGCATTTAATGTGGAGCGAAATCCCAAGAGTCATGTACAGCCCAAGGACCTTTCATCTTCTATGATCGTCATGACACGTCACGGCGACCATAGAATCCAGGGGCAGTTGATGGGACTGACGAATTCAACCTCCCTGAACGACCTCACCAAGACCAACGAGTTCGTCCTCTGCGACGAGCTAACCACATGTCCATATCACTGACGAAAGTAACAAAGCCATTTAGTGCAGCCAATAATGTCCCAAGTAGTTACAAGACCAGCTGTACAGACCGTTAGAAGCCTCATTAAGGCCCACATTACTGAGCATGAAACGTTGCCAAAAGAGACATTAAAGCCACATTAACTACTACAACGGCTAGGGGCTATGAAAACATATATAAAGCCCTCACAGCTCCAATACAAGGTACATAGACACACCTAGAAGCACTACTAGTTATTCTGATACTTTGTTATTTCTTAAGAGCTTTCTTATACTGATTTTGGCATCGGAGACGTTGTGATAGGCACCACACCGGTGACCACCTTAAGGGAGCTATCTCACCATTTTCACGGTGACACGGACGAATACTCGGCTCCATTTGGACGCACTCACAACGACTGACGAATCTGCACTTCATCAGGTTCCGAAACGAAATTAATAACATTGATTTTAATTAGTAAATTGTGCAAAAGATTATAAAAAGAAAAGGTTGAGTAGATAGGATAGCATTGCTGAAAGTACATTAGGCATTAATCCATTTGATCTTTGTAAAACTCATTACTAAACTGCAAGTTTGCAACACGGTAATTGGTTCTTGACTTTATAATTGCTCAATATATTCTAGAAGTCGTGTACTTCTTCCGAGGTTGACAGGATTTAACACCTTACGACTTCATTCACTACTCAATACTCAATAGTCAATACCCACCATCTTCAAATTAATTTTTTTTGAGTCAATTCTTCAAATTAATTAGTCATAAAAGAAAGAAAGAAAGAAAGAAAAAAAAAAAAAAAAAAAAAAAGCATTATTATTATTATTATATTAATTGTCTGTGGAAGATGGCAAACCGCGTACGTGTCTCCCGGTTGAGCAAAGACAAAGTTAGGTCATTTCCATTATATTATGTAGTACCTATTTGCCTCAAACCCTTGCTTTCAATGCCAACGGGGTGTGTGTATATATACACATACACACAAGTTACAATATACTGATAATCTTGCATTTCGAATGCTTTTCTTTTCAAGTATTTTGTATATGAGAATGTTCCAATTAAACTACAAGACCATTAACAAAAAAATAAACATTTGAATTCAAAATCATAAGAGTTTATGGCTAAAGTTTATTTATAATAACACGCCATTGATTTACAAATAAGTCAGATATTAAAAGAAATGATTATGATACACTTGTTATTGTACTACACATTATCATTTTAAATACGAACATTTTGCATGAACGTGTGGACATAGTATGTAAGAGTGTCCAATCATAAATGTGTGGAAACGTCCATTGTTATCTTAAAGTTGGCTAGAAATACGAACATATGATATGAACTTGTGGACATAGTATGTAAGAGTGTCCAATCATAAATATGTGGAAACGTCCATTGTTATCTTAAAGTTGGCTAGAAAATATTCAGCAAAAAAAAGTTGGCTAGAAAATGAAAGAAAGTCTAGAGAGACATAATGATCAGATATTTTTTAAACAATTAGTCAGAGTCCCAAATCCGACTGGTAGCTAGCCTAGGTTATCCTAACTACCAAATTGTAGCATGATTGCAGTAGTGAACACTATCATGTGGACCTTTATGGCTTGATTCGTAATCTTTGTGGGTTTGTTTGCAATTATTTGAGCCAGTGCCGTGCCGTCATGGTTTTAACACACTTTTGGACTTTGTGTCTGGTTTTTTTGCTGAATTGTGGACTGTCTGTTTTGAATACGCGTTTACAAGGATAATTTTATTTCTTTAGAAGGTCGGAAACCATATTCAAACGTCACGAGAACTATAAATCACTGTAATGGTCGGTTTAGATACAGTTGAAAATTGAAAATTATTGTAGTAAAATAATTTTTAAATGTGTGAATAGTATCGTGAGATCCATTTTTAATGAAAAAGTTGCTAATGTTTGTGGGTTCCGTAAACAGTACACGGGTGCATTATTCATACAGAAAGTCAACATTCACGACTTAAAAAAAAAAAAAAAAACTGAAAACGCAAACGTAAAACACAAATCATCCAAATCCAAAGGCCACCTAAATCACATCATGGAGGAGCTGATATTTTGTGCACCGAAAACATGGAATGCGCTTCTCATAGGCATGTGAGCCCACGGACATAAGGAGTGCAGCTCTTGTAAGCATGTGGCCCATATTCTTGTGAGAGGTGCGTTTTATATATGCTTGACGCATATGATCATTTTCCCACGTCATGAGTCAGTAAGTGCTTAAACTTATGCAGATCAGTGCCAGGTGTGATTAAAGCTCGATTTCCAAGAATTGTATAATATGCATATCAAGTTATCCATAGTTTTTTTTTTTAACGGGTATATAACAAGATAATTAATGAATGTCATATAATCTAAGTTTATTCATGATAATGGAGAAAATATTATATGTGGCTGACTCAAACTCAATTGTTGAGGATATCTAGCCAACCCAAAAAATTTGAGATGAAGGCATTCTTGTTGTTGTACATCCCTTATTAGTTTGTTAAACATGTGACTTTCTATGCCTGCGAGTAGCGGTAGAACCATGAATTTTTGTTTGGGAGGTCGAGATTAAACTTTCGTATTAGTTTCTAATTTAAGGAAAACTCGCATGTATCTCTCAATGCATAAGTATTTTTAGTAATAAAATTGTAATTCCAAGGTAAGTCATAACTTGCATATATACAGAAGTTATATGCCTAAAAAATTATTTTACATGAAAACTTTATTTAAACTTAATAGAGTATACAAAAGTTTTCTAATTTGCTATAGACATGTATAACAATTATTCAAGAATTGTTTTTCCAAGTATCAAATACAAAGACAAATTTGAGTAGAAGCCAATACGGAATTCAAAATAGTGAATAAAACCTATCAATTGGTTAAAATAAATTAAAGGAAAGAAAAAAAAAAAAAAACCATAAGATAAGAAAATAGAAATTAAAAATGAGAGAGTTTTGTGCCTCTCAAAAGAATACTATGGTGACCTACCTGTTAATCATGTTAGAGAACACTATGCTACTAATACCATCTTTATTCTAGTCTCTTTTAAAGGGCATTGGTAGCCAAAGGTAGATATCAAAGAGAGCTTAAGCTAATGTGGGAAGAGTAGAGCACCACGTGATGATGATTTGAGATTTTTTTTAGTGGCTAGAGCTAGACAGGAAAATGAAGCTGTAAAAAGTTGTAGAAAGGGGATGAAGTTTCTAAAGAAAGCTATTGCTAAAAAACCAAAACTAACCACTTACTGACCTGTTGGAACTTGGGATGGGGATGGAGAAAGTTTTAAAAACTTGGGTCTAATTGGGAAGGAGACATGGACAAGTCATAGGTGAGGGGGTCGGGGTCCAATTTTATGGTTGGGGCCCAGGTCTTCAAAACTAAGTTTGTGTCTCACATTTTGCCTATTAAAAATCTTGTTTTAAAATTTTTTAGAGGGGTCATAGCCCCCCCTACTATCTACTTAGTTCTGCCCCTGTCTGCGAGATACTTTCTCCATATAAGTCCTAGACATAAATTAGCAACAAACCAGAATGAAACTCAGAAAGGAATACATTGTGAACTGTCATTAATTTTGACAACAAACACAGAATACTGAATTAATATGATGGAAAGTTGAAGTCTTCTTTTCGGTGCAAATGGGAGGAAATTGGTGAAGAATGAGTATCCACCTCCTTTTGAATCATGCATTATTGCAACGCCGACAAGCTACAACAGATTGCTGTTAACTTTCCTTTTCTATGCCCTATTTCATAAAGATATATTTCTCCTATAAAGTGAAAATCCTTTTACTATCAAGAGTGTTCTATTTTATGTTCTACTAATTACAACTTAACACATGACTTGTCATAATTGATGGAGTATAAAGTAGAACTTTGAGAGTACAAATTTATTTTTTTATTGTAGGTGTTTAACTTTCCTTCTTCTACTTCCATTTTTTGGGGGGACTATTCTTTATTCCCTCATATATAACGATTCAAACAAGAGGTTTTTCTTTTTCGGACTGCATTTTTCCCATGTCAACTTCATGAACACTGGTGTCGCTTCCTTTGTACTTGTACCACTTTGCACATATTATAAAGTAACCCAAATTTACGACCTCTATTGCAGCAATCAAGTAATAGAAGTAATCCAATCTCCCCTTGTTAAGATCTTCAGGCAACCATTGCCCAGTTGCAGCTCCAGAAGTAGTCCTGTGAATCACTGACACCAAGAAACTACTAAAGTAACTGGACAAAGCAAGACCAACAAATAAGAAAGACCCGCCAATGCTTCTCATGTTTTCTGGGAATTGCTTGTAGTAGAATTCAACTTCACCAACGAGAGTAAATGCTTCAGAAAGTCCTACTAGTGATAGCTGTGGTATCAACCACATGCCAGAAAGGGAAGAGATTGCACCTCTTCTTGGGTCTATACCCACAGGTTTAGTTATAGCCAAAGTTCTTCTCCTTTCTTCAACAAGTGCTGACACAAGCATGGTCATAATGGCAAGAACCATGCCAACACCCATCTTTTGCAGGACTGTGATGCCATCTTCTTTGCCTGTGAACCTTCTTAGTATTGGGACTATGATACGGTCATAAACAGGTATCCAGATAGTGAGGGCAAGCATGGTGAAGATAATGTAGGAGGCAGCAGGGATGGTGAAATTGGTATTGCCAAGGCGTCTATCAAATTGGAGGGCTTGGAATACTACGTATGTTTGTTGTTGGACTATGACAACATAGTATATACTGGCTGCAACCCATATGGGAATCACTCTCATCAAGCATTTTACTTGTTCCACTTGCTGCATACTGCAAAGTCTCCATGGATTGGCCGCTGATCCGTCAGATTTTACTTGGTCATCGGGGGTTATGATTGCAGCTTTGTCTAGAAACCTGAGAAAATCATTGCTTTGGTTAGTTAATGCATATGTCGTGGGTATGTCAACTAAATAAAAAAGAGTTCCTGTGTGATTGGAATATGTTGAGTGTGTCCTAATCCTAAAGGTAGAACAGTCTTAATCAACACAAAACACCAGTACCACACGTCTCTCTCTCGCTTTCCTTTTTGAAATACTCTCTTTCATATATATATATATTTTTTGGTTTTCTTATAATGTAATCAAAATTTAAAATGGAATAAAGAAATTAGCATCTGCACTTGATAGAATATGAAGTGGAACAGAGTGGTAACAATGATTTTTGTTACACGTGTGATATATAATCAATTTTTAAGGTACGACACTCATAAAAAATGGCAAGAGGCATAGAGTTTTAAAGAATAAAATTTACTTTAGTAGATGAGCAGTTTCTGTTACCTGAATTGATCGGTGTAAGGAAGCTTGGAGTTGATGGTACTTGTGGGAATATGTTTAAAGAGGGAGAGCCATGGTTGCTCTGGTAACTTCAATTGCCTCTTCTTGACTGCGGCCACTATAACCTGCACTATGCTTGCCAAGGGACTACCCTCGGGTTTTAGAATCACATAAATTCGTGTACCAACAAAGAAGAGTACACATGACAAGAGCATAAGGAAAGTAGGAATCGCCAACCCCCAGGCCCAGCTCACATTGGATTGCACGTATACAATGAATGTTAAAGATACCATCATGGCAAACGTGTAGGTGAAGTAGTACCAATTGAAGAAGCTGCTGATTCCCCTCTTTCCAGATTCAGTGTTGGGATTGAATTGGTCAGCACCAAAGGCCAAGTTACACGGTCTAATGCCACCAGCCCCAACAACAAGTAGTCCCAGGCTGCTTAATAGAAATGCCATTTGCCATGGTGTTGGTCCAGGGCAATTCCCTATCTCTTTAGTTCCACAGTGGGGAGGATGCAGTTTTGCAATCGCTGCTGTTAAACACAGTACAAGCATCCCCTTTAAAGAAGAAAAAAAAAAAGAAAAAAAAAAAAGAGATTAGAGATGTAAGGTATCAAATGGACAGAGTCATAAATGAAAAGTTTACATGGATATTCTCTATTTGAATTGCTTCAATTTCATGGTTCATATTAGATATTACAATTATAAAGGTGTATTTACTGCCACGTCAAAATTTAAAATAACATGTCAGTTTGTACATTATTAAATCCAGGAAACATAGTTTAGTGAAGTGAAGCTATTATGACTTGGGTCCAGTTGGAGGTCCAATATGTATTGAATGGTTTATCAAATGGGAAAATCGAATTCAGTACTCTGATGCTCAACTTAGTTTGGCATCGGTTTTGTTATGGTTATTTTCAATTCCTTAAAGGAGCATGCACACATGCTCATCTAAAACTATGTTTAAATTTCATATGAAAGATTGTGAATATATAATAGTGCTATAGCAGTACCAAAAAAGAGGCGACTGAGGCAAAACCCAATGTGTTGTAACGACCAAAGTAAGTATCACAGAGGAAAGCTCCAAGTAAGGTAGCAAAGTTGGTGGTACCATTGAAGATGTTGATAAGAAGTGTAGCAGTGATGCTGCTCATGTTGAACACGGTAGTGAGATAGACCAATAGGTTTGTTGAGGTGCCAATGGTCCCTAGCTTCTCAAAAGTCTCGTTGCCTGCATTTTTGGTCATCAAACATAAGAAGAAGAAAAAAAACGTGCTTATGTTTTAGAATTATGCTCTGTCCCTCTCTCTCTCTCTCTCTCTCTCTCTCTTTTCTTTTCTTACCTATAATAAATGGCATGGCTTTAATTCCTCTGTAGTTTAACTGGGGCTCATCTGTTGTAGCGGCCTTGTCATTCTTCTCCATATCTCCCTGCTCCATCCTTTTGCTGGTTTTGTTATATGTTTGATTGTTGCATAAAATATGCTTACTATAATGAGGATATATATAGCTGAGAGGATAGACATTGAAATTTCACTATGCTTTTCAATTGTTCAAGTTCCTCCTCAATGGAGAGTCATTTCTTTCACTTTCGGTATTACTTGTCAGAAAATGAGAGTTTTGGAATTATTGATGTATTTCAAGGTTGTCAATCTTGACCGCAGTAATATTATTGCAGGTGCATACAAAATATTTCCAATGTGTTCGTGGCCGACTTTCTTTTATAAAAATGAGTTTAGAAAAATAAAATGAAAGTAAGGTAATAGCAATAACAGAAAATTAAGGCCACTCTAAGTAATCAACAACCTTAATGAAATCACAAATAATTTTTTGAGTTCATGCGTAGAGCAGCTAAAATTTATGCTGTTTGATGTAGAATTTCAACTTTTAATGTTGGCCACTCTTATTAAAAACCATTTCATATGTTGATGTAAATTCCAATTAACAATCATAAATTTTATCAATAGGGGAAAAAAATTTGCCCCCCTTATACTTTATTGAAGTCATTTTAAGTTAAGAATTCTAAATTCAAATCTTTCTTTTTAATGCCTTGTTGAGATAGACGAAACCTTAATACTTATTTGTTATCAGTGTAGTAAACAATAACGAGTTTATACAAAATAGAAATAGAGAATGGAAAATAAAAGATGCAATCACACAATAAAAAGATAAAGATTTTTGTGGTTCAATCTTAGGCCAAAGTTCATGGGCCATGTTTAAGACAAAGTTTTGCTAAGAAAATAGGGTGATTATAAAAGTGGCATAAAAGCACTCTCACAAAACCAAAACTCTAAGGGGTTGTTTGGTACATGTGTTTAAACACATGTTTTCAGTTTTTAAACAACATTACATGCATTTCCACACACTTTTTCATCTACACGAATTTTTAAAAAAATTGAAAACTGTTATTTAAATACACATATCAAACGGACCCTAAATACACTTAGCACACCACAAGAAGTCCTACTTGTCTAAAGCTTGTGTGCAGTTTACTATAGGTAAAATCTAGGTAAAAATGTGACTCAATGTCCTTTTTTTTTTTCAATGAGCTGGCCTCCTCAAGGAAATTGATTGCCCCCCCCCCCCCCCCCCCCACGGCCCCACTTGTCCATGTTTCTTTCCAACCTCAAATTGCTTTCCCAAACACGTAGCCATTAGCAAATTAATACTTTTTCCTTTTTGTTTTTATATATTTTTTTTATTAGCTTCTTTTTCATTTTCTAGTAATTTCCATTTCCCAGTACTTTACTTTAGCCATGAACCACTCAATTCTAAAAGACTCTCAATTTGGTGTAATTTTTCTAGTCTCACACTTCATTGACCTCCATCCATTTAATGGTCTCATAGTCACGTTCTTATTCAATTACTTTCTTTTTCTTAATAAGGAGTTTTCTTACTTGAAGTTCAGGGAAAATAGTTTTAAAATCTTGAGAGTTTCAAAAATCTTCTTATCTTTATTATTTATATTTCAGTTCAATTTCTATTTATTTATCTTGTGGCTTATGATTTTAATTTTTTTTTCTTTTTAATTTATAAAGGCAATTGATTATCTGTTGATGAATACATTTTTCTTGTTATATTGGTATGTTTAGTCATTCGATTCTTTAAAGAGGAGCTAAATTTGATGGCAAATGTTTTACTCTTGTAGCATAATGCCCACATTGCCACTTTAAGGCCATGATGCTGAGCCCTTTTTTTTTTTTTTTTGTTTTTAAAAAAAAAACATTTTTTATACATGTGTATTGCAAAATAGAAAATTTTTGTATACTAAAAAATGTTAGTTTTTAGACCCCTTAAAACACAATTGGATTAACCTAGGTAATTAGCCAAGTTGTTACTTAGTCCAAATTAACAAATTTAGGTTATCACAATCAAAACAATCATATCATGCATAGCAGCGGAAAGATAAATAACACAAAGATATGATCACCCAGGAAACCAAACCGGTAAAAACCTGGGGAGGATTTAACCTAACTATCCTCAAAGTAAAAAGCAAATCCATTAGAAAGAATCGAAGTTCATACAATAAGACTTACAAGCCCCCACGCTCGACTTCTTATTACTACCCACCAGTAGAACTTATTGACACGACCACGTGCAAACTCCGAATCCACGGACTCCTTCTTTCTTTGGCCTTTGCAAAACACAAACACCCCCGTTTGTGACTTTGAGATCCCACTCAAAGGTTTAGCAACACAAACTCTCCTGTTTGTGACTCCAAGACTACCCTTGAAGGTTTAGATTATCAACACCTTTTGATGACTAGAGAAGGCAGCAACTTCTACAATACCGGATCTTGAGATTTTTCAAGGAATAGCACCGGTAGAAGACATAAGAGAGCTTTTTAGGAACAAAACCCTAAATACAAAAGAGGCACACTCTTTTCTCTCTGAAAAGCCTCATAAAAACGTGCTTAGGGTTTTCTTTATATATTAGGAGAAGTAGATTAGAAACCCTAATCCTTAATGGGCTTGAACTGTTGTTTGGGTTTAATTAAAATTCTGCAGATACGACTTTCGATCGATCAAGCCTGTCTTTCGATCGATCGAACTAGACAGATTATGAAATCTTCTTCCTGCAGCTTGTATGTTCTTGAACCTTGACTTGAATCACCTTGAGCATTGTCTAATAATACCTATAGACTCTAAGATCTATATCTAGACAAGTTTGTGTTCATGATTTGCCAATTGTTCTAAATATTTAGAACCTAACAAACTCCCCCTTTGGCAATTCATGACAAAACTTTCATACTAAATGAAATGCTCAAATACAAGAACAACCCAATACAATAAAATGCCCAATTACATCACAAATCCCAATCTAAGACTCCTAACCTAGAAGTTGTAATAAGAGGTAGAAGGTCTTGATCAGAATGCACCTGTCTTTCCTAAAACACTCAACAAATACATCACCGCATGTGTGGAAAGAAAGACATATATACAATAATATGAAACAGAATATAAAAAACAAAAGTAAATTCTAACTCTCCCCCTAAGTTAGATACATCAAAAAGATTTTTATATTCTCCCCCTTTCAAAAAACAATTTCAACTCCCTTAAAACAAACAGGATTCCCATATTTCATTTATTTCTCCCCCTTTTTGTCACGTATTGACAAAGACAACTCAAACAAAGAGTAGAGTGACAGAAAACATGAGAGAAAAAAGAGAACCAAGGGAACAAAAAAAACAGTTCAACTCTATAAAAAAATAGAGGCAACTCCCCCTATGAAGAGCAACAACTCCCCCTATGAACAACAAAGGTTAAAAACAAGCTTCTCCCCTATAAAAATAGGAAAAACAAAACAAGTTTTGGGAAAAAACAGTTTTGGGGAAAAATAAAAGGGGTGGGGATGAATAAAAAAACACAAACCAAGTTTAAAAAAAAAATTAAGTTGAGGATACACATGAAGAAAAAATATTCTCTCTTTCAATAAAATGCAAACATGGCACTATGTGACCCATAAATAGTTGCATGAGTAGAGAAAATTTTTGCACATTGATTATCCATCATATCTCTTAAGAAAAATATTTTCTACAGTTCACTCATAAAAAAAAGGCATATACTAGAAAGTACATAGCTCAAAAATTAATCAATCAATTTTTTTATCAAGTTGAGTACCCAATGTAGCAAAGTGTATGCATGTTATGTGTGAAAACAATGAGAGATATGACTACAAAACTGCAAGATAGATACAAAAACAATGCAATGCATGTGAATCCTAAACACAAATGATGCATGAAAAAAAAAATTTTGGTCAAAAACATAGAAACTGAAAATTTTTCAGTTTCGATCAATCGAGAATCGATCAAACATCAATCGAGTCAGGCAGACTCAAACCAAAAATTTTAATCGCAATTTCGATTGATCGAAAAACAGGTTCGATCGATCGAAATTCTAGAAAAATCAGATTTTTGAAAAACAGAGCATTTTAATGCAGAAACTCCTCAAAGCACATTGTTTTATATAAAAAAAATGCATGAGTATGAGACGAAAAGTTTTTCAAAAACACTTGAATTCAACCCAGATCTTCCAAAATCAAGATTTTCAATCAATTTGTCCTAAGCGCAAACATTAAACACATTTTGCATTAAAATTAAGGAACTTTTAATCTTGGATGGCCACAACAAGATCACACACAATATAATGTACCAAGTTTAGCAAAGAGTAACTTGTGTAGTGTGTACAACTAGTAAAAGCTTGAGATACATGTGAGGTGATATGTAAATAGAAATCAATCACAAAGACTACAAAATTCATCACATAGAATTTGAAAGAGACTATCACCTAAAGAGTTACATCATATAACTCCCACATCTCCTAGAAAACAAGCTTGCAATCATGTAAGTTTCTTGATTTGCCTCATATTGTACACACCAATTTTTATTTGATCAGAAACTTATTAAAATAGTCGGGATAATGTACACACCAATTTTAACATTTAAACCGAGGCTACACCTTATGTTCTTTTTGTGTATGTGCTACACTTTTTCGAGCACAAAATCTTATGATATGCACTAAGGTATTCATGATTGGCTAGTAAACAGTGGTGAGATGGTTATTTATGCCTTTCTCAAAAGGTTCAAGTCCGACAGTCAAAGACATGTGACTTCAAGATCAAGACAAAGTGATCAAAAACTATAAACATCTCCCACACAACATGCACTACAAAGCTCAAACTAGTAAAGTGCAATAAAAGAAGCTCATCCAAGCTAAACAAGGTACATAAACATGTTATGTAAAGATAATATGGCCACTCCTTGATTATAAATCCAAGATGTGAAATACAAAACACAAAAATCTTTTTGGTTTTAAAAAAATTTATGACCAAAAACAAAAAGCACACATTATGCTAAATGAACAATGCAAATGCAATGCATGGCAGTGCTTAACTAAGCTATAGAGGGTACACAAACAAGAAATATCAATTTCTTAATTAACCCATGAGTACATGTACAAACTAGTACATACTCATACAAAATCATAAATAGCTTAGCACTTATATAACACATGCAATTTAGGTTTCTCCACAATGTCAAACATGTTCTAAATCAAGAGAGATAGCATAATTCATGTAATCCTCAAGAAAAATAAAACTAGACACAAAATAAAATATTTTTGTCTTTTTGAAATTTTTCAATGTTTTTGGATTTTTTTTTTTTTTTTAAAAAAAAACAACCTGAAAAACAAAACAACCAAAAACAGAAACAAAACATGTCCACAATTAATTGAAAGAATTAAATCAGGAACAAGTTAGCAACACTCACCTTGGAGAATCTTTTCTCACCCATCTAGCACGAGTCTTCGGCTTTGTAGGTGAAAATCCATGTGAAGCAGAGTGTATTTGAGGAATTACACCAATCTTCTGAGAAAGACTAAAATCCTGCAAATTCCTTTCACAAGCCAACAAGCTTAAATTTTTCAAAATAATATGAAACGATTTATATGGACTTATGACAGGAGAAATATCATCACATATCCTAGATTGAAACACAGAATGCTTAAATTTCAGTTTATGACAATTAGGACGAATGTGACCATGGACACCACAAAAGTGGCAAACAGGAACAAATTTAGGAACATTAGTATTCCTAACAACAAGTCTAGTCTCAGATTTTGGTTTTTGCCTCAACAAAGAACAATTTGGTCTAATATGACCAACAACACCACAAAGGTGACAAGTAGGCACAAAAATAGATTTATTGTGCTCTCTAATAGTAGGTTTAGACATAGGTTTAGAAACATCAGCGTCAACATCAGAACTTTTACCTTTGTCTAACCTAGCAAAATAAGCCTTTTCTTTATTATTCCTCTTGAAATGAGGGATATAAACTTTCTCAGTTTTAGGCTTAAGAGAAACAGAAACACTTCTGTTATCTACAGCAGGCTTGGTACTAGTCAAATTTTCAATTTTAGCTTTAGATTCAGCTAACTCTTGTTCCAAGCTTTTCATCTTCTCATCTTGAGAGGAAATTTGATTTCTCAAAAATTCATTCTTTTTATAGATTCATCTAATCTAACAAGCAATTCCTCTTTTTCAAGATTAACCAATTTTAACTCTTCCTTGAATTTCTTAGCAGTTTTCATAGATTTCAATAATTCCTTACGAAGAGTTTCACAGACATCAATAAAATCAACAGAAGCATGAGCAGAAACATGATCAGAAAGACACTTCAAATTATCCATGACAACAGGGGTCAAGGATCAGCTCTTAGATCAAAAGATCTAAAACAAGAGAGCTACCCGCTCTGATACCACTTGTTAGTTTTTAGACCCCTTAAAACATAATTGGATTAACCTAGGTAATTAGCCAAGTTGTTACTTAGTCCAAATTAACAAATCTAGGTTATCACAATCAAAACAATCATATCATGCATAGCAGCGGAAAGATAAATAACACAAAGATATAATCATCCAAGAAACCAAACCGGTAAAAACCTGGGGAGGATTTAACCTAGCTATCTTTAAGGTAAAAAGCAAATCCACTAGAAAGAATCGAAGTTCATACAATAAGACTTACAAGCCCCCACGCTCGACTTCTTATTGCTACCCACCAGTAGAACTTACTGACACGACCACGTGCAAGCTCCGAATTCACGGACTCCTTCTTTCTTTGGCCTTTGCAAAACACAAACACCCCCGTTTGTGACTTTAAGATCCCACTCAAAGGTTTAGCAACACAAACTCTCCTGTTTGTGACTCTAAGACCACCCTTGAAGGTTTAGATCATCAGCACCTTTGATGACTAGAGAAGGCAGCAACTTCTACAATACCGGATCTTGAGATTCTTCAAGGAATAGCATCGGTAGAAGACATAAGAGAGCTTTTTAGGAACAAAATCCTAAATACAAAAGAGGCACACTCTTTTCTCTCTGAAAAGCCTCATAAAAACGTGCTTAGGGTTTCCTTTATATACCGGGAGAAGTAGATTAGAAACCCTAATCCTTAATGGGCTTGAACTGCTGTTTGAGTTTATAAAATTCTGTAGATACGACTTTCGATCGATCGAGCTTGTCTTTCGATCGATCGAACCAGACAGATTATGAAATCTTCTTCCTGCAGCTTGTATGTTCTTGAATCTTGACTTGAATCACCTTGAGCATTGTCTAATAATACCTATAGACTCTAAGATCTATATCTAGACAAGTTTGTGTTCACAATTTGCCAATTGTTCTAAATATTTAGAACCTAACAAAAAAGATTTGGAAAGATATAATGCTCTCATAGGGCTTTGATTTTTTACTTGAATGGTGATTCAAAATAATAGTTTAATCTTGGCTCCAATAAAAAATTTCTAGTTCCGCCCTTGTGTATATATATAATGTAGTTGGTAGTTATGCATACATCTGTAGCTTACTTTTAAACTAAAAGTTTAATCTACGTTCAATATGGTTAACATTATATTCGTAGTGAAATACGTGTCTGTTACTATTAGACATGGCAAAATGGGTCCGAATTTTCTGACCCGACCCGAAAAATACTTGACTCGAATCCGATTTTTTTTACTTGAAGCAAAAACGGGTTGACCTGTGACCTAACCCGATTGGGTCAACCTGACCTTACCCGCCAAAAAAAAAATTCGCGAAAAAAATATTTAAACTACGTCCATACTAGGTGCATAAAGCACAAAGCACCAGAACCAAACCAATAGTCAATAAATTACAAGACAAGACAATAACTTCACATGAAATTTGACTATTTGAGCTTCACAACCATCAACCAATAATGCTTCAGCTCCACTGCCTCCATAGACATGACACGAGAGAATGAGACAAGGCAACACAACACAACCATTAAAAAAAAAAAAAAAAAACTCATTGATTAACTAGCTAACTTACTAGCTATAAGTTACAACACAGCACAACCATTAAAAAAAGAAAAATGAAATCGCATTCATTGACTAGCTTAGCTGTAGTCCAAAGCCAAAGCCCAAAGGCACAATTCACAAATGTGAAAGACAAAGAGTGAAACGTGACAACCACAGCCACAAATGTGAAGTGAGTCAGTTCCTCAGTTCCTCTACTCTTGTCTCTTGCGCTGCGCCTCTGCCCTTCTTTTCCACTTTCACACTTTTTCAGTCTCAGTGCCTCTACTTCTACACTTTCAACTTTTCATAATTATACAATTTTAATTCGTTATTGATTTGCTTTCATGTAACCTTAAGCAATACTAAAATATTGTATTGTAAATGAAGATGTTGATGAAATTAGCCAATTTGAGCTACAATTTGCAAGTATGAATATTTGCAGTGCTGAATCTGCTACCAACGTTGAGTAGATTGAGATTGAGGTGTAATTCTTATAAAATATTTACTTATTCTTCTTTACTTAATATGTTATGTTTATTTTTAAATCTTTTTTTGTTTAGTTTATATTTCTAAGTAATCTAACTTTACTATTATTTTAAATGCAACAGGAACATGTGCACTTAAGAAGGCCGATAACTTGATATGGTCCATGACATGTAGTAGTTTTTTTTTTTTTTTTTGGGAATGATATTATTAGTAATGTAAACTTAAAATATACTTTTTACAAGTTTACAAGTTTTTATCATGTGTGTGAATGTAGAAGCAAACTCTGGCTTACTAGTAGGATTCCCCTTCTAACACCCATTCTGTTTTGGTGGTCTTTAAAGCTGATTAAGCTGGTCTTGCTAGCTACTACTAGGTGGCTTTTCTATATACTGGTGCAGGACAATGAATTGTACAGCCGTAAATCAAGATGAATGAATATAGGATCTAGAGACTAAGCGCATGAATTGTGCTTTTGATGAGTTCACATTAGCACTGTAGTGTCCTTTGGCTTTAGTGAGGAGCAAGGGAAATCCCAATTCTTTAATATTAGTGTACAATGCATGTGCATGTTATACATGTTGGTAAATTACTAAATTGGATGTATACATCAGCTAGTTGTACTCCATTATAGTTTGTCATTTTTTACTTGCCACCTTCATTTTCTCTTCCTACTTTAAACAAATTGAAGATTATACCAAGATTAACTTCTAGAAAGCTGGAACAAGAGTTGCACCAAATTTAGGCATTTAGTGTTTAGTGGTAATTGGTAAGTGGTAACAGTATTACCAGTGAGAATCTAATCACAGTTGAGGAACTCGTAAACAATTGACAGAGTGTATCTATTTCAAAAAAAAAAAAAAAAAAAAAAAACTTGTTTGAAAAATATGAGTCAACCCGACCTAACCTGACCTGTGACCCGATTGACTCACAAACCCGATTGACCCAACCCGTACCGCCCGTTTTGCCACGTCTAGTTACTATGCTAAATAATCGTTTGAAGGATAAAGCAATTATTGGCTTGACGTCAAAGACTCAAAAATTCACAAAGTTCAAAAAGTTTAGAAAGCTAGTAGTGTTGGAGTAGTCAAAAGCTGCCATTTATCTCTTCCAAAAAAAAAAAAAAAAAAAAAAAAAAAATTCTCTTAAAAAAAATCAAAATCAAAATCAAAATAAAAAAAATTGACAATCATTAAATCTCTTTTACTTTTTCCCAATTTAATATAAAAAATTGATTACGTTCACAATATTTTCACAATAGAATAATTCTTAGATACTCTTAAAATATGGTGAATGGTAATCCTTCTTCTCACATTCATGATGAGGTCAACTCATTAAATTCATAGTGGAGTTCACTATCAATGTGAAAGGAGGGAAAACCATTTTACTATACTTTGGGAGTATCTAAAATTTTTCCTTCATAACAAATCATAGGTGATAAGTTATTATTGATTCTAATTTAAATCCATAACTTAAATTACTTTTTTGTCCATTCGTAACAAGCAATAATAATTTGCCACTTTGAATTTGCTATGAAAATATTTTAGACATAACATTTCTCTTTTTACATTCCCCCCCTCGCCCCCTAACTCTTTTATTAAGTAGATTATTTCAATTAAATTGTTGAGAATTTTCTATATATTGAATTATTTCATTTATCTTTAAAAAATTATATGTTTAATTTTTTCGTATTTTTATTGCGATATTTTAAAATATAAACGTATTATACTCGTACTATACACATATTGTGTATTTTCCTTTTTTGTATTTTTTTGATGAATTTTTGAAACGTACTTTTTAAAAAGATACCAATCTATACCCGCCCGTATACCTAATGTATTATACGCATACCGTGTATTACTCTCTCTCTCTCTCTCTCTCTATATATATATTGTGGTCCCCAAACCTATGAGAGCTATTGTCCTGGGCAAAGGATTTGGGCCCCCAATTTATTTATTAGTGGGTTTCCTAACAATCCTATGGGTATGGCTCCAAACACCAACTAGATAGTCCAATTTGAATCTTTTTTGTGAACTTTTGGACCTACATGCCTCACCCTTTGGTAGTTCTTCTTCTTCCTTTTTTACTCACACCCCCTCTCTCTGTTTCCACTCTTTTCCTAATTTTTTCCAGTTATTCCAGTTTTTTTTCAACCAACCCCCCTTGTCTGCCTTCCCTCTTCTTATATAGTCTCTCTTTAGTGGGATACTAATCATTATTGTTTCACCAATTCTCATGCATCTCCACTTTTGCCAGAATCCCAAGAAACCATCATGCCTTCTGAGGATTCTCTTGAAACTTGTTCCAGATGCCAAATAGCTTTCGGTAGCGAGTTCCCCAAAGGCACTAACAATTCTCAACAACCGACTTTGGTTTAATCATTTCTTCATCGATTTCCCACCACCTCATCAATTAGTAGTAGGCCAAGCACTATGGGATTCCCTTGAATGATAATTTCTATGTCCCAATACACGTGTTGTCGGGCTGGGCTCACTCCAACTGGGTCTGAGGTCCACTTCCATCTTATGGGCTGGTTCTGGCTACTTAGGCCGATCTTGGGCTTAGTTAAGTGGGTCGGTATTGATTTTCTGGGCCCAAACCCCCCACAATAGCCCCCCACAATCCTATTTTCACGAAGTGGGGATAGGATCGGGGATTCCTGCCTCGATGCTCAGCTAAGCTTTTCAAAAATGACAGTTATACCTCGGGAAGGCAAAATGTCACTCCATTATTATAGCAGACCTGACAGCTTGCTCTTTGTAAACGTGTGGCAGCATCTGACACATCGAATGGTCTTGATAATCTGACGCTTTGATTACCAAGGCACGCATAAGTAGAAACAACAGTAAGTATTGATTAGTTGTTTTGCAGTTACATCAAATGACCTTTTTCCCTATAAATATTGTCATCCTTCTCATTTATAACTTTCTTTGGTTCCTTTCAAATTTAGAATCCTTCTTACTCTTTCTTCCTGAGCCCTTAAATTTCTCCTGAGACCACCCCTTTTATCAATAAGTTACTCAGTAAGTCTTCTTTCTCCTGTTTCTTTTATTCTCATTCTTCCATAGTTATCTTAATAGGAAAAGATGGGTTTTTCGTACCTTTTAAACATAAATGCAGACGTAGAATCCTTCAAGACTAGGTTTAATATCCCTCATGATGTGAAAATATCATATTGTCACGAGGGAGATATAGAAGACCAAAGATTGCCTCATGTGGTCTTTTTTCCTTTAATGTCAATACTAGAGAGTGGGGTTAGATTTCCAGTTGATCCCATTTTACTTAGAACTCTAAGTTTTTATGGGCTTAGCCTCGACCAATGTCTGCCTAAATTTTATAGGGTAGTAAATTGTGTGGGGCATCTTAACCGACTGTACGACCTAAACCTTACACACCATGGCATTAACTTCCTTCATGCTATTCGGGGAAGCCTAAGGAACATGTATTACCTTCAAACCTGAAATACCATGGTTAGGTTGATATCTTGTCTCCCTGATTCCAATAGGAACTCTGCGGGGGAATTCATGAGAGTGAGCGGGAACTGGCTCAACGGAGAACTCACCTGTCTGACCTCTTCTCACCAGATAGGTCGGTACCCTCTTTTTTTATTCTTTTGTATGACCCTGTAGTGTGCATTTTCACTTTAAGTTTTCTTTTATCTCTCTCTCTTTTTGTTGTTGTTGTCGCTTTTTTTTTCTTTTTTTTTTTTGTTCATACGTTCGGTCTTTTACTATTGCCATACGTATTTTTGTTAACTTTGTTCGTTGTTCCTCACTGCAGACTCCAAAAGGTTCAAACTTGACTTGAGCCCTGTATGAGCTCGGGAGCTGAACTTTGTCTTGTGCTCGGAAATCTTTGTGTACTACGATGGGCAACTAAGAGCCTCTCACTTGATTCTCGATTGCGTGCCTTCGTTTACTAGCTATCAAGACTTTTAGGGAGCTTTAATAGTCGGAAGCCCCTTTTTGTCCTATCTTGACGTTCGGTTGCCTAGATTCCTGCCACACGAGCTTACTAGTGGGGAAGCTAGACATCAAGGGCCTAGAATAGTTTGAGAAAACTCACTTGAACCGGTTCGGGACGGTTTGGGCGACATGGTTTTTCACGGTCGGGCGGTGCATATTCCGATCGAAGCCCCCACTGTAAACACTCCAGTCCCCACTAATTCGACCACGGGTAAGCCTGTCCACGGGTCGGGTTTGTGCCCAACCCGGAACCGACCTGACCAGATTGGATGGCTAGAATTTCAACCCACCGCCGTCCAGAGTGGCTGATCGGATCGAGCGGATCTAACCTTCAACGGATGGCGGTCAGTTCGGTCAGAGTTGGAGATCTCAAAATCAGCCAAAATCTGGCCAGTTAACAGCAAAATGGACAAAAAATCAATGATATTTTTGTCGGATTTTCATTGGGTTATTGCCGGACTTGGTGAAATCTCACCAGATTCGACGAGATCTCGCCAGATCTAGTGAGATCTCGCCAAATCTGGTGGAGATTCCATGGATCTAGCTGAGATCTCGCTGGATCTAAAAAATTTCGTCGAAAATTTCTCTTTTATCGGTTTGGTCGGGTTTCTTCGGGTTTTGGGGAGAAAACCCGCCAACTGACCTGCGGTTTTCGGATTCTAGAGGTGGAGACCCGCTGCCGACCGTCACCGGTGACGGGTTGGCCGGTTCTCGGGCCGGATCGGACGGGTTGGCCGAGTGGGTCAGGTATCGGTTGTTGTTGGACACCTGTCATGCCCCAAACCCCAAAGGGTCCAAAGCATGAGAAATACGTCTCAAGTTACCTGTAGATTTTTTTTTTCTTCCTTTTTTGGCAAATCAAACTATAGGAAATCTTTATTTTCCTTTCTTTTCCACAGGATAAGAATATAAAACCATACTAAAATCTCTACATAACAAGTCAGAGCTCTATAACACACTTACAAACAATAACTAAAAATCATGTGCCTCCACATAATACATGAATATATTACAAAACTCTGATTAAATTACACAAATTGACAATCTTATCAAGAATAAGGACCTTAACATCGAGTTTAGGCCTACCACGCCAAAGGCTAACAAACTGCAAGCAACCAACCTCCAATACAATTAATTAAGGCATCATTGAACTTAGCAAGATTAAGTCACCAACCATTTACAGCAAAAGTCTCCAAATTTAACATAGCACTCCAATCATCACCAATGATGTAAGCTCCATACCTAAGGTAGAACTAATAAATCTGAAAAACTATTAGAGGGTGGGATGAGCTAATGCCCAGTAAGTAGCATAATTAATGGGGGTGGGGGAAATGCAAGTTTCATCTTCAATAATAATATGATATGACAAGAATGATTGAATAATGAAACACAAAGTTTCTCAAAGTAAATACCTTGAAACTATATATTATAATCTGTGAGCACCAACAATATAATTTCCAAAGCCATAAAATCTAACATACGGTAATTTATCACAAATATACCATAGTACCACATAGACCGGTCAGGGGATCCACCCATTCACAATTGACATGATATTGTCCTCTCTGGTATGCAGACTTTTGGCCCCATGGAAAGCGGCCTCACCTATACCCTCAAGGTTTTTCTCTCCCCCCATGGGCAGCAGAGAGAGCGCGTCAAATAGGACCTCTCTTGCATGTGGTCTCTTGGCCCCATGGGCAGCAGCCTTACCCACACACAATCAAGGAACCTCTTCCCCCCATGGGCAGTAGGGAAGAACGCGTCATCCAAAGTGAAAGGGCACTGACCTAGATTTGATTCCGTTGTCACAAAGACTACGAAAACCAAATCGGGTGATCACCGGGAAATCACACATGGCATAGGGCTAAAACAAAATAAAGCTCACAGGTTACATATACTTTGAAACACATAGTTTATATCCAGGTAGTTTCAGAAAGCTTTAAATAACCTAACTTCTACAAAGTTTGTAAGGTTTTCAACTTCATTCTTGTCAAGAGATTTTCTATCAATTTCCCACATAATAAGATAAGATAGGTATCTTTAAATTCTCTAATATACCATAAATTCCAAGATTTCCTTATCAAAGATTAAATAAAAGATGCTCATTTTCCCATATCCACAATTCATGCATTTCCCCAAATGCAATACCAAATATGATGCATTTTCATATATATAATCATATATATATATATATATATATATAAATATAAATATATATTAAGGTTACAACACAATAGTTTTTAGGAAAATATAGTTTTCATAAGTAGTTTCCAAAAGCGTGTCTAACCCAAAAACAACATTTATACAACATGGTTATTTTTCAAAATCCCATTAAAAAGCTACTTACCTTGCAACCTGCAAAAAACCTCATTCTCCAAGCTCCAAAGGAGATTAGCTAGAACCTCAACAATATCAAGCAAACCTAACACAATAAGCATAAAGCTTAAAATTGTATTTAGCTACAATTTAGGAATTACCAAATATGCACTTAATTAGGCAAGCCTAGTATTTAACCTCATCAATAATAATATATCTCACTTCCAAAGTTTCTCAACAATTTGATTCACAAGGCATAAACTCCAATTTATAAAGTTAACCCATTTAATATCATCTCCAACATTATGACTAGCTTCCAAAAATTTACACTACATCATTAAGAGACCCATGAAAGCAAAATCAAAATATCCTCCAAGACAAAGAATTTAGAACTTCAACTAACTCCAAATAAACCCAATGGCAATGGAAAAATTAAATTTACCAACCACCACATGTTATATAACTTAAAACTCCTAAACTTTCCACCATACATAAACCTTAAGTAGTCATCATAGCACAAATTATATACCCACTCATCAAATAATTCCACCAATACAAAACCCATACATAAAAACACATAAATATCACTTCCAATGCTCATAAATCACATGGGTATCATTATTAAAGCTTAGATAATAATAATCTCAAGCAAAAGTGTAAAACCCACCAAAAAGATTATAAATTTTACCTCAAATAAAAGATGAAGATGCTTAGAGGTTCCTAAGGATTTTCCGGTGACATTGCCGGAAAAATGATGGTGGAGATGGTGGTATGGAGGTATCGGTGAGAGAGGATGAGAGAGTGAAGAGCAGTGTTAGGCAGAAAAATGAAAAAGAAAAAAAAGAAATAAAGGATAGGTGAGGAGCTTGGCCAGTCAAAGAGATAGAGATGAGATGAGAGAAACTGAGTGGTGGGGAATGGGTGGGGTAGGTGGGAGGCATGTGTGAACTCAAAAATCTATTTTTTATTTTTATTTTTATTTTTGTTGATTGGGACGTTACAACACCCCTAACCACGGGGATGGTTCAACGGCGCAATATGGCTCTTGAACATTGGTTCCCGGTATCACATCCGGTCAGGGGACAGGTTGCCCTTCAACTGATTCCTCAGCAAGCCAATCCCCCTTTGTGCCACATCAATGCAGGAAGAGGAAGAAGGTAGCTAATGACCCTACTACTGAGTCTGGTACCTTTCCTACCGACCAGCCCTCCACTACTGCTATGGATACTGCATTGACTCCATAACCCGAGGAGACCCCCTAAGGGGTTTGGCCCACTGGTCAACCAGTTATGATCGGATCCCACGTGGCCTCTACTTCTTCAACCTCCATTTCTGGATGGGAGTGCAACTTTCAATTGGGAGACAAAGTTCTGCTCATTGACTCCTATGTTCGGACTTGGAGGAATGGCCTTAGGGGACAAGCCTTTGATAGCCTCTACAAGGCTTTACTGTTGCTTATTAATTTGGACCATTACGTGGATTATCAAGACAAAGACATTGTCTTGAAGTTGAAGTAGCTTACTATAGCCGTGAGTATACTTATTCCCCATTTGTTATCATCTCATTATTATTATATCTTTACATTTTCCAATTTTATAAGTGTTAATACTTGGATCACACTGATTTTTCCCTATCATCTCTGTTATCATCCCAGGCTGCCCAACTGACCCATATGGTGGAGGGTCGGTTAAACGGCATGATGGAGGAAGCCGGCAAAGAGAAGGCTTTGAATTAAGTTGCTGAGGCTAGCTTGAACGAGAAGACCCTAAAGCTGAACGCGGTAGAATGTCGGGTGACCACCACGGAAAGGGCTTGGGAACTAGCTGACTAGAAGGCTGAGGACTTGCAAGGGAAGCTTGATGAGGCCAAAGTCAAGCTTGCCGAGGTTTCGAGCATTGTCTCCGCCCATGACAAAGAACTTGCTCACTTAAAAGAGACAATGAAGAACTGTGAGCAAGTATTTTATAACATGGGATTCAAGGATGCCGAAAACTCAGCAAGGGTAGTCGTCTTTCAAGCTCGAAAATTCGGATTTGCGGAAGGTTGGATGGCAGCGGTAAACGGGATTAGTCTCCCTGACACCTCCCTTTTCAGAGATGCCAATCAAATTGCCTTGCCCAATGAACATCCCATAGAAGTTCAAGCCGATGATCAATCTGAGGACGCTGATGAAGAAGAGGGGAGGACAGCCCTAGCATGAGGGAGTTGTCCTAACAAATTGATTCTCATGTGGTGGTGATTGATGAGGAGAACTTGACTACAGCCATTGCCACCGAGACACAAGACGCCCCCCAATCAACGCCTAGTTTGGTCCCTTCAGTTGCCCGTGAAGCTCCCACAACCACCTCTATCGTGCCTTGAGAATCGACCACTTGACTTGTCGAACCATTTTCTACTTTTTTGTAGGGCTAGTTAAACTTTTTTGTATCTAGCCAAGTGATATTTTATTTGTGTATTAAACTTTATTTAGTTTACTTAATATTGAATGTTTGAACTTCTTTAGTTAAATTGTTTGCTTATTGCTCCACTTTATTTCCTTGTAACATTTAATTTGTTCTTCACATTGTTGTAATGCTCCAATTAAAGCGTGATTGCATGACCGAACCCCTTTCATACTGTTGAGGTCTAAAAAATCACAATATTGCACCAAAGCCCAAAATAGCACAAAGGATTGCACTATAGAAAAAAAAGTAAAGTATTTGGGCCTTCAATAAAGAAAAAGGGGGAGAAGCCCAAACCCATTAAGGATTATAAGTAAGAACCCAAATCTATGAATGGGTAAGTTTTAGATCTCATGAGACAAAGGGAAGAAGAAAGCCCAGCACACCAAGGACAAAAATCACTGGGGAGCCTAAGGAAAGAACTGGGCCGGGATACCTAAGGATTCCCAGGAGCATGGGATCCTCGGGACATGTAATAAAGCCAGGGTGGATTAAGACAGTTCAGGGGGGGGTGCCGAGAAACACAAGAAACAAGAACAGACATATCCCTATCAGCCACCCAATGACGCAGAAAAGAAGTCAGAGGGCTTGGGAACTAGTAACTCATGAACAAGAGCCTTGGTACCTCGGGGAACCAATGAAGAAGAACCAAAAAGGGAGGAGGCTTGCGATCTTTCGGCCTAGCAGAAAAGGAATTAGCTCACTTGGGAAAAATGACAAAAGGGAAGGCAGCCAAAAGGTGGGTCTAAAAAAGTGGAACCTAGAAACATTGGAGAAGGAAAGAACAAAAAACCAGCTTTCTAGGACCTCCCAGAACGGAAAGTCAGCTAGAGGCTTTTGAAGAAGAAATCCCAAAAGAAGAAAATAATGAGAAATGAGGAAAGGACCAGCTACCAATGATGCTAGTACAACAGTGGCTCTGGTACCTAGGGGAGCAAATAGAGGGAATTAGTGGTACCCCGGAAACCCTAGGATGACACTATATAAGGGGTAGCAGCCAACAGTGAAAGGGCATTCAGCAACAGTGAATTAGAGTAAAATCATTGAGAAAATTCTGTCAGAATTCAAAAAAAAAAAGAGAAAAGAGAGGGAAATATCGCCTGGTATCCTCAAACAGCCACTAGAGAACACACTTGGATTCAAAGGGATTTAAACTTTGCAAGTCTTAGATGCATGAAGAGCCATCTAAGTCTGTGATATTTGAACTTATTTGGACCTTGTAACATGTCCTAGTGAGCATAGTGTATTACACAATTAAGAAAGTAATGGAATATTTTACATTGTTTTAAGGATCCTTAACGCTTTATTTTGTGTCTTTCTTTACCACTTCATTCCTTTGTTGTTTCTTGCTATTCAATGCATATATTTCTTATTTGTTAGCATGTATGTGTTGTAGGATTCGTGCTCTGTGCACCATTTGGTTCGAAATCAGCCCAATAAGCTGTGGTGAACCAAGTCCAATCCCTTAAAACAACCAGTATTGGGCCCAGGATTCTTGTTTCTACTTAGGCTTGTGTCCTAAAAAAAGAACCCACACACATACAAAGTGGAATCATGCCATCATACTTCAAGAAATCCCAAGTGTGAATGATTGGTAACACACATGCAACATTTTCCCATTCCATGCCCGATAGGTTTATTAATTATAGTCCCTTGGACTACAGATTCAAACAATGAGCCATTTCAACTGAGGCCCTCCTTATTAAGATAGTCTTTATTTCTAGGGGGAGAAGTTTGTTAAATTTTTTTTTTACTAGTCAATGAATAGGTTCAGATCAGGATAGGGTTCTTATCCTCAGAATATTTTGTTAAGGCTGCCACCTGATCGGTGATTAGAGTCAGACCGAGGCTAGGTTTCAATCCTTAGAAAAATTCATTAAGGTTTCCTTCTGATTGGTGACCGGAGTCAAGCCGAGGTCGGGTTTTTGTCCTTAGAAAAATTCATTAAGGTTTCTACTTGGTCGGTGACTGGAGTTAGGTAGAGGCCAGGTTTTTGTCCTTAGAAAAATCTATTAAGGTTTCCCCCTGGTCTGTGACTAGAGTCAGGCTGAGGCTAGATTTATGTCCTTAGCAAAATTCATTAAGGTTTCCACCTGGTCAGTGATCGGAGTCAGGCCGATGCTAGATTTTTGTTCTTAGAAAAATTCATTAAAGTTTCCACCTGGTCGGTGACTAGAGTCAGGCCAAGGCTAGGTTTCTGTCCTTAGAAAAATTTGTTAAACTATTTAACAACACATAATGTAACAATTGACTTCATTGCATATTCTCTATTCAAGCTCATTTACAACCTGAAACACATCTTACAATTTCCATTCCACATTTACAGGTAATACTTTTTCAGATTACAAATGTTCCATGGTTGGGGTAAAGGTCTTTCTTCCATATCCTCCAAGTAATAAGCCCCTATCCCAGCTACGGCTGTCACTCGATGGGGTCCTTCCAAATTCGAGGCGAGCTTTCCCGCACTCTAATCTTTCATATTCCCCATCGCTTTCCACAAAACAAGGTCTTTTGCTACAAATTCCCTGGGCTTTACATTCCTATTATACCCTTGGGCCAACTTCTGCTGATAATTAGCAAGCTGGATGGATGCCATGTCTCGTCTTTCCTCCAAGAAGTCTAAATTCTCGACCATTCGAGTGTCATTATCACTTCGTAAGAAGTCTGCAACTCTCATGCTTGACAAGTTGATCTCAATTGGTGTTACTACCTCTGCTCCGTACGTCATAGAGAAGGGAATCTCACTTGTTAACCTTCTCGGTCTGGTTCGGTAGGCCTACAAAACGTTCGGCAATTCCTCGGCCCAATTTCCTTTCGCCCTTTCCAACCTCTTTTTCAAACCATTCACTATTGTCTTATTCGTTACTTTCGCCTGTCCATTGCTCTAGGGATAAGTTGGTGATGAATACCTCTTAATTATTCCTAGATTACTACAGTACTCCTAAAAGGCTTTACTGTCAAATTGCAGTCCATTATTCGAAATTAGCACCTGGGGTACCTCGAACCTTGTGATGATGTTTTTCCACACAAATTTCTTCACATCCACTTCCCTAATGTTCGCCAAGGTTTCGGCTTCCACCCATTTTGTGAAATAATCGGTAGCAACCAACACAAACCTCCTGTTTCCCATAGCCTGAGGGAACGGACCGATTATATCCAGACCCCATTGTGTGAAGGGTTAAGGGCTAGTGACCGGGTTCAGTTTACCACCCGGTTAATGAATGATTGGGGCATGTCTCTAGTGTTGGACACACTTTTTAACATAGTTGGCCGTGTCTCGCTGCATACTCGGCCACCAAAATCCCTGGGTCATAGCTCAGTGAGACAAAGACCTTCCTCCTGAATGTCCACCACATATCCCTTCATGCAGCTCAGCTTGAAGTTTAGTGACTCTGTTTGGATGGAGACATAACAAATAAGGACCCCTAAATGAACGTCGATATAACTTTTTGTCCTTGGAAAGCTAGAAATGAGCCGATGTTCTCCGTACTTTCTTTGACTCTTTCAAATCAGTTGGCAAAGATCCATCAGACAAGAACAAAATATAAGGATCCATCTAGCTTGGTTCAGGCACCGTAGTTAATGCTACAATTGCATGATGCTCTATACTCGGATGCTCCAATAACTCTACAGAGATCATTAGGGGAATACATTCATCCGACGATGAAGCCAAAGTGGCCAATGAATCAGCATGAATATTTTGACTTCTCAGTATCCTGACCACACTTACTTTTTAAAAAGCTGCTAGTAGGGCCCTAAACAACTTCAAGTATTGCTGCATACGGGCAACCTTTGCCTCAAAGCTCCCTTCAATTTGACTTACCATTAATTTCTAGTTTGAGAATACCTCAACTTCCTTGGCATCAAGCTTCTGGACCGCCCTGAGATCGAAAATGAGAGCTTCGTACTCGGCTTCGTTGTTTGAAGCGCGAAAACCTAATCTTAGTGATTTTTCCAATCGTAATCCCTTTGGAGATATCATTATAACCTCGATCCCAGATCCTCTTGTATTAGACGCACCGTCCATATACATGCACCATTTCTTAACCATAATCTGGCATATCCTAATGGGAACTCTTGCTTCGACGGTGAATTCAATTACAAAGTCTGCTAACTCCTGACCCTTAATAGAATTCCTCAGCTTGTACCGTATGTCAAACCTCCCAAGTCTGGTTCCCCATTTAGCTATCCTTTTAGTGAAATCTGACCTTCTCAAAAGTGATTGTAGGGGGTACTCGGTTAGCGCCCACACTGTATGGCTTGAAAATAATGTGGCAGCTTCCTCGTAGTATGCACCAATGCTAATGCCATTTTTTCTAACGGCAAATACCGAGTTTCTGCATCCACCAATGTTTTGCTGAGATAATACTCTGGTCTTTGGATCCCCTCCTGATGTCTTAGCAATACTGAGCTCACCGCATGGTCGGAAACCGCCAAGTACATATACAAATCTTCTTTGGGCTCGGGTTGAGATAAAGTAGGCGGGCTAGCCAAATAAGACTTCAAGTCTTTGAACACCATATCACATTCCTCCGTCCACTGAAAACCCTTCCACTTCTTCAACAATTGAAAGAACAGTCTACACTGATCTGTTGACCTTGAAATGAACCTATTCAGGGTGACAATCATCCCAATGAGTTTTTGCACTTCTTTAGGGTTAGTGGGCTGTTTGAGCTCTTGAATTGTCGAAATTTGATCGGGGTTGACCCCTATTCCCTGTGTAGTTATCATGTAACCCAAAAACTTACTCGACCCCACGTTGAAGACACATTTGTCTGCATTGAGGCGTAACTTATGTTGCCTCAATATTTCAAAAACTTCTACCAGATTAGGAACATGCTCTTCATTTCTTTTGCTCTTCACCACCATGTCGTCAATATAAACTTCTACCGTTTCACCGATCTGCTCCTTGAACATCTGAGTAACCATTCGTTGGTATGTTGCCCTTGCATTCTTTAACCCAAAAGGCATCATTGTGTAATGGTAATTACCCTCGGGCGCAATGAAAGAGGTTTTCTCTTGATCCTTAAGTATTAAAGCGATTTGATGATAACCTTGAAAGGCATCTAGAAAGCTCATTGCCTAGCGTCCAATTGTAGCATCTACCAATTGATCTATCTTTGGTACAGGGAATGAGTCCTTCGGGCACACTCGGTTGAGATTGGTAAAATCAACACAAACTCTCCATTTCCCATTTTTCTTCTTCACCACCATCGTATTGGATAACCACTTGGGGAAAAACACCTCCTTGATGGCCCCTGCCTGCTTCAATTTCTTCACTTCCACCTTCACTGCTTCCATGTGCAGCTTTGTCGATCTCCTCGGCTCTTGCTTTTTCGGCGTGACCAGAGGATCTACATTCAACCGATGTGTAATGAAAGTCGGGTCCACCCCCGGCACTTCGTACGAATTCCATGCAAACACATCCAAATTTTGTATTAATGACAGAAGAACTTCTACCCGATCTTCTACTTGTAGACTTTTCCTTATCGGAAAGTACTTATTAGTATAAGGCAATATTCGCACCTGAACTAATTCCTCCGTGCTGTCTACCCCTGATAGGCTTTTGGTGCCCTGTAATTGATATAACTGCTCCATTTCAACTTGGTCCCTTTGTTTAATCTCATGGTTTATTGCAACCACCAAGCACTGTCTTGCTACCTTTTGGTCAGCTCGCACCATAGCAACCCGATCTTTAGTTGGGAATTTGATCTTCTGGTGCAACGTAGAAGGTACTGCCTCCATAGCATGAATCCAAGGCTGTCCTAAAATTGCAGTGTATGGTGAAAAAGCATTAACCACTATGAAATTTACCTCGACTTCCTTTCCCTTAGAGATTCTACAGAGAGTTTTATCTGCCCCTTAGGTATTACTACTTTCCCATCAAATCCCACTAGTGGTGTGTCATACTTACTCAAATCCTCTGGCTTTAACTCTAACCCCTTATATAGATGGGGGTACATGATCTTAGCCCTACTCCCTTGATCTACCATGACTCTTTTCACTAAGAGTCCACCAATCTGTGAAGTCACCACCAAGGCATTATCATGTGGCTGGGACGTTCCTTCCAAATCTACTTCAACAAAAATGATTGGGACCGAATGTCACGACCCAAACTTGTACTTCAGAGTTTAGAGCATGACTGGCATGTTAATATCAAGTTTACCTCAATACTAACACGAACCAACCTAAACTGAAGGTGCTTATCGAGAATTGTTTCTTGTATTCCTGCTTAATTTCTTGCATAAAAGCCATAATATACAAAAATGATGAAAACCTTGAAACTTCATTTCCTTTGAATTTGGAAAGATAACCACTTGGCTGAAACGTTAGGTATTCGTGTGAATATTAGATAGCTAAATGTTTAGCAAAACTCTTATTACAAACCTAACCCCAAAGACATACAACTGGGGTTCGAAACAAACTAAGGTTCTGAATTACATCTGTGCTCAAGGATCAAGTACATCTTGATTTCTCCTATCCAACAAAAGAGATAAACTACTATACAACTAAAAAACTATACAATCTAACAAACGAGAATCATAGAATCCTTGCCACCTCTAATACTCTCGCTGCTTCTAGGAAGAACCTGTGCACTGAAATATAATAAGGTGAGCTGCGAAGCCTAGTAAGGTTTTAAGTTCCATGGGCCTTTAATAAGAATACATGTAAGTCAAATATTTTATGGATATGCTAGCTTTGATAAAATAGCCTTCATACTGTTCACGTTGTTCTTAAAATAACTTATGAATTTTCAGATAAAAATACTTCATTTTCCTTTCATATAATAATAAAATGGCATAATAAGGAACATAAACATAATTTAGTAACCTTATCTTTAAAAAGACTATAAAATACTTTATCATAAACTTCTCATCAAACTTCTAACACATTCAACATACCTTTCTTATCATCATACTTTTCTTATAATTTCCAAATAGCTTAATAGCTCATTTATAATACATATTAGTTAATCCAATTGTAAGTTTGTCACAACTTTGGGAGGCTTCCAGCACAGAGTGCTAGGCATCCAGCATTCCCCACAATGCTAGGTAATCTCCGGATTATATCATAATACATATCTTCAACCATGGGGGTAGGTTGGCATCTTCCACAAGTTGGCCGTTACCAACAAGGGCGGGTACAGAAGAGCCAGTCTCAATTTTAATGGCCAATCAGAATTTCCATGGAAATACCAGTATTATAACTCCTACTGGTTGAGTTTAGATCATAACAATGGAATAACTGAAAACTATATTTTTCTGATAACTTTGCTTTTACATAAATGTTTCGCAACAGTAGCATATCCACTTCATTCTTAAATATTATGTTCGTGATATAAATAATAGCATCAATATGCTAAAATTATCATGTATATAAGGTTGAACAATTCACAAACATATATTTTACTTAAATCATGCTTATATGTAATATCTCTAATTAAAAGGTTTTAATGCATAATAGTTTTCTAAACAATTTTTATACTTATCAAACGCACATGTCACATATCCCTTACCTGAAAACAGAAGACGCGAGAGATTGTACAAGAGGAGCTCAAGTGTCCATGTTCTCGTTCTCGTCACCTAGATGAAAAACCAAAACTTATTACTGACAAACTCTTCGTAATATATAAACTTATACCTCAATCACAACCTAACTCTTAAACTCAAGAAAATCCTTACTTCCCATCACACAAGGTTTCCCAAAGCACATGATACATTCATCAAACACATTATGTACCCAAATCATAGAGAAACCAAGACATAAAATTTATGTATGATCCAAACATACCAAAGAATAAGCATATTAAATTATAACTCAAAAAATTCACCTTAACTCGAGAATTAAATCCTCAAAGTCAGGTGTATCATATGTTGTTCACTGCTCATTTTAGCAGCATATGCCCCATTTGTAAAATACAAATGGGCTGTCCATACACATCCAAATGTCATGAAATTTTACAGAATCACTCCCCTGTATGTATAGTATATACCATAAAAATTTATTAAAAATCATACAAGACAGTATGCTCAAATCTGTCCTGACAGAATTTCTTGCAACTTAGAAATTAAACCATTGTTTTTATATTCATCCAAATGCTGTGAGACCACCTCCATAACAACCATGTGTATCTTAAAATTCATAAAAACTACTTCTAGCATCCTAATTCACAAAATATGATTTAATATAGATTTTTCTTATTGTAGACATCAAATTTGTCACAGTGACAGTTTCAGCATATGTTCTTACAAAATCATCAACTAATAGCAATTGGCCTTCATTTCATTTGGGTATTTTTATACCTATACTATATATGTCAAAATACGTTAATAAGCATCCAATAGACCATAATATCATCAATCTTTTAAATTACTAAAACAGAATCACAAGTTCAGCTTCTAAAATCAGATTAGAGAATAAAGAAGTAAAAATAAACAAAACAATTATACCATCAAAATACACAAAATCAGATGAGGTTTAATTTACTTACCCACAAACTTTGAAGCTGAAACCTTAGTGTTAGGCTCTTAATTTCTTCTTAGAGAGAGATGTCTATGATTTTCGGTGAGAGAATGAGGGAGAGGTGCAGCCGTGTAAGAGCAAAGGAAAAAGAAAAGAAAGAGCAAAAAGAGATGAAGCAAGAAGCTTCTGGTACAGCAAAAGAAAAGATACGGGAATTGACTTTGGGGTGGGAGCATGTGTAATGCTAGGGAAAGAAAAGATCACAACTCACTTTTTCAACTTTTGGCATTTATACTTTTCACCCCCCTCCCCTAATTCTATATTCTAGAAAGGCCCAAATAATAATATAACTTTACATATAAGTCCTTACCTTTATAAACTTCTCTCCATAACATTAAAAGAGCATATATCTTCTATAATATCACAATATCAAAGTTTTATGCTCTTAAAGTAATTAAGATAATAAAAAGCATATAAACCCATAAAATTAATTATGCAATTAGGTTGGGGTGTTACATCGAAGTCCTCCTGAGCCTCTTCTCAGATCGGTTCTTGGCATTTGCTTCAGGTGCATGAATGACCTCAATAATTCCCAGGGGTGGGGGAAGTGCGTTGTTACTTCGGTTTCTTGAGCCCTGGCCTGAACTTACCCCTCCTTGGCCGACCACAAATTCCTTCAAATGCCCTGCCTTTACGAGCTGCTTCAAGTGATCCTTCAACACACGACACTACTCAGTAGTATGACTTTTCTCTCTATGGTAAGTGCAATACATGCTCTGATTCCTTTTAGCTGGGTCCCCACCCATCTTCCCCGGCCATCGAAAGTAAGGTTCATTATTAATGCGCTTGAGGATCTTATAGACAGGCTCCTTAAACGTCATATTAACTCCCTCGGCCCGCTACGTCAAGTCCATACTCAGGACCCTTGGCTCCCTTCTAGTTCTCTGCTGAAATCTCTTAGGACGATAATCTTTGTTGTATTGTGAAGAGGCTGGGGCTTTGCCTTCGCCCTATAACCAGTCGTCTTCCAATCTCTTATACTCCTTAATCCTTCTCATAAGCTGATGCATGTTCTCAGGGGGACATATGGTTAGAGAGTCCTTTAGTTCTGACTCCTAAGGGAGCCTAAGCTAGAAGGTACTGGTAGCAACCCGCTCATTCTCCCTTCCTATCTTGTTATATAACTCCCAGTACTTGTTTGCATAAGATCAGAATGTCTTTCCACTCCTCATCCTTATGGACAACAATGCATCAATTGGTTGAGGAACCTTGCTTCACGTTATGAATCACGCTTCGAATGCCTGCATTAACTCCCCGAAATTGCGAATAGAGCCTTTTCTTAAACCATTAAACCACCTCATTGTCGTCGGTCCGAGGCTGGATGGGAACACCTTACACATCTAACCATCGTTCTGGGAATAATGCGACATCATTTAAATATAGTGACTTACATGCTCCATCGGATCGGTTTTTCCATCATAAATGGTAAATGGAGGGCGGGTGAAACGCCTTGGCATTTCCGTATGCTCAATTTTGTCTAAAAGGGTGAACAGGCAGCTCTCCACAACGCCCGACTCATGGCGTCCAACGCGGCATTATAATGCCTGTGCCTATCTTGATGGGGGGATTCATGAGGACGCCCTATGGTTTTGTGAGATCTGTCCCTCGACTGACGTGAACTGCCACCTCAAGATGACTCTCCCTCTGTGTTATTGGGGTTGTCAGACAAGTCCTTCTAGTCCCTCCTACGACGTCGGCCTCTCAACTCAATCTCTAGGTCCTTAACTTGCCTTTGTAAATTCTCCAGCTCTCATTTCCGATCACTACAATGAGATCGCTCGGGGATATAAGATATAGTTCGTTCCCCTTGCAAAGACCTTTCGTCTGAATCATGCCTGGTTTGATACCCTTCTTGCATGCGTTGTTGTTCCTTTCTACGCTCCCTTTCCAACCTCCTACGACCTCTTGAGGAAGCCCTCAAATGATTTCCTTCAACAGAGCCTTCATCAGCATGCGGACCCTCCATAGTTGGACGATATCAAGCTAGCTCAAAGCCTCTAGTTGAGTAGGATCCCCACAGATGGCGCCAATTGTGGTCCCCAAACCTATGAGAGCTGTTGTCTTGGGCCAAGGATTTGGGCCCCCAATTTATTTATTAGTGGGTTTCCTAATAATCCTACGGGTATGTCTCCAAACACCAACTAGATGGTCCAATTTGTATCTTTTCTGTGAACTTTTGGACCTACACACCTCACCCTTTGGTAGTTCTTCTTCCTTCTTTACTCACACCCCCTCTCTCTGTTTCCATTCTTTTCCTAATTTTTTTCCAGTTATTCCAGTTATTTTTTTCAACCAACCCCCCTTGTTTGCCTTCCCTCTCCTTATATAGTCTCTCTTTAGTGGGATACTAATCATTATTGTTTCACCAATTCTCATGCATCTCCACTTTTGCCAGAATCCCAAGAAACCATCATGCCTTTTGAGGATTCCTTTGAAGCTTGTTCCAAACGCCAAATAGCATTTGGTAGAGAGTTCCCCAAAGGCACTAACAACTCTTGGCAACCGACTTTAGTTTAATCATTTCTTCATCTATTTCCCACCTCCTCATCAATGGTAGTAGGCCGAGCACTATGGGATTCCCTCGAACGATAATTTCTATGTCCCAATACATGTGTCGTCGGGTTGGGCTCACTCCAACTGGGTTTGAGGTCCACTTCCATCTTACGGGCTAACTTTGGTTACTTAGACCGATCTTGGGCCTTAGTTAAGTAGGCCAGTATTGATTTTCTGGACCTAAACACCCCCCCACACACAGATATATATATATATATATATATATATTATAAGGTTGGTACTAGCATGTGCATAAATTCAAAACCAAGTAGAACTTGGTTTGTATAGGTTCATTTCGTGCACATACAGTTGTGAGAATGAGAAATCACAACTTAGGCAGGGGATCAAGAAAAGTCTCTAGGTGATGACCCTACTGGTAATATCTTACACCTAGATTGAGGTTTTTACATTTTGGAGTCGTCACTTATTTTTTTAAGGTTAAAAACAAGAAATCTAGAAATGTAAATGAAATACATACTTATTTTCATTAAGAGATTTCAAATTACATTGTATAGAATTTAAAACAGAAATTACAAGAAATTATTATTTATTTACAATGTAAAAAAGTTAAATGGATTTGGTTCTTATTTACATTTGAAAATGTAAAATTACATTGAATAATTCACTAATTTAGAACCATTGCTCTAATATTGGAGCCTGGGTTATGAGATATGAAAGTGTTAGGCACCCACTTTGCCCCACTTAAGTCAATCTTTTAGGAGTTAATGGCCATATCATGTTATGTTAATTCAAATATTATTCAATCCTTATTACTTGATCCATGGTTTTAGAAACCGGATCAGGCCAAAACTAGATTTGCCTTCGGTTCTCGATTTTTATCGGTTTTGGCTGGTTTTATTGGATTGGTACTCGGTTCTCGGTTGAACCGGCCGGTATGGTCCGGTTTTTAAAACCATGATTTGATCATCATGTGCACAAACAAAGAGCACATTAGCAAAAATATTTTTAACATTATAAAGTGAAAATCCCTTGTACTATAGTGAATATTCTATTTTATGTTTCACCAACCATGAACCACAACTTAACAAATGACTTATTTTTATTTATTCTAGGCATTCTTTATTTCCTCATATATAGGGGAGTGCTTGGTACAGTTGTTTAAAACACAGTTTATAGTATTTAAATAATGAAACACGTATTTTCACAACATTTTTTAACTCACACGTATTTCCATAACACTTAAACAACGATATTAGAAATCTCTAACCAAATAATGTTTCAAACAAGAGGTTTTTCTTTTTCGGACTGCATTTTCCCCTTGTCAACTTCATGAACACTGGTGCCACTTCCTTTGTACTTGTACCACTTTGCACACATTATGAAGTAACCAAAGTTTACTACCTCTATTGCAGCAATCAAGTAATAAAAGTAATCCAATCTTCCCTTGTTAAGATCTTGAGGCAACCATTGCCCAGTTGCAGCTCCAGAAGTAGTCCTGTGAACCACTGACACCAAGAAACTACTCAAGTAATTGGACAAAGCAAAACCAACAAATAAGAAAGACCCACCAATGCTTCTCATGTTTTCTGGGAATTGCTTGTAATAGAATTCAACTCCAGCAATGACGGTAAATGCTTCAGAAAGTCCTACCAGTGATAGCTGTGGCACCAACCACATACCAGAAAGAGAAGAAATTGCACCTCTTCTTGGGTCTATACCTACTGGTTTATTGAGAGCCAATGTTCTTCTCCTTTCTTCAACAACTGCTGACACAAGCATGGTGATTATAGCAAGAACCATGCCAACACCCATCTTTTGCAGGACTGTGATGCCACTTTCTTTGCCTGTGAACCTTCTTAGTATTGGGACTATGATACGGTCATAGATCGGTATCCAGATAGTGAGGGCAAGCATGTTGAAAACAGTGTAGGAGGCAGCAGGGATGTCGAAATTGGTATTGCCAAGGCGTCTATCAAATTGGAGGGCTTGGAATACTGCGTATGTTTGTTGTTGGACCAGGACAATACAGTATACACTGGCTGAGACCCATATGGGAATCACTCTCATCACGCATTTTACTTGTTCCACTTGCTGCATACTGCAAAGTCTCCATGGATTGGCTGCTGATCCGTCAGATTTTAGTTGGTCTTCAGGGGTTCTGATTGCAGCTTTATCTAGAAACCTGAGAAAATTATTGCCTTGGTTGGTTATTGCAGATTTCGTGAGCCATGTTAACTAAAGAAAAAAGAATTAATGTGTAATTGGACTTTGTTGATTGTGTCCTAAAGGTAGAATAGTCTTAATACACAAAACTTGAAAAATGTATAGATGTGTGATGAATAGAAATCTTATATATGTTGTTCCACTTTATACTCCATAAATTATTGCTTACCAATATTACATGTCTTTGTCTCTTTCTTTCTTTCATTTTTTATTTTATTTTATTTTATTTGTTTCATATAAAGTAATCTAAATTTAAAATGGAAATAAACAAATATTCGTATATGCACTTGGTAGATCACTTTAGTGGTAATTATGATTTTCGTTACATGTATGATGCATGGTCTCACAATCAATTTTTGAGGTACGAGACTAATAAAAATGGCAAGAGGCATAGAGTTTTAAAGAGCCAAATTTACTTTAGTAGATGAGCAGCTTCTGTTACCTGAACTGGTCCGTGTAAGGAAGCTTGGAGTTGATGGTACTTGTGGAAATATGGTTAAAAAGGGAGAGCCATGGTTGCTCTGGTAGTTTCAATTGCCTCTTCTTGACTGCGGCCACTATAACCTGCACTATGTTTGCCAAAGGACTGCCCTCGGGTTTTAGAATCACATAAATTCGTGTACCAACAAAGAAGAGTACACATGATAAGAGCATCAGGAAAGTAGGAATCGCCAACCCCCAGGCCCAGCTTACACTGGATTGCACGTATACAATGAATGTTAAAGACACCATCATGGCAAAAGTGAAGGTGAAGTAGTACCAATTGAAGAAGCTGCTGATTCCCCTCTTTCCAGATTCAGTGTTGGGATTGAATTGGTCAGCACCAAAGGCCAAGTTACACGGTCTAATGCCACCAGCCCCTACAACAAGTAGTCCCAGGCTGCTTAATAGAAAAGCCATTTGCCATGGTGTTGGTCCAGGGCAATTCCCTATCCCTTTTGTTTCACAGTGGGGAGGATGCAGTTTTGCAATTGCTGCAGTTAGACACAGTACAAGCATCCCCTTTTAACCAAAAAATAGAAAATAAAAAAGATTAGAGATGCAAGGTATCAAATGGAAAAAGTCACAGATGAAAAGTTTACGGAAATGGATATTCTCCATTTGAAATGGTTCATTTTCATGGTTCAAATTAGATATTATTAATTTAGAAGTGTATCTAGTGTCATGTTATTTGAAGTTTTAAATAATATGATAGTCTGTACACTATTGGAACATGATGCTAAACTTAGTTTGGCATCAGTTTTGTTATGGTTGTTTTCAATTTCTTACAGGAACATGCACACATTCTTATCTAAAACTATGTTTAAACTTCACATGAAAGATTATAAATAGTAGTGCAATAGCAGTACCAAAAAAGAGGCGACTGAGGCAAAACCCAACGTGTTGTAACGGCCAAAGTAAGTATCACAGAGGAAAGCTCCAAGTAAGGTAGCAAAGTTGGTGGTACCATTGAAGATGTTGATAAGAAGTGTGGCACTGATGCTTTTCATGTTGAACACAGTAGTGAAATAGACCAAGAGGTTTGTTGATGTGCCAAGGGTCCCTAGCTTCTCAAAAGTCTCATTGCCTGCAATATTGGCCATCAAATATAAGAAGAAGAAGAAAAAAAGTTAACATTTTAGGATTATGCTCTTCCTCTCTTTCCCTTTTCTTTTCTTACCTATAACAAATGGCATGGCTTTAACTCCTCTGTAGTTTATCTGAGGCTCATCTGTTGTAACGGCCTTGTTGTTCTTCCCCATATCTCCCTGCGTTTCCCCTTTGCTGGTTTTGCTCTATGTTTGTTTGTTGCATAGAAAATGCTTTCTATATATATATATATATATATATATAGCTGAGAGGAAAGACATTGAAGTTTCACTATGCTATTCACTTGTTTAAGTTCCTCCCTCAATGGAGTCATTTCTTTCACCTTCAGTATTACTTGTCCGAAAATGAGAGTTTTGGATTTATTACTGTATTTCAAAGCTGTCAATCTGGACCACAGAACTGTTATTAGTGCAGTGCAATGCAATAATTTGTTCTCCTTAAAAAATTGAACTATTTTTAAAAGTATTATTCATTTCCGTTCTATTATTTTGGGTTTTTTTTTTTAATAACTAAATCATGAAATCAATGAAGAATTAAATACCAAAAACAATGTTTATACATATCTATACTATATACTCCATCCGTCCCAGTTTGTTTGTCCTCTATTTCATCTTGAGATGTCCCAAAATATTGTCCTATTTCTAAAAATAAAAGTCATGAATTTACTAATGTTCTTATTATACCCTACTTTATTTTCAAAACTATTTGAAAAGAAAACTAACAAATATTTAAAAAAGCAATCTAATTGGGGCACCTTTTTAGTTGCCTCATTAAGAATAACTCTTTAAAAAAAAATCTGATAAATTTATTTAAGGGTAGTTTTGTAAACTTTTACATTTTTATAAGGTAAACAAGACAATAGATGATGTTCCTTAAAAAGTTTGACTTTTCAAATAGGACAAACAAATTGGAACGGAGGGAGTGTAATAATGGAAGCATTGTAAAAAAAAAAAAAAAAAAAAAAAAAATCTTTCTTTCTTCCGTTAAAGTTCCTTAGAAATGTCTCTGACTACTTAAGAAACTTTCATTGTCAAACTCTCATGTATTTAGGTCAATGATCCTAAACCCTGCAAGAACCATATTTCACATTTAGCATTATCAAAATCAAATAAAAATTAATCCCCCAATCATGTTTTGAGATTTTCTATTGTTTATTGGATAGCAAGATCAAATTTTTATGTGTTGCACATAATAAGAAAAAGTGTGCTAAATATAATATTTATTGAAACCAAACAGAAATTTAGAAAGGTCCTACAACAAAAAAGAACCATTGAGTTAAAAAATATGAAAGTAGTAATTGGAGTGTAATTAAAGCATATACTCTATTATTATTTCAAAGCTAACAAAGCTAAATACATTAAACTTTGGATTTTTATTTTTATTTTTATTTTTATACATAGAGTTAAACAAATTTCAAATTTAAGAAAACTAAAATGTCAAAGATAAACAAATTGAACGGGTAAAAAACAAAAATATAAAATAAAAATTGTACAACATGAATATAAAGTAAGAAGTTGTTGTAGAGATTTCTAATTCTTGAAAACCCTTCTAATAACCAACAAACCAATCCTAGCCACTCATAGCCCTAAAGTGATCACATTGTCAGCAACCCACAAAAAAGCATATCATCCACAATCTTTAGAAATCCAATGGAAAAACCAGAGTTGGGGGAAAAGAAAAATTAAGAAGGGAAAGAACACACCTCAAAGGGACTTTCCAAATCTAATGCCACTTTGGCAACTTTTGCAGAGGTGGACGTAAAGAGAGCAACTGGAAATTTATAGTGTTAAAAACAAATTTCAAATGTAAGAAAACTAAAATGTCAAAGAAAAACAAATTGAATGGGTAAAAAAAAAATATATAAAATAAAAATTATACAACATGAATATAAAGTAAGAAGTTGTTGTAGAGATTTCTAATTCTTGAAAACCTTTCTAATAACTGACAAACCAATCCTAGCCACTCATAGCCCCAAAGTGATCACATTGTCGGCAGCCCACAAAAAAACATATCATTCACAAACTTTAGAAATCCAATGGAAAAACCGAAGTTGGGGGAAAAGAAAAAATAAGAAGGGAAAGAACACACCTCAAAGGGACTTTCCAAATCTGATGCCATTTTGGCAACTTTTGCAGAGGTGGAGGTAGAGAGAGCAATTGGAAATTTATAGTGTTAAAAATAACATATTTAATCATAGGAGTGGCAATTGAAGGGTTTGAACTTCAAAAGAGCGAAATGGTTTTGAAGGTGAAAATGAAGAGTTGAGAATTGGAAGAAGGCAAAATTAATGGTGAGTTGGATTTAATGAGTTAAAGAATGTGTAAGGTTATTCATAGTGAGTTGGATTTGATGAGTTATAGAATGTGTAAAGTTGCACTATTTATTTATATATTAATATTGTTTAAAAAATGAAGGAAAAAAAAAGGGTGACATGATCGATGATGTGATTCAACTGGAGCGTAACAACAATAAGAGCACTAGCAATAGTGGTGCTAAATAGCTATATAGCTATTTTTAGCACCACTAAATATCAAAATGTACCATGCAATAGTGGAACCAAAACTATATTTTTTGGCTCCATAGTTATGGTGCACAGCTACTTTTGGCTGTGCACTGTAGCTGAAAGGTAAATTTTTATTTATTTATTTATTTTGTGTTCACACTGCTTTTGTCTCTCTCCTCACTACCTCTCCGTGTCTCTCCCAATGTCTACTATGCATTCACACTACTTTTGGTTGTGGTTGTGTTTTGGTGGTTAGCACCACTAAATATCAAAATGTACCTTGCAATAGTGGAGCCAAAGCTATATTTTTTGGCTCCACAGCTATAGTGCACAGCTACTTTTGGTTGTGCACTATAGCTGAAAGGTAAAAAGGAAAAAAAAAAAAAAATTTTGCGTTCATACTGCTTTTGTCTCTCTCCTCACTACCTCTCTGTGTCTCTCCTAATGTCCACCAGGCATTCACACTACTTTTGGTTGTGATTGTGTTTTGGTGGTTGAGTGAAATATTATTTTATTGTAGTTTTTATATTATTTTATTGTGTTAAAAACTAAAATAAAACCACTACTATTGGATGTGAGAAGGTAAAATAGATAAAGTGACTTTTTGTGGTGCTAAAAAGCTAAAAATTTGGCTCCACTGCTGTGGATGCTCTAAATGCTACGCTTTAACTTTTAGATATATATAGATATAGATGAGTGTAGGAAAAAAGAAATAGGTAAGTAAAATTAAGGCTACTCTAATCCCTCAACAACCACAATGACATCGCAAATCATACTGTGAGATGTTGTTTGATGGAGAATTTCGCCTTTTAATGTTGGCCACTCTAATTGAAATCCATTTCATATGTTGTTGTTAAGTTCAATCAGTAATCATAAATTTTATCAATAGAAGAAAAAAAAATAAAAAGTGCCCTCTCATTCTCTATTGAAGTCAATTCAAGTCCTTTTAAACACCTTGTTGAGATAGCGGAAGTTTTAATACTTACTTTTTAAGTGTAGCATGAAATAGAAATAGGTTTCAGCCTCTTTTTTTTAATCAATAAAATAAGGGTGTAGTTAATTGGGGTTGGTGGGATTAAGTGTGGTTAAGTTTGGTCATGTGCATTGCACATAAAAAAGACACATTATAAAAAATTCAAATTATCAAAAAAGAAAAAAAAGCACTATAAATTGAACTTGATTTGCATGCTTTGGTTGTATCTGATGAAGTAAATTTGGGAAAAAAATTTTACTAGACTTTTTAGCATGAATCCAACGGATAGAATAGGACCTCATAATTTTTGGTATTGTAATTTTGTCATTGAATTAACGAAGTCCTCAACTAAGGTCAACTACCAATTATAGTGCAACAACTTTAGGCTTTCTGGTCCAGATAGACTAAGATGAGTGGAACCCAATCCTCAACTCATAAAATATCAAGAGGATGAAAGATCAAGATGAATAACTATCTTATCTAAATTATCAACAAAAAAAAAAAAAAATCTATCTCATCTATATTCTACGTGTTTGCAAAATAATAAAAGACTAAAAATCAATAACAATCTTGTTAGATTCTAAAAGTTTAAAATAATTGGGAAACCGTGAGCACAAACTTGTCTAAATATAGATCTTAGAGCCTATAGGATTTATTAGATAATGCTTAAGGTGTTGCAAGTTAGAATACAATAAAAAGGAAGCTATAGAAAGAAGAATTCGAAACATGCTAGGTTCGACCAATCGAGACTATGGTTCGATCGATCGAGATGTGAATTCTGCAGATTTTAATTTTGGCCCAACAATCCATAAGCACATTAAGTGATTAGGGTTTCAAATCTATTTCACATCATATTTAAAGGAAACCCTAAGGCATGTTTTGTGAAGACTTTGGAGGTGCTCTTGTGAGATCTAAAAGGTGTTGTGTCTTCTCATTTCAAAGCCACTACTAGAAATCATTCTCATACCATTAGAATTGGTAGATTTAAAGTTGCTGCAACAAGATCATACACAGTTGATGATTTAAACCTTCAAGGGTGGTATTGGAGTCACAAACTGGAGAGTTTGTGTTGCTAAACCTTTGAGTGGGATCTCAATATCACAAGCATGGGAGTTTGTATTCAGCAAATCCGAGATAGAAGAGTCCGTGGAGTCGGAGCTACACGTGGTCGTGTTAGTAAGTTCTACTTGAGGTACCTCTAGATTTAGTGTTTAAATCTATTGTAAACTTTCATTCTATCATAGTGGATTTGTTTATCTTGAAGATAGCTAGGTTAAATACTCCTTAGGTTTTTATCCTGAAACTGTTGGTTTCATTAGTTTTCCTAGGTAATTATATCGTTGTGTTATTCACTTTTCCACTGTGCATGATATGATTTATTACTATTTAACTTAGATCTCATAATTAACCTAAATAACTAATTGGCTAATTTATTAGGTTAAACAATTTGTTTTTAAGAGGTCTAAACAAACAAACAAATCCCATCAATTAAATGTAAAAATCTATAGTATTTGTGAATTTCGAAATTTTAGAAAAACATGAGTTTATATATCAATTGGTTATAACGTCCAATTAACAAAAATTAGGTATACAATGTTAGGAATATAGAAAACATATAATAAGGTGTAATTTTTTATTTATTTATTTTTTATGATTATTTTTATTAGATAAAGGAATCCTATGTACTTTTCCTTTTTATGTATAGTATTTAACATTTTCCAAGAAGTTAAAACTAGGGGTGTTCTAACCTCTATAACTATGTATAATGTAATGTCCTCACTCATTTGGCAGTCTAGCTACGATCAATTAAATTTTAATATGTTATAATACTGCATCGCTTTCTAGATATATTTCAACATTTGTGATGAAGTGCAAATTCATCAGTAATTGCAAACACGTCCAGATGGAGCCCAATCCTCATTTACGTCGCAGTAAAAGTAGCAATCCCTTAAGATGGTCACCGATGTGGTGCCTGCCACAACACCTCCGATGCCAAAGTCAGTATAAGAAGCTTTTAGGGAAATAATAGAATGTCAAAATAACTAGGAGTGCTTTTAGGTGAGTCTCTGTACCTTATGTTGGTGTTGGGAGGGTTGTATATATACATTCCCGTAGCCCCTAGCCATTGTGTCTGTTATGGTGGTTTTAATGCCTCTTTTGGTAACGCCTCATGGTCAATGATGTGAGCTTTGATGGGCTTCCAACGGCCTGTACAGCTATCCCTGTAACCATCCGAGGCATTTATTTGACTGCATTGAATGGCTTCTTTACTTTCGTTAGTAATGTGGCTTATATTGTCGGAGGCACCTGGTTAATTCGTCTGTTAATACTACCTCGTTGGTTTGGATGAGGTCGTCCAGGGAAGTTGAGTTCGTCAATCCCATCAGCTGCCCCCGGATTCTGTGGTCGTCGTGATGTGTCATGACGATCACGGAAGATGAAAGGTCTATGGGCTGTACATGACTCTTGGGATTTCGCTCCATATTAAATGCATAGTGGCAGCGCCACACACATCATGGCCATGTGGCACATTCTGATCAGTGGAGTTAATGCTCCAATTGTATGACCCTTGGGTTTCCTACTGAATTTCAGTTTTTTGAGCCTTGGTTTTCAAACTTCTCCTCTCCTCACTTTTCCCTTTCACTTTTTTCCAAACTTCCAATCATTGCTCTGAGTGTTTTCTTCTCCAACTTCCCTTTGCAACTCTTCTTCGAGCTAGTGCGTAGCGTGGTGGTGTTTCCTACATTCGCCCTCTTTTGAGGTACACTTCTCTTCCTTTTTCTTACTTCTTTTCTTTCTTGGTTGTGATAAAGCTTCTATTTTTTTTTATTTTTTTTTTATTTTTTATGATTGCTTTTGATTTTTGGGGTTTTAGCATTCATCTCTTTTTTCTGTTTCTGGGTTTTCATGGTTAATAGTTCTGAGGTTAGGGTAGTGTGTCCCTTAGTCTCTTTCTTGTTTGCTCGTTTAGGGGCTTCTTTAGACACTTCCAGCGCTTTTCTCCCTCTGATTGAGAATTTCATTTTTAAGGGTTGTGGGCTAGAAGTTATAGTGGGTGAGTTATTTCCTGTGCTCAGCCAATCGATCAATTGGTTTGGGGGTTTGATAGAGGAGAGGAAGAGGATGTCTGAAGTGCGATCTAGTGAGCTCGAGACTGGGTTGTCGTCTAACGACGACCCAGTGGAGGAAGATACAACCGTCTCTTCCCCTCGAGAGGTTAGGGCTTTCCACCCCCTCGAGGAGGTGTGTGGGTTGGATGCCGACACATTAGGTAGGTTTAAGGATAGATTTTAGTTTTCGGAGTGGGTTAGGATTCGTCTGCCCAATAAGGAGGATTGGGCTTGTCACTTCTTCCTCGAGGAGGTATGCTTTTACGAGGCTGCCTTCGTCTGTGGGTTGAGGTTCCCTGTCCATCTGTTCCTCATGGAGTTATTAAATCATTTTGGTATTGCTCCCGGGCAACTTATGCCCAATTCATGGAGAATAGTGGTCAGCTGTATGGGGATATGGCTAGCCGCTACAGACAGAGGCATGCTTAAAGTAGACGAGCTCGTCTACTTGTACCATTTGAAAGAGTCCAAGGAGCACGGGTATTATGAGTTGGTGCCTTAGGAGAGGAGGACCAGGATCGTCAGGGGTCTACCTTCGTCTTTCAAGTATTGGAAATCCCGGTTTTTCTTTGTGTCCGGGGACGACTTTGAGACTCCCTCCAATGGGGTTTAGGGTGATCTCTTGAGGTTGCTTCGCCGGTGGGGAACCCCAACCTTAGGTGCATCATTATTTCTTCCCATCATTTGAGTTTCGTTGTGTTTATTTTTATCGTCACTAACTCCTTTGCTTATTGTTTTGCACAGTTAAGAGATGACCCAAGCTTAAGAGCAGGTACAGGGAGCGTGTGGAGAAGGCGATTGAATACGCAAAGTTAATTGAGGATTGAGACGATCTTGTGGACCCACAGACTCTCACCTTCTATTACCTTGGTCCAGAGCCTTCCACCTTCGTCCTACGCAATATTGATATTGAGGAAAAAAAGAGTAAGTGTTAGGTTCATCAGTATTGATTCCTTTGTATACACTTGGCCTTTTTTTTTTTTTTTTTCAAGTGTTTTCCTCTTGCAGGAATGACGACCAAGTTTAACAAGGACATGTACGCGTAGATGAGATCGAAGAAGGACGAGCCATTGTCCAATATTGGGAAGAGGGCAGTGCGCGTCACAGGGAAGGGCCCCCTTGTTACTCCAACTGCCTCCGTCACTCCTATTGTCTCCAGCACTGAGACGGTGAGGACAGCCTCTCCAGCCACTTCGGTTGAAGAGATCCTTACTCCTGCCTCCAAAAGGCCACGCGTGACCGACAAAGGGAAGGAGAAGGTTGATTCCTGTTCATCTTGTGTTTGGGACAACGCGGAACTGGCGGTGGAAAGGGCGCACGGGGTCGTTACTGTTGAGGACTTGAAGGTTTTCTCCGGCGCGTCTTTCAACGAGGTTGCGACTCGTCATGTCCACAAACTTGTTCAGGTAACACGCTCGTGCAACTTTTAGTCTCTTTCTGTTTTCTTCTCATTGTACTGACGACTTCAATTTTCTTTTTTAGGTGTTAGGGGAGAGTCTTCATATTACTTTCGAGTACCTAACTCAGGAAGCCAAGGTGGCGTCTTTGATGTCCAGGATAGAGGCTCTGGAGGTGGAGAACTCCCAGTTGAAGAAAAATCTTATTGACGCTAAGGGCGAGGTCAATACCTTAAAGGAGAAAGCCAAGACCTTGAGCGACAACCTTAGAGCCGAGCGGTAGCTAACCTTGGAGAAGGACGAACAACTCCTGTCTACTAAGGAGAAACTCAAAACTATTGCTGCTAAGGCCGTTGAGGCTTTCCAGCAGACTGACGAGTACAACACAGTGCTTTTCAGTTGGTACTTTAATGGTTTTGAGCTCCTGAGGATCCTGAGGAGGTACTTCGTCAAGCATCCCACCGGAGTGGATCTGGAGAACTTGGATTTGGAGGAGGTGGACAAGGAGATGGCCATTGACGAAGCTGCCCAGTCCTCGGCCCCTGAGGGCGACGCTCCTGAGAGTACTTCTGTTGGTGATGACGTTGCCGTTGATAACTGAACTTATTACTTGTAAAAAATTTCCCTTTTTTTTTTTGGGTGCCCGTTATGTTTTGGGCTTTTTGTAAGTCTAATTTCAGAACAATCTTTTTTAATCTACTTTGAGAACAATGTTTTTAGCCTAGTGTTTATGGGCCTTTAGTCTTGATGTAAAAACAATGGTAACTGCCCTCATTTTTGGGCTTAAATTAAATTTGTAGTTGCATACTTACTTGCTTGTGATTCTTGTTCCTTTAGTTTTCCTTTCAGCGTCAGTATTTTGTACTTAGCAAAGTTTTTAGTTGTGACCCTTGTTTGTCTTTGTCAACACCTTGCTCCCGTCTATGCGAGTTCTGTTACTTAGCTAATTTCCTGCGTCTTACACCTTCTCAAGGGATCTTGTTAAGGGTTTTGGTGAACTGGTTGAGAGCTCAGATTCAGCTTGAACCCTTTTCAAAAGCCGCTTTCTCTTTGCAACCTTGTCTTCAGGCTTGCACTTGAGTAGCACCTTGAACAGGTTTGTTGCAAGGTTTTTGTCATTCTTTGGGCTTCGTCAGTAACTTACATCCGTCTAGGCGAAATCTGGTTACTTAGCCGTTTTTTCTTTTTGTGACTTACACCTTCTTAAGGATCTTGTCATTCTTTTGTCTTCGTTAGTAACTTACATCCGTCTAGGCGAAATCTTGTTACTTAGCCATTTTTTGTGACTTACACCCACTTAAGGGATCTTGTCATTCTTTTGGCTTCGTCAGTAACTTACATCCGTCTAAGCGAAATCTTGTTACTTAGCCATTTTTTGTGACTTTCACATTACTAGATCTGCTTGCATTAAAATATTGGCTGAATAGTCCTTTTTATTGCTTTCAAGAATGAATACAAATGTCTGTTACATCTATTGGTGGTACTTCTTCAAGTGCTCAATATTCCATGGTCGTGGAAGCCTCTGCCCGTCTATGGTTTCCAGGTGATAGCTGCCTTGCCTGGAGTAATGGACGACCCGGTAAGGTCCTTCCCATGTGAGGCCGAGTTTCCCTTGGGCAGAGTCTCTGGTTGCTAAGGTGACCTTGCACAGGACGAGGTCTCCTATGTCGAGTCGTCTGAGCTTCACCCTCTTGTTGTAGTATTCGGCCATCTTTTCCTGGTACTTTATCATCTTATTGGATGCTTTCTCTCTGACTTCGTCCAGACAATCCAAGTTGACTCGTAATTGATCGTCATTACTCTTCTCGTGGAACATCTCTCCCCTGACGCTGGTTACTCCCACCTCGACCGGGATTACTACTTCGGTGCCATAAGTGAGTCTGAAGGGGGTTTCTCCTGTTGGGGTTCTTGTTGTAGTCCTATAGGCCCACAAGACATTGGGTAATTCTTCTGGCCAGGCCCCCTTTGCATCATCCAACTTGGCTTTGATGATCTTGAGTAGCGTCCGATTGGTTACCTCCTTCTGCCCGTTTGCCTGTAGATGTCCTGGGGACGAGAACTGGTTCTTGATCCCTAGACTTGAACAGAAATCCTTGAAGCTTTGGCTGTCGAACTGCCACCCATTATCTGATATGATCGTCCGTGGAATTCCAAACCTGGAAATTATGTTCTTCCACACGAAGCTCTAGATCCTTGCTTCGATGATGGTTGCCAGTGCCTCTGCTTCGACCCATTTTGTGAAGTAATCAATAGCGACTAGTAGGAACTTTACCTGTCCTTTACCTTAGGGTAACAGGCCGACAATGTCGATTCCCCATTGCGCGAATGGCCATGGGGAGGCTATCGTCGTCAGTCTCTTAGCTGGAAGGCGCTGGACATTCCCGAACCTTTGGCATTTGTCACACTTCTTGACGAGCTCCATTGCGTCCACTTGCATGGTAGGCCAGAAGTAACCTATTCTAATGACCTTACTTACCAAGGATCTGAGGCCTGCATGGTCCCCGCAAACCCCTTCATGGATCTCTTCCAGGATATACTTAGCTTCTTCTTCATCGACACACTTCAAGTAGGGCATAGAGAAGCCTCTCTTGTACAGGATGTCATTTAGGATCGTGAATCTGGCTGCTCTTTTCTTGACCTTCCTAGCTTCCTCGGCGTCCTGTGGGAGGTGTCCGTCTTGGAGGAAGGATACGATCAGTGTCATCCAGCTGTTTATGGTTTGGATTGCAAATGTAGAGACCTCTTCGATGCTGGGGCGTTTTTGGATTTCCATGTCTAAGCCCATGCTCGTTGCTCCTTCTACTGACGAGGCCATTTTTGCGATCTCGTCTGCTACAATGTTCTGGCTTCTTGGGATTTGCACGAACTCTACCCTATCAAAATCTTGGGTCAGATGCCTTGTCAATTTGAGGTATTTATGCATTCTTTCTTCCTTTGCTTCATATTCCTCCTTTATTTGCCCTATTACCAGCTTGGAGTCACTCTGAAGGAGAAGGTTCTTAGCCCCTAGTGCTTTCCCGACTCTAAGCCCCGTCAGTATGCCTTCGTACTCAGCCTCATTATTGGTGGCTGAGAATTTCAATTGAACTTCGTATTTAAGCACTTCTCCATTTGGTGCGGTGATAACAACCCCTACTCCCCCCTCTTTTGGGCTGACGAACTATCGGTCTGTATCATCCATCGTTCTGTCTCGTTGGTGAGGCTGTCATCGTCTGGGATTGTGAACTCAGCAATGAAGTTTGCCAGAGCTTGTGCCTTGATTGCAGTCTTAGGGTGGTATTCGATGTTGAACTGGCTAAGCTCGATTGCCCACTGGACCATTCTCCCTGCTGCTTCAGGTTTGTTTATGGACTTTTTGATAGGTTGATCCGTCATTACCAGGATGGGGTTCGCCTGAAAGTATGGACGCAGCTTACGCGAGGCTACTATTAACGCAAATGCGATCTTCTCGATTCTTGGGTACTTGGCTGACGTAGTAAACTGGGAGCTGTTTCTTGCCTTCTTCCCGAATCAGGGCTGCGCTCACGGCCGTGGCCGACACTGCCAGATACAAAAATAAGTTTTCCCCTTCCTTGGACGGGCTTAAGAGGGGTGGATTGCTCAGGTAACACTTGAGTTCTTGAAAAGCTGCCTCGCATTCGTCAATCCAGGAGAAGGCCTACTTCAATGTCTTAAAGAAAGGCAAACATCTGTCCATCGCTTTAGAGACAAACCTGTTGAGTGCCGCGATCCTTCCTGTGAGTTTCTGGACTTCCTTGACGGTCTTCAGTGAGGCCATATCGAGTATGGCTTGCACCTTCTTCGGGTTCGCTTCTATTCCCCTTTGGAACACCATGAATCCTAAGAACTTCCGCGAGGCTATGCCAAAGGCACACTTGCTAGGGTTCAGCTTCATTTGGTACTGTCTGAGTATGGCAAACGTCTCCTTTAGATCGTCCAGATGGGCCAGTTCCTATTTACTCTTAACGAGCATGTCATCCATATATACTTCCATGTTTCTTCCGATCTGCTTGCTGAACATCTTATTCACTAACCTCTGGTAGGTTGCCCCTGCATTTTTCAATCCGAAGGGCATTACCTTATAACAATAAAGCCCTTGGCTCGTGATGAAAGCTGTTTTCTCCTGGTCCTCTTTAGCCATTTTTATCTGGTTATATCCCGATAAGGCGTCCATGAACGTCAGTAACTTATGCTCGGCTGTAAAGTCCACCAGCTGGTTTATCCTCGGCAGAGGAAAACTATCTTTTGGGCAGGCTTTGTTTAGGTCCGTGAAATCCACGCACATTCTCCATTTCCCATTAGCTTTCTTCACTAGGATGACATTCGCAAGCCATTCTGGATAGTACACTTCATGGATGAAGCCTGCTGATAGCAACTTGTTAACCTCGTCCGTAATAGCTTGATTCCGTTCTGGAGTGAAGACCCATCATTTCTGCTGGATGGGCTTCTTCTCGGGGTTCGCGTTTAGCTTGTGTTTGATGATTCTCGGGGATATGCCTGGCATATCCTCGTGGCTCCATGCGAAAATGTCCAGGTTCTCTTTAAGGAACTGGACAAGTCTCACCCTCATCCCGGGACTCAACGTCGTCCCAATCTTGGTCATCTTTGTCGCTTCTCCTTTGACCAGCTCTATTGTCTCCAGGGCTTCAACTTTATCCTCTTCCTTCTCCTCGATCATCCATGTATGGTTTTCCTTGGCAGTTAGCACGGCCTGGTAGCATTCTCTGGCCAGTACCTGGTCTCCTTTTACCTTACCAACACCGTTCTCCATTAGGAATTTTACCTTCAAGTAATAGATGGACGTGGCAGCTTTCCAACGGTTGAGCGTTGGTCTCCCGATTATTACATTGTAAGATGAGAGGCAGTCTACTACCAAGAAGTCCAATTGATGAGTCATCTCCCTTGGGTGAGTTCCAATTGTAACTGTTAGTGTCACTATGCCTTTGGGATATACCCTGTCTCCGTTGAAACTGACGAGGGGAGAGTCAAATGGGCGCAGCCTTCCTAGATCTAGCTTTAACTACTAGAAAGCAGACAGGTAGATGATGTTTGCAGAGCTGCCATTGTCCACGAGGATTCTCCTGGTATTGAATCCTTATATTGTGAGCATTATGACCAAGGGGTCGTCATGAGGCTGCTTCACCCCTCTAGCATCTTCTTCTGAGAAAAACATGTCTCGGTCTGTCCGCCTTTGCTTAAATGGGGGCATCCTGTGGACGTTGTTCACCTGTCTTTAGCATGCCTTCCTGAGGGATTTGAACGACCCACCTGTAGATGGGCCACCAGTGATTGTCTTTATCTTCCCGATCACACTTGGCGGGCACTAGGATGCGTGGTCCTCGTCCCTGGGAGAGGATTCGCGCTGGTTTTTGTTATCGTCTCTGAATCTGCTGGATTCCCCCTTTTTCACATACTTCTACAGCTTCCTTTTTCGTATGAGTTCCTCTATCTGTTCCTTTAGGTCCCTGCAATTTTTCGTATTGTGGCCATGATCCTTGTGGAACCAGCAGTACTTCTTCTTATCACGCACGTGGGGTGACAAATGTAGTGGCCTTGGCCATTTGAGGTAGTGTTCATCCTTAATCTGTGCTAAGATTTTGTCAACAAGCATAACTAGTGGAGTGAACCTTATCGTCTGTGGAGTTCTTTCGTCTTTCCTTTTACTCCCGACACTAGTCCGACGATCTGGGCTCTCCCTTTTTCGTCCTCTACGATCGTCCTCCTTCTTTCCCTTGTCTCCTATTTTCTCCACATCTTTTATGACAGTTAGTGCGTCTTTAACATTCATGTACTTCTGTGCTTTAAGGAGCATCTTTGCCATCGTCTTGGGAGGATTCTTCGCAAGTGAGACCACGAATTCTCTAGACTTCAACCCAGCTTTAAAGGTCGTCAATTGCACTTTGTCATCAGCTTCGTCCACCTCTAGGGTTTCCCGAGTTAAGCGTTTCACGTACGACCTTAGGGTCTCTTTCTCCCCTTGCCTGATGGTGAGCAAGTGATCTGCTGGTCTCTTCGGGCGTTGTCCACAGATGAAGTGGCGCAGAAAGGCGTTGCCCAACTGCTCGAAGCTATCGATAGACGACGTTGGCAGCTTTGTGAGCCACTCCCTTGCAGCTCCTTTGAGAGTGGTGGGGAAGGAATGACATAGTATCTCGTCTAGAGGCTGTTGAAGGCCTAGTGTCGTCCTGAAGGTGTTGAGGTGATCTAGAGGGTCTTTCAGTCCCTCGAATGGCTCAAGTTGAGGTAGTCAAAACTTCGACAGTATAGGGCATTCCAAGACTGCCGAGGTGAAAGGCGAATCTGTCATCCTGACCATTCTATCCAGGCTTCAGTTCGTTTTCCCTTTGATGGCGTTCCTCAGCTCATCCATCTCCTTTCTCATTTCTTGGGGAAGATCTGAATTTGGTTCCTCTAGAGTAGTAAGTCTTCGGCGATCGCTCCTTCTATGGCTATCTCCCTTGTCCTCCTAGTTGGCTTTGGACCGATTCTCATCTTGTTGAAGCCGTTGCCTCATTTAATTTCTTGATTCTGTCTGGTGAGCTCTTCAATGGTGGCCACTAGAGCCTAGACTTACAGAGCTAAGGCTTTGAAGAGCTAAGGTTGCAGAATCCTGGTTGGACTCCATCTGAATATAGAAGTTGATGGAAACTACGCTTTTGAATCTGAGTATGAAAATGTCGTTCCCACAGACGGCGCCAAACTGATGAAGTGCAAATTCTTTAGTAATTGCAAACACCTCCAGACGAAGCCCAATCCTCGTTTAAGTCGCAGTAAAAGTAGCAATCCCTTAAGATGGTCACCGGTGTGGTACCTGCCACAACGCCTCCAATGCCAAAGTCAATATAAGAAGCTTTTAGGGAAATAACAGAATGTCAAAATAACTAGGAGTGCTTTTAGGTGAGTCTCTGTACCTTATGTTGGTGCTGGGAGGGTTGTATATATACATTCCCGTAGCCCCTAGTCGTTGTGGCTGTTTTGGTGGTTTTAATGCCTCTTTTGGTAACACCTCATGGTCAATGATGTGAGATTTGATGGGCTTCCAACGGTCTGTATAGCTGTCCCTGTAACCGTCCGAGGCATTTATTTGACTGCATTGAATGGTTTGTTTACCTTCGTCAGTAATGTGGCTTATATTGTCGGAGGCACCTGATTAATTCGTCTGTTAATATTGCCTCGTTGGTTTGGATGAAATCGTCTAGGGAAGTTGAGTTCATCAATTCCATCAATTTGTCATCTTTATGTACACATATTTCAAATGCCCACATGATTTTTTAAATTCTAATTCCTTAAAAAAAATCTCCCCATCATGCAATAGTTAAGTGATAATGATGCAGTAAATAGCGTGCATTCATGGTCTAGCTTGGATGAAGCTTGAAGTTTAGTCTGGATAACGCTAATTCCATGAATGCAGGCATAAATATAATTAGAAACAAAGCTGCATGCTTCCATGGTTGACTATACAATTTTATAGGTCGATTAAGAAGTAGGGAAATTTTACAAAACAATTTATTGAGTCCGTTTGGATTGAGCTTATTTTTACTGAAACTGAAAACTGAAACTGAAAACACTGTAGCAAAATAATTTTTAAATGTGTGAATAGTACTGTGGGACCCATTTTTAATGAAAAGGTTGTTGAAAAGTGAAATTTGTGGGACCCATGAACAGTACACGAGTGCACTGTTCACAGGAAAAGTCAATGTTAACGGCTAAAATAAAAAAAAAAAAAGAAGAAGAAGGACGCGTTTACTGCGTGCAACTGTAGCATGGGTCCCATACCCAAAACGCAAACGCTGAAACGCAGTAAACGCCGAAACCAAATGGGTACATTATAGGTAAAATCTAGGTAAAAATGTGAGTCAATGTCTTTTTTAATGAGCTGGCCCCCTCAAGGAAATTGATTGGTCCCCCCACGGCATGGCCCCACCTGTCCCTGTCCTTTTCAAACCTCAAATTGCTTTCCCAAACACGTAGCCACTAGCAAATTAATACTTCTTCTTTTTTGTTTTTATATTTTTTTTTTACTAGCTTCTTTTTCATTTTCTAGTAATTTCCCTTCCCCAGTACCATACTTCAGCCATGAACCACTCAATTCTAAAAGACTCTCAATTTGGTGTAATTTTTCTAGTCTCACACTTCATTGACTTCCATCCATTTAAGGTCTCTTTAGATATTGCTTATTACTGAAAACTAAAAACACCGTAGTAAAATCATTTTTAAATGTGTGAATAGTGCCGTAGGACCTAGTTTTAAAGAAAAAGTTGATAAATATGGTACTTATGGGTTCCGTGAACAGTGCACAAGACCCACAGGAAAAAACGCTTCCGCTGGGAAACACACAAAATGCGCTTCCCAAACGAAGGCTTAGGGTCCGTCTGGATACAGCTTATTTTGCTGAAAACTGAAAACACTGTAGCAAAATAATTTTTAAATGTGTGAATAGTGCCGTGGAACCCATTTTTAATAAATGTTTTGTTGAATAAAGAGGTTTGTGGGTCCCATGAACAATGCACGGGACCCACTGGAAAAGCACTTTGCTTGCTGAAACGCGCTTCTAAAAAAAAAAAATGGAATGCAAAACGCAGACGCTGGGGCCAGAAATGCAATCCAAACGGGTACTTAGTGGTCTCATAGTCACGTTCTTATTCAAGTAAAGTGCGGGTCTCGCCTGTAATAATAGAAACTACATAAGAAATAAAGCTAGAAAATGTTAAAATTCATTTCATTTAACCTTATATATATGTAGTTGCACGATTTTCCTGGCCCAAATCTTATTGATCTGGCCTTGGCCCAAGGCGCAACCCACAATAAATATTTGTAGAGGATGGGTCAAAGAACTTTGCCTCAGTGAGTTTGTTCGGTCTTGTACATGGATAATGTAGTTGCAGAAGATAAAAACACAAGAAAAGATCTCCCCGTGTGATTCTATTTTTCCGTTCTTAATACAATTTTTCCCCTCCCCTTCCTTTGGGGGATTTCACTACATTATATAGTTCCTCTCCTCTCATCTCATCTCAACCTTACACTTGTCGATTATCTAAGCACCTACTTGAGCACCTGTCCCATCAGACGCCCCCATCTTTCCCTTTGTGAGTTGCAGAGGCCAAGGTGGTACTGTTCAGGGGTCTTTTCCTCATTAATGCGGCCAAGAGGATGGTTGGGGCGCAATTAATGTGGTGGTGACAGCCTTCCATGAGATATTTTGGATTTTATTCATTTTATATGTTGGGAGGACGGACTGAAATGGATGGGAGAGTGCCTCGTGTGGACTTCGTGATGTCCGAGGAGGAGTTACTCCTCGGACAGGTTTCCGTGGCGTTATTGGGGTTGAGTGATGCTTCATATGTGGTTTCTCTTCGGCAAGGACGCTCCTCGGACGGGCCTGGATTTGGAATAGCCCATTATTTTTGGGCCGGGCCCCACAATATATATATAATCTTCATACACAATTACTTTTAAAAATCTAATAAACTATATTACATCTCATTTAACACCTTTGTTATACAAATCATCAGCCAATAAATATATGATAATAGTAAAAAATGTTACAAATGAGATTATAAAAAAAAATGATAAAACTAATCAACTACCATCATTATGAAGTAGTAGTCTATGATTTTACACATCTAAAGAAATGGAATATATAGAGCTTACTTACGTATATGTAAAGATTCACATTAAAAAAAAAGTATATGTAAAGGTTAAAAAAAAATGTATATTCCATAAAAAAAAGAAGGTATATGTAAGATTTTTATTAACTTAAAAGAAAATGAAAAATCAATTATTAATAACTAAAACAACAATAAAAACAACAACAACAATATAATATAGGGGTAATTACATTCCACTACCTTGAGGTTTGGAGAAATGACACTCTACCCCCAACTTGAAGGGAAAAAATATTTTCCTTCTTTACATTTGTTTGACCAAACTTTAATAAATTAATGTTAAAATATTGTGTACTAACTTGCCTATGCTTAAGGGTGGGTTTCAAAAATAATCCTCAATTTCAGAGTTAAAATCTCTTATTTTAAAATTTTGAAATTAAAGTGTATTTCAAAATATTAAGTAATGACTTTTGCTTCTTTTCTTTTCTTTTTCCCTTTTCTTTTCTCAATGAGTTATGGAGAGATTTGCCGTTTCAAATGTTTTGGCACTTTATAAATTTTGTATTTTCATTCTAAATTTATAAGTAATGTTTTGTATGACCATGGTTAAACATTTATAAATATATTCTTAAAGAAATTAAAAAAAAAATTATTCACTACAACAAAATGTATTTTCAGTGACGAAAAAATTCGTCACTAAAAGTCCAATTTTTCGTCGCTAAGAACCTTTAGCTACGAAATCTACTAATTAGCGACAAAAATCATTCTGTCGCTGAAACCCCGTTGCTAAAAGTCCTGGTGACGAAAAATTTCATCACTAAAAGTCTGATTTTGTTTTATAAAAATTTAAAAAAAAAACTTTTAGCGACGAAAACGTTTCGTCGCTAAATGTTTTCCTTGCTAAAAACACCATTTAGCAACGAAAATATTTCATTGCAAAAAACACTTTAGTTTATTAAATCATATTTAGTGACGAACAATTTTGTCACTAAAACTATTTTCGGGTACATATAGTGACAAAAAAGTTCGTCACTAAAACTATTTTTAAGAAAATCCAGGCACATATAGCGACGAAAATTTTCATCACTAAAACCATTTCTTACAAAATTCTACTACATTTAGCGACGAAATATTTCGTCACTAAAACAATTTTTGTTGCTATATTTGTGACGGAAAAATTCATCACTAAAACTTATTTTCTATTTTTATTTTTTTCATGGCTTTGATATTAACCTATAACCTGTCATTACATTATTAAAACCTCACATTTGAATAACACATTTATTTCAACAACACATTTATAAAAAATCAATCCATACATTCCACAAGTAAAAAATAAAACAAGTATCCAATTCAAACTCTTTCCATACAATAATTGTTTGCAACACATACAATAACTCAAGATGTTTTATAACAATACAAAAAGTGTAGCATAATATAATTAGAACCAACGGAAGATGTCCTCATATGTCTTCAAGTAATGCCAAAAGTAAATCCCCTAAAGCCACCAATAAGAAATCTGCATAAATATAAAAACAATACTACATTAAAATTGTAAAGTAAAAACATTAACTATGTTTTAAGAAACATTTCTAACAATGCATTAAGAGTAGCCACACCAATGAATTAAAATCACAACTCCTAATGTATAAGTTGTAGAAAGCAAATATAGATTTTCAAGTGTAATATAATACAATTAGTTTCAAATAATACATCAAAAAAGTAGTCACACCATGTAGTGCAGGTCAATTGCTAAAATAAAGTACTAACCAATAAGTGTTTTAACTTGAAGATGAACCACTCCCATAAATAAGAGCGTCATCATAACCCTTGCTCCTCAAAAAGTTAAGAATATTCTTTTGGACCTCTTCTTGCTTAGCTTGCGCCTCTTGCTCCCTAGCTCGCTCCTCTTCGTCCCTAGTTCTTGCCACTTTGAGCTCAATTATCTCACTTTCTAGCCGATGGATATATTCCACTAAGGAACTAGATGAGGCGGTGGTTACTAGAGAAGAGGAAGGTCTCATGCCAAGACCTTTTACAATACCGAACTTCTTCTTAAAAACCAAGTTTGAGATCTCCTCTTGTGTAAAGTGAATTGCATTACGATCTTGACAATGATCCTTTTGCACTTTGAGAATAGTTTCCTATCATTTGAAAGAGAGAAAAAAACAAACAATCACAACATTAATACTACATATGTTATAGGTTTACAAACATGATAGGGATGGAATGATACACATATGTATGTCGCTTCATCCTTAGGGTGTATCCACATATTTGTATTTAGATTGAAATGAACATCTTTGAAGATTTTTGCCAATTCAGGAACTTGACCGCCATTATTATTTGTCTGATTAATTAACATTCGAGTGTTAGATAGATATAGTTAATTAATCACAACATGTAATATACTAAGGTTTAAGAAAATGAAAAAACACGCACCTCCTCATCAACCCTAACAGCAAGTGCCTTTGTCTCTCACGTATTAGAATAACATACCTTAGATCTTTAGAACTCAAGCATAACACAATACAACCCAAACATCTTCATTTAGTTATGAATGGAAATATGGTTTCCATGATTAGTGTTTGATTAGTTTTAAATTCAAATGTATTACTATGAATGTGTTTAATTATTGTTTATTGATATAATTTTTTAAGTGAATGTAACAGTTGATTTTATTACATTGTATAGTTTTTAATCTTCTTCGTATAGTCATATTTATTTCATTTTTTTACTTCCCTTTACAGCCTTTTTGTTTTCCAAGTAAGTGCCCGTTTGTTTGCACTTTCCTCTGGCAAAAAGCACTTTTTGAAACAAAAAAAATAATATAAGCGTTTGGTGAAGTTTCAAAATGTAGCTTTTTCAAAAGCAGCTTTTGAAATGTGAAGGGGAATGCGTGTTCTCAGAAAGCAGCTCTTCAGAGCCTTTTCCAAAAGCCCATGCGCGTTCATAAATATTACCATTGGACTCTGGGTTCGGTTACCAAATTGCCCTTCACATTTTATTGAAAACCCAATTTTACCCTTTGATAAATCAAGGCAGATCATCATTTGCAGTCCCAGAACCCTTTGATAAATTAATTGCTACAACGACCACAAAAAAATAGCGTCTAGCCCAGGATCAATTCAATAACAAATTTCCAAAACCAAACACAAAAAAATCTATAACAAATTCCCAAATTAGCTAAGGAAAAAAAAAAAAAAATCAATCCCTTGCAGTAATAGTTTGAACTCTGTCTCTATGGGCGATTATACAAAATAGAGTAGCGATGATGATTTTGAAGCCAGCGGAAGAGAGATTGTGAGACAAGAGCAGAGGCATGTCATCGTTGAACTTTGTCTCTACGCCGCAAAAGCGGGATTCCTTGTCCCCTGACCTTTCAACTAGCGACATTTTCTTTGGGTTTGCCCAGATCATTCTATTTTTCATTTTGATCTTTCTCAATTCTCACTCTCTCCCCTTTGATGAAGTAATAGTTTAGAGGATGTGAAACAGAGTTAGAGAGAGAGAGGTGTTGAAACTTGAAAGAAGACAAAATGTGAAGAAGTGTGTGGAGGAAAATAGAGATAATGGAGAAATAAAGAAGACAAAAGGTGAAGAAGATGTGGCTAAGAAAAAAAGGTTTTGTGTTGGTTATACGTGTGGTGTGGGGCACGAGCTTGTACAATTATTTTTTTTTTTTAAAGTAAGCTTATGAAAAAAAAAATTATATTAGAGAAATGCTATCTTTAAAATATTTGTACAACAAATTTTAGTTAACAATATTTGTACAACAAATTTTAGTTAACAATATTTTTACAACAAATTTTAGTTAACAATAAATTATTATTATTATTATTATTATTATTATTATTATTATTAAGTAATTTTTTAAAAATAAATATGTAAAGTTGTGATTTACAACTATTTTTGTGTTGGCTTTAATTCCGTGCCAAATTTGATTGTAATTATATTCAATCATTTGTACCTTGTATTTTATGTGGGATTTTATTGTAAGGGTTGTGTGTGAGAGAGAGTGTGAAGACTCAAGGCAATTGAAGACTAGAGAAGTTTTCGTGGGTAGCTCGCGAGAAGCCTTCCCGCGAAGTGAAGCATGTCCCCAGCATATGACTGGAATGCGAAGAGTCATGATAGGATGGTGACAGTTGGTTTTCGCGAGTGTCTCGCGGGTAAGGCCTTCCCGTAAGATACCCGCGAAACATTCTGTTTTGCTATTTTGTCATATCTGATACACCCTATCTCTACCCACACTATATATACCCACATTACCCATATATGTTGAGGAGTGCTTTCAAAGAGAAAACCCTAACCACTATCCTTGAGAGTGAGAGATTGTTATACCCACAATTCTTTACACAATTCATTGTGGTTTTTCCTAAACTTCATCCTCTCCATTTCCAAATCCTTGAGAGGTTGATAGCCCAAACACTTACCATACCCATTTTGAGTGTCAAGTGAGGTTTTGTGCTACTGGGAAGCATTGGAAGAAGCCAAGTTTTGGCGGATGCAATCGGGCGTATTGTGGGATCTGAAAAGCTAGACAAGACACGGTTCCGAGAAGTCTTGTTGGAGTAGGAGTTTGGAGGGCTTAGGTGCATTGGGTAGATTAGGCTTGGAGGGTCTCTTGCTATTCGTGTATCCCAACTTATTGTCTAGTGGATCGATTTTTCGCTTGGAGGGCGGTGGAGAGGTTTTACGCCGAGTACTTCGATTTCCTCTTCGATAACACATCGGTGTGTTATCTTGTGTTTGCATTCTTCTTCCCTACTCTTTTAACTTTCATTTTACCGCTGTGTTTTGATGAATATGGCTTAGAGTAGTTTTATTATTTGTTCGCTCGCATTTACTCTATTCCGCACTTAGTTTAAGTTAGAGTAAAATCAATCGAGCTGTAAATTTTAATTTGGGGGTCTAAATAGCTCTTGTGTTTTAACACATTATCGAGCTTTCAAAGTATTATTAAGTAGTTGGTTTAAGTATGAAATAAACTCCCTTATATATACATTATCCATTTTGGTAATTTACTACTCAAACCGCCACTTTTATAAGTGCTAGCCAAACACTAAACTTTTTCAAAAAAATATTTTTTAATAGTTTTTACCAAACACTCAGCCTTTTAAAAAAATCCAATTTCATACCACATTTTTTGAAACCCCCAATTTTTCAAAAAGCCCAGTTTCAAAAAGCTGAACCAAACTCACCCTAACAGTTACTAATTGACATTTGACTTTTTTCATTATCTACTCTTTATTACTTGTGTTGTTTTCTCTCTCTCTCTCTCTCTCTCTCTCTCCCCATTAGAGACCTATTGTTTTCCAAAATTTGATGATGATTTTATTGCATTAAATATGCATTGTAGTTTTATTTTTCATTTAATTTTTCTACCCTTAAGTTAGTATATCCATATTTATTAGTTTCTTTATGTTATATTTGGTTTGATATCCACGTTTTTTTTTAAAAAAAATTTAGTGTTTCCCAATTGGCATTTGTTTTCTATCACATTTTTCCTTTGATGTATTGGGTTTGAGAATGAGTGTCTCTAGCATTGCTCCACTTTATAAGGACACTTTAATTTATTGAGCTTAAGTAAAATATTAAAATTTTAATTTTTTTAAATAAAAAGGAGAGAAAATATAAATAATTTAATCTCTAGCATTGCTCCACTTTATAAGGACACTTTAATTTATTGAGCTTAAGTAAAATATTAAAATTTTAATTTTTTTAAATAAAAAGGAGAGAAAATATAAATAATTTAATGATATGGAAAATGTGGGGAGATGAAGAGTGATATTAAGGTAGAGGGTAGTGGGGAGATGAAAAGATAAAGGGAAGGAGAAAGGTTGGACAAAGTGTAAATGTAAAAAAAAAAAATGAATACAATTTTTTTAGGATAATTTTATTTATTTGAATTTAAATTGAATAACATAAGATGAGAAAAAAAAAAGTAAAAATAAAATTTACAACAATAAACACCAACAAAAAGAACAATTGCACATAAAAGATTTTTTTTTTCTTTCTTATAACTCTAATTAAGGTTGATGGTTTTTTTTTTTTTATTTATTTATTTATTTATTTTAACATGTGTTTTAGTATTGTGTTTTTTAAATTTCCCATCATAAAGTCTTTCTTTCCCTTTTATAGCTTTGATTGAATTTTGGTTTGGATTAATACTTCATTGTTTTCGGAAATAGGAATTTGTATATGCCTACCAATTGTTTGACTAATAAATTATTATGAAATCTATTTTTTATTTCTTTAGTTTAATTTAAATTTTGGTTAAGATAACATTGTAATTTAGTGATGAATTTTTGTTATTATGATAATTTCATTATTCCTTAAAAGATGAGTTGTATATTAGGCAAATGCAACACATTACATCAGAATTAGAAGAATATGGTTCACCTCAAAAAATATTAATCAAACATACAAAAAATAATAAAATGATATATTTGTAGAGATAAAAAGATTAAAAAACAAATATATGTAAAAATGCAATGCAATGTTTTCCTATAATGACATGATTTATCTTTTATCTTCTAAGATATGCAATGCAATGGCCAAATGATATGCCCTTTAATATCTTGTCTCTAATCCAATAAACAAAGGTTCCTGTCATTCAATTGTTTTCAATCTTTTCTTTTCTTTGTAAGAAAGAAACGTCAACTTTAATTAACAAAAAAAAGGACCATCAACGTTAATTAGAGTTATAAGAATGAACAACAATAGGATAACATTTAACAATTAAAGAGAGAAAAAAGAAAAACAACAACAATTTAAAAAACAAAACTAAATTGCATTAACCCAAAGTAGAGTTTTGAAGAACACAAAAAATTATCAACTTAAAGCAGAGATGCAAGAAAAATAAAAAAAATCCACCCAAAAATTGAGAGAGAGAGAGAGAGAGAGAGAGAACCTTTTTTTTTGTGAGAGAAAACTATGCATAGAAATGGAAGAGATAGTTACAAATTTATAGTAAGAGTGTGTGAATAAGAAGAGACAAAATAAAGGAAAAATGATATTAATGTAGAGGGTAGTGGGGAGATGAAAAGGTAAGGGATGGAGAAGGTTGGAAAAAGTGTAAATATTAATAAATAAAAAAAGATAAATGTTAAAAATAATTACAAGAAAATTGGAAAGAAAAATGATAATGAGGTGGACGCTGATGTGGCTCAACTGGAGCGTAGCAACAATAAATGCTACGCTTCAGCTTTTAGATATATATAAATATAGATTAAGGGATTTCAAATTACATGTATAGAATGAAAAACAGAAATTAAAAGAAGTTATTTTTTATTTACAATGTAAGAAAAGTTAAATGGATTTGGTTCTTAGTTACATTTGAAAATGTAAAATTACATTGGATAATTCACTAATTTAGAACCATTGCTCTAATATTGAAGCCTAGGTTATGAGATATAAAGGTGTTAGGCACTCACTTTGCCCCACTTAAGTCAATCTTTTAGGAGTTAATGGCCATATCATGTTATGTTAATTCAAATATTATTCAATCCTTTTTATTTGATCCATGGTTTTAAAAACCGGATCGGGGCAAAACTGGATTTGGCTCTGGTTCCTGGTTTTTACTAATTTTGGTAGGTTTTATCGGACTAGTACTTGGTTCTCGGTTGAACCAGTCGAATCGGCGAGTTCGGTTCAGTTTTTAAAACCTTGATTTGATCATCATGCGAACAAACAAAGAGCACATTAGCAAAAATATTTTTAACATCTATAAAGTGAAAATCCCTTGTACTACCGTGAGTATTTTTATTTTATGTTTCACGAACCATGAACCACAACTTAACAAATGATTTATTGTAATTGATGGAGTATAAAGTAGAACTTTGAGAAAACATATTATTTTTCTTTTATTCAAGGTGTTTAACTGTTTTTTCGTTGTTCATGAAATTCTAGGCATTCTAAACAAGAGGTTTTTCTTTTTCAGACTGCATTTTCCCAATGTCAACTTCATGAACACTGGTGCCACTTCCTTTGTACTTGTACCACTTTGCACACATTATGAAGTAACCAAAGTTCACGACCTCTATTGCAGCAATCAAGTAATAAAAGTAATCCAATCTCCCCTTGTTAAGATCTTGAGGCAACCATTGCCCAGTTGCAGCTCCAGAAGTAGTCCTGTGAACCACTGACACCAAGAAACTACTCAAGTAATTGGATACAGCAACGCCAACAAATAAGAAAGACGCACCAATGCTTCTCATGTTTTCTGGGAATTGATTGTAATGGAATTCAACTCCAGCAATGGCAGTAAATGCTTCAGAAAGTCCTACTAGTGATAGCTGTGGTACCAACCACATACCAGAAAGAGAAGAAATTGCACCTCTTCTTGGGTCAATACCTACTGGTTTAGTGAGAGCCAAAGTTCTTCTTCTTTCTTCAACAAGTGCTGACACAAGCATGGTGATTATAGCAAGAACCATGCCAACACCCATCTTTTGCAGGACTGTGATGCCACCTTCTTTGCCTGTGAACCTTCTTAGTATTGGGACTATGATCCGGTCATAGATTGGTATCCAGATAGTGAGGGCAAGCATGTTGAAAACAGTGTAGGAGGCAGCAGGGATGTTGAAATTGGTATTGCCAAGGCGTCTATCAAATTGGAGGGCTTGGAATACTACGTATGTTTGTTGTTGGGCCAGGACAATATAGTATACACTGGCTGAGGCCCAGATGGGAATCACTCTCATCACGCATTTTGCTTGTTCCACTTGCTGCATACTGCAAAGTCTCCATGGATTGGCTGCTGATCCGTCAGATTTTAGTTGGTCTTCAGGGGATCTGATTGCAGCTTTATCTAGGAACCTGAGAAAACCATCCCCTTGGTTAGTTATTGAGATCTCGTGGACCATGTCAACTAAAGAAAAAAGGGTTAATGTGTAATTGGACTTTGTTGAGTGTGTCCTAAAGGTAGAATAGACTTAATACACAAAACTTGGAAAATGTATAGATGTGTGATGAATAGAAATCTTATCTACGTCGTTCCACTTTATACTCTATCAATTACAGCTTACCAATATTACACGTTTTTGTCTCTTTCTTTCTTTCTTTCTTTACTTTTCTTCTTCTTCTTCTTCTTTTTTTTTTTTTTTTTTTTTCATAATAAGTAATCTAAATTTAAAATGGAATTAAACAAATTAGAATCAGCACTTGGTAGAACATAAAGTGGAGCGCTTTAGTGGTAATGAATTTTTGTTACATGTATGATACAGGGTCTCAAAATCAATTGTTAAGGTAGGAGACTAATAAAAATGGCAGGAGGCATAGAGTTCTAAAGAGCCAAAAATACTTTAGTAGATGAGCAGCTTCTGTTACCTGAACTGGTCAGTGTAAGGAAGCTTGGAGTTGATGGTAACTGTGGGAATATGGTTAAAAAGGGAGAGCCATGGTTGCTCTGGTAGTTTCAATTGCCTCTTCTTGACTGCGGCCACTATAACCTGCACTATGCTCGCCAAAGGACTACCCTCGGGTTTTAGAATCACATAAATTCGTGTACCAACAAAGAAGAGTACACATGATAAGAGCATCAGGAAAGTAGGAATCGCCAACCCCCAGGCCCAGCTCACACTGGATTGCACGTATACAATGAATGTTAAAGACACCATCATGGCAAAAGTGAAGGTGAAGTAGTACCAATTGAAGAAGCTGCTGATTCCCCTCTTTCCAGATTCAGTGTTGGGATTGAATTGGTCAGCACCAAAGGCCAAGTTACACGGTCTAATGCCACCAGCCCCTACAACAAGTAGTCCCAGGCTGCTTAATAGAAAAGCCATTTGCCATGGTGTTGGTCCAGGGCAATTCCCTATCTCTTTTGTTTCACAGTGGGGAGGATGCAGTTTTGCAATTGCTGCTGTTAGACACAGTACAAGCATCCCCTTTTAAGCAAAAAAAAAAAAAAAAAAGATTAGAGATGCAAGGTATCAAATGGACAGAGTCACAGATGAAAAGTTTATGGAAATTGATATTCTCCATTTGAAATGGTTCCTTTTCATGGTTCAAATTAGATATTATTAATTTAGAAGTGTATCCAGTATCATGTTATTTGAAATTTTAAATAATATGATAGTCTGTACACTATTGGAACATGATGCTAAACTTAGTTTGGCATCAGTTTTATTATGGTTGTTTTCAATTTCTTACAGGAACATGCACACATGCTTATCTAAAACTATGTTTAAACTTCACATGAAAGATTGTAAATAGTAGTGCAATAGCAGTACCAAAAAAGAGGCGACTGAGGCAAAACCCAACGTGTTGTAACGGCCAAAGTAAGTATCACAGAGGAAAGCTCCAAGTAAGGTAGCAAAGTTGGTGGTACCATTGAAGATGTTGATAAGAAGTGTGGCACTGATGCTCTTCATGTTGAACACAGTAGTGAAATAGACCAAGAGGTTTGTTGATGTGCCAAGGGTCCCTAGCTTCTCAAAAGTCTCATTGCCTGCATTATTGGTAATCAAACATAACATTAGAAGAATTTTTTTATTTTATTTTATTTTATTATTTTTTATTATTTTATTTTTTAGAATTATGCTCTGCCTCTCTCTCCCTTTTCTTTTCTTACCTATAACAAATGGCATGGCCTTAACTCCTCTGTAGTTTATCTGAGGCTCATCTGTTGTAATGGCCTTGTCGTTCTTCTCCATATCTCCCTGCGCTTCCCCTTTGCTGGTTTTGCTATATGTTTGTTTGTTGCATACAAACTGCTTATTGTAATGAATATATATATATATATATATATATATATAGCTGAGAGGAAAGACATTGAAGTTTCACTATTCTATTCACTTGTTTAAGTTCCTCCCTCAATGGAGTCATTTCTTTCACTTTCAGTATTACTTGTTCGAAAATGAGAGTTTTGGATTTATTACTGTATTTCAAAGTTGCCAATCTAGACCACAGAACTGTTATTACTAATACTACTGAAACCTAAAAAATAACCAAAATACTCCCGGAACCTAAAAATTACCAAAATACCCTCAAAACCTAAAAAATGACCGAAATACCCCCTGAAACCTAAAAATGACCAAAATACCCCCCATAAACTTAAAATTACTAAAATACTCTCTAAACCTAAAAAATGACTAAAATACCCCCCGAAACCTTAAAATTACCAAAATACCCCATAAACATATAAAATGACAAGAATACCCTCGTAACATTGAAATACCAAAATAACTCCGAAATCTATAAAATTACCAAAATAGCCCCAAAATATAAAAATTACCAAAATACCCCAAAAACCTAAAAAATGACAAAAATGCCCCCGTAATCTAAAAAATGACTGAAATACCCTTAGAATCTTAAAAATTACCAAAATAACCCCAAAACCTAAAAAATTACCAAAATTCCCTCAAAACCTACAAAATGACTAAAATATTCTTAGAACCTTTAATCTTGACAAAAATACCCTTGAAACATCCAAAATACCCCAAACCTCTATTTTCGTAATTTAAGAGATTACAAATGTATTTTGGTCATCTTACATGTTTAGGGGTATTTTAGTCACTTTAAAGGTTTCAAGGGTGTTTTGGTCATTTTAGATATTTTCTGGGGTATTTGGTTGTTTTAGAGGTTTAGGGTTATTTTGGTTGATTTATAGGTTTCGAGGTATTTTTGGTAATTTTAGAGGTTTGAGGTTATTTTTGGTCATTTTAGAGGTTTTGGGCATATTTGGTCATTTTACAGGTTTAGGGCTTATTTTGGTCATTTTACAAGTTTAGGGCTTATTTTGGTCATTTTATAGGTTTTAGGGGCATTTTTGTCATATTATAGATTTTGGGGATATTTTGGTCATTTTGTAGGTTTTGGGGGTATTTTGGTCATTTTCAGGTTTACAGGGTATTTCGGTCAATTTTTAGGTTTCAGGAGTATTTTGGTAATTTTTAATTTTCAGGGGTGTTTTAGTAAGTTTTTAGGTTTCGGGAATATTTCGGTCCTTTTTAAGGTTTTGGGGGTATTTTGGTAATTTTTAAGTTCAGGGGTATTTTAGTCAAATTTTAGGTTTCGGGAGTATTTTGGTCATTATTTAGGTTTATGAGGTATTTTGGTAATTTTTGGGTTTCGGGGGTATTTTGGTAATTTTTGGGTTTCGGGGGTATTTTGGACATTTTATAGGTTTCGTGGGTATTTAGACATTTTTTAGGTTTAGGGGGTATTTTGGTAATTTTAAGTGGTTTTTGAGCATATTTGGTAATTTTGGGGTATTTTGGTCATTTTAGAGATTTCATGGGTATTTTGCTCATTTTAGAGATGTAGAGATATTTTGGTCATTTAGTGGTTTTTGAGCATAATTGGTGATTTTAGAGATATTAGGGGTATTTTGGCCATTTTAGAGGTTTCATGTGTATTCTGCTCATTTTAGAGATTTTGAGGATATTTTGGTCTTTTTAGTGGTTTTTGAGCATATTTGGTGATTTTATAAAAATTGGGTTTGGGTAGGGTATGGATATCCATGGGTAAACAAACTGGGTAACAATTGGGTATGGATACTAATTGGGTAAGGTAATTGGGTATCCATGGATAAATTAATTGGGTTGGGTATGGGTATACCCTACCCATGGCCATCCCACTCATTAGTGCAGTGCAATACAAAATATTTCCACTGTGTTCTAGGCCGACTTTCTTTTATGAAAATGAGTGTAGGAAAAAAGAAATAGGTAAGTAAAATTAAGGCCACTCTAATCACTCAATAACCTCAATGACATCGCAAATCATACTGTGAGTTCACGTGTCAAGCAGCTGAAATTTATGCTGTTTGATGGAGTATTTCACCTTTTAATATTGGCCACTCTAATTGAAAACCATTTCATATGTTGTTAAGTTCAATCAGTAATCATAAATTTTATCAATAGAAGAAAACAAAATAAAAATTGCCCTCTCATGCTCTATTGAAGTCATTTAAGTTCAAATTCAAATTCAAGTCCTTTTAAACACCTTGTTGAGATAGCGGAAGTTTTAATACTTACTTCTTACGAGTGTAGTTCTAATTTCTAAATAGAAATAGCTAGGTTTCAACCTCTTTTTTTTAATCTGTAAAATAAGGGTGTAGTTAATTGGGATTGGTGGGATTATGTGTACATGGTTAAGTTGGTTAAGTTTGGTCATGTGCATTGCACATGACAAAGACACATTATAAAAAAGAAGTCAAATTATCAAAAAAAGAAAAAAATAGCACTATAAATTGAACTTGATTTGCATGTTTTGGTTGTATCTGATGAGAAAATTTGGGAAGAAAAGTTTTACTGCGACTTTTTAGCATGAATCCAACAGATAGAATAGGACTTCATAATTTTTTGGAATTGTAATTTTGTCATTGAATTATAGAAGTCCTCAACTACCAAAGATATTTCTTTTTATAGTGCGACAACTTTAGGCTTTCTGGTCCAGATAGACCAAGATGAGTGAAGCCCAATGCTCAACTCATAAAATATCAAGAGGATGAAAGATCAAGATGAATAACTATTTCATCTAAATTATCCCAAAAAAAAAAAAAAAAAAAAAAAAAAAAAAAAATCTCATCTATATTCTACGTGTTTACAAAATAATAAAAGACTAAAAATCAATAACGATCTCATCTATTAAATGTAAAAATCTATAGTATTTGTGAATTTCCAAATTTTAGAAAAATATGAGTTTATAAATCAATTGGTTATAACATCCAATTGACAAAAACTAGGTATACAATGTTAGGAATATAGAAAACATATAATAAGGTGTAATTTGATCTTTATTTGATTATTTTTGTTAGCTAGAGGAATCATATGTACTTTTCCTTTTAATGTATAGTGTTTAACTAACATTTTCCAAGAAGTTAAAACTAGGGGTGTTCTAACCTCTATAGCTATGTAATGTCCTCACTCATTTGGCAGGCTAGTTACGATCAATTAAATTTTAATATGTTATAACGCTGCATCGCTTTCTAGATATATTTCAACATTTGTCATCTTTATGTACACATATTTCAAATGCCCACATGATTTTTTAAATTCTAATTCCTTAAAAGAAATCTCCCCACCATCATGCAATAGTTAAGTGATAATGATGCAGTAAATAGCGTGCATTCGTGGTCCAGCTTGGACGAAGCTTGAAGTTTAGTCTGGATAACGCTAATTCAATGAATGCAGGCATAATTATAATTAGAAACAAAGCTGCATGCTTCCATGGTTGACTATACAATTTTATAGGTCGATTAAGAAGTACGGAAATTTTATAAAACAATTTATTATAGGTAAAATCTAGGTACAAATGAGAGTCAATGTCTTTTTTAATGAGCTAGCCCCCTCAAGGAAATTGATTGGCCCCCCCACGGCATGGCCCCACCTGTCCATGTCCCTTTAAAACCTCAAATTGCTTTCTCAAACACGTAGCCACTAGCAAATTAATACTTCTTCTTTTTTGCTTTTATATTTTTTTTTTACTAGCTTCTTTTTCATTTTCCCAGTACTATACTTCAGCCATGAACCACTCAATTCTAAAAGACTCTCAATTTGGTGTAATTTTTCTAGCCTCACACTACATTGACTTCCATCCATTTAGCTTCTTTTTCACTTTCTAGTAATTTCCCTTTCCCAGTACTATACTTCAGCCATGAACCACTCAATTCTAAAAGACTCTCAATTTGGTGTAATTTTTTTAGTCTCACACTTCATTGACTTCCATCCATTTAGGGGCTGTTTGGATACTGCTTATTATTAAAAATTGAAAATACTGTAATAAAATAATTTTTAAATGTGTAAATAGTGCCGTGTGACTCAATTTTAAAGAAAAAGTTGCTGAATATGGTACTTGTGGGTCCTGTGAACAATGCACGGACCCACAGGAAAAAACGCTTCCGCTGGGAAACGCACAAAACGTGCTTCTCAAACGAAGGCTTAGAGTCCGTTTGGATACCGCTTATTTTACTAAAAACTGAAAACACTATAGCAAAATAAATGGCGTGCGTTCATGGTCCAACTTGGACGAAGCTCGAAGTTTAGTCTGAATAACACTAATGCCGTGAATGCAGCCATAATAATTAGAAACAAAGCTGCAAGCTTCCGTTTTTTACTATACAATTTTATAGGCGGAATAAGAAGTAGGAAAATCTTGTTACATATTTGCTATTGCACACTCAGTATACAAATCCTTTGAAATCTTGTTTATTTATTTATTTTTTTCAGTTAAAATTTTGAAATCGTGTTCTTAAAATATGATTTCACAATTTTAACTAAAATCATGTTTTTAAAACCCTATTTTAAATGAAGTGTATATGGAATGTACAGTAGCGAGTGTGCATTAATTATTATTATTTTTTTTAGAGAGTTTCAACCTAGCTATGTCATCCACTCCTAATGATAGCTCTTTATCATCAGACTAAGATACTAATTGATTTTTGGTGTAAGCGGGGATTGAATCCTAGATCTCTTATTCAACCATCAGAGACTTTACTGGTTGAACTAACTAAAACCCACATGTATTAATTATTACTCTAAAAAATGTGTTCTCACAGAAGTCTTGTTTGCATCAATATCTTAAAGAATTGACTTGGGACTATATAGATCGAAAGGAATGCCATTTTACTAATTGGCCACATGATGGTATTACGTAGGGACATCTGATGAAAACAGCAGTGATCCTAAAGGTTTGGAAATCAGCAAGAGTCAAGCATCAATAACTAGAGAGAAGTATTTGGAATCTAGAAAATCCAAAAGATTACGTTCCTTGATTAAAGATGATTTACCAATCAAGCACGAGTTCAATAGAAGAGCATTATTGTTGATATTTCAGTACGTTCTATGGTAATTCGCATTGAAGTCTATGGTGACCCCAGATCAGCAGTAATTGCAAGAATGATGTCTATCTTTAGAAGAAGTCAGAACACAAGTTGGAAAGCAAGAAATCACATCCTTTATTGATTTCCTTTTATTTATTTCCCTTATTAGTATTTTAGTTGACTTAGGAGTCTTTGGTTATTTTGAATTTGAATTAGGATATTTAGATTGATTTCATTTCCATGTTTATCTTTATCATTATCATTAGTCTTGTTCTCCAAGTCTACAGTAGGTGGGCTTTCGTATAAAAGGGTGTGAGGGGGGACAATGGGAAGAGGAGATTGTTTATATTATCCCTTTGAATATTATAATGAAACTTGTTGGTTTTCATCAAGGGTTGCTGGACTCTTCTATTCCCTTCTCTTCGTCTTGATCATGACTTGGCAAACTATAGATCAGAACACTCTTCTATTCCCTTCTCTTCGTCTTGATCATGACTTGACAAACTATAGATCAGATTAGAGTCGTACCACTGATCCTTTTTTCACAATTCATTTTGATGCGTCTTTCTATGGTAGCTGCGAGGCAAGTGTACCTTGCCAAACCTCAATGATATTATGATACTCAGGCAAATGTTGTTATTGTTGTTGTTGTTGTTGTTTTATCTTAGACTTTTAAGTAGAAAAATAGGAAAGATATGTATTTAGCATCCACAAAAGCTATATGCTAGACATAATAACTAAGTTGAAATAGTTGAATATAAACCTATCAAACCACTTTTTGAAAGAAAAAAAAATCATTATATATTCTTCTAATGTGGCATTTGGTACGGGGTAATGTTTTAGAATTCCCAAGAATATCTAAAGATTCCCATATTTGGTTGCAAATCACACCAAAGAATTAGATACGAGGGGTATCTGAATTCCCCATCAACTCTAGAATGTGGATTCCCTCTAAAACAGGAGGGTATCCAGATTCTCAAGCTTAAAGGAAATTATATTTTTTATAAATTGACAATTTTAACCATTTTTCCTTATCATTTAAGCAATGAAGATAAAACATAAAACAAATTATCAATATCTTATAGACTTATACATTGGCAGATTGTTTTGTTATGGATTAAGCTCTTTTTAAAATTATTGTTAAGAATTAATTTTTCCCCTTTTTATATCTCCTATTTGGGATTGGTTAGATGCTAAAGTAAAATAAATTATTTATTTTTATTACAAGATTTTCCATAAAGAATAAGAATTTAAATAGTTATTTTTGTATTGTACTTGTTATTTTGAAATGTTAGACTATAGTTTTAATAAATTTGTCATAAATTATAGTTTACATTTTGTTTGTCAATATTTATTTGGAGGAAGATTAAAAAAAAAAAAAACTAAGAATAGTATGGGAAAAATAAATAATTCATTTAAGATTCTTAGGAATAAACCAAACATTATAATTTTACATTCCTAGGAATCTTATTAGATTCCCAGTTAAACCAAACATAAAAATAGTTACATTGCTAAGCAGCTAGATTGCAAGACATCACATTTATGTGGCATTTGGTAGGAGTAATGTTTAAAGATTCTCATGTTTGGTTGCAAATCACGCTAGGGAATCAGATGCCAGGGGAATCTAGATTCCCCCTTTAAACCCCTTTCAATAGGAATGTGGATTCCCTTTAAAATAGGTGGGTATCTAGATTTCCAAACTTAAAGGAAATTGTATTTTTTTATAAATTGACAATTTTAACTCTTTTTCCTTATCATTTAGGCAATTAAGTTAAAATATTAAACCAAACATTCAAATCTAAGGATAAAATGGGAAAAATAAATAATTCATTTAAGATTTTTGAGAATAAACCAAATATTATTATCTCACATTCCTAGAAATTTTAAGAGAATCCCAATGAAACCAAATATAGGAATAACTACATTCCTAGACATCCAGATTATAAGAAATCACATTCCCAAGAATCTGAATGCCAGGAGTAATGTGGATTCCCCCGTACCAAATACCACATTACAGTAATCTAGATGCCAAGAGTAATGTGGATTCTCCCGTACCGAACACCACCTAAAAGTTTTCTCCTTTCCCTGTGAAGGTTTATTGAGCCAAAACTATCAAATCATTCCCAATATTACTTATATATAGGGCTTTAATATCTTTTCCTTGTCGAATTAAGAATACATTTTTTAGTGGACAAAAAAAAAAACCAATTGACTTTTTTAATAGGTAATATACTTTCTTCCCTGATCTAGAAAACCCAAACCAAATTAAAATATAAAAAAGTAGTAGAAGCTCAACATATGACATTAGACATTTTCTAAACTGCTTTATACGATAGGCAAGGAGTATAATATGTAGAACACAAAGAATTTGAGAAGAGAACAAAGAAAATGTTTAAATCCAACCAAAAAACACAACCGTGCAATGTTGTTCACCTAGTGAATAAAAGTCTACATGGGAATTGCGGAGTTATGTTTCGGGTTAGTGATTGTTATGCATCTCTAAGCCCTTTTCTTCTTCATTTGGTTCACACTCAGACAGAGTTCTTGGTTGGCAGGCTATCGAGTTTTCTAATTGTCTCTTCTCACAACCAGCACTGCTGCTTAAGACAAAATGGCTAGCAAAGAAATTGAAGTAAACAAAATTCAGAACTTCCAGGGCAGCAACGATGTAATAGTAGTAATCAAGCCTATTCTTGTTGAGGTCTTGACCACCCAACCATGACAATTGGTCTGTTTTTTTGGTTGCTTTATGGATGATATTGACAATAAGAGCGCCTATATAGCTCGCAATGGATAAGCTAAGAAAGAAGACAGCTCCAGCAGTAGTTCTCATGCTCTCTGGCATTTGCTTGGTAAGGAACTCCATTATAGCAACTGCAGCGAAAGCTTCTGTCATACCTGATAAAACATACTGTGGCAATAGCAATGCAAAACTTGTGGGTGAAGTGAATGAACCATGTTTCAAAGCTGAGTCACGGCGCTTCTTTTCAACAATCCCAGCGACCAACATGCACAGAATCGACATCAAAATGCCGGTGCTTATTCTTTGTTGCACGGTCAATCTTGTATCCCTTCTTGTTATTTTCCTTGCTTGAGGGATGTAAACTTGTTCATAAATGAAAATCCATATAGAAAGTGCAATCATGGATGTGAGGTTCATCCAACCTGGGGGGATCATGAAATGGGATCCAATGGTTCTGTCCATTTGCATTGCTTGAAGTATCCCAAATGTGCTCTGTTGGTCCATGGCTATAAAACAACCTATTCCTGATACCCATACCGGCAGAACTGCTACTAAGCATTTCAATTGTTCCACTTGTTGCAAGCTACAAAGTCTCCAACCACTCTTGGCAATGCCTTGATTGTCAAGTTCACTTGGGTCAGCAACCATAGCAGCCTTGTCAAGGAACATGAACCTATCAGTATGAGTAAGCATTGTTAATGTTGGTGACTCCGAACCTGTTATAGATGGATCATAAAAGCAGTGCTCAGAAGCTGGTCCAACAGTTAAATGATGTTTCCTACAGGCAGCTGTGATCACTTTGGCTATGTCTGTGAAGATGCTACCTCGAGGGTTCTTGTAAAAATAAGTGTGGCAGCCAAGCAAGAAAATAGTGATGGAAACAGCCAGGCAGGCAGTAGGAATAGCAAAGCCTAAAACCCAACTGAAATTAGTCTGAATGTAGACAACAGCAGTGAGTGCCACAACTAGAGCAATGGTGAAGGAGAAATACCACCAATTGAAGAAGCTTTCTAATTGTGACCTTCCCTTCTTTGTGTTGATGTCAAATTGATCAGCTCCAAAGGCGATGTTGCAAGGCCTAATGCCGCCTGCACCTAACGAAAGAAACGCAAGAGCTATGAAGAGAAAGGCTAGCTGCCAGCTTTTGGGATGTGGGCAGTGGGATTGATGTCGACCATCGCAGGTTGGGGGTCTTAACTGATGTATAGCTGCAGTCAGGGTCATAGTCCCCATACCCTATAAAATGCAATTATATATAGTCCAAATCTTGGCGTTAATGGTTGGATTTCCATGATTATAAGTAGGCGTCTTAGAACCTTATAAAATGCATGCATTTCACAATTAATATTAAGTTTCTAATTGTTAAGAGATGATTTCACCACCTATCCAGGTTCACTAGGATAAAGATTTTTTTTGGTTGGCATCAAAGATCAGTTCATATTAGGTTACAAAAGAGGTAAGAAAGAGAAAACCTATGTGTATTGGATTACTCTTTATCATTATACTAAAACATTAAATATCGGTTTTGGCAAAGACAATTTCTCAACAAAATAGTTTATTAATTGAACTAATTGGACTAATTGGAACTTATTTGAGAAAGTATATGCAGGAAAACAAAATGAATATTTTAGTTGCAAATTCTGTTTGGCATTGATACATATATATATATATATATATATATATATATATATATATAAAACTAAGATTTTGTATCGTGTCCCCATTGCATTTTACACCCTTCATCATCCTAGTAAATGAAACTGTGTGATTTTATACCCGTTCCTATTAGAAAAGACGAGGTCACTTTACCAGAAGAGACGCTATGGAGCCAAAGAGGAGGGTACGGAACCGGCCTAGATAAGCATCAGCAACAAAAGCACCTGCTAGTGATGTAATGTTGGAGGAACCATTCCATATGTTAACCACATTAACCACAAATATACCACTCAAGTTGTATTTTGTTGTCAAGTACACTGTTATATTGGATATCAAGCTCATCGATGCCAACTTCTCAAACGATTCATTCCCTAAAAAACAATAAAACATAATCAAAACACACAAAAAAAAAAAAAAAAAAAAAATCCATTTTAAATCTCTTTAAGAACATACAGAAATTATAGTAGTAAAAACATGTGAATGCTAGGTTTGGTACGTTACCAATGATGTATTTGATAGCTTTCCATCCTCCTGCTTTTCTAGTAGAAGCTTTAGGAGGAGGAGCAGGATGAGTTGGAGGGTCTTGCTGTGATGAAGCAGAATGGATCATAATTTCCATTCCAATCTCTCTCTCTCTCTCTCTGAGTATATATTTTCTCTTCTTCTATTCTTAAGTTTTCATTTTTGGTAACGATTTTTGGCTGATTGCCCGGACTACTAGCCAAAATCGCTCAGAAATATATAATTGCGTGCATAGAAGTAACTAGTAACTGAGTAATAAATTACAAGATCTTAATCACAGAGATTCATCAAATTGCTGTGTTTTGTTTGATGGAGATTTCGGAGTGGGCTTGGTTGCACGTGTGTGATATGGTCAACATGCATGCAACGTGGCAAAGAAAGAATAGAGCTTGCATGAGCGGAGTTTGTTTAGTTTAGTCTTAAGTCTTAACCCAAGTTTTAGAGGTATTGGTTAGGATCTCGTGAGATTTGCTGATTCAGTATGTAGAATTTATTGTTAGCCATGGAGCCATTTGTTACAAATTAGATCCTAACTTTACGTAGCATCTCTCTCTTTCTATCATTGGGCAAGACTTCCATCTTAATTTACTTTTCCAGTGTAAGTGAAGTGCGAACTTTAAACAATTTTTTTTTTTTTTAATCTTTTTGTTTTTTTAGAAAAACATTAGGAAATCCCATTTGACCTAAACGCAATTGGCAGCGAAAGCTTATCAAGTTTTTTTTTTAGAGTACTAACATCTAGGAATACGAAAACAATTTATTTTATATCCTCAAACACCATTTTATTTATTTTACAATCTCATTTTACAATTCATTTAACATTTTAATTTCTATTTTTACATACAACTCATTAAAATAATATAAACTATCACATCAAATAATAATATAAATATAAAGAGAGAGAGAGAGAGAGAGAGAGAAATTAAATAAAATATAAAATATAGTATTTTAGTTTACAAACTCATGAACAGTAAGCTCTAAATATAAAGACTTACTGTTTATAGATTGTAAAAAATTTTAATTATACAACTCCGGATGAAGCTCTTTTTTAGATGGTCAGTGTGTATTTTAGCAATTGTGAGGTTTTACACCCCATTGCTTTTATAAAACCATCCAAAATTTTATGATAATAATTGATTTTTTTTTTTTTTTTTTTTTTTTTTTTTTTTTTTTTTTTTGTGGGTGGGTTCCATGCAATCATCATGAAAAAAGGGTGGGTTCCTATAGATTTTCTAAAAAATAAACCAAACATGTGAATTTCACGTAAAGAGAAATATACATTTACATTTTTGGACATTCAAGTTCTCAAGCATCACATTTGAGCTGTTTTATATATATAATATTTGGCAAAATAGCATCATTTAAAACTTATTCAGGAAAATAGCTTCTCTTGGAACTCATCTTTTCAAGAGGCGAGTCTCATGTTTTAAGTCACACTCACCTAATTGAGAGACGAGGTCCTTAATTGTTTTAAGTAAAACCTTGTTTTTTGCATAGACTCCGGATCCAAAGTTTTACAGTGCCGATTAAGCCATTCAACTTTTCAATTAATCCATAGGTTGAATCTCTCAACTTCACAATTGCATTCCAAAGTGCCAATAAGTTTCCATATTTGTTGAGATCCACGTGGACCAAATTTTTAAAAAATGACCACATAAGCTTTAACCATATCAGCACGAAGTTTAAGGAACAAGAACCCAAAGTGCTGTTCCCCAAAGTAGTTTTGTAACATAGTGCTACTATTTTGTCAAATAATTTTATTTTTTACAAAGTACCAAGCAAAATTGGCCATCCCATTTTGTGTGAATCTAGATACAGAGAGATATATATTAGATTCTCCAACCAAGCACTACTGTAATAGAAAAGGGCACACTTGGTTTTTACTCCAACCATGGGCTTCAATGTCACTGGGGTCTGGTTTGTCAATTATGTTTCGTTCTAGCCGTAACAGTCAGAAAATTCCATTTCAGAATTGGGCCAAATCATCCCCTATTCCACTAGGCCTAAATATTGATCTATTCTTATCCATTTCATCCGATCCGTTTCGGTCCCTTCCACTAAATTCCTGCCAATATGATTGGAATGTGAACAATTTTTTTTTTCTTTTTTTCCTAAATACATTTTCATTTTCATTTTTTGATTGGAATGTTTCTGTAAGGTTGAATTTAATCAACCATTTTGTTGGTTTTATTCCGTACCAAATTTGCTTGTAATTTAGCATTTACTGTTTTAGCTTATTTTTATATTCCACACATACATTGTTTGATAATAAGATTGAATTGGTAATTTGTGATTTGGGAGTCTAAATGTTCAAGGTGTTTTACACACTAATTGAACATTCAGTTTCTTTTCATTTTTAATTTTTTTTCATTTACTTTTCTCACATATGATATGCTTTTTTTTTTCCTTCATTAAGAATGTGGTTTTTAATTTACTTTATCATATTTGACATGTTACATAATGATGATATTAAGAATGTACTTATTTGATTTTGAATTGATAATTGATATGATAGATGAAGAATTAGGTCTATTTATTTTGTTTAATATAATATTTAAATTAGTGGTAATCTCAAAACAATATGTAGTACGGAATAGTCTTATATCGAAATATTTTGTTAGAATGGACAAATCGGAACAAACACTATAATGGAATTGACAATATTGGGCTGCAGTAGGCTCCAATAGTTTAAGCCCAAAACCATAACATAGAATCTGAAAAAAAAATAAAAATAAAAATAAACCATGGCATAGAAAATTATTTGGATGCTACCTAGTTAAGGTCTTCCACTTATATATAAGCAAACACGACAAAAATGGCTGGAGAATTTTCTCTAAGGAAATGACCAAATGGCGTGGGTTCAATTAAGTATATCCTATAAGAATGATTTTTCTTAGCCAAAAAAGAAATAATGGGTGGATATTCCATTAAATAAATATATTGTTAATAATGGTTAACTATGTCGTTGTCAAAAACCTTATAGCCCAACTAGAATTTTCTGGCATTTCAAATGAAGACATTGGGTTTTAAAAACCTCTCTCTCATTGTAACTATTGAATCATAAAAAAAGTATATTGTTAAGAATGATTAAGTATTTCTTAGCCAAATAGGTTCAATTAAGTGTAGTTAAAAATGCTTAAACATAGGAAAATGTTTAGCTCCAACTCCATTATGTGTTTTCTTTTGAAAAAAAAAAAAAAAACTCAATTATGTGCTGATTAAAGAAACCATTCATGTATAGTTTTAGTTACATGAATTTTTTAATAAGTTATGTGACTTGTTTAAATAATACACATGAATAGTCTTATAAATCGCTATGTTTTAAGTTGGTGAGATAACTTCAAACTAGTTTAGAGCTAAATTTTGCCGTAAGTTGGATGAGTTAATTATTTTGATAAAGACTACATGGTTAGTTACTTCCAACATATATATTAATAGAAATGCCAAACGCAACTTGACCAATTTTGGGTGGGTAGTCTGCCAACCCAATTTCTTTAAGACCTTCTCCCCTCTCCCCGTGTGTGTTAAAAATATTTAATATTCTAAAAAAAATAAAATAAAATAAAAAAAACTTGACGGAGCATCCCACGGAGCGGACAAGAGTACAATCAAGTAAGCCTTATTAGTAGATTATATGATTATTAATATTACACATGTAAAAGAATCTTAAAAGAATTGAGTAACAAATTGTAAACATAGTTCATCAAAACAAAATTATCAAAAAATTTATCATAGTTGTCATGAGATATGAGGATCTTGTTGATGCATTCGCCACTACCACTACAAATCACAAATCCTCCAACCATACAAATGAAAGGATTTAATGTCCGGGAGTATTCATTAACCTGAAGAGAACAAAGAGAAATTTTTTATTTGAATCATCACATACAACATTCAAAGAACTAAAAGGTAAAGAAAATGTTGGAATTATGAAAAGTGGACATGAAAATTTCTATTCTTTTAATATATAGAGATTTCGTTCTTCCTAAAAAATAACAATAAAAAATAAAAACAGAAGATTTCATAAATCAATATCAATATATTTTTTATATAAGAGAAATGCTAATGAATTCCTTTAGGGCATTGGTTAATAATCCATTTAAAAAAAACTTTTATATGAAAAGAAAAAAAAATAAAACAATTAATGTTTTGACAGATTTTTTCATTTCCCATAAAAGTGATATTAAAACTTTCCTAAAATGAATTGTTAACCAATGCCTTAAGGGCACTCGTTAGCATGACCATTTATATAATAACAAACCAATATTAATATTTAAGCGTAATCCTGTTTTTGTTTTTGGTTTTTTTTTTTTTTTTTTTTTTTTGATCTCTTAAGAGGAAACGACGGTGGACTTCATTTATTAAACATCACGTTGTACAAAGTACAATGAAAAAGAAAAAAAAAAAAAGCTTGTTTAAGGTATTTTATCTTATAATTAAATTGTGTTTTTGGTTTTTAACTCGTATGTCATCAATCTCACTTATTTTCAATAATAATAATAATTTATATCTATATACATCTAAAAACTGAAGCGTAGTATTTAATATTGTTATGCTCTCATTGAGCCACATCAGTAGCCATGTCATTACCATTCTTTTTCCTGAATTTTTCCAATAATTTAAAAATACTTTTCCTAAAATTTAAAATACTACTAAAAAGAAAATACTTACGTTAATGCTATCCACCAAAAAGCCCAAACCCAATCCGAATAGTCTTTACTCTTTAACGTCAACCCTTTCTATCTCCCCTCTTTTTCCTCTACCTATGTTTCACGGTTTCAAAACTTCAGCCCTTCAACTTGTTAACGCCAACTTCAGCCCTTTGGCTTTCTAATCTAATTAGTGATAAATAAATATATATGTCAAAAAATTACAGTAATTAGACATTCAGAAATTTGAGATGCACAGCTTTTTTAACAATTATCTAAAAAATAAAAGGGAAAAAAAATCTAATTTCATCCTAACACACACTTCTAGGGCTTGCCCCACAACAGCAATAAGATTGAAGGTTGGAGGCGCCGCATCACCACACAATTGCAGACATTTTTCTACACAGGTAACTCTCTCTCCCTCTCTCACTTTCCCTATCTCTCTCTCTTGCTTTCTTGTCTAACCGCTTCTATCTCTGGCATGGCGACTCAGCTCTCATTCTCTCAACGGCTCAACTCTGCCTTCTTCTTTTTCTTTCTTTTTCTATTTTTCTTTCCTCTATGTTCTGTCATTTACAATGTAAAGTGTAAGAGCATTCACAATGAGGTAGCTAAAATGACTAAATAATCATTTTAGCAACCCAAACACTAAAACACACTGTACAACAAAGTTGTTATTTAAACTCACTGTTATAATATTTTGCTTCATTTCTACAATGGGCTGCTAGAGATAGCAGTCCACTATAGCTGAGAGTTATTTGTAAAGTGATACATGCATGGTTTGTTGAGCACACATAATACATGGTTTGTATCATGGTTTGTAAAGTGATAGCATGGTTTAGTTGAGCGCACATGCATGGTAGTTGAAGAAACAAAATTAATAAATAATTTTCATGGTAGTTGAAGGAAAAAATAAATAAATAAAATATGATTGTTTAATTAAAAAAAAAATCTTATTAGAAAAAGTCGAGTTTTAAAAATGTGCTCGCTCCGTTCAAATGATCGATTGAAAATACCTTTGGAAACAAAGAACAAAGAAAACATAAGAAAGAATAAAAAAGAATATTTAAATGAAAAGCTAAAAATTTTAGATGCTTTAATGTTAGGTATATTGTAAAGTTAGTTATTAAAATTGATAAAGTAGCTTTTTTGAATTGCTAAAAACTATAATTTTTAACCACTTTTACTGTGAGTACTCTAACAAAGCTTCTATTCTTTGTGAACGGTGAATACATATTGCAGTAAACTAGAGACAACCACCCAGGTATATGGTTAAATTTTTTTCAACAAAAGTAATTGTGTCTGCTGTACCCGTGTAGGCCCATTGATTGTAAAGCATATTCAAGCATTCCCACTTTCCCGGGTACAATTTTACTCTTCTTTTCTTTTCTATTTTTCATTATTTTATTACCATATATTTATTTGTTATTAAAATAATCAATATATCATATAAAATTATAATTTATAAATATACCTAATTAAAATATACTACCGTTTATCATTTAATTTAATTTATAGATAAAAATAATATAACATGTATTTGGTTGTACTTGTATTTTATTAGATGTTTTTTATTCATTGAAGTTTGAATGATTGTTTTTAAATTATTAGTATTCATTGAAGTTTGAATGATTGAATTACAATTTACCTACCTATAGTTTAGTCGAAATTTAAGTTGTCTACACGTGATTTAAAATTTGGCATTTTACCCACCTGAGGTTAGCTCAGTTAGGGTTCTGTTACCCACCTCTGTTATAAATTGGGCTAAATATGTATTTTTACTCTCTTTTATGTCTCCCTCCTCTCAAAATATAAAAACCAAAAAGAATAAGCGAAAACAAGATCAAAAAGTGAGAGTTTTGTAAAAATTATTGTTGAGGAAGAAATTGATGCCTTTGAATAAAATGTTGGGAAGCCAAGCCGAAACTCGACTATGAGCTCTTGGGATGGTACCCAAAGGCTTTCGGTGTGATGACAAGCCTATCCAAGCAAGAAACAAAGGCTACACTTGACAAAAAAGCAACAAAGGCCCAATGAAAAATACTTTACGATACTTAATTAATACGTTAGTGGTCTTGTTCTAATAGTACAAGGAAAATAAATTCTCCAGCGATAAAGGTGAAATTACACTTAAGTCTAGAAAGATAAATTCTCCAACAGCAAGGGTGAAATTACACAGTCCAGCAGTCAATGATTAAATAAATTTAGGAAAGTGTTAACTCCTGGGGGTCCTTGTATGTCTTGGTCAGGGGAATTTATTGTACTTTCGGCCATCATTACATCAATGTGAAGGAAGAATTCGATTGTTACAAATACATTATATCCTTCAACAGTAAAACAAAAAGTAAAAATTAAAGGTTTCATGGGAAGAAGAAAAGGATTAATTGGTATGGTGTGAAGGGAGAGAGGGATCCCAGCTCAGTGCAGCAAGTATTAAACTAAGATTTTGGTGATTATGTGTTCATAAGGCATGAATGAGATAATGTGAGCTGTTTTGAGTGAGTGGGATAGGATTAATACTGAGGTTAAGGCTTTAGTGAGCAGTGGGCTGTTTGTGACTAATTGGGAGACATTTATGAGAGCATCAGCACTGGGGAATGCTAATGTCAAATGTAAGGAAAATTTGGCATTTCAAGCCCCAAAGTGCTCCAATGTGCTCTGCATCAGGCAATTCTAAACCCAAGTATTGCAAATTTTTTTGCAATACTGCTACAGTGCAATTCTACATGTAGAATTGCACTGTAACAGTATTGTAAAAAAAAAAAATATATATATATATATATATATTTTATCTCTGTCTCTCATCTCTCATCTCTGTCTCTCCTTTGCTAAAGCTTCACCAACACAACCAACCCAACACCACAGAGCACGGCGAAACCCAAAAAACCCATATCACAACCGAATCACAACCAACACGGCGAAACCCAAAAACCCACCGGATGCTGAGCACGGCGACGCCATCGAGCACGACGAAACCAACACGGCGACGCCATCGCTGAAGCTTCACCAGCACAGCCAACCCACAGCACAACAACCCACAGCATAGCCAACCCAGCACCACAGAGCACAGCAAAACCCAAAAAACCCATATCACAACCGAATCAAAACCAACACGGTGAAACCCAAAAATCCACCGGATACCGAGCACGGCGACGCCATTGAGCACAGCGAAACCAACACGGCGACGCCATTGAGCACGACAAAACCCAAAAACCCACCGGATCACAACCATGGAGCACGACGAAACCCATATCATGAATTCACGATCCACGACCCACAATCCACAACCAGAGCACAAACTGGAGCACAATCAAACCCAGATAAGTAACAGAGAAGTGAGACAGGAGAGAGAGAGGAAGTGAGCACAGACCGAGCACAATCAAACCAAAAAACTGTTTTTTATGTTTGCTTCTGGACTTAAAAAATAATATTTTAATAAAATGGTAAAATAATAGAGTTTTGGGATGCTGGAGGTATTGTAAAATGGTATAGTATAAGTAATAAAGTAGTTTTTTGAGATGGTAAAATAGAATAGAGTAGCATTTCTTAATGCTGATGCTCTGAGCTATGATTGTGTAAAGGGGGAAAAGAATATATGAGGTTAGGTGAGTATGGTCTAAGGGGAATGAGTGGTGAGCTTAAGGAGGGCTAAGCCACCAGCAAAAAGGGCAAAAAAATCAAAGTTTCAAAGGGAGTCCAGTCTGTTTGTGGGCTGAGGTGCTTATCTTTTTATAATGGAGTTTTAGGGAAGTATTAATTAACAAGAATCCAAAAAAAACGTAGGATTGATCAGAGGTAGGGAATCAAGATTAATCTTCCTAGAATTTGGCCAGAAGTAGGAGATTTACTTTAAGGGCTGCCTTGCTTCTTTGGGTAATATATGACACATGATGGGATTTTGGAGTGTTTTGCATTAAATGCCAGGATTTCTGGGGCTAAGTTTAACCAATGCGATTAAGGCATATATCAAGAACGAATCCTAATACTGCAACTGAGATTTGGACCCCAAGAAGTAGGATTCAACACCCCAAGCCAGGTGTCAAACTCTAAGTCCACTTCAGGGGATTCCGCTGGAGATTCCTTTATGCCCTCCAAACCACATGTTCCCAATTTTTTCTCTTTAGGATTCATGGGCTTGGCACATGAATCATGTCTTGAAAGTTTTTGACATTTATAGCATCAATTTGTTGAGGTTTGGATAACTTGGTTTCAGCTCCCTTTTCGCTGGAGGTACAGTCTTAAGGAAGATGATGGAATTCCATCATCCTTTAAACTTCAGCTGACATCACAACCCTCGGGCACTGTTCACGTCAGGTAGAGGGTGACAGAAAGCTGATGGGACAGCCCCTAGTTCATCCTCAAAGACTTGGTTCTCTTGTAGGGGCCTCCAGCTGTACTTTGGTCAGGGATGAACAAGGGCTGGCTGTCCACTTTCAATCCTCTGCCTCTTCCTGGGGTCTTTTGGATTGGGCTTGCTCACATGGGCCGGTTCCTTTAGGTTGGGTTGTGTGCATCCTACAAAATGGACATCAACAACACATGTTGCCATGGGTTTTCATTCCTCATGGACTTTTATTAGTAAATATTTTTGGGTTTTTTCATAGATACTTGCAATGGGCCTTTGGGCAATTAGTTGTAATGTTTGAAACAATACAACAAGTTTCAAAATACCTTTGTAAGTAACATTTACTATGATGAATTCCATATTGTAAATAATGTTCACGGTTTCTAATAGTCGCGTCATAATTTAAATGATAAGCTTGTGGGATTGAATATTTACCATGAATGTTGAAGGTATATATTATGGATGTTGTGATGCAGATGATGACCATGTATTTCATGGGTTTATAATATGAGAACATAATATTCAAGAAAACTCCCTATGAGCTTTCATAAGACGATTGCCATGGTTTTTGCCATAGTGATATTTAAGCAATTATACCATGATATTTTTTCTTTCCCAAGCGTTAATAATCTTGGGTTTTTTGATAAAATAGTGCCAACGTAAATTAGGCTTTTGATATTGCCAGCGAAAACTAGGCTTTTGATATGGCTAATGAAAATTGGGCTTTTGATATTGCCAGTGGGAACTGGGCTTTTTGCCGAATAATTTTGCCATGGGTTTGAATCATGGGCTTTTATCATGGGGTTGAATCCCATTGGAAAACTAGTATTGCCATGAATTTGAATCATGGATTTTTATTGAATATTTGCTAAGTATAAAATTCTTGGGCTTTAGAAAGGATTGAATTTTATCTCGCTCAATAAATAATTCGGGCTTTTGCGAGAAAATATTAGGTCCCATAGTGTTTTGCATTTGTAGCCCAATTTTGTGATAGAAGGGAGAAAGGTTGTGGGCTAGCATAGTGATAGTCAAAAATATTTAGTCATGCCCAATAATTTGTTTGTGACATTTGAAAAGAAATAAATAGGTGTTATTTAAATAATATTAGGTGTAAAGAAAATGTACCCCAACAATTATGAACAAACATTGCCACCACTATAGAACCTTCTGTCAAGAATCATCTCCGGCAAAAACAAATTCCTTCATCCATTTCTAAGCAACCAACAAAACCATAGCATCTAAAGCTTAAATCAAACCCAAAAAATACCCATAAAAGAAATTCAAACTTCAAATTTGTTGCAACTCCATAGCTGATTTGAGAAGAAGGTTGGGCTTGTTCCCAGAGAGATAATTTTTGACATAGTCCATGAAAAAAAAAGGTAACAACATCATCACCATCATCATGAATTAAAAAGTCATAACAAAAATGCGCGACATTGAGACATTTTCCCTACACCTCATCCAAATATGTCAATGCACTACTTTTTTGGTCTCTACAAAACAAATTAGCTGGGTCAAAATCTAATAACAGCAATCAAACGTTTACAAATACATGTCTAAAAAGACATAAAATAGGGGAAAATGATTATTTTCACTTTCCATTAAAACACCAATCTTTGAACTTTCATATCCCAAAACAACCAAACTTGATATAAAGCTGAAGTAGCTGAGTAATTTAGTAATACAAAAATGGTAAAGTGGGGACGCAGGTACTTCAAATTCAATCATAGAAAATAAAAGGCACATATCTTTTGAATCCTAAATTTTCAGCTAAGGTAGACAAGTTCACACTGTAAATATTCTATAGAATTTCAAAGAGAATGTAGAGCAACATCCAACTTTCTTCACAGCTGATACATCATCCTTGATTCCAACATTGATTGTTTCTCCTTTGGGTACGGCTGCTTTGTCATCCCCAACCTTTGTTGGGTTAAATCTCCATCTATGTGTGAATTAAATTAAATATAACCTAATGAGTACATAAAAACTATTAAGGTCGTCCATCTTAATGGATGGTCATTGCGTCATTAGTAGGCCATCAAAGATTTATGAGTAACCGCCTAACACATTCAATAACGATCATCAAAGGCCTTAAACCCTTTCATCAAGACAAAGAACGTTACAATTAGGGTAATAATCACCCTCATTTATGTCCGACAGCTACCTAAGTCACTTATAAAAGGGACAATCTGTCCATTTGCTAAGGTACGTCAAAAAACTACTACAAAACACTATCTATATATGAAATATATGGGTTGGTACTAATTTAAGCATCGGAGGCTCCCTCACCGGGCTGCCCGGTGGTCTTTTCGATCTATCTCTCTTTTATCTTGCAGATTCTATAAGGTCGTCTAATGCTCCGGATTGAACGAGGGACCCAACTGACGATTTTAGCATCATCAGTTTGGCGCCGTCTGTGGGGAAGACAAGTCATTGTTCTCTTCCCATGACAAAGGGTCACTTAGTTCATTCGAAAGATATGAACACCATGATACCGTAGTCAGTCTCGGTCAACTAGATGGAATGTGGTGTAAAGATCCTCTGATAGAAGCAGATCTACCCGTGACAAAGCAGTCTTGCAGTCTTCCAACCCAAAGGGACGAGCAAACGAAATTTGGAGGCCAAATCAAATCACCTCGATGTGATTTCGCAAAAAATGTCATCGTGTTACCGTGGGTTGATGATCCTGGGCACAAACAAGATGGTTCGCGTCAAGAACCCAAGGTAACTTCTATACCTTTATTCAAAATAAATAAATTAGAAGCAAGAGCAAAGATAAAATTGCCCCAAAGATACATAGCCTACCCCACTGAGCCATTCTATGAGTATCATTGCTCAGGTATGTCTATGGATTTATTCTCCCAAAAGTTATTTTTCTACCTGATACTATTACGTTTTGCATAAGATTTTAAATTCCTAGATTACTCCAAATAAGTCAACCATAATAATCGTAGTCCCAAATCACAGCTTTGTCTTTCTATATTTGTTTTAGATCTCAATTTAATCATACCGAAGTTGCTATATATGGTGATATATAAATGGAAGGAATGGGAATCATAGCTTCGGCTAAAGGCTTTATAAAATAACAAAAAAAAAGAAAAAAAAAAGAGGTGGTATATAATTTAACATCTACGTGAGATTTGGAAATACAATGAATATGCATTTGTGAAATTCCTAATCTGGTGTTAAAGAAATATGGGAAGTAATTGGTCAGCTATATACTTGCAATTTCCATTACAATTTGCTATGTGGTTTAATGGAAAATTTTAAACCTTTTGTAATGTCCGAATTTCCCATTAAAACTTTTGTTTTAATGTCAATAGTTTCTTACCAATTTCAATTTGTAGTGTTGGCTAAATTTGGAATTTTCTTTAATGCCTAGTATTTGGTTGAATATAAACATAAGATTAATGGAATCTTAAAAACTATTAATCAATTGCTGCATTATGATGCTTGCTGTAAAAAAACGTTTTCCTTACTTACTCTTATTGACAAATGTGTTGATATACATGTATAAATAGTTATACGTTTCTAGTTTCTACAGCTATGTCTTGAATTCCATGTGAAATTTGGAATAATTGAAAATGCTCATGTTTCATACAAGAAAAAAATTTGATGGGATTTATGAGTATTTTTTTTAAAAAAAAATATCATGAATTTTTATGAACCCCATAAATTATGGTGTTTATATTTTGAAGAACCTTATATTGAGAAGAGTTCATGTGCCTTTAAATAATTGAGAATTTTATGTGCCACGTTTTTCATTTGAATTTTCTCAAATAGTGGGGGTATTGAAATTGAGGAACAAGAAAAAAGAAATTTAAGCTACAATTGATGAGACTTATTGTGCATATATATATATATATGAATATATACATCAATACATGATTTTTAAGATAAATACTGTGGGGGGCAAGCTTTGTCAGTCAACAGTGGGCCTTAGGACCAGGATGAAGCCCAGCCATGGCGGGAAGCGAAAACAGGGTCGGGAGAGATTTAGCCCAATCCTGTTGGGCCGGGCCGGTTTTATTTTAGGATCGTCCGAGGAGTAGTGCCTCCTCGGACGCACTTAATGGACGTCAAACACGTACCCTATCCATGGTGAGGAACCCTTCTAAATGAAGGAAATGCTAAACGGGCAGGGAACAACCACTACTGCCGCATTAAATGCAGGGAAACTACTTTTCCAGCCGCATTAATGTGGATTGGACAGAAAAATAGTATTATCTCGGCCATTGCAACTCACAGAAAAAGGAAGAGGATGTCCTTTGGGACAGGCACTCGAGTAGAGGCCTAGATGGTGAACAAGTGTAAGGTCATTATCAATTAAAGGAGGATATATAAGAGCAGAAAGTCTCCACAAAAGTGGGGTTTTTTCCAAAAAAGAGGGCGAGTGGAACACTAAAGCAGCCCCAGGGATGGTCATCTCAGAAAACTGAACAAAACAATCTCACGTCCTATTTGTTGCATGGTTCACCATTAATCACGTCCACTCTGTCAAGACCTAGCTCTGAGTCCCACTCTCTACAAATTCATTGTCGAGGGTCTTTTGGGCCAAGATCACTGGCTTGCTGGGCCTGGGCCCCAAAAATCGCCCTTACAATTGGCGCCGTCTGTGGGGAGAACTTGTGTCTCGACAAGTGAAACCGCGAGAATGGAAGGATCAGGTCCACACCAAACAGGACGTGCAGACTCCCAACGACAGGACAATGTTATGAATCTTGAACGGGAGAAGGACCAAAATAAACAGCGAGAGGGAAGTGTGAACACCTCTCCCACAGGAGTGAGCCGGTCAAAGGGGAAGGGTCGTGCTTCCCCTGAGCAAAACGATCGAAGGATTCTGCTGCAAGAGATTGATGCCTTAAAGAAAGAATTGCGCCGAGCGCAGCGAAAACGTCCTTTATCCCGCTCGGACAGTGGCAGTGATGGGGACAATGAATACAAGCAAACATCGAGAACCCCTCCGAGCGAGACATTCTCTTACGAAGAAGAGCGGCCTTACAAGCGCGGCCACAAGAGTCCATCATACCACGGCACAGCCAATGATGCCATGAGCCGTGCTTTGGATCGCATATCCCAATCTCCTTTCACGCGAAGGATAGAGAGGGCAGTGCTTCCTCGGCGGTTCACTCAACCGGCATTCGCCATGTACAATGGTCGGACCGACCCAGTAGAGCACGTAAGCCAATTTAATCAGAGGATGGCCGTCCATTCCAGGGATGAGGCACTACTGTGTAAGGTGTTTCCGTCCAGCTTGGGTCCTATGGCCATGAGATGGTTTGATTCCCTCCCACCAAACTCCGTTGACTCCTTTAAACAGCTGACACAGGCCTTCGGCTCTCGTTTCATAACCAGCAGTAGGGTTCCTCGGCCCCTGGATTCCCTCTTGTCCTTGTCCATGCGAGAAGGAGAAACGTTGAAAGCCTACTCGGATAGGTACTGGGAAATGTATAACGAGATAGAGGGGAATTATGATGATGTCGCCATCAGCACGTTCAAGAGGGGCCTGCCGACAGATCATGGCCTGAGAAAGTCCCTCACTGGGAAGCCGGTCACCAGCGTGCGTCAACTCATGGACAGGATTGACAAGTACAAAAGGGTCGAGGAAGACCAGCAAATGGGGAAGGGTAAGGCGAAGGTTGTCCCTCAGGAGAGGCGGGACTTCAGGTCGGATCGTTTTAACAATAGTAACAGGTCGAGAGGTGATTATATGGGGCATCACGGATCTACTGGGGCTCAGGCGGTTCATGCTGTGTTCCGAGAACCGCTACACAAAATCCTGGAGAAAGTGAAGTATGAACCTTTCTTTCAGTGGCCGAACAAGATGGCTGGTGATCCGTCGAGGCGCAATCAGAACCTGTATTGCGCGTACCATCAGGAGCCAGGTCACACCACGGACGATTGCAGAAGTCTGAAGAGCCTTTTAGATCGGCTCGTCCGGGAAGGGAAGCTAAGGCATCTACTGCATCGCCCTGAAGGAGGACAGGAACCGTCGAACAATGAAAGCGGACAAAATACGTTGAGGCCGCCCATCGGCACAATTAATGTCATCCTCGCCGCACCTGGAAGGACAGGTTCTGCCCCTTTCAGGGTGATGTCAGTGAGCGGTATCCCAGCTCAGCCGGACAGCAGAGTTCCTAAAAGGGCCAGGGTGGATGCCGCTCCCTTAATCGGATTCTCGGAGGATGATAAGCGAGGTACCATTCAACCCCATGATGATGCCCTGGTCGTCACACTCAGAATCGGAGATTATGACGTGAAAAGGGTGCTAGTCGATCAAGGTAGCGCTGTGGAAGTAATGTACCCCGACCTATACAAGGGGCTGAATTTAAGGCAGGAAGACCTTTTACCGTACGATTCTCCTCTAGTCAGCTTTGAAGGAGCAATCGTCACCCCGAAAGGCATGATCAGGCTGCCTGTGCAAACAGACTCGGACGTGGTGGAAGTGGACTTCATTGTAGTAGATGCGTACTCCCCCTACACAGCTATCGTTGCCCGACCGTGGCTTCATGCGTTAGGGGCTGTACCATCGACCCTGCACCAAAAAGTGAAATACCCGTCCGGAGGTCAAATAAAAGAAATACTCGGGAACCAGGGCATGGCCAGGCAATGCATGGTGTCGGCAATTTCGCGACGGCAAAGTGGTGAGCCTTCCACATCAGCCAAGAAGGGATTATAGCAATTAATGAACTCGGCCCCAACCGCGGATGAGAAAGGACCAGCCCCGGAGGTAAGTTGTGAGGATCTGGAGAAAGTACTCGTCGGATCAGACCCAGAGAGGTTCTTTCAAATTGGTTCAGAACTACCGCCCCAGGAGAGGTCAGCATTGATTGCTTTTCTCCGACAGAATGTAGATGTGTTTGCGTGGGACCCCTATGAAGCCCCCGGGGTCGACCCAGGTTTCATCTGCCATCACCTGAATGTGAATCCGGCTATAACACCTAAAAGGCAGCCTCCTCGGCGACCGTCGAAAGAACATACCGACGCCGTAAGAGAAGAGGTCGCAAAACTGAAGAGGGCAGGGGCTATCAAAGAGGTCTTCTATCCCGAGTGGCTGGCCAACATGGTCGTGGTAAGAAAGAAGAGCGGGAAATGGCGGGTCTGCGTAGACTTCACAGACCTAAACAAGGCCTGCCCAAAAGATCCCTTCCCTATGCCCCGGATAGACCGGTTGGTAGATTCGACTGTCGGACACCCCAGAATGAGTTTTCTAGATGCCTTCCAGGGCTATCACCAAATACCCTTGGCCGCAGAAGACCAGGAGAAGACTGCTTTCGTCACGCCGGTTGGGAATTATCATTATAAGGTTATGCCTTTTGGCCTGAAGAATGCCGGCTCAACTTATCAAAGGATGATGACCAGGATGTTCGAACAGCAGATGGGTAAGAGCGTTGAAGTATACATAGACGACATGGTGGTTAAAAGCAAGTTAGTGCCCGACCATATTGGAGACCTCGGCGACGTTTTTCAAATTCTGAGAAAGTACAAGCTACGGCTCAATGCAACTAAGTGTTCATTTGGGGTGGGATCTGGGAAATTCCTGGGTTATATGGTCACTCACAGAGGCATAGAGGTTAACCCTGACCAGATAAGAGCCATCCATAGCTTGCAGCCTCCTCGGAATCCTAAAGAGGTCCAAAAGCTTACTGGTATGATAGCTGCTTTAAACCGTTTCATCTCGCGCTCAGCAGACAGATGCAGGCCATTCTTTCTCCTATTACACAAGTGGAAGGGATTTGAGTGGAATGAGGAGTGCGTTACAGCTTTCCAACAGCTAAAAGAATACCTCGCCCGACCGCCTATTATGTCCAGCCCCGATGCTGACGAGGTCTTATTCGCCTACATCGCCGTCGCCCCCCATGCTGTCAGCCTGGTGTTGATCCGAGAAGACAACGGCGCGCAGCGACCAGTCTATTACGTGAGCAAATCACTGCAGGAGGCAGAAACCCGCTATCTCCCCCTCGAAAAAGCTGTTTTGGCCGTCGTACAAGCCACGCGAAAGCTTCCCCACTACTTTCAAGCGCACACTGTAGTGGTGCTAACACAACTCCCCTTAAAGGCCATTCTACGCAGTGCGGACTACACCAGCCGAATCGCAAAGTGGGGAACAATCCTGGGTGCCTTCGATATCAGATACATGCCTCGCACTGCTATAAAGGGCCAGGTCCTCGCCGACCTCGTGGCAGAGTTTGCGGAACCCACGCTAGAAGTCATGCTAGGGGCTGATGGGAAAATGATCAGCACAGTTTCTCGACACGAATACACTTGTTGGAGAGCACACGTCGATGGCGCGGCGAATCAAAGGGGCTCAGGAGTAGGAATCGTTCTGCTCTCCCCGGAAGGTCTAACCATAGAGAAGTCATTGAGACTCGGATTTCCAGCCACGAACAATGAAGCCGAGTATGAGGCGCTACTCGAGGGAATGTCGATGATTCTGAAAATGGGGGGGAAATCCGTGGACATACTCTCGGATTCGAGGCTCATTGTGGGGCAAGTAAACGGAGATTTGGAAGCCAAGGACGACAGGATGCAAGACTATTTGGATCGGGTTAGACACCTGCAGACCCACTTCCATTATTTCCGCCTGACGCACGTGCCCAGAAATGGAAACGCACATGCTGACTCCCTCGCGACGTTGGCTACCTCATCGGCCCAGCCCCTTCCTCGGGTCATCTTGGTAGAAGACCTCATCCATCCCTTAGCAGGGAAGCCCAGCGGAGTTCGAGTACATACCGTCAGGACAGGTCCGAGCTGGATGGATCCTCTAGTGCTGTACTTACAGCACGATACCTTGCCGGACGATAAGATGGAAGCCGACAAAATCAGGAGAAAGGCTGCTCAATTCTGGTTGTCCGAGGACTCCAAGCTTTATAGACGCTCGTTTTTGGGGCCCTACTTGCTGTGTGTGTACCCAGAGGCCACTGAACTCATCCTGGAGGAGTTACATGAGGGAATTTGCGGAAGTCATACAGGGGGTAGGTCTTTGTCCCACCGGGCCCTAACGCTCGGTTACTGGTGGCCGAGCATGCACAAGGAAGCCCTGGAGTATGTGAAGAAGTGCGATCAGTGTCAGAGGTTCGCCCCAAATATACACCAGCCTGGCGGAGAGTTGAACCCGCTATCCAGTCCCTAGCCATTTGCACAGTGGGGCCTAGACATACTCGGTCCGTTTCCCAAGGCAACAGGGAACAGGAGATTCCTTCTCGTCGGCACTGACTACTTCACCAAATGGGTGGAAGCCGAAGCTCTGGCGAACATTAGGGACGTCGATGTCAAGAAATTTCTTTGGAAGAACATTGTCACCAGGTTCGGCACCCCACACTCCCTGGTGTCCGACAACGGACTCCAATTCGACAGCAAAGCCTTCAGAAGATACTGCAGTGAGCTAGGAATTATTAACCGGTATTCCACGCCAGCTTACCCACAGGGTAATGGACAAGCAGAAGCTGTCAACAAAACAATACTGAACGGACTTAAAAAGAGATTGGATGACGCAAAGGGAAGGTGGGCCGAGGAGCTAGCCCACGTCTTATGGACATACCGCACCACACCCCGTAGGTCTACCGGGGAAACCCCTTTTTCTATGACCTACGGAGCCGAGGCTGTCATCCCACTGGAAGTAAACTTCCCCACCCAGCGAACTGCCGCTTTCTGCCCCACTGCCAATGACAAACTTCTGGAAAAAAGCTTGGATCTCATCGATGAAAGAAGGGAAAGCGCTTCGGTCCATCTAGCTCACTACCAGCAGAAGCTCAAGCAAGGTTACGACACCAAGATAAAGCCCAGACCGCTGGCGCCTGGAGACCTAGTATTGAGGAAGGTCTTGGGCACCGCAAAGAACCCTGCGTGGGGAAAGCTCGGACCAAACTGGGAGGGACCGTACCGTATCACTTCCGTAGCCGGCATAGGAGCCTACTTCTTGGAAGACTTGGACGGACATGTAGTGCCACGCCCTTGGAATGTAAATAACCTCAAAAGGTATCACTATTAATAAAAGTATCTTTTTCACTTGAGTTCTGGTTTCCTTGTGATTTTTGCCTTGTACCCTATTTTCTTTTTTCTTTTTCTTTTAAGTACTAGACAGAACCAAGGTTTTGCATGGTCCTTGGACTCAAGCCTATGGGGAAACTAGCTACGTTAACAATAAGCGTTAAACAGAACCTAAGTCCTGCCTGGCTCCTCGGACCACAGACTTGGGGGAAATTAACTGCTAAACTGTTCCTAATAAGCGCTAAACAGAACCTAAGTCCTGCCTGGCTCTTCGGACCACAGACTTGGGGGAAATTAGCCACATACATTTAAGTACTAGACAGAACCAAGGTTTTGCATGGTCCTTGGACTCAAGCCTATGGGGAAACTAGCTACATTAACAATAAGCGTTAAACAGAACCTAAGTCCTGCCTGGCTCCTCGGACCACAGACTTGGGGGAAATTAACTGCTAAACTGTTCCTAATAAGCGCTAAACAGAACCTAAGTCCTGCCTGGCTCCTCGGACCACAGACTTGGGGGAAATTAGCCACATACATTTAAATACTAGACAGAACCAAGGTTTTGCATGGTCCTTGGACTCAAGCCTATGGGGAAACTAGCTACATTAACAATAAGCGTTAAACAGAACCTGAGTTCTGCTCGGCTCTTCGGACCACAGACTTGGGGGAAATTAACCACATGTATCCAAGTGACGGAAGGGACCCAAGGCTTCCCTCTTCCCCTCGGACCACAGCCTCGGTGAAAATAACTACTACTTGATTAGCTCATACTTAATCGCATTGTTAAAATTATGACTAATGGCTCAAGTGGAATTCTACTGATATAGTCAAAATTCATTCATAACAAAGGCAAAGTAGAAGCAACGAAACAAAACGAAACGGAGTTATATCATTCATCAAATGCCAAAATGTTTCGTTTTACACATATTTGCGAAGCCTCAGCAAACAAAAAGCAAAAAGCAAAACCTACTATAAGTTAATCCCTACACTAATGCTTTAAACTTGGTCCTGGGCCAAGCACTTCTCGGGGACAGTGGCCACGGGGTTTTCCTCCTCAGCCGTTGGTTTAGGCCCAGCTTCCTTAGCCTGTGCAACGACGTCCCTTATAGTAAGGGCGTCTTCTGGCGATTTGCCCCTGGCTGACGGCTGCCCCTCCTCGTTTCCATCCTTGAACCCTGGGATGTCAGCGCCGGGAGGGACGGTTTGTGCAGAGGCGAGATCCCCTAGGGAATCCGAGCCAGGGATCTCGCGAATATCCTGTGGGAAGAAGATACTCTCGAGCCTCCTAAGGTCGGAATCCACAGGGACTGCTGCTCGGTCCATGGCGACTCCCCAGGACTCAGTAACGTAGTCCCTGCAGACCACAGCTACCTCTTCGGCCAGCCTAGTTTCAGTATCCGCCACTCCCCGTTCATAAGAGGCCGCCACCGCAGCCTCGGCGGCCTACCTGGCCAATCTGGCCCCTTCTTTCACTTGTACCAGCTGCGCCTTAAGATCCTGGACCAATTGCTTCTTGGTCGCAAGGTTTATCCCAGACAAGTGAAGCTGTTGGCGCATGTCCTCGGCCTGCTTCATTGTGCTCTCAAGGCCCGCATTGGCGCTGTCCCGTTCCCTCACAACCTCCTTAAGTTTTTCTTTTAGGCTCTCCTTTTCCAGCTTCAGGACAGCAACAGTTTTCTCCGCGGCTACGCGGGATTGGACCTCGCCACTAACCTCGTCCCGTGCACTTTTCGCCCGCTCTTCGGCGACGTAAACTTGCTGGGTGATCTGCATAGAGTTAATAAAAGTGTCGTTAAAACGAAAACAACGCTAGCTGAAGGTGGAGCACAGCGTCCAATCTGGCCAAGGCTTGTTGCTCACCATAGCGAGATCCCTCTTCAAAGACTTGAAGAGGTCTGGTTGCCCCGTTTTCCTGAGCCCGTCCATGTTGCGGGGCAAGAGCAGAGGTTGCTGCAGGGCCTCGGCAAGGTTGGTCGCCTGCCCCCGTGTGGACTCCCAAATTGTGGCATCCCAGGGAATGGGAGCACCGTCCAGTTCCAGCCGTGGGCTCCAAGTACGTTGCGCCCTCCTCAGCGCCGCTTCATCTCGGCTGTCAGTGGACTTGGCCCGCTTATCCTTGGGCTCCTTTCCTTTCTTTTGCTGCTTGGGTTGCTGAGGGCCGACCTCACCCTCCTCCAATTCTTCCACTAGCCTCTTCCGCCTCAAATTGGGCATAGGCTGAAGTGGGGGGTCGGTGGATGAAGGAGGAGGAGGGGGAAGCTTAGCCGGAGCCTGCTCCTTGGGGGCGTCCTTAGAGGACTGTCCCTTGTTCCTGTTAGATAGAAGGCCCCGGAGGCCAGCCCTGGGCTTCAAGTCCATCCCTTCTTCCTCAACCTCTTGGCTAGTATCAACTTGTGCGACGACTAGACCGAGGGCAGGGGCTGCTGAAGCACGGTCTAAGTCTGTGTCAGAGTCCGAGAGCTCTACAACTCTGGCCGACACCTCCCCTTCCTCGGCAAATTGGAAACGATCTATCTGTTGCTCTAGGGAAGAATGCGAAGAACCAGCCTCCTCCTCCGGAACAATCTCTGCGGGAATGGGGCGGTGATCAGGCAATCGAGCAGGAGGCAAATCTGACGAAGCGAGAAACCCGGGTATGGAAACGTTTATACGTGCCAACCTCGGACTTCCAGCCCTGATAGCTTGACCAGCTTCCACCAAGGACCGAGAAAGGGGAACAAAATCCAAAATCAACGGAGCCGACCGCAACTGTCCGTCCTCGCTCACGAAAATCTCAGATCTCAAGAGGTAATTTAGAGCAGGAACGTTGACCAGGCTCAGCCGAGGGGTTGTATGCTCTCTGTCTACAAAGATCGTTAAGTGAGCTATGTTAGTCCGAGGAGACATGCAACTATAACAAAGGAATCACAACACCAATAAAGCAAAACAAAGGGGGAAAAACTCAAACTAGGGTCCTCTCCGCGGAACCTAATGTTATGGCACCCCACCTGGCTTTCCTGCCCTGGTCGGACAGTGAATGCCGTCATGCCATGGTCCGGAGACGATCAAATGGTCGTCCTTCAAGCCTTTGCTGGACTTGGGGAGGCAGGATATCAACCTCACTTCATCAGACCTGGACTTTAGGTAGTATGAGTCACCGAGCCTGTGGCATTCATAGAGATGAACCACGTCGCGCCAAGTTAGGCCGAGGTTCATCTGGTCGTTTAATACGTCGGTGCACCCCAAGATCCGGAGCAGGTTTGCGGTGCACTGATAGGGGGTCAATCTATGACCACGCAGGTAGTCCCTAGTTATTCTCCCCATGGGGATCGCCATCCCTCCCTCCACGAAGGCTATCATTGGAATCACGACCTGCCCTGACTTCCTTTTGAAGAAAATTTCCTCTTCGTGGCAGTACTCTAAACCTACCTCCGGTGGAATACGATACTTCGCCCTGAAGCCCGCCATACCGGCCGGAGAGTCTACCAATTTTGAAAGCCTACCCATTCCCCCTAATCCTAGGTTACACGAAGGAAGTTCGCCTAAAGAAGAGTAACGAAGAAGAAACGCGCACTTACGGGTAAGAAACTTGACGGAATCTTCAATAAAATGATGGCAAAGATAAGAGCGTACTGAAGAAGAACGCACTAAGGTCTTCTGAATACTGGCGTTTTCGTAGAAAATGGGGAATAAACGCCTTCAAGACCTTATATACCCAGAGGAAGTTGGACAGACGCACTCCCGCCTAGAATACACAAAACGTTGTTCGCCGTTGATCTGGTCTCCAACCGTTGGATTGAAAAGGCGCAATACTCCAAAAGCTGCAGTTAACTCCCCCCGGGGCATTAAATGCCTTCAGCATTAATGAGGCACGTGATGACACACGCTCACCCGGATAAAGTAGAGAACCGCGATGGGCTGTCCAGCAATCATCAAAATCCCGTTTTTCCTCCTCGGATCAAGAAGGAAGAACCAGAATTTTGAGGGGCTATTGTGGGGGGCAAGCTTTGTCAGTCAACAGTGGGCCTTAGGACCAGGATGAAGCCCAGCCATGGCGGGAAGCGAAAACAGGGTCGGGAGAGATTTAGCCCAATCCTGTTGGGCCGGGCCGGTTTTATTTTAGGATCGTCCGAGGAGTAGTGCCTCCTCGGACGCACTTAATGGACGTCAAACACGTACCCTATCCATGGTGAGGAACCCTTCTAAATGAAGGAAATGCTAAACGGGCAGGGAACAACCACTACTGCCGCATTAAATGCAGGGAAACTACTTTTCCAGCCGCATTAATGTGGATTGGACAGAAAAATAGTATTATCTCGGCCATTGCAACTCACAGAAAAAGGAAGAGGATGTCCTTTGGGACAGGCACTCGAGTAAAGGCCTAGATGGTGAACAAGTGTAAGGTCATTATCAATTAAAGGAGGATATATAAGAGCAGAAAGTCTCCACAAAAGTGGGGTTTTTTCCAAAAAAGAGGGCGAGTGGAACACTAAAGCAGCCCCAGGGATGGTCATCTCAGAAAACTGAACAAAACAATCTCACGTCCTATTTGTTGCATGGTTCACCATTAATCACGTCCACTCTGTCAAGACCTAGCTCTGAGTCCCACTCTCTACAAATTCATTGTCGAGGGTCTTTTGGGCCAAGATCACTGGCTTGCTGGGCCTGGGCCCCAAAAACCGCCCTTACAAATACAGTCAACCCAATGTGGAGCAAATCCCATTTTGATCATTCACAATATCACATGTACTATTCAGTTGCATGTTTGATGTTAGACATACTTGTTTGGCACATAATTCACCAATGTTGGTATTGACACGTATGGTGCCACTTACCAGTTTATCACCCCTTTTCTTTCCTAAACGTATCTAGCTTAAATAGGAAAGATGGAGTAAACATGTTATTGCCTTGCAATAGGTAATAAAACTCAACACTTGAATATTAGAAAATATTTATTATCTTACCAAAATTATAATTTTGGACATTAAATGGCAAGGTCAAATTTTATTGCCGTTTCAAGTTATAAAAATAAAAACCCATTTCAAGCATTAAAACTAGAACTCATTCTATTGTCTTTTTAGAATTTAGAATTATTTTTAAGGACTTCAAAGAAGTTTTTTTTAAATAAAAGACAATAAGTATGTACATCTTTTTACACCTCTAGTTTCTCAATGGAAATTAATGATGGACCATGTTTAAAGCAGTCAGTACTCATACGTATGACCTGAAGGGTATACACTTATTAAAGTCATTATTTGAGAGCAATCAAGATTATTAATTTGTTAATATTTTCTGGAGCAAAATGAAGCTAGTAAAGCTCAAAAAAAAAAAAAAAAAAAAAAAAAAAAAAGCTTGACATGAAATAAATCATCCAGCATAAAAAGGTCATGGACATGGACCTGCAATAATTGTTGAGAATATTGCAGATGTTTTCCTAGCAGATAATTTCTATGTTAAGGGCCAAATACAAGAGGAGGCAAAAGAGATCAACTTTCGTGGTTATATGTGTTTAAGCTGGAGAGCCCTTATTTCAGGGAAGGTAACTAAGAAGCAATTTGTTTTCTATGAAAGATGGGAATTTTCTCTTCAAAAATCAAACCAACATGATGCCAGGTATGTTATCTGATAATTTCAACTCAATATATTGTTTATGATTAACAAGTCTAGGCCGTCCATCTGCTAGAAGATGGGGAACCCTAAAGCCTGTGTGTCATGATTCATGACTCATAAGTTATAAGTCATGAGGCTAGATAGGTAATAAGATGGGATAGGTGTAAACCACCTTTTATTCAGCTTAACTGTCTACCCACGAAGCCAAGCCTTTTGTTTTCCACTAGCAGCATGTGTCGTCATGCGCCTTTCATGTTTATCATATTCACCAATTTCATGATATTGTTTCTTATGTCATTTGAAATGAATCATTAAACAAGCCTTTGAATAACTAATTATAGGCTGAAACCAAACAAAGAAATAATTAGGGGATATTATTTCGGTTATGAATTAAAACCCCTGGATTATCTTCCTTACACGGTGAATAAGTTTATGGTGCTTAAGTTTTGCAATTAAGGACCACTTAAGGTAAAGGCTCTACCAAATTTAAAGAAACTAATTTTGAATATTAAAGAAAAATGAAGCCAAAAATATACCATCTTACCAAAATTATATATCGTAATTTTAGACATTAAATATGTGAAGTCAAACCTTAATGTCTTTCAAGATTTAGAAAGCATTAAAACCAGAAGTTATTGGGTTGCCATTTTAGAATTTTGAAATTAAGTTTAAGAATTTCAAAGAATTTTTGGATAAAGAAAGTTAGTAAATATATGTTTCTACTTTCTACAATTACTTTCCTAATGAAAGTTAATTCTATAAATGTTCCTTAGAGCGATCAGTCAACTATGTTAGTTATTCTCAAGAGTACTACAGTAGATATTAGACAAAGTCAAAACCTTCATATTGGGTAGTAAAGAAAAATACAGAGATGCTCTATCACCGCTCTTCTTTCCTAATATGTCATGCTAAAATAGGAAAGGTGAAACCTAGTATTACTGCCTTGCCAAAGTGTTTTTGTCTTTCCAAAATTATATCATGATTTTAGAGTTTAGACACTAAAGAGGCTAATGTCAGATTTTACTATCTTACCAAATTTAAAAAGACTATTTTTGGACATAAAAGAAAGTCCAATGAGCCTGGCCAAACCTAATCAATATTAGGTAGGTGGAAGCCGATGACAATGAATATTCTAGTTTTCTGCTACAACTGCACCTTGTGAAAACTTTCATGATTTATGTATGATTTACGTAGGTTTAAATAGATCGATTATACATGAAATACAAGTTTGGCAAGAGCATTATATATACATGTCCAAAAAAGCTAATATAGCAACAATCAACATAACAATTATAAAATAATAATGTTGACTGCAACACCATGGATTTTCTATGTTGATGATATATGGTCTAAGAAAATGACCAATCGATAAAGAGATCAGTAGAATTATACATTTATGTAAAAAAGCAAAATTTACATCACGATGTATTAGAAACAAAAAATTGTGATATTTGGACAATATCAAATCTGAATCTTAATAGGAAATTGCGATTTCTCTTTTTCTAAGAGATATTTTTATTGCTTAGATGACTCCATTTGAAAAGTCATAATGCCTCTAGGCTCAAGCCACAACAAATTTTATGCATTTGTCTTAATGTTATTTATGATTTCTTGCTTGGCAATGTTGCTCCAAGCCTAATGTTTTACATAGCAAGAATATAGATAGTACAACCACCAAGCTAGTTTAACTAGATTATCTCGACTGTACATATACTCTCAAGTCCACTAGATCAAGAATGAGAATCTATCAAGAAGAGCCTGCTAAGAAGGAGATTAAAGGTATGTGACATGATAGCATCATATCACCCCATATCTCTATCTATATATAATTGATTGACACTATTATAAGGTAATTTTGTACCAAGGCCAAAAATCATGGAAAAGCCTAGAGTCTTTCCATAGCATCATGAATATTTCTTTCTTTAAAAAAAAAAAAAAAATGCTATATCAGTACGCTATATGTCTAATACATAATGGCTCACACAATGATATGTAAGAGACATGGTGTTAAAACCTTAGCTTGAATATATATTGAATGTGAAAGTATGATGATAGATCATGTATCAAGTATAAGTACTCTTTTTAAATTGTATTATATGTGTAACCAATTAGGCATGTGTTCGGAAGAATCTTATCCTATGCACATGCCAATCTTGACCTTAATGGGATCACCCCTTAAAACAAACTGGAACAAAGGCTAAACGCCCTATAAAATCTTACCAGTGGTCTCTTTATTCATATAACATGTGTTTAATGAAACACTTTGCAAGTACATGTATAAATTGTAGAATGACAGGACTTTAGACAATCGATCATAATAGTCAAGTGAATAGCCCAAGAAGAATTTGGCCAACTAGGCCACTGTCTCAACAAAGAGACAAAAAGCGAAGGGTCATTTCACTGGTCGTGATCAAACGATAAAGGAAGTAATAATAGAAGCCCATGGGATTGTTTTCGTCCCTAAAGGAAGGAAATATAACCTTGAATGGTCAACATGCCCTAGTCCTTGCACCTTTAAAAGAATGAAGGAAAAGAGATCTAGGCCTTAGACATGAAGTATCACGTTAAGCTTAAAAAATCTTGAAAAGAGGAGCTCATCATCTTGAAAAGAGAAGAGTTTGTCAAGAAGGTCCCAACAATAAAAAGATCGAGGTATGTGACAAAATAATGTCGTCATTTAAGGTAACACATTTATTTCTGTCTCTTTTATATTCGTCTATAAAAATTTACACCTAGTAAAGTTTCATGCAAAAATGTATGCATTACTAGATAGATCACAAAAGAGGTAAAACTCTAGGATTACAAGGAAATAAGAAAAAGGTCCACCTAGGCTATTGGTAACTTATTATTTATATATGAATTGTTCTAAAATTCTTGTCTAACCAAGTCTTGGCAAGTGCATGTGCAACTTAATGCAGATATCAACATGGTCTCAAGAAGGTCCAAAACGACATAGCGTCAAGGAATCTTTCTAGCAATAAGTGACAAGATTCCTTAAATGGATGTAAGTCACCAAAAAAACGGTTAAGTGATAAGATTCCGCCAAGACGGATGTAAATCACTGACGAAGCCTAAGTGACAAGATTCCTTAAATGGATGTAAGTCACCAAAAAAAACAGTTAAGTGATAAGATTCCGCCAAGACGGATGTAAATCACTGACGAAGCCTAAGTGACAAGATTCCTTAAATGGATGTAAGTCACCAAAAAATGGCTAAGTGTTAAGATTCTGCCAAGACGGATGTAAATCACTGATGAAGCCTAAGTGACAAGATTCCTTAAATGGATGTAAGTCACCAAAAAATGGCTAAGTAACAAGATTCCTTAAATGAATGTAAGTCACCAAAAAAAAAAAAAAAGGACAAGATTCCGCTAGACTGATGTAAATCGCTGACGAAGTCTAAATGACGAAACTCTGTAACTAGATATAAGTCAGCTAAAAGTGGCTAAGTGACTAAATACCCTTAGACGAGTGTAAGGAGACAAGGATTCTCACACAAACAAAAGTCATACACAAATCAAGAATATCAAAACATGACAACCAGAAAATGAAGGAAAGAAGAAGCATCGAAGTGATAAAAAATGGTCGTCCAAAGAAATCATCTCGCTCCTCAACAGTGATAAAAAATGGTCGTCCAAAGAAATTACCTTACTCTTCAGCAGAAATAAAAAATGATCGTCCAAAGAAATTAGCTCATTTTCAAGATCAAGCTATGATCTCTCGAATGCCCAAAAAGACTTTCAAAAGGCAGATACTAAGAAGTCGTCGCAAAAATACTATCATTCTTGAAGAAAAAAGTAGTTGAAGATAAAGAAGTCTAAATCTAAAAAAGTCAAGAATATTCCCAAAGCCTGACTAGCACAAAGCAAAATCAGACTTGGGAATGGGGGGCAACTGATGAGTCCATAAAAACTATTAAGGTCGTCCATCTTAATGGACGGTCATTGCGTCATTAGTAGGCCATCAAAGATTTATGAGTAACCGCCTAACACATTCAATAACGAACATCAAAGGCCTTAAACCCTTTCATCAAGACAAAGAACGTTACAATTAGGGTAATAATCACCCTCATTTATGTCCGACAGCTACCTAAGTCACTTATAAAAGGGACAATCTGTCCATTTGCTAAGGTACGTCAAAAAACTACTACAAAACACTATCTATATATGAAATATATGGGTTGGTACTAATTTAAGTATCGGAGGCTCCCTCACCGAGCTGCCCGGTGGTCTTTTCGATCTATCTCTCTTTTATCTTGCAGGTTCTATAAGGTCGTCTAATGCTCCGGATTGAACGAGGGACCCAACTGACGATTTTAGCATCATCATAACCCAAGCAATTAAGAAAACAGAAATCTACGGAAGTGAAAAAAAAAAAAAATCAACCAACAAGAACACCAAGAAATTACATGGAAAACCCTCCAGTGTAGAGGGAAAAACCACGAGGCAAATCCAATCAATCCACTATAATAAAATAGAAATTACAACACTCAAGTTATACCCAAAACCTGAGTTCACAATAAATTGGGAAAATACAATAATATCTCTAGGAACAAATACAACCTCACCACAAAACCCGGTAACAAGATCTTCCACTTTGAATACTTCAACTTTCTGTGATTGTAGCACCCAAATAATCGTCCTAGAAAAACCCCAATTTATCTTCCTTGTGTGTCTTGAGCAAAAGAAAAATCACTTTTTCTTTTTTCTCTCAGTGCCGCATAAAGCACTAATCTTTTTCCTCCAATTGGCTTCAAAACTGTGTTTCAGTCTTCAATCTCACTGAATCTCTCTCTCCATCATGAAACCACACACACCAAGCTTTTTATATAAAAGCTTCTGCCACCGCCTGACACTCCTTGTATAATTAGGAATAGGAGTTTTATTCATGCAAGCCAACTATTCCTTTTTCTATTACAATTAGGAGTCTTCAATGCTTGCATTCCCAATTGGGCTAGACTCTTGGTGTAGCAGTGCACCCCAACAACCTCAAGGGCCTTC